>JACAZG010000017.1:0-1200000 GCA_014461125.1 Mycena kentingensis (nom. inval.) | reverse complement strand
GTTTCAAACCAGGAGGCTCCCGTTTCAGATAGACTCAACATGTTTCACAGGTCAAACCCGGAATACCCAGGCTTTTGACTGCACCGTTCAAAAGAAAACATGTTTCAAACCAGGAGGCTCCTGTTTCAGTTAGTCTGAACATGTTTCAAACGGTAAACACCAGAATACCCAGATTTTTGACTGCACAACCCTGGCCCATTCTGCAATTTAATGTCACATAATTGCTGCATAGCCTGCCTGTGCTGTTTCAGCACAGATCCAAGTCAACTGGGCTAATTTCAACAAAGCAGTGGATATTAAGTTTGCCGTGAATGTGGCGGTGAAGCAACATTTGGCAAGATATGCTGTTCGGTGTTTTTCTTTTTTATTCTAACACAGTATACGTACAGGATGGAGGAGGCCAGACTCCGTTGGCGGGAGGGGAAATCAAATCGGTCGGATCTGAATAAAACAGCACTCAAGATATGATGAGCGCCGGGGCGACTTCCAATGTGGGGAGCAAGCCAATGTATGGTTCTGAGTCAGATTTTGAGGATGGGGTGGACTTAGACTAGGGCCAATACTAATATCTGCGCTCAACGAACCGGCAATTTAGCTCAAGGTGTTCAACGAGTGATATAAGTTCTAAGCAATCAAACACGCTAGGCTTGAGGTGCTCCTGCGAGGCTAATCTGGTATCTCGCAGCTTTCAGTTCAGATGCTGTCTTGTGCTTCATAATAATCCGCTCTCAATGATTTCAAAAACCAGAATTTACGGATGTAGCGCGGCACTGATTGGCTGCAATTGGCTGCAAATATTAGTCTGACTAAACTTTACGCTGGCAAATGGTTCGCCCTCAACATCTCGCCGAGTGCCCCTCCCGCTATCTGTTATCTTTTTACATCTCCACCACACAAACAAAAAAATACAGAGTTAACTAGAGACTACTCCCACTGCGCAGATGGCAGGGGAGATCTGTCGGTTGGGTTTATATTTTGGTGCTGTTATTTGTAAACTGCATTAAAAAGCACTCATACGGGCCACACTTGCGGTGGCTTTTTTCAGCCGAGAATATGCTAGAGAGCCAGTAATTTTCCAGGTTCTACGCTAGCTTCAAGACCAAAAATAATGAACACTGGAATTTTCCCTGGCTTGAGTCAAATTTACGGTAAGACATTGAATACAGCTGTGAATCATGTTATTTTTTTTTGACCTGACTCAGAGTTACTTGATACCTCTAATAGGCCAAGCTAAACATCTCAGATGAGTTGAAACGATTGAGCTGGAATGGCTCAGACAAGCTGAAGCATCTAATCTAAACTGAAACATTTTAGTTGAGCTGAAACAGTCAGTGAAACATTCCAATTGAGCCGAAACAGATTGAGCCGAAACAGCAAGTGAAACTCACAGTTCCACAGCTCATAGCTGGATGGCATTAAACCAAGTCAGAAGTGTAATTGTGACATCAAAAGGTCTCATTTTTGCAAATATCTATCCCCAAAGAGTTTCCCATCATCTGGGCTTGTCACAAAACATAATCAAACTGCACTGCATTCGGCTTCCGTCCCCACTACAAGTGACTAAAATCACCTCAAATTCCATGTGACTGGGACATTGTCCCTTGTGGAGAGTGAGCCCGAGTAGTTCTATATATGACAAATGGGCAAACACTTGCTTGTCGCTGATACGAGTGTGTGTGACTCGCTGGTATTGCCGGTTTCACAAGATTGACATATTATAGACATGTTTTGAGTGGTCAATCTATGTCCATATATGCAATTTCAGCCCTTAAATACGAAGGGTTTAAGATGTGACTAGGTGACCTTTGAAGTTTCGCATTTCCCGAAGCCTCACAACTGCTACTCTTTCTATTATACTAGAGAGTTGAGGCTGAGGGACACATTTTCATTGAGGTTGACGCAGAAATAACGGGTGCACAACGGGTGCGCCGCCGGTGCGCCGCCAACACACTCGGTGCGCCGCCAGCGCACTCGGTATACGGCGGTACACCGTGCAGTACTTAAGTCTATCTACTATAAGTGGGAACACCCTATGACTAGCTGAACACCATGGCACACCCACAAACCCTAGCCTGCTTCGCTGAATGTGGTAAAAACATCGCAATGGTCTTCGGGCGTACATGAGCAATAATAAGACTGCTTTTCCTTTGGGCAGCTTTAATTATGACATAATACATGCTAAGCTTTGATCCCTGTACATTTCCGGTCACTCGCGCAAAGTTCTGAGCATCAACACCACTTTTGAGTGTATGTGACATCTGTGTGACATCGCCACCAGGGAGGAGGAAATGAAGCGGAAACGGTTGGATCCGGTTATGTATATGCCCGATTCCAAGGGGGTTTCCCTTACACGCATTCCTGTGAAAATATTTTTTTTCGGTGCGCCACGGTGCGCCGTGAGCACACAGCCACTGATAATCCTGAAACCTTCTAACGTCTGTTGCAGTGTCCCGGAGGTCCCGAAACGGAACCTCGCAGTCTTGGCCAGACTACACCTCGTCCCCAGCCGGCATAGTCAAGTATACAACCGCTGCTGAGTATTGCATGGCATGCGAGGCACACCTCACCCTTATTTGGGTCGCGTGCAGTGCCCCAGCTTGGCCAAAATGGCCTCAAGATGATGTATCTAGACATTTGAGGGTCACAAATGTACACTAGAAGTTGTAAACTCTTGGTTAAAACTGGTGCACAGTGAACCCCGAGCGGTGCACACGCGGTGCACACCGAAAATGGGTGGTGCGCCAATTTACATCATACCCGGAAGGCGGCAGCGTGACTGCCGAAATCTTTCGGCGCGGCGCCGATCCAGATGGAAATTTCTTAGCTTTTCGAACCTAGTTTGGGGCGGATTGAGTCCTCCGTTAACGCACTTGAAGCCGTGCCGCAGCTTTAGTGCAGTCTGTGCAGAAAACTGGCCCATTACGCCGCCCCGCAGGCCCCCCCCCAAAAAAAAATTCACAAACTTCAAGTTTGTGCTATGAGAGCTAAAATGAGCCCCCAAAAAAGGAAAGATTAGTAAGAGCTTTTTGAGTCATGTGACTGATAAGATGAAAATCAGAAAAATGCCAAACAGTGTCCACTTTCAATTTGCTACACTACTGGTTTGTCACTAGATGTGCTCAATTCTAAAAGCCTGGAGAAACCAGAGAGAGATCACAGAAAGCACGAGAAATGGCAGGATGTGCGAAATAATGGACTTGGCGTTTCAGGTGAAGCTCGAGTTCGATTCTGTGGGCCCTTCCGCGAAATTTTGGCACGCCTGGATGCACCGAACTCGTAGCTTTCGAGCCATGTAAAAATTATTCCACAAATTGCGCTGGGAGTGCGGGCCCAAGGCGCGACGAGCTGCTCATCCGTGAGAGGCGAGTGAGCAGTTTCGACGGATCTGCGTCGGCTAGCACTCGGGTAGCCTCGCCAATCAAAAATACCATCACACTCTGCGTTTCTTGCTTTCTGCGTTCCCAAAAGCTAAGAATTGAGCACATTCACAAACTTCAAGTTTGTGCTATGTAGGCAAAAATGGCTGCCCTAAAAAGGAAATGATTAGTAAGGCTATCTTGGCAGGCACATGATCAGGTCCCTGGTTCAAACCCAGCTCTGGGCAGTCATTGTATCCATCAACTTCAAGTTTGTGCTAGGTAGCCAAAAATGGGCCCCATAAAATGCAATGATTGGTAGAGCTCTTCAACTGATGACATGCTGAGGTTCTTGGCTTAATGGACTCAGTCACTGCAGTTGGTGATTGCTTTGTCAGATTGCACTGCAGCTAGATTACTAAGCAATTATATAAGCACAGATAGGTTCACTAATCATTTTGTGCAAGTAATTGTGTAGAGAAAACAGCTTTGAGTAGCACAATCACTGATGACTAAGTAGACAACACATTTTTGCTTATTATTGTTCCCGTTGACCTGGAAAAATTCTAGGACTTTACCAAAATATTCTTTTGGGTAAGCCTGTAGCGCAAATACCCCTTTTGGCAGGGAGTTGTGATTCAATCAATTGCCTATCCCACCAGCAATTCTGGTCCGTTCTAGATGATTGAGGTCTTATTAGGATCAGCGCAGAGAGCACAGTTTCTCGAGGGTCAACACAAGGCACTGGGAATTTTCTGCTTGACTATATTAAGAAATACAATTTTCTTGGCAATAAAATAAATAAGTGCAATCAGACAATAAAGAAAGGGTAAATAGTATCCAGAATTATGTCTAAACCAGGCAACTCCTGATACCTCAAAACATTGTGGTATTTTGCAATTCCCCTGAGAATAATTCTGAAGTTTGTGCAACGCCGCTGGGTCGGCCTACTTTCAATCATCCAAATACATGTTGTCCGAAACCTTTCGGCATCGGTTCCAAGGTAGCGTGACCGCCGAAAATATTTGGGCGCCAAAGAGGCGCGTGGCACGTGACTGCCGAATTGATTAAAATAGCACAGTAACCGCCATACCGATGGCAATCCGTTCAGCATTGATCAAAGGGTTGTTGACGCGGGAGATTATGAACAGGGCCTAAGCCGTAGACGTTCGGCGGGACATAACCCTTGGGCGGACTCAACGGCCTTGACGCGGGAGAAGGCAATTTGCTCAACCGCGTAAATGCGGGAGGGCTCGACGGGGAAGAACCGGAGCAATAGGCACTGGGGCCAGAGAGGGTGGCACACACAGGGAAAAGCCGGTGTTACACGAGACACCCACGAGATGCTACAGGACTGATCTACGATACACAGTCCCATCCGTTCTCTAGGCAAAAACTGCACGCCCCGTTATTCGAGCCATCCGCTTGAAAGCACTTGTGGGTTGATTAGCTGTGTTCCCCAAATGCTTAGTTTCTACATACCTCTTCTTTCTCGTTTCTTTTGCAGTTGTCGCAGCGGTCTTCACCCGTATTGGTTTTGGACAGTGGGGGACCCATTATGACTTTGGTGGCTGACGGGGTAAACTGATGCTACTGGGCTCCTTTTGCTGCTTTTATGTCTGCATGTCCATCGTTTGGCGGTTCCCGCGGACATTTCGAATGTAACACATCACAAATCTCTCTCATTGGCTCGAAGCGTGCGGATGACAGTCAGGAAGAAGGAGGACATACAGCCGCGTCACTACTACGCTTTTCACGATTGACTTGTCAGCTTGTCAATCCACCCATCCGCCTTTACCGTGCTGACGCGATACTCGCGCAGGTGCACGGGGCGGATGACGTCGACGATATGATTCAGGTGTTGTATTTCGGATAGGCTGCCCGGCTTTAGCGTGAGTTTTGTATATTAGTATCTCGCAGTCCGAATCCATCCGACATCACGCAAAAACACCGTAGGGTGGCCGTACCGCGCGGGTAGTACGGGACAATCTCGTTTGTATATGTTCCCGTCGCACCGTATTCTTGCGTCTATCCAGCACAGATTAAAGGAATCGGTACACCGCCATCCCTCGCTGGATTTCGCACTCCGTCTGTAGTGTACTGCACATATTGGGTTCCTGAAGCGGCGGCTATGCGGCGCTGGGCTGGCGCCCAACACTGACGATTGTTGCAGACGGACTTTCCGCAAAATTAATCTCAATGGCGCGCTACAATGTCTATTATATCTGGAACGTGAAAGAACCGTCGATAGCAAAAGGGTGGAAGCAATGATCCGTCCATTCGGTACATTCTGTGGTGCAGATGGAGGTGCCGCGCGTAGCCTCAAGGTAATCGGTATAAGAATGTGAACGAACCAAGAGCAAAAGGTCATCTTTCCTACCTGCCTGTATAAGTACAGCAATGCCTGGTATGCTACCATTGGCTGCCACTGCACCGGGTAATCTCAGCACCACGGTCCACAGACAATGTCCTGGTCAAAATTCAATGCGAGTGTGGAGAGAGCCGAGTGAGCAGTTTCACCTTGGCGGCGGCACTTGCCCTTCCGGACGCATCAACACGGAAATGCCCTGCCTGCGGACAGACGGGGAAGTGCAAGTATTATGGAGGGCCGTATTCCACAGATTAAACCTTACAACTTTAGCATTAGAGCATATTAGAAGCGGGTTTTGGGTTGGTTTTTCAGTGGGGCAATCCCAAGCATTTATGTTAGGGTATTTTCGACCCTCCATCCCCTTCAAATGAGCCCAACTGAATGAGAATTTCTTCTGTATGAGTTGTAAATTCTGTAGAGCTATAACCAATCTTATAGTCCATAAATATGAGCCTGAAATTGGTGGATTTGTGGCTTTAGTATGTTGAGGTCCCGAATTTTTTGCTGTTGCTGTCCAATGTAGATTTCATTTGAGCAAACCAAAACCTTTGGAGCGTCCATAAGATACTTGAGCGGGATTGCAATGTAAAAGGGAGAAAAAATTGTTTTACAGCATCTAATGAGCCCTAATAAGCTAATTTTCTGCTTGGGCGGGGCCGCAGGCGGCAGTGAGGATCTCGCAGTACAGTAATTTACAGACCCGCTCGGAGCAAGTCGACGGAGGACGTGCACGTCCCAGGGCCGGTGAAATTCAGATAATGGTGAGGCCGGATGATCCGTACCGGTTTGAGGATTGGACCTGATAGCAGCCAAGCATTCATCAAATCGATGTCGAGCCCTTAGGCTGAGAATACATGTTCATTTATTTTAGTTATTTTATTTTACTTTTTGCTTGCTTGCTTGCCATAGCTATGGCTCCAGTCTGGGGCCTCTGAGACTTGAGTACCATGCAGCGTGCGTGGCTGGTCCTGTGGTATGCTTTTTTATTTTATTTATCTTTTTATCTTCTTCCTCAATTTGGTGCATACTGTAGCATTTTAATCAATTCGGTAGTCACTTGTCCCGCAGGGGTCCACAACTGGCAAAAGTCATGGCACATGAAACAGGGTCACACCACGGCACATCCCACCTAGAGGTGCCGGTCTGTCAATCAAATTTTGTGACCAGTGGCCTTTTTTGTACATAGAATTTCAAGTGTATGGTATATCTAATGATTTGTGACAAATTAAAATACTTACAATTCTTTTAATCCCCACAGCACAGGTCACTTTGACAACATCTGACTGACCTTGCTTTGTTTCACAACATGTTTCCGATCAATTTGCCATCATTATCTTGTTCTGGTTCATCATTCTGGTTCAGTTTAGTTGCCGGCTTACACAGAACCTGAGTCAAGGATGGAATAAGGCATAAGGCTTGAGTCAACCCCCAATCTATGCACACATAATTTAGAAGCACTCTTCTGTATAGATAAAAACAAAGGTGAACCTTGGTTAGCAGGGTAGCACCCGCAGACATGGCCAGGCCGGCACAAAGGACCTTGGAAAAATTTGACTAAAATCACAAGAAAATTTCCGGCCATCTCGGAGTCATCTTGCTTTGGAAGATCCCCCCACCTTGGACATTAGTAAGCATTTGCATGTGCCTCTCAACCGCATGTTCCAGCACAGCCACTGACCTATCCCCATTTGTGAACTTTCCCACCCCTATTTCCCACCCCATGGATTCTGGCTTGAAATTCAGAACAAACAAGTACAAACGTCAACACAGCCACTGATCAAGCAACCTTTCCCAGCCCTTACCAACTTCACATGACATATTGTCTATCCAGTATGTAACACTGAGCTTTAGGCCAAATGTATGCACCCGCCAATACAGTAGACCATATTCGCAAATCTTCGGCGGGGCCCCGGCAGCTCCAAAAGTTCCTCATCACGTCGCGCTTGGAGGCTCCGAGAATTCCCGGTGCGAGTCCGGAAGATGAGTTTGGGGTCTGAACTCGCCCCGTACACGCTAAAATCGCGCCCAAACTTGCACAAGCTCTGCACCTAGTTGAAGCACCTCTTCTAGCCCCCCAGCGCTGCGCCCTTGCATGTAAGACGTGTCGAAATCCAGGAGCGGCCAAAGATTCCTCACGCCCATTATCCGCCTAGCAACGGGCAACGAAAAGATGGGAGGCCGCGGCCGCGTCCCGGCATGCGGTGGGAATATGCTCTAGTGTCTGATCCACAAACAGTCACTGCTGTAATCAATAATTACTGATGCTCTCTGTCCCTACTATTGATTGATGCACATTTTGGGCCATGTCAGCTTATTTTAGAGGAACTATTTGGTACACGACATGCGATGGTATACTGTGTACTAATGAGCAGATCTGCTATACATGTGGTACACTGCTGATCCAGCCACAGCTGTGATTGAGACAGGCTCCAGGCGGTTTCTGGGAGCATCGGCGGGCTTGGAGCCGCATCTGGCAGGAAGGAGGGCACATACACTGGCCAAAATAATTTGTTTTGGGGCCAACTCAATACTTGCATGTGTACTACAATATTCAGCGCTGGCTGGGGAAGTTATGCGTAAATTGAGCTTTTCTGAACATCTTTTGCATGTCCCAGAATGCCCGCACCGCGCGCCGGAGCTCGAAAATGCACATAACTTCTGAAAAATGAGCATTTCTCCCTCAATTCCTCTCTGTGACACTGTATTTCAAACCTAAATTGCCCGCAGGGCAAACATCAAGGAAATCTAGCATTGGGCAAGGTTCGGAACACAGATACCATTCACAATCATGTGTGTACCAGATAGCTTAATCCCATTTTATAAGGGTTCCGGGTTCCTTATTGCAAATGCCGAGTTCCGGATCCCGCATTCCGAGTTCCGGTCCCGGATTCCGGGTTCCGGTGAAGTGCAGGCGTCGGTTCCATAGCTCAACTGGTACAGAGCACTTCTCATGGAATGAAGAGGCCCGGGTTCGAGTCCCGGTGAAACCATTCTTTTCAAGTTATTCCGAGTATGGCCCAATCTCTTGCGTTACACCGGTCCCGGCCCGGGGATGACATCCGTACACAAAAAATTACAAACAACAAGATGATGTACACGGGTGACCAGATGCCATGATATCGCCGACGCTGGCTTACAATTTCTTAAGCCGCATCTCACGTTAGAACATATCAAGACGGTAAGCGAGTCCTAGGAAAATCTGCAAACATGTTCGAAGGATATCTTAAGACAAGGTGTGGGGCCGATCTTTCAAAATGAGCATTTGGCCGTGTATGCATGTCCGTCTCGCTTGCCCAGAGCAGTAAATATATAAGAAAGCACCTCAACCATTGTATTCTAGCTGAAGTATCTTGGATCTACATTCAACAAACAATTGTCGGAATTAAGACCCACACCAATTAGTCTCCTGGGGAGGCGCACATGGTCCCCCTTGCCCTCCCATCAACTTCGAGTGAAATAAAATATAATATTGGAGTTTATGGCAAATGTTGAGATGCGGCCGTGCCGATGTGAACAGGCGGAGGTTCACTTGATATGTGGTCTAGTGGTCTAGTGGATATTCTCCTCGTCGTTGATCGTGGCTTCTTTTGTTGGAGGTCCCTGGTTCGATTCCTGATGTCCGCAATTTTTTTTTTCTCTTTCAAGCCCCGCGGCGAGCGCCTGCGCCACGCAGTGGGCCCCGCGGCGAGCGAAAGCACCACGCAGTGGGCCTCCGCGGCGAGCGGAAAGCCCTCCGCAGGAGCGGGGTTCGGGGCGGAGCCCTGACCGGGGTCCGGGGTGGGAAACCCCGGCCGTCGCGGCCGGCGCCGCAACCACGCGTACCATCTCTCAAAATGACAAAGACATATTTTTCATATTTCATCACAGCCACCTTCCAAGCATTTACACTGCACCATATTCAAACTGTTCGAACCACAGCAGCATGAAAACCAATCACCAAATCAACAGAAATTCCAGCATAAATTATGATCCAAGCAGTGGCTGTACTCTGCCCGTAGGGTCTGTATTTGGTGGAATTGGTAACCCCCCGCTGTGCAACGGAGTTGCCAGCGTGAATCATAGCCCCAAACACTGCAACACCGCAGATAAAAACACAACAACCACCCAAAAAAGAAACTGCTCTAATAAATTCAATATGAATGCATGTAACATGAAATTTCACTCATTCGGTTCAGATTCAATGTCCAGATATACCTATAGTGACCCTGTGTGACAGAAGTGGCCCATGTGACCGCTACATCACTAATTGGTGTGGGTTGACCCTCCACAATTGTCTAAGATTTGGTTCCCAAATAGTATTCATTATTTTGGGCCTATTGTACTGACCTCTTGATACATATGAGCTCCGCGGAATACTGTAGTGATTAAACCTGAAGTCCTGTTAGACACGGACTTACGGGCTCTGCATTACAGATTACAAGGGTCGCCGGACATGCAACAAAATGGGCCAACAAGGGGAAATTTCGATGCATCAAATTTCATTTTTTTTTTTTCCCAAGCGGAAAAGGGGTTAAATAAATTCGATATCTTGACTTGGATGTCGGGGCTGTGCATGGACTTTGGTGTAGATTTTTGGTGACGAGGCTGCCATGTGCATGAGAATTTTGTCAAATGAAATGGTCCTCTGCACGGAGCGACCATTCCAGAATCCCAACATTGCCTTTGTCACGGCGGACTGAGAGGACTTCGAGCTTTTTTGCATGTGTTACAGGTTATGGACCCCTCCGGACTCATGCAATTTTTCCGGACTTGAGGTCTACTGTAGTATTCCGAAGTCAAGTCCATCAATTTTGAAATTTTTCATGCCCGGGAAGCCTGAAAAAAAATTCTTTTGATTTTAGCTGAATTTTAACAGCGAGTTTTTCTCGGGCTCTTACACATTACACGAACTTGACCTCGGAATATTACAGTAATCACTACAGTAGTGTACTATTTGTAGAGACTGAAGAATCCAAAAGATGTTGGACCTTCTCCTGCATTCTTCAGACCTTCCCTTGCTTGGTATCTTGGTGGGTTGTCACATAGATAAGAATTATCTTCCTTCCAGTTTATACCAGAAAAAGAAAAGACAGTTGCTTTCCAAACAATGTCAACATTCAATTTTCTGTGCTTCTACATCATGTAGCTGATTGAGCGGCCATCCCCTGAGGACGCAACAAAAGGAACATGCCTCTGTGTCTGTGATAGCCACAGCCACTTAACAACCAAGCAGATGGAATATTCCAGGTGTGTTATGTTCTGAACCTAGTGGAAAAATTATTGAAAATATTTTGGTGGGTCAGAATGACCCATAAAGACCCTTTTTGATGGTGTACTCTGATCAATTGCCTGCACCAGAACAATTCTCAATTTCTGATCTGTTCAAGGTGCTTGTTGTATCTTGTAATCTGATGATAGCATATAGCTCTTAAAATCTGCTGCAATGATATATTTAAGAAGCTGCAGTTCACTTGTAAGAATATAAATGTGAAGTTGTCGCAATTGTTTGTTTTCAAGAGGGGAAAATCAGTCTAACCAACTTGCCAAAAGGGACAACTGCTCAAACGGTGGCATATCTGTACTCGTTGAACCAAGGAATGATCATATGACCCATACAGAGCCCTTCAATCCAGCACACACTGTAAATCCTGCAATATCAACTTGGCTGACAATGAAGCCTCGGACAAAAAGTAGTACTATTGTCAATCTGACATGTACAGTCACTAACCCAGCAGAGAAACATCCTCAGACAGAGAAACAGGCTCATTTTCCAGTGAGCTAGGGGTAAAATCCCCACAATCTTGTGTAACAAAATATGTCACAACAAGAACACAATCCTCCGCTGGAATTGGAGTGAGAGGTCCAGTATTCCAGGAATCAGACATCAATTATAATGTTGCTCAATTTACATCCGCAGAAACAGGTGTAAACAAAAATTCAGCCCATGCTTGCTGTGCATGGATTTTGATTAAACTTGATAGGTCCACTCCACTTGATGAGCTATACATCATGGGGCCAAAAATATTGGACTAGGTATGGTCGGACCGCCACATAGGCCTTTTCAAGTTGTTTTGCTGCTTGGTGGGCCGGTTGTCATGTCCGGCCAATGTAAATGTTGATTATCTCAGCCAAATTTGATGCAAATCAGCTCATCTTTGGTAGACATGTTTCTCCAATCATTTCCATCATTTCTGAGAAATATCATATCACATGATTGAAATTTACTCAAGTTATCTGCCTAACAGCTTGCTTGTTTCCCTGCTGGGTTAGTGACTGTACCCTAAAAATACTATTTTTCAGCAACCCTTTCGGTGGGAAAAGGACCATATAAGGGAGTTTCACATGCTTTCAGATGGCCTGAAAATGGTATTTTCAGATTGATTTCCGGCGCATACTGATACCAGGGGCCAGCTGCGCTGACAAAGACCTTGCTTTGAGACTTTGAGCCCCGGAACAAGAGGAGAACAGTTGAATTTCCCTGAACCTATAAGAACTTGTCATCCCATGTAAATGGAATACCTAGGACAGGATCGACTCTGTACTCTATGTGCTACATGGGTTGGGAAACATGGTGTTACCCTTCCAATTTGGCTGCCTCACCCCAAAACTTTGGATCATTACCTCACCCTGTGAGATCATATAGGGGTCAATGTACACACCGCTCTGGTGCAACAATTTTTGGCAGCCAAAAATAGACTAAAAATGTCGAAATCTTCAATGGATTATTTTGACCCAAAATTTTCCCGCTTCCGGTGAAATTTTGGGCCAGAGACTCAGGTTATTTAATCCTAATCCTAAACAATTTAAAAACGCGAGATAAATTGATCCTAGTCCAGGTTTTTTAGAGGGCGGAGATTTTAATGCCCTTATATCCATCAAAGGAAAATAAGGATTTTGTTTGTTGCTATTTGTGAGCATGTAAAGCATTGTATCTTTGAATACCTTTTTGTGAGACAAAGAGTTTTTGGTTGTGTTTTTGGGGAAAAAGAAGCTCAACTTTTTTGTTGTAGTTATACATGCGAGTACAGCATTTCCACTGAGAGCTCATGAATTTTGGGATTTCCGATCTCCGAGGAGGCTGAAAAAAAAAAAAAAAAAAAAAAAAAACCTTTTGATTTTAGCGAAATTTTTTTAAATAATCATTTTCCATCAGGCATCACCCATCATCGAACTTTCATTCAAGTTATTACAGTATCTTAAAAGTGTCACCAGCCGCCACTAGGATGCAGTTTTTGGTCACGGTTCATAAACAGGTGTTTACAAACAGTGTTTTTGGACCCTGGAGGAATAGAAACACACAGACATCCATGTGACCCAGGTGTGACAAGGCACATAATATGTAGAAAAAAGGCTGAAGCTATTGGATTGTGGGCTACAATCTGAGGCACAAGGGAACTGCAGTTAATGGTATAACAATGCCTCAATGTACTCTGAGATCTGAGAAAAATCTGCTCATTAAATTTTGATGATATCATCAATGTCCTTACAAACCTGTTTATAAACACGGCTTTTATCCCAAAAAAATTCAAACATGTATAACCCTAGGGAAATAATTAAAAACTGCACTGGCCAGCCGTTAGATCTGAGAAGATTCTCTTTGCATCTGTTCCCTTCTATTCCACTATGCTGTCAACATTTTCAGTAGCTTGAGCAGTTACAGCTTCAAATGATCTGATTCCATCAGCATGGGTTCAGTTGCTGGCAGTGAGATATGCAGATATACTTGTATCTTGAAGCAGATTGGCTGTGGGCACAAACTACTTGACTTTGAGGTTCTACCAATGAACTGCAGAGAAGGGTATTATTGCTAAACAAGATCGGATCAAGTTTCACACTCAAGGTACTGACATCGGGAAACTACAGATTGATCCTGAGAATACCAACACCATCCTGAACAGATGGAAAATGCCTCGCCCACAGACCAACCCTTGCTGCGGAGCTATTCAAGCCGTATCATAGCAGATTAAATACAGGCTGATTCCGAATATATCCGACTGATGCCGATTAACACCGGAGGGTTGACAGTTTGGCAGTCGGACCGCGTGTGCACACTGTGAATACCGAAATTTTGCCCTGGCTCAAAATGAAGCTGAAAGAATAACTTTCAGCACAAAGCTCAAATCTGTTCTGAAATAAACATTTTCAGCAAAGCTTTGAGTGCAATGTCTGCCACATAAGGAAATTTGGGATCTATCAGAGGAGCCAAAAAATAGTATGTTCAGCGTGGTTTTAGGGCAGAATTCAATTCACAAAAATATACATATTATGCATTTGTCCCTGTTATTTGGTTCCGCGGAATAGAGCTGTTTAGAAGCTGTGAGATTTGGATTTTCTGGTGGAAAAAATGAATGGGTACTAAATTGTTCTGGAGCCATTCCATGTTTTTTGAAACCAGATTTCAGGGCTTCTAAACAGCTCTAATCAATCCGCTTTTATTTTCACCCCTGCACTACTATCTCCTCCCATTTTCCTCTCTTCGCGCACCCACCCACCGCCCATGTGTTTGGGGGGTTTGTTGGCTCTGTTTATGGCGCCCGCATCCCCATCCCGTGTCCTGTGCGTCATCGGAGGCTTTGAGCTGGGGCTTCCTTTCCCTGCCCTTTCCCCCGCTTGCCGGAGCACGCGCGCTTTCTCGCTGCATCTGAAACAACACTCCTTTACTCATTTACTCCCTATTATCATCATTGTTCGTATCGTCGTAGACATGAGTGCACATTGATTTCATGCTCCCTTGCCTCCCGAGCGCGGAGTGCCCCTGTTATGATAGCCTTCCCCGGCCATCTATAGGAATATCTAGAGCCCGAAGGGCTCTTTATTCCCATTCTTTCCCCATACTTTTGGTCGCGAGCGCTTCTTATCTGACAATTATCAAGATAAAATATTGTGTGATTTGCCATCAAGCGGTGTGCTGTTTGGAAATATTATGCTTCTGACATATGTACTCCACTCTGTATGAGTTGAACCCAAGACTCTCATAGCTCAAGTTAAAAGGTTTGTGAGCATGCAAACCATGGTGATGGTTCTTAGAACAACCATCTTGCTTCATTTGTGTCTGAACTTCAAAAATGAAATTTAAGTTACCGTCGCAAACCCAGATCCGAAACGCGCTGACCATACTGCAAATTGTGCAGAAATGATGGCAGCTATGCACCTTTCGAGAGTCACATGTGACGCGGACAATGATCACTCATGTACCCACAAAATTTGAGGCATATCCATAACAGCACCAAAGGTTGAGATGCTACTTATCGTAAGAGCCAAATAAAGGCATTTCACCCAGATCCGAAACAATTGGCGCCACGGCCCAAAAGGAGCAGCCTTTTGGCTGAAAATTTTCCTGAGCATATTAACATAAATTTCAGAAACTCCCACGAAATTAAGATAATGAATTATTTCTACCTAGCCCGCTGGGGCCCTTTGAACACAACAAAAATAGAACATAGGAAATCGGAGAAATTGACCAATATCTTGGTGTAGGACTGGTGTCAGCTTTGAAATTTTTACAGCATATAGACCCGCGTTATCTACTGAATATATAATATTGATGGGGCATCAATCTGATCAGAACCCTCTGGTTTCGGATCCAGGTCTGTTTCGGATCCGGGTTTGCGACAGTAGACAGAAAAATGATATATCCCTATCACATTCTCTATTTTGGGGAAGTCAGAGTGAAAACGGAAAGTTTCTCGACAAAGGAAACAGATGAGATAACTACGCATTTTTTATTCCGTTTTCAACACCCGGGAACTTCGGATTTTCCGTCAGCCGAAACACATGGGGAAACATGGCTTATCCCCAACACTCTTTTGACCAATGAGAAGATATTAATTATTGCCAAAAGCATTCCCTTTCTTTGAGCACTTACTGATTTGGAAACGGTTTTGGAAACAATATATTTCCATTTGTTTGGAAATGTGCTCGGAAAACCCACATTTCCAATGCCTTTCGGCAGCTGGGAGATTGAAAGTTCCCAAGCGTTGGAAACGGGATCACAAGTGCATAGGTATCTTGTCTGTATAACTTGTAGATTTTGTGTATCAAAAACCCTCATTTGAGCTGCATTTGATATGCTCTAAGGTCCACCAAAAAGAGAGTATGAGAAGAAACTACTGTAGCATTCTGACCGGATGTTCACAAATTTTGGATTTTTTGACCTTCGAGAAGGCCGAAAAATTTTCTTTTAATTTTAGTCGAATTTTTCCGGTGTCCTTTTTTCTGCGCGTGACGCGTCACCTGAACATGCGGTCAGAGTGCTACAGTATTCATTTCCTATCTAACTTTCAACATTCGGAAACTTTGGAAATGGCGGTGTGTATTGTCCCGCCATATTTAAAGACACACCGGGTATGCTCCGGAAAATTGCCTTTGAGATTCGGCGGAAGGAGCTTGTTTGAGTTAGCAGGGGCAGTGCCGCAAACTGTACAGCAAAGCTGACAAATAAGATTGTACTTGTTTGTCCCTAATTATAGGAGTTGAGCGACAGGATTCCCGGACTGGCATCAACTTACTAATGGTAGACATGTAAGCAGCACAGCTTTGCTGACACACAAGATTGTACTTGTTTGTCCTGTAATTATGGGAGTCGAGCGACAGGGTTCCCGGAATGTGGCTGTGTCAAGCAGTGCTATACATTTATTACCTAATTTAGACCGTGGGGGACCTTGCCAAAGCAAGGTGATAGTCACTATCAGCGTCATTTTCAGAGCCTCTGGAATTTCTGAATTCACAGTGTGTAGCCATTTTTGCTCTCATAGCAACAACGAATGGGAAGCAGGCTTCACGGAATCAATTCTATGCTACATCACATGCCTTGGAGCGGAAAGGATGTCGTATGACGCTAGCTGGTAGTTGTCGTATGCGGGTTCCGGACCGGGATCTTCATAGTACGCGTCGTACTGGACGGACGGCGCGTAGTAAACGGGTTCGGGGTCGTAGTACGACGGACCGGGGTCGTAGTCGTTGTAGCAGTAATAAGCCATGGCTGGCCTCGTGCGGGAGCACGGTCTCGAGCGCCAACAAAGTCGTCGAGTGGTTTTCTCCAAATGGGTAGGTCGGTGGGTCTCTGGTCGAAGAACGGGGCTAAACTGGTCTTATGTGTGACATGTGTGACTACTGACTACAGAAGAGGGAAGAGGCTCCCAGCCGGGTCCCACTGTGAGGGGCACCAGCTTCATACGATGACGGGGAGATGACAGGACGACTCACAGAGTACCGAAGGACACATCCACGAGATACGCCATATCCGCGCCCTCGACGGCCATACTAAGATCCTTCCCGTCGCGCTCCGCCGGGGCTAGCTGGGCCGAGCTTTGACTTTTCTTGCAGACAGCGTCTGTGATTTAGGCAGCGGCGATGAGGCTCGTATCTGTTGAGGCGGGTGAGTGGCGTCTAGGTGCTGTATGTTATGTATCAGACAGCACAAAGTTCTAGATCGAAGGTGCCCGCCGAGCTTTGGCTGGGTAGCATTCTAGTTGACCGGGTGTCGGAGTCGGAATACTGTTGCACCAAACGGACTGCAAGGCGTTTTGAGCGGTGGCGGAAAGAGGCGATTTGGAGGAGCTTGGTCGAAGAAACAAGCAGCGTACCGGAGGAGCAGAACGAGCCGTTACCCTCATCTTTAGTCTAAAGTCCAAGGTAACTACCATCCGACCCATAGACTAAATCCACGGTAACTACCACCGGCTGGTAACTCGAAAATTGCCTTATACGGAAGATCTTTGTTGGCCCATCTGCATACCCATGATGCCGCCACGCTGCTCCGCATGCTTCTCGCCGGCGCAAATCTACGCAGATCCCGACATAGTGACGCCTTTGGGAGCCGCTACGGTTTGAGCGGCGCTCAATCCGGCATGGTTCGGCACCAGGATTCCTGGTTCCGACACGCTTCGGGGGACATGGTGGGCATTCGTATGGCACCGATATATATGGCCTATTGGGGACATACTACATCCCCCCTCTCCCGCACCACCACCACTCACCCATCCCAAAAGGGAATGGTTTTCTTGAGCTCCATGGGCTCTGATGCCTTGGACTCCCTGAACTGGGACACACAAATGCCTCAGCATTTGTGTATGCTCTCCCTGTGCGTGCCCTACATGCATCGTGAGCAGTCGGGTGGTTGGCGGCACAGGAATCCCTTGTCCTGGATCACCACAACTGGAGAGCCTTTCAATCCGGGGCAGTACCTCTGTATACGAAATGAAAGATTCAGAACACTGTGCCGCCCCTTCGACTCCGTGTTTGTAGCGCGGTTGGCTCTGCATTCCATTGAAATGTCCCCAGTTTTGTTAGATTGCCATGCAATCAAATATTAAAAATGCACTTGTAGACGAAGCACTTCTCCGCTTGCATTGAAATACTCAGTAACCATTGAGAAAACCATGAAGCACCTTTGGACTCAATCGCAGGCCTAGCCAGGCTGTGGTCAGCTCACCCGTCCATCGGGGATAATTCTCGGGAACTGATGCCTTTCTCAGCATGGCTCCTCAACGACACATCCAATGCTCTTCAAATTTTGCGAGACGTATCTCCCCAGTCAAAGTAAGTATTTCAGAAAGAATTGTATTTTTGACCATTAAAAAATTCTCCATAAATCGAGCAGAGCGCGTACACTTTCGCGGCGATACAGGCGCATGCAGGCATAGCTATGGCGTCCACCAGAGTATTTTGCGAGACGTATCTCCCCCAGTCAAAGTAAGTATTTCAGAAAGAATTGTATTTTTGACCATTAAAAATTCTCCATAAATCGAGCAGAGCGCGTACACTTTCGCGGCGATAGAGGCGCATGCAGGCATAGCTATGGCGTCCACCAGAATATTTTCGTGATCTTACGGATTTTACCTGAGGCAAGGGAGTAAAAAGTGCCGATCTATTTCTCGCGAACTGACGACGAAGTGTACAAAATGTTGCCAACGCGAACGCATCCACACCTGAGGTCCTGACATCGACCACCAACCTCGCACTCAGCGATGTTCCAACTCAACCTGAGCTTCTCGAGTCCGTTTGAAGTTACTCACAATGCTCCCGTACGCTTATATATTCTTCAGCAGCCTGAAGAAGTCATCTAGATCCTCGTCGACCAACCTTGAATCCGAGTCGTCTGTACAGGCCACATCTGAACATCAGTTCGCGATAGCTTCTCCGCAGCCCCGACCCAGAGGGTTGGTCTGAAAAACCTACCGGTCTATTTACCTAGTGTCTGGCCATACAATATCCAAGTCGGCTTGAGCCAGACCCTGCTCTGTATTGCCAGAAGGGCAAACAAAGAGCGAACAAAGGCTCCAGCTCCTAGTCTGGCTCTCGGCTCCAGCCCGCGCACTGGTCCTGTGCATATAGAAATCACGAAGCTCCGAATCGTCCCCTCGGGGTATAGTATCGCTCCATTCCTCGTATTCATACAGCTACAACAATATTTGCATCAACGCGGATGGCTTTAACTCGACTGCTACGGCTATGATTGACGACTCGAGGTGCTCCAGCCTATAGCGGCGACTTTGTCCGCACCTAACCCTGTTTCCTCAACATTGAATTCCACTTCCGGCCGTCCCGGGGTAAATGCTAAGGCGCCAGCCCGACTATCATCTGCTGCAGACGGCGCCACCTGCCATTCCGAGTCGAGTCAAGTTTCGTGCACGGCGAGCTCGACGTGGATTGCGAGAATTTGGGGCACATATCGCGGGGATTCGCGGCAAGCAATTGCGGCCCTGGACGTGAACCGGAATCCCAAGCCCAGAAGAGGTGCGCCGGAGAGGGACGGGCAGGCGTACGGGTAGCGGGGGTGCACGCACGGCGGCGGGTGGGTGGCGGGCGCAGGCGGCAAGGGCGCAGGCGGGAAGGGCGCAAGGGGCGGCGGGAGAACGCAAGGGCGGCGGGAAGGGCGTCGGGAAGGGCTCGTGTGAACGGGTCTACGGGCGGTCAATTGCCGGATTGCCGGTCGCAGAAATGACCAAATTATGTTCCTAATGAAGCCGAAAATCGACCGCAAACCAGGGCCAGATCCTGTCCCCGATTCCATGCTCGGCAGGGGCCGGCAGGCCCGCCTTTTGCCCGACGCGACGATCGGCGCTGTCCTGATGCTAGGCGGCGCAGGCCGCTGTTATATTGCCTTATGGGGGATTGAACCGTAGTCTACGGCGCATGGTAATTACCTGCGGTGGTAGTTACGGTGAACTGAGACTAAGGGACGGGTGGTAGTTACCATGTACTTAGACTATCGGCAGGCGCGACGGGTGGCAGAACGCTCCGAGCGAGACGAACGTGCTCGAGATTTGATGGTTGTGTGAGACGAGACATGCAACGTTGTTTCTTATTCGAGAGCATTGAGTGTGGGCGTCCCCGTAAAGAGACGAAAACTAGCGATCTTTCTACCGCACGTTGTCTGAATCCCCACCGCGACGGCGTCCAGATGCAGAAACCTTCGAGCATTACGAAGTTTATCTCTTGTTTGAACAAGCGCAGTTGCAGGCGCTTGGCCGAGGTCAAGCAACGGACGGCAAGATGGAGACACTAGGAGGAGTTGGTTAAGGCACGAGGACGGGGAGCGGAACCAGCGTAACCCACGAGCAGCAGATGAAAAGGATCTCGCAGAACACATTCGTGCTCGGAACGAAAGTAGACGAAGGGCGTGAGCGGTATAGGTGACCCGGAGATGCAGAAGACGTGCTCGTCCGCATGGTGGGTCCGGATCCGGAGGCAGCACAGGGTCGGCGAGAGCCAGGCATATGTGCTTAGACGTGGGTTGAGGGCTCGTTTTATTTGGTTCTTAGGTCTTTTTATTTTGTTAGAGTTCGTACTTCGCGAGGTGCTGGATTTCGACGGGCGAGACGGCAACGGGAACAAGACGACCCCATGCCGAGATTTGTGTATTTGAAGTGGGCGACGGGATTAGGGTATAGAACGTACCCGGGAGTACACACTACTTCTGGTGTCAATGCAGACGTGCGCTGAGCGATAAGCGGCAAAGCAGAGGGGATTCAGCACATTTGGTTCACATTCTTCAATTTGTACAGGTCTCGTTAGTTGGGCTCTTCTTCGTCCGAGCTTCCTTCGCAGAGTCGACGACGACGACATCTATTTCTTGCCCGCCTTCTTCGCAGCCGCGCGGAGGCGCGTAATCTGCTTCTTCCAGCCATAGCACTGGCTGCACGCTGCCCGTCGTTGTTGTCGTCAGCCCCGCGTAGATCGGCGATTCGGAGGGTAGACGTACAAGTGGAGGCATGCTTCTTGCACTGGTACACTCCGTCCTTGGTGAGGGTCGCCGCGGGCGCCTCGATCCCTTCGCGATCGATGGGGTCGAAACCGTAGAAGGCGTCGTTCTCCTCGCGCCCGTCGAAGCTGCAGTCTTGGCACTGAGGCGGTGTGAGTGTTAGTGTGAGCGGGGAGCGGCGGAGACGGGCGGGATGGGGATGGATGGACGAGGGAAAGAGAGCGCGGCGTATTCGGGGGGATCATAGCGCTGGGGCGACAGAGGGTGGGGGGAAGGGACGACGGAGAGGGAAGAAGGAGCGGTACGCACGACTTCCTTGAAGTGGGTGCAGAAGACTCCGTCGTTGATCTCGACAGTGGCAGCGGGGGCGACGTCGGCCATGGCGGTGGTACGGGCGAGTAGAGCGAGGAGTAGGGTGACGGGGAGGTGGGGCAGTGGGAGGAAGGGAAGCGAGGGGCTGTCACGGAAGCTATTGAGTCATGGATCAGTAGATGCGGGGAAATGCGGGGAAGGTGATCCGCATGTGGGGTCTAGACCAATTTCGGACATTTCGGCTTTCAGGGCAGTTCGGCTGAAGCTGGAGGTAGGTGCCTTGATGCAGGTCGAGCTCTCACTCAGACCAGATCTAGGCGGATTTGCTGTAGCGAGATGTCGAGGTTTAACTCCGGCGACATCACAGCGCGCGAAGAATATTCGAGAGCCGGCGGGCATTCAACGAGAGTCACGGTGAGGTAAAGTCAACCGTGGTTGAAATTGTAGAGGAGTAGTGATAGAATGTCGGGACAAGGCTCTAGACTGCCATATAAATATGTAAACTACATCTGTGTGCACAAACAATATTTTATGTTCACAGGGTTCTCGAGGCGTCGTCAACTCTGCCCTGTGGCGGTGATAACCGAGCCATGCCCCAACATAGCAATATCCATCACAATCTTGTGAGGCCCGGGGATGTAACCAGCGATTTGTTGGCATACAAATAATGATTGCATGCCCAGGTTTCAATAAATGCCCTCCGAGCAACTTGTATTCAGACCTAGCAGTCTAATACCGCTGGCGGGTCCTTTTAAAGACGGCCATGGGCAATGGCCCAGGATCAGTTTACAACCCTCAAGTGAAAACTCACCCAATATTAATATGTGTGCGTCGTCGTCTGCAGCAATGCGCACACAGACTTGATGCTGTGACTCAACCCACGTAGCGGATACCTCAGGCTCAAGCGGCGGTTCGTGACCATGAGCACATCCCATCCCTGCCGATGCATATGCTGACCCATGGTCATTCCTGTCCCTGCAGGAGTTAAGTTTGGATTAGGCGGGGATAATCCTGGAGATAAGCGCAAGCGGGACGTGGAGGATGACGAATAAGCAGAGTCAACAAGTGTTTTACGTCTTGAGTACTTGAATCCGGATTTCGCAAAACATAACAATGTCTCTTGCAATATGTCTCGCGACGACGCCATCTAAGCAAATCATTAGAACGGAATAATTCAAGGAAGCGAGCAGGTAGACAGCCCCAGACTTGACTTACACCTTACGATTCTCCCGTACCCCCAGCCAACTCCAGTCGCGCCTTCATCGGGGCGATCCCAAACGTGCTCCAAAACTCGCGTGAATCCAAAATGCGTCCGAGCATCCCAGAATCGCGCGGCAACACACGCACGTCCTCTTCCCGCATGAGCTCCTGCACCCATTTCGCTACCTCGCCCTCGGGAAACCACGCGCTTGCGAGGTCCCACCAATCATACACCCGCCCATCGGTGATGAGCCAGCGCTGGCCGGCCGCCTTGTCGAACGCGGTGTGGACGGCGAGGATGGCGCGGGCGACGTCGATGCCGTGGATGAAGTGTACGCTGCCCTGTCAGTCGTCCACGTCACCACCGGGAACGAAATCCGCGCTACGGGAGGAGTACGCTACGTACCTTTGCCTTGAGTGCGTCCTTAGTCGGCGCTATACGTTCGACCCAGTTCCGTGGAATACGCTTGCCGCCCCATAGGCCCGCGAGATTCAGCACCGTAGTCGGCGTCTGCGGTGAGAGCGCGAGAAGCTCCACCTCCGCGCTGGCGCGGCTAGTGAGATTGAACGGCGAATGGCGGTCATAGACGTTGTCTCCGCTGCCCGCAGTCGCTTTCTGCGCGTATTCAGCGGGAGACTGGCACAGGTGGAGCCCGCGCACGTCGTAGATGCTCGTCGTGCCGAGCAGGGTGAAACCCGGCTGGCAGTCGTGCGTGGCGAGATACAGGCGGACCAGACGCGCGGCGGCGGCGGGGAGAGTTATGGGAAAGGTGATGAGCACCGTCTTCGCGCCGGGGAGGGCCTTGTACGGCTCCTGATCGTCCGACTCCGGCTGGAATTCGAATTTTATGGTGTTGGGGGCGCCGGAGCGCGTCGTGGCGGCGTAGGAGATGTTGGAGGCGTCGCAGAGTGGGATAAGGAAGGTTGAGGTCCATCCGGCACCGATGATGAGGATGTCGACGGAGGGCATGTCGTGGTTCTGGTTCAAGAAGGCCCACGTGTGACAGACTCTCTTCCGCACCATCACCACACTTCCAAGGTGCCGCTCACAATGGCCCGTTAATGCCGTGCTAGCTACGCCAGATGTTCGACTACCCGTTAAACAGCATTCTCGACGCTAACCCTGTGCCCTCGGACGCGATCCGGGAGTTCCTGCTCGGACCCCATCGAGCTCAAGGCCTTGAGAAGGAACCTCCCCTTCCTCCCCGGGTCTGAAAACACTGACACAATGAGAGCAGATCCGTAGCTTTACTTCAGGAGGAATATAACAATATTCTCTGTTTCATTCCATCTCTCTCTCTGATCCTACAGCGACTTTCTCAACACCACCCGCTCGTCCCGGGCCCACCATCTCAGACGCATTGGAAGAAAAACGCTGCAAGAAAAGCACGCTGCAGTCAGCTCTCGACAATCTTTGAAAAAAAAAACGCACGGTTGAGCTCGGTACAGGTGAACGGCGACACACTTTTTTTTATGAAAGTTGGTCTCTTGCTCAGGAATTGGAGGATTTGGCTCACCAGACAGTGGCCCCCTGCCAGCCTGAACCTCCGCATTGGCCCTGACGTTATTATTAGCCCATATCTCGGACTCGGGATGTCTGCGAGGTACGCACCCATTGCGGGACAGTGCCTGGAGTACCGGTGCCAGTCGGAGGAGCCGTAGTCGTTGAGCGAACCGTGGTCGTCGAGCGAGCCGTTGTGGTGGTGGCGACAGTTGTGGTCTTCGCGGTCGTAGTCGGTGGCGCGGGCTGCGATTACACACAGTATCAGCAATTCATCGTGAGGTGGATACAGAAGGGGACACACAGATCCGGAGCCCACTACGGGCCAAACAGGAGGGCCGGGCTGGACATACGTGGCCGGGATGGGGAAGTATATGTTAATCCTGCCATGAAGCTTGAGTTGAAGTTAGCCCACACAGAAAAAAAAACTCACAAGATGCCTGGCTCCATTCCCTGCATCCGCATGTCTTCGCATCAGCACAGAGCAAATTATCGAAGTGAAGACAACAGCAACGCACGGTATACGCGCCGGGGAAAGCCACCAACGGCCCCGGAGTCCCGCTCCCGCCTCCAGTGACCTGCACCTGCGCACACGCGATGTAGAACTGCGCGCCCTGGAACGTCTCCGCGACGTGCAGGGCAATCTGCTCGATGCGGATGAGGTATTGGCCCGAGGGCGTCGCCGCGGGGATTTGGAAGTTGACTTCCGTGAGGACTGCAGTAGCCCAGTGCGTTATAGGTTGGAGGCAGAGGAAGAATGTGAACGAACGCACGCGTAGCAGGCCAGTTGATGGACGTTCCGCCGTCGGTCTCTGCGCTGACTTCGAAGATCTGACGACGGTTTGCGCTCAGTATCTGCACTAATGGTGCACGTAAACAGCGCGAGACGAACCTTGAACCAAACCTCCCCGCTACCATCCCAGTTCGCGACGTCTGTCCCAGTCGGCGCCTTCGCCATGTAGACGTTCACGACCTACAACAGGCTCCATTTCAACTTCGACCGGCGAAGAACAAAGGCAACGCACGCCCTGGTGGTACATATTCGTCGGACTCGTAATGAACCCGACGGTGGAGCCGGCCGCGACGCTGATTGTGGAGGACGTCCCGGACTGCAACGAGTCGTAGCAGCGCACGTCGTCGGTGCTTAGGTCCGTGACGGGGTTGAGGTCTTGCCAGTTATTGGCCTGCCTTTGCCAGGACTCAGAATTTCCCCCCCTCTCGTTGAGGAGGGTGTGCTCACCGGACATATTGCCACGCAGTCGTGTTGACGCCGCCAGCCACGAATTGGGGGAAGATATCTGTTCTCTATTTAGTCCGACAAGGACCGGAGGCTGGAATGTCGCGTACAATGCGCAGAAACCACGCTAGCACCCGCGAGCAATCCGACAAAAGAGGCAAGGAGCTTCATCGCAGACAGGCAGGCACGAACAAGATTCGACTGAAGTGCGTTGTTCGAATCGGGGTGCCAAGCGGGCTTGGTGGCCGGCGTTATAAGACCTTCGGGCGGAATTTATCCGGTGCTAATCGACAAAGAACCGGTTGGGTCCGGAGATTCGCAGAAGATCTTCAGCGTCGATAAACATAGCTGGATAAACATAAACAGGACCTAGCTATGGTTACTAAGTTAAGTTCTGAACCTGCTAGAAAAAAATCCAGAAATTATCGACAATAATCTGGTGGATCAAAATGTCCCATTTTGGCAGTGAGTTCTGCCTGCGCTAGGAGCAAACCTGATGCGTTCAGGTTGGTTGTTGTATTTTCGGAATCAGTTAAACACCTGGTGAGTACATGTAGCTCCCAAAATGTGAAGCAAAATCCCATTCAGTCATAATATCATTCCTTTAGTTTATTTTTAAGAGTATGGAAGTGAAGCTTTCAAAAACACTGGAGGGAGCAGGATTTTACATACTGATCATCTCTCCAGATTGGATGATTCCAGAAAAAAAAATCTCAGGTAAGGTGACGGAAAGAAGCACACTGCCCTGGTTCAGAAAGATAAACCACGATTTTTTGGTATCTCTTAGGGAGTGTGAAGCAAATAATATTTTTGGCACAAAAAAGCCCGTTAGATAATTCTGGCGGGCAGTAGTCCTTCAAAAAAAAAAAAAAAAAAAAAAAAAAAAAAGATGGGGATCATTTCCAGCCCAGAAATATGTCTGGTTTTGGTAATATTTTATTCTGAATATGGATAATGGTCAAATTGTTGGACTTTTCCGTACTTTGCGATTGAGGCGGGGTAAAAAAAAAAAAAGAAGAAAAAAAAGGGGAAAAACAAACAAACAGTAGTTTCATGATCTATGATAGTTGCAGTACTAAGTAGTTTATAACTTGAAGGAATGGTCGGGAGGGGTCGTTCCTCCTACCATGTGCATTCTTTTAACGGTTTGCGCAGTGTTTGCTTCGATCCCAAGCTGTTTGTCCTGGCCCCATTAGGCAAAATCCCACCGGTCGACTCTGACAGTGGATCTGTCGGCAAGCGAGGCTGCTTGCCCCCTGGTGCTTCCTAAAGAGGGTCTAATTGTTGGCAAGAAATAGTTTGCCCCACTTTTGCCAGGACTAGGTCGGGCTTGCCAGCGGGGGCACTGGATGCCGTCGAGATAACTGGGATTGAGACCGGGGTTCAAGAATAGTCACCGGTCCCTGTAAGGGCAAAGTAGTGTATGGACAAGGAAGAGGTTAACCCTCTCCCAGGCTCGTACTAGGGTACTGTAGAGTAGTAGTATAACCCTGTCCAATCTGGCTTCAGTCATTGTAAATCCCCCTCTTCTGGGTTATACCGGGCTTGGATGGAAGCTGGCCATGCCGATGTAATTATGATGGGACTGGCTGAGGCTGGTCCGTGCTTGAACTGTGACAATTTTTGTAGGAATTATTGCCCAGGAAAAGAAACAGAAAAAAAGCAAAAAAAAAAATCTAGGTTCTAGTATTCGGGAAAATAAAATCTTAATTTGAATCCTATTCCTAATTATGGGAGCTCACAGTAGGGTTGGAAGAATTAGTGAAAGTAATAGAATGATCTTTAATCCAAACCTTGCACACAATCTTGCACTGGGGTGTTGACAGTAGAACCTGCAGATTAATCCCAAAAATAATTTTCTCGGGCGAAGAAGGAGCGTTATTCCATTGCACTTGCACCAAAAATCTTGCTGGCCGAAATTCTGTAGTTAAGACTTGGTCCGAGATTTTCACTATGTACATTAAACCCCTAAGAGAAGTTCACGGTTTCGGATAGCCAGCTTATAAACCTCGAAAAGCATCCACAAACCCAGTTTCGAGACCCAGAGGTTTTCAAACCTTTTATAAAGTCGGAATATTTTATATGCCAAGCCCTATACAGCAGTCGAGCACCGTGCAACGGCCCATATGCCCGGCATAAGTACGCATCCGCGGCACAACGCGGGACCCACTCGTTGGACGGCATACTCTGGACTGTCAGCACTGCGAGTAATAAAATAGTGCCACCTGGTAATTCGCTCCCGCGAAAATGCCGCCACTTTCTCCGTTCCCATTGAACGTCATCGACACTTTTTCTAATGTATTGCACCCGTCCGCACATTCGCCGGAATCAACGCGCGCGGGGTGAGGGCTTTGAACAGCATCCGTCCGTCATAAACACGGCGCCGAGAAGCCTAAGCCTACCTGCAAGATGAAAGCCCTCGCCCCCATCCTCGCGCTCGCTGCCACTGCTGCGGCTCACTGTCCGTCTTTCTAACGCCATTGACAATGATATGCGACGCTACTTACAAACGGGCAGACAACTATCCGCAATTCATCGCGAACGGAGTCAACTCGACTGCGTGGCAGTACGTTCGGTGCGCGTCTTCTCCTGCCCCCTCTCCTCAAGCGCTTACTGTAACTCGCGGGCAGGAAGCCGAACAACTGGCAGGACTTCAACCCCGTTATAGACCTCAGCACGCTCGATGTGCGCTGCGACAATACGCAAAAGCTAGGCGTTGCATCGACTGTCAGCGTCGCTGCGGGGTCGACGGTCGGCTTTACGGTCAACCCGCCGATTTTTCACCAGGGAGTACGTCGCAGACTGATTGTCGCCTCGGGGGAGTGAGCTGAGGGAGGGGTAGGTTTTGAACGTGTACATGGCGAAAGCTCCGGCGGGGACCGATGTCGCTTCTTGGGACGGGAGCGGCCAGGTTTGGTTCAAGGTAGGCGAAGGCCGCGAAGCTGCTACGCACTCTCTCTACTCATGCACGCATTCGCATTCGTAGGTCTTCCAGATTAGCGCGACCACCGACGGAGGGACGTCGATCAATTGGCCCGCGATGAGTTGCGTCCGCTTTCTTCCTTGTCCCCTCTCTGACGCCGCTCCACGCACAGACCTCGGTCAGGTGAACTTCAAGATCCCCGCCGCCACTCCCTCGGGGCAGTACCTCGTCCGGATCGAGCACATCGCGCTGCACCAATCAAACGTCTTCCAGGGCGCGCAGTTCTACATCTCCTGTGCGCAGGTGCAGGTGACGGGTGGCGGAAGCGGGACGCCCGGTCCGCTAGTGGCGTTCCCGGGAGCGTACACTGTGCGTCCTTCCTTCCTTCTTTGTCGTTTCCTCTGGGGGAATTGTATTAATGTTTACGGGTAGGGCAACGAGCCGGGTATCCTGTACGTTTTCGATTTTGTTGAGGGGTCGAAGCAGCTGTAGCTGAACGTGTGGTAGGATTAACATATACTGGCCGATCCCAACGACGTACGTCCAACCCGGCCCCCCGGTTTGGACTGGCGGCACTGGTGCAGTGCGTGATATTATTATTATTGTCTCTTCCCCTCCCAATGTGATCAAACTTTGTCTGCAGCCCGCCCCGCCCGCCACCACCGTCCGTTCCACCACCACGGCGCCCGTCACCACCGTTCGCTCCACTACCGTCGTCAACACCCCGCCGGCCACCACTACCAGCACTTCCGGCGGCACCGTCGCGCAATTCCAGCAATGCGGAGGAAGTGGTTACGCGGGGCCGACTGTCTGGTACGCCGTGTTCTGCCTTCCGGATGGTCGGAATAGGGGACCGAATTAATATTTTGTGGCAGCGTCTCGCCGTTCAAGTGTACCGTGCTCAACGGTGCGTCGCCTCCAATCTTACCCCGGGGACGTTCGCTGACTCTTTTGGATGGGTAGCATTCTATTCGCAATGTCTTTGAGGGCAGAGGGGACCCTGAGTTGAGGTATCATTAGGAAGGATTTTCTTTCTTTTTGTCTGTTTTGCTGTGTTTTGGAAGCGCGAATGGAATCTATTGATGCATTGTCATTGACAAAAGAGGGAAGGGAAGTCTGAAATGAGGGGAAAATCTACAAGTAAATGTCACCAGCACCTATCTACGACTTGTCTACGACAATCATATCTTGCTTCTCTGGGTGTGTAAAAAAAGTACCACCATACCAGTTGTCTTTCCGAATCTGCAGGGTGCTAACCACGGCAAGGGCAAAGTAGTGTAAGACAAGCTCAAGTACCAGTTGGGGTCTCGGGCACGGATAGTGGCACCGGAATTCTGTATGATCAAGGTGTGTCTTCGAAATTCTGGAGCATATCGTGAATGCAGAATGGTGCCTCCAAAAAATGGTAAATCAGGAGATATTCTCATGTTTTGATGCTGAGAATTTCTTCATACTTCAGTATGGATGTGTAGTGTACAAAGTGCAAAATTTGTATGCAATGTCACCCGCCGAATGGTCATCCGATTTTTTAACGCCCACGTCAGCCGTATGTTTACCGCTAATAAGGTCGAAGGATAACATCCAGCGTGGAGATGGCGTTACTTGTTGGGGACAGTCGGATCTCAGCGCGAAGACTCTCATCCAGGGCAGAAGGTCCGGATTCGCAGGGAATTTGATTAATATTGCCAGGCGGACTGCGACGCCACCAACACGTTATTTTTGTGCCCGTCTTGCCCTGGAAGAAGTGTTTGCCATGGGGAACACTTTGTGGACCTTCTGTACTAACTTTTCTTTCGGACTCGCACGCCACCTCATGGGTCCTCGGGACGGCATCTCGGCCGGCCGGCACTTGATTCCTTATCTGGCCCGATGTGGCTGTGCAGGGGATGGTCGACGTTTCCCCTGACGACATACCGACTTTGGATCCGTCCGGTGTTATGTTTTTAGGAGCGGCTCTCGCATCTTCCTTTCACTCTATGACCACCTCATCCATACACCCACTCGCAGCCGGATTTGCCGCCGGCCTGCTCCTCCTCCTCTGGCGCTGGGCCACAGATCCACTGCGCCGAGTTCCTGGACCCCCTCTCGCAAAATGGACGCCGTTCTGGCTCATGTACTATGCCCGACGGGGAGACCGCTATCTCGCCGTCCACGAAGCTCACCAGGCGCGTCACCACAGACTCTATCATCCCGAGGCTGACCGCCAGCGCAGAAGTATGGCCCCGTTGTCCGGATATCGCCATGGCACGTTTCATTCGCCTCACCCGAGGCTCCGTCGCGCGTCTACGCCCAGGGCAGCACCGCGCTCGACAAGTCGCCTTTCTACCGCGCGTTCTACGTCCAGGGCAGCGAGTCCCTCTTCAGCACGCAGAATCGCGCCCTCCATTCGTCCAAACGCCGCCTTCTCTCCCAGCCATTCGCGTACCAAAGCATCCGCGGGTTCGAGTCATTCATGCGCGAATCCCTCGGTCGATTCGTCCAGCGCCTCGACCGTATCTGCGCGGGCGACCGATTCGGCGACGCCGTTCGCGAGGGCTCGGTCGTGAACGTTCTTCTGTGGTTCAATTACCTCGCGTTTGATATCATCTCCGACCTCGCCTTCGGAGAGCCGCTGGGGATGGTTAACAAGGTGCGTTTGTATGCGTTATCCATCGCGACTTCTTTGATTCCTGACGCGCTAGTAGGGTTCGGACAAGCTTCCAGCGGAGCGGAAAGATGGGACTATCTACGAAGAGAACGCGGCTGCGCTGATAGACCAAGTGCGCACTTCCCCATCCCCGCTCGGCGCGTTCCTCATTGACTTGTTGTCCTTCTAGCGCGGTCGCACCGCGGCGGTTATGGGTCTTCTCCCGAGCGTCGAAGACATTGTCAAGCGCCTGCCTATTGACTTCATCACGGCGGGGTACAAGTCCACAGAGTCGCTATCGCGCATCGCGACGCGCTGCGTCAAACACCGTGTGGAGAGCGGCGTAACTCGCGATGATATGCTGGAGAGGCTGATCGAGGGTGTGCGGGAGAAGGACGGTGGGACGGTGAGCCAGGATGAGGTGGTTACCGAGGCGATGCTGCTTTTGTGCGTCTTCCTTTCATTCAGTTTTACTTTCTAGACTTGTTCGTAGGACCGCCGGCGCGGACACCACGGCCAACTCGCTCACCGCGATCCTGTTCTATATCCTGATGAACCCCGACGTCTACCCGAAGCTCGTCGCGGAGCTGGACACCATCAACGCGGGCGTCGCCGAGCTCGACTCTGCGCGTCCCCACGCGATGCGCGTCGACAGCACCATCGAGCTCGAGACGACGACTGATAGTCTCCCGACGCACGACCAGATCAAGGCGCTGCCGTACCTGAACGCGGTTATCGAGGAGGGCCTGAGGCTGTTTGCGACCAACGCGTTTGGGCTGCCGCGCGTCGCGGGGCGGGACGGGTTTGAAATGGACGGGGTGTGGGTGCCTGCGGGGTGTGAGGTTAGCGCGCCGGCGTATACGATTCAGGTGGGCTCTTGAGCTTTTTTTTTTACCGCTTCTGTTTGTGGTTTTGATTTACTCAACGTGTGCGGTAGCGCGACCCGGCGATTTGGGGACCCGACGCGGAGGTGTATCGTCCTGAGCGGTGGATAGAGGAGGGCGGCGGGGCGTTGAAGAAGCGGATGTTGACGTTTGGGAGTGGGCCACGGGCGTGTATTGGGAAAAAGTGAGTGTGGTGTTCTCTATTCTTCAGCGTCAGCGCCTACCTACCTGCGCGCCGTTCTCCCCATCCGCGCGCCGACCCCGTTCTTTCTTCCGCGCCGTTGCCTCCCCCGCGCGCCGTCGCCTCCACCCTTATTTCTCGAGCGCCGTTCTCCCAATCTCTTTCCCGCGCGCCGAGCCCCCTTGTATCTCCTGCGTGCTGTACTTCCCATCTCTCTTCTGCGCGCCGTTCTCCCAATCCCTCTCCCGATCCATCCCCATCCCCACGTGAACAAACCTGCTAACCCACCCCCCACAGCCTCGCATACATCCAAATGCAGCTCGCGCTCAGCACGACGCTGCTGCGCTACGAGTTTGTGGTGCCGCCCGGGACGCGTCTGGAGAGCGTCGAGGGGTTCATGCACCGGCCGTTGGATTTGTGGTTGGGTGTGAGGAGGAGGCGGGTCTGAGGGTGTAGACTATGATGGGACAAAGGAGGATGGGTATACTTAGATGTTTTGTTTGTGATTTTTATGGTAACTTGAAGAGACTGTCTGTATCTGTATATGTATCTGGCGATGCCTCACGACCCTAGCTACGTGTAAGCTCTTTCGAGCTTTGGAAGACGGGGAGGCGGGTTGACGCGTCAGGTATGCGGCTTTGCCGCACCAAAAGCGGAAGAACGGAAAACAGTAAAACTAAACAGTCGACGAGCGAAATTGTAATGCTGCCCGGGCCCGCTAACTTACGGAGACGGACACGGTTGAAAATAATAGCCATCATCACGAAACATTTCGCGTGTACTCTGCGAATCTGGTCACCTTGCTTTGCTAGGTCCCCCACCTTGGAAATTATTTATATCATCAGGTGACCAGTATCATGTGAGCATTCCCACACCTGGCAAACACCCAGGTCTTTAGAACCTATTATTCCATCACCAGCCCATAGCCACAGTTCCTGTCAGGTGCACTTTCCCACAGCTGTGAGGATTCTATAGCTATGTATTCAGTAACATTGTTGTTCAGGTTGTTGAGCTTGCGGCGCTAGTAGATCCCCCCCATTACAAGTCATCACCTGCAAGGATTTATGGTTGAGTCTAATCAATAACATTTTATTGAGATAATACAGGATACTCTAATTTTGTTTGTTGTGTACAGCGCAAAAGCGGCGGCATTTCGGAAGGATGGAAAAGACCGGGGGGGACATGGGCTCGGAGCGGGCTCGACGGCGCGGGGCGCATAGCGGTGAGCGGGGCCCGGACAAGCAGGATCTGCTGACTAACTACTACAGCATGTGACTATGCACAGACCACAACTACAATAATGAAGAGTTCATCACCATGCGTTGCCAGTTCCCCCACCTTGGAAATTGTATGTTTTGCTAAGTCCTCCACCTTGGAAATTATTTTTTTACTTAGGTAGGTACATTAGTTTTTCTCTAAAAGAGGGTCCCAAACTTCTTGTTGCAAAACAACCGGAAAACACTGTTTTGATAAATAAAACGGACGGACTTTTCCCAGAGAAATAAAAACCTCAACAAACTATTCCGCTGGGTATCCAACTTTTCAACGGTTGATCAGTTACACAACCATTTTTTGTGACACAGAAGCAACCCTAGGGAGGCTACTCATTGCAATCAGAACAGCCTCAGAGGCAACGACACTGGCAGGCCAGAACCCGCTACCACAGCACCATCGCAGTCTGCGGAAGATAAATATCCGGATTATCTTATCTTATTACGGGAACTATTTTCTCGATATGGCAGGAGTGAGTGAACATCAGTTAGCGTGCACAAGCCGCTTTAGCGGCTACAGTACATTTTAATTCTACTGATTACTCTGTCTAGGTTGGTTGGCGAGGCCGCGTAGTTGTGGGGGCGGTGGCGCGGGGGAGCCAGCGCTGGGCGCCGACGGCGGCGGGAGGATGATCGAATGCGGAGCCAGCGAATGGCAGAGCAAAGCTCAGAGGTCAGTGGTTATTGAGCTACATGGGTTCCGGGAACAGAAGAGTGTGAAACAGCTCCGGGGAGTTTGGACCGTGCCCATGCTTCCGCGTCAACTCGTTCGTTCGGCGGAAATTCGACATGGGCCGCCGGCACCCATCCAAACTGACCCGGTTGCTGGCCGGGTTTAGAGAGTGCGCGGATGGCGGATTGGCTGTCGATACCGAGGAAGAGTCGCCGAGTCGGCGGAGGTGCGGCAAGCGAAGCATGGAAGTCAGCACCACGGTGACGCCAGCCAGCTCCAGATATCGATCTCCTTCGAATACTGTGTGGTCGTGTCCGGTGCCGGCCTGCGCATGCGAGCTCGCTTCACCGCGGCCGAGTCGAGAATACTGGCGGCGCCAATAGCGCCGCCAATCCCGGACCCGTCGCTGTAAACGCACAGCTCGTCGAAGGGCGCGAGTGCACCGCGGCGAGCGCTTCCGGCTCTTTGTTCGCGGGGATGTCGACTCGGAATGGAGGGGACCATGTCGGGGATCCGAGGAATGGCCCGGGTGTGATTGTTCGAAGTCGTTGGGGCGAAGGGCCAAGTGTGCATCAGATTATCGAGCGGGGAACGGTGCCTGACGCCGAGCCGCACGGGTAGCGATGGGGTATTGCGGCTCAGTGGCAGATTGCATCGAGTCGGAGCGCGATGGGTGTGCTGTTGTTGGCCTGAACGTCGAGCAAGTGAGTAGGGTTGAGCGGACGGCGCAGGTGATGAGGATGTTTGCGTGCCTCTGTAGTTTACCGAGCCTGATTGCGACAGCGACGCTCCCGTTGCGGTGAGAGAACCCCGCGTCGGTGCGGATGGGTTGTACCACACGTCGAGTCCGATATGTTAGGAAGGGCCCGGGGAGGAGGAGCAAGCTGGGGTTCGTAGAAATCCGCCCGCTTCTGGTTTTTTGCGAATTGAACTCCCTTGAACCGGCCTTCATATCCTAATCTTGCGCCGTGGACTTTTGAGCTGCTTGGTAAGCGATCCGCCGGTTCGACTCAGCCAAGTGGCAAATCCCAACACGTGATCATAATAGTCCATAACCAAGTGGCGATGGTTAATATTGCAGCGCAAACAGCAATGAACTCCGGCTCAAGGCTGCGTCCAGTGGAGCTTGCTCGCAGTTAGGTGATGGGCAAATGAGTAATTGCCGGTTAGGCCGAGCCCACGGCGGTTGCTGTCAGCTGAGCGCTGAGCAATCGACATTGGTCGACCGGTGATTCGTGAAGTTATCGGCTGGGGTATTGTATGGCGCAGGCACTCACCGGCAACCGCCGACCGGCTGTGACTCTAGCTCCTATCTACGGCTAGGGCTTCATCCCATCTGTGGAACCGTCGGAACTCGGCCCCGAGACGTCTGACAGCGTCGATGTTGAGCATGCGAGTCAGAATTGATGAGTCGTAGGAAAATAGTAGAAGTCCACTGTGGCTGTTGTTGACCCAGTGGCGACCGAATGCGACTGTCCCCAGCCTGAGATCAGGAAATATGTCTGGGCCTCGGAGTGACCTTGCGAGGTCCACGAGCGCAGACGACACTGACGGGGCTCGTCGGTCCCTCGCGGCATGAACAAGCCTCGTCGGAACCGACGAGCCTCATCGACCTCGTTGATGCCTCGCAGCCGTATCACACACTTGTGAATTACACTTCCTATGTTTTCCTGGAACGAAAACTACAAATGCCATGTATCCAGATAAACACAGAGAATACAGTGAGAGAAAAAAGAGAGACAACAGAGTAAAAGCCAGAATGATGTCCAAAGCAAGGTCTCAGCCAGCCAGCTGCTGGCATCTAGTGCACTTACGACTCAGAATTACCTTGCGAAACGTGCCCGTTATCTAATGGATATGCTTTGGATATGCTACATTGTGTACGCGCGTACGGGAAATACTGTACTATTAAACTCAATTCGTCAGTCACGCGTCACGCGGGGGCTGCTGCGCCGAAATTTTTTCGGCAGTCACGCCGGAACCCCCAAAATTCGTGTTCTAAAAAGGAAATTATGCAATTTTTCCCGCGCCTTTGGCGCATAATTGCCTAATGGGGACACGACGCCGAAAGGTTAGGTTCGGCGTCGATGTCACGCACCAAACCTTGCGCCGAATTGAGTTTAATAGTACAGTATAGTTGATAACTCCTCTCCCGCCAACACGATCCCGAACTGCAGTCGGGGTCCGCGCAAATCCTCGACACTTCCGCCCCGTCCGCGGCACCCTGCCTCCATCAGAGCCTCGTTTCAGCGTAGCTTCTCAGGCAGGCACCCTATGCGCTGCGCGTAGTGTATCCTCTGGCTGCGGGACACCTGCGGATTCGGCGGTGTTGATAGCATAACTGCGCTTTGTGCACGCCACGCGTCCGTTCCCGTGCATCCGTCAATTGAACCTCCAGGTAGGTATCTTCAGGGGGCTGTGGTATGTCGAAACCCGAACAACCGCGCCCGATTTGGCAAGTCTCCGCAGTGATGTCAGCAAGAATTTGAGCGCGCCGGAAACGCGGTTTCCGAAGGTGTGGCGGGTATTAAAGGGCTCGGTGGCGTGCCGTTCGAATGTGCTGTCGCTCTTCTCCCCTTCACCCTTCCCCTTCTCCTTACGATGGGTGCGTCGCCCTTCTGCTGCACCCGAGTTTGGCGTTAATGCTTTTACAGCTTCTGCTTTGTTTCATCTATTCTCGCGCGCCAGAGAAGACGAGCTTCTGGAGAGCCAAGCTGAGCAGTCTTATGGGTACATACCCTCCGAGGCCATCGCGATTGTGTTCTTGGTTCTCTTCGGTATCAGTACTGGTGCGTCGCCTCCCGTGCTACGTGTCTCGGCGCCGGGCGCTCACCTGGCGCCGCCTCAGCACTCCACACCGCGCAAGCAGCCTACTACCGCGTCTGGTGGCTCCTCCCTACCGCCGTCCTCTGCGGAATCGGCGAGCTCATCGGCTGGGGCGCACGGCTATGGAGCGCGTTGAACAACAACGCCGACATGCCCTTCACAATTCAGTGCGTCGGCCCGCGTTTGATCGTCCCGAGGTACAAAACTCATGCGCGCCGCCCCGCTTTAGGATCTCAACAACGATTATCGCGCCGACACCGCTCCTCGCCGCCTCATTCATCATCTTTGCGCGCGTCGTTAACCAGCTCGGGCAGCAATACTCCCTCCTTCCTGGCAAATACTACGGGTGGCTTTTTGTCTCCTGCGTACGCACCTCCCGCTCGTATTGCTGCCCATGGACCCTCATTCCTCCCACAGGACATCATCGCGCTCGTCGTACAGGGCGTCGGCGGCGGCATCGCGTCCGGCGCCGACGACGACCTCGAGGAGGCGAACCGCGGCGCCAAGATCATGCTCGGCGGTATCGGCTTCCAATTCGCCGTCATCGTCATCTTCTCCATCCTCCTCACCGACTTCCTGGTGCGCTTCCTCCGCGACGCGCCGTGGCGCGCGCCCGCGGGCTCGGACCTGTTCAACCCCACCTCCGCACGCCCCGCGCTGACGCGCCAAACCAAAGTGATCCTCGCCGCGCTCGCGTTCTCCACGACGGTGCTTTTCATCCGTAGCGTCTACCGGGTGCGTCCCTCTCATGCGCTTTATGCAACCCCTCTGCAGACGCTGACGCCCTACCCCACCCACAGACAATCGAGCTCAACGACGGCTGGAACGGGCGCATCATCCACACTCAAGTCTACTTCAACGTCCTCGACGGCGGGATGGTCGTCCTCGCCATCTACACCTGGAACTTCGTACACCCCGGGATGTTCCTGTTCCCCCGCAAGGGTGCGCGTGTCGACAGCGGCGTGCACGAGAAGGGTGTGGATACCCCCAGCAGCGGGAGGTCGGTGTGAGCTGCACTACTAGAGTAGAATTTAGATACTCGGTTATTTTATTTCTGTAATGATAGCGCACGGACTGCTCACATAGCGTACGAACCAAACCAAAATTTACTTCATGTTGTATTCATCTGTTTTCTGTTTTGATTAAAATGTGTGGGGCAACAATAAGGCTGCAACAATAAGCTCTGTTCACAACGAACTGTAGACGTGAAGACATTCATGGCTGCACAACGTTCAGTTTGCGGGATATAACTACAGTCAACTCTGTCATAAGGGATACCCCTCGGTGGTAGGCCCAGAGTATCCCCTAGTACAGAGTATCCCTTGTGCCCAAGTGTCACAAAATGTCACAAAATTTGATCCCATCAAATGTGTAAATTTGTCCAGAATGGGATATTTACTAGGCAACCTTTTGAGAAAAAAGGGTACAGTGGAGCAAACTTTTACTTGGAAATGAAATAGGAAGTCTGAGCGGACAGCCCGGCCCAGTTTACCCAGACCCGCTTCCAGGGCACGAGCATAGGGTTCCTGAACATCAGCGAGATGCTCACGGAGAAGCATTGTCGCCTGTAGAACCTCCTGGCGCGTGGGTTTAGGGCGCGGCGGCTCGTCATCGTGGTCGTCGTCACCACCATACCCTTCCATGCCCTCCACACACTCACGCATCTTCTTGATTGTCTCCACAATGTCCTCGTCAGTCGCCTCCTCGACAAGCTGCTCGTCCGCCACATTCACCATCTCCTCCGCACTAAGCGCGTTCTTGTCCTGAAGAACACCACGGACCCGCAACTCATCCAACGCCTGCTGCACTCCAAGCTCCACCTCCGCCCGCTCCTCCTCAGCCTCCGCTTCTAACCGCTTGGCATAATCCTCCATGAATGCTGTCGTCGGGAGGATTCCAGCATGGTTCCAGCAGTTTGCGATGGTTTTGGCGGACACCTCGTCCCACGCAAGGTCGGCCAGACGCATCGCCTCGAGCTGGTTGATATCGTAAATGTCTGTCGGCGTAACACCCAGGTCGTAGCGGTCGAGCGCGCGTTGCATCGAGTGACGACGAAAGTTGGCCTTGAATGTCCGGATGATGCCCTGGTCCATTGGCTGGATGTGGGAGGTAAGGTTGGGCTTGAAGGGTACAACGCGCACGCTGGTCAAGTCCTTCGGAACCTTGTGCCCCTTGAAGTTGTCTTGGAGGAGGAGGATGTTGCGCTGTTGGCGGCGCATGTCGCGGTCGACGTCGTGGAGCCATTCGGAATAGAGGGTGCTAGTCATCCATGCTTTCGCGTTGTTTCGGTACAAGAATCCGAGCTGCTTGCCCGTTTTTTGCTTGAATGCGCGCGGACGCTCTGCCTTGCCGATGACCAGGGGCGGAAGCTTCTCGGAGCCGCCGGCGTTGGCAGTAAGAGCGTAAGTCATGCGTTTCTTGATACCCTTGACGCCGGCCATCTTGCGGTCCATGAGCCCGCGGTCGGGCGGCATCCTGGTTCTTGTGTCAGTGGCTGGCATGTAACGGTGTTCCTGTGGAACCTACGCCCAAAATAAGCCCGTCTCATCCATGTTGAACACGTCCCGCAACGCGTAGCCCTCGTCGACAATCAGCTCCTGCACCCGCTCGCGGTCGGCGGAGACATCATCGAGATTGGCAGATTCCGCCTCCCCGTGGCGCTTGCCCATCCGCAAACCCGTACGCGCCTTGAGTGACGTGAGCCAGCCGTCGCTGAGGGAGAGCCACTCCTCCTTTGGAATCCCCGCAAGCTCTGCAAACCGGCGCCACTTCTCGCGGATGATCTCCCCCGTGAGGTGAACATGCTCGCGCATGGCCTTGGCAATCCACAGCTCAAGCATGTCGTCGACCTCAGGGAACTCGACCCGCTTGACCCGCTTGGCTGTGCCCTTCCCGCCCCGCTGCTGCTCCCGCTCCCAGTCGGCCCGCAGCTCCGATTCCTTCTTGAGCCATTTCGCCACCCGAGGCTGTTTGAGTTGCAGATTGGGGTATCGGCGCGTCATCTCTGCCGCTGTTTTTGACTGGTTGGGCTTCGGTTGTGCATGGTGCCAGTCGAGGGCCTTGATCTTCTGTTTCAGCGTCGCATTCTCCTTCTTGGTGAACGTGGGAGGGGCCGCGGGCTTCTTAGACTGTGTCTTCTTTGGGTTTGCAGGACCTTCGCAAGGTTTTGAGCAACACAAATGTGGGGGAACTGCGACGCACGCTTTCATTTGCCGGATGTTGCGGGAGGCTCGCTGTCCCCGACCACCGCCATTCCCTGGAGACGCGCCAGCAATCCCCGCTCGGTCTCATTCAGACGCTGGAGCCCGCGCTTGTAGGCCGAGGCCGTCTCAAGCTTGTCAACCAGTGCTTCGCCGTCGACATGGTTTCCGCTCTGATCAAGCCACTCTTCCTCCTCCGCCGAAATCTTCTCTCCTTCCTGAAGGCGGGCCTGCAGCGCGGCCTTGCGGCTTTGCGAGAGTTTCTTGAGGGCATTAAGACCTCTTTTGAGGAGTTCAAGGGGATTGCTCGGCGGCATGTGGGAAGAGAAGGAAAATATCCCCGAAGGGCTCGTTTCTCATGTACATACACATTTGGCAATAGATTAGATATAACTTAAAAGATATCCCTTAGTGACCTTGAAATTTGTATCCCTTATCCCATATCCCAGCCTGGGGGTGTCGTTGGCTGGGAACGCACATGGTGGACCCAAAAATTTATGCCTTATCTCAGATTATCCCTTATGACCCCCATCCCTTACGACAGAGTTGACTGTATGCAGAAGTCGGAATGGTGCAGAAGTGTACTGTATAACTGTCCTTGTCACCTTGCTTTGCTAGGTCCCCCACCTTGACAATTAGTAAGCATTGTGTCATGTGCATGTCATATGATCACGTGTCACGTGAGCTTTGCATCAGGTGATTTGAGGGTCAGATGCTTCTTCCCACCCTCCGCACATTGTGATGGCCAAACCCATAATTCCAGTCCGTCCACAGCCTCGCTTAAGCAATGGATTCCCATGCTCATCACATGATGTGGTTTCCCACACTCTGCACATTTTGATACCGAGACCAATAATTGTTGGCTGCCCACATTGACACTTATGCAATGAATTCCTGGGCCCTATTGTGTGTGATTCAAATTTCCTGGTGAACAATTAATTTCAATGTGAAGGCATGCTAAGTGATGCCATGTAAACAAAATTCAAAGCTAAGATAAAAATCCCGCGCCACCCATGAGCTACAAGTTCAGAAACTCGGAATGACGCAAGTTTGAGGGGGATGTTGAAGATTAGATAAGATATGCAAACCCGGGTCATTCCCGACTCACCTTGAGTCATATTATTTACTGCGGCTGCGGCCGGGCATGACTTGGTTTTATTCTGACTCACATCCTTGGCAATAGTATAAATACCGCGCTGTTTTCCATAGCCTACATCGAATTTTTCCTCTTTTCTTTCAACAAAAATTATCAAAACTTGGTGTGTAAATAATATCAGGGTATGTGCAGCCTGTGAAGACAATTTCAGCATGGCTTGTATTACCATGAATCAAGCAGTTGGCTTTGACATATTCCGACCAGCAAATACAGCATACCATGGATTGACACTGCCTACGGTATGCAGAATGATGATATGCCCTTGTGGCTGCACCCAAGTCTGGTGTTACAGTCTGTTGCTCTGGGGATTTGAAAGACACACCAATGTCCCACAATGACAATTATACCGTTCCTTGGATCGGAGCAGTAGTGTCAATCCGTGGCTGGTGCTATCACTGGCATGGATTGACACCCATGGCACACAATGACACCCGGCCTTGCGGCTGCATCTAAGTGTTATAGTTTATTTTTTTGTAGATTCTGATTGCTCTTAGCACCTCACACAATGTCCCTTGTATTGGCTTCCTCTTTTGGAATGATGTCAATCCATGGTGTGTATCCATCCGTTGCAGGATCCCCTGGATCAGTAAATTTGAACAATGGCAATATAGAAACAGTACATACCCTAACCTTTTGCCCACATCATGTCCGGCCTTACTCTTTAGGCTGTAAAGAAATCTCAACCCTGTTGGGAACCGGTGATTCCCGGTTGAGCAATGCACTGCTCGGCGCAGGCTTCCGGATCAAGATTATTCCGGCCTCTGAACATTCCAGTGCTTTCTATTTGTTTCCGTCTCAGTCAGCTATAGAATATTCTAGATACAATAGTGTAGTATATAAAGCAGGAGAATATAAATCTGTACCAGCTCTGTTCAACCAAAGGCCAAGGTCTTTGCAGATCCGGTTCAACGTGTTCATGCGGAATCTGGTCCAGGATGCGCCTGGGATGGTTCAGAACCGTTCAAGTGGTTCAAGTTGGTTCAGTGAACACTTCGAACCGGCTTGGCAGAGATCGTCGGGAAACAAAAACGCATGGCGCAGGAATCGAACCGAGGACCTCCGGGTTGCGGCACTCCAGTTTTGAAGGCAGAACCGTAACACAAAGGGCACAGTAGGGAGGATATTGCCAAAGCAGATTTATCCACCCAATAGCACTCCGACCTGTGCTTCATCATTGCTTATTTCAGTCAAGTGCAACTTAAACCTGTATGAAAAGCAGGTTTAAGCTGCATGTATCTGATTTATAGATGGCAGACAATACTCAAGCAGGCCGTGCAAGCCTCATCCCAGACCCAAATCAACTGAGTATGAGAAGCAAGTCAAGGCTGGAGAGTTTCACCACCACCACAAGACAGACTCACACTTACAACAAGGCGAGTAGGGCCAACAAGCGGCAGGGCCCGCTACCTGATTTCATTCAAGTACAAGTCAATTGTTTGGTGTCTTGCTATGATGATACGTAGATTAGAGCTATCTGGCGCGGGCGATTGGGGTTCGTCTCATGAATTTTGCAAACAGCTGTATGTTGGCTGTATGTTGCAGACAAGTTGATCAATGGTGCAGGCTAAACTGGGTAGATAAGAAGCCTGGTATTGTGCTATTTTATTCATCTTGTCAAGGGCTGGAGGGTGTGACATGCCTGACAAAATCAAGAAAAAAAGGTCGGATTTTTTGGTGAGGAAAAAAGGCGGGAAAAAGTGTAGAGTGTTAGATGAGAAAAAAACTGGTACTTTTACAGCGGCCGCTCGTTGGCCGACGGGCGGCGGATAGTCGGCGGACGGGCGGCGGATGGGCGTTTCGTCAAGGCAGTCAAGGCAGACGACGGTCCGCCGCCCATTCGCCGACCATCCGCCGACGAGCGGCCGCTGTAAGAGTACAGGTTTTTTTTCTCATCCAAAATTCTACAATTTATATCTCCAAAAATACCTAGAATAGTCCCAAAATTCTGGGCACAAAAAAATCTTGCTTTTAGGCTACCCTTTTAATTTGGCCACCAAAAAACTCCAAAAAATTGCCTCTTATCTTTTTGAATTGCCGCAGTGAGAGCTGAAGCGCTATACTGCTTTACAAGGTAGAATAACCCTGCAAATTCAACTCTAGGCTTGTGAGAAAGGGGCAATACAGAGTGTGTTTGGTGCAATTAGACAACCATGTTGACATAACATGTTCTGGCTCCATTGGTATCATTTAATCTAGGTAAGAAAATTTCTTTTCATCAAGGTGACAATATTGTTCCATGATATAACATTGTTTCAACTTCGTTCCGGCCGAAGTAAAAGCAGTAATCAACAACAAGATGAGAGGGAGGGACCCGGAGTGGTAGAGTCATTTGAACCTTGGCCTGCTGCCACAGCAAGGTCTCAGCCAGCCAGCCACTAGCATCTAGTAGTATTAAAGATAAATTTTACTTTGTGTGCAGCTAGAGCTACAGGTTATACACAAGGTTGTGATCTCTTTGAATCCTTAAAGGTAGCGGGCCCTGCCGCTTGTTGGCCCTACTCGCCTTGCTGTAAGTGTGAGTCTGTCTTGTGGTGGTGGTGAAACTCTCCAGCCTTGACTTGCTTCTCATACTCAGTTGATTTGGGTCTGGGATGAGGCTTGCACGGCCTGCTTGAGTATTGTCTGCCATCTATAAATCAGATACATGCAGCTTAAACCTGCTTTTCATACAGGTTTAAATTGCACTTGACTGAAATAAGCAATGATGAAGCACAGGTCGGAGTGCTATTGGGTGGATAAATCTGCTTTGACAATATCCTCCCTACTGTGCCCTTTGTGTTACGGTTCTGCCTTCAAAACTGGAGTGCCGCAACCCGGAGGTCCTCGGTTCGATTCCTGCGCCATGCGTTTTTGTTTCCCGACGATCTCTGCCAAGCCGGTTCGAAGTGTTCACTGAACCAACTTGAACCACTTGAACGGTTCTGAACCATCCCAGGCGCATCCTGGACCAGATTCCGCATGAACACGTTGAACCGGATCTGCAAAGACCTTGGCCTTTGGTTCAACAGAGCTGGTAGGGTTACTGGGAGAATTGTAGGCGTGGGGCATCCGTTTGCCCTAACGCACTCAAACCCTCATCGGTGTGTGATTGCAAACTGAACTTGATTCCGACGGCACTTGCTCCCACGCTCGTCGCAATTCAACAAATCCGTGGCCAGGTCAGCACCACGGATTGACAAGGAAGTAACACGGACTGGCTGATGGTTGTGACCTAGGCTGTATATGGCTACTATAAGTAAACCTGTGGTAGCTACACTCACCCATAGGTACTCAGTATATCAATCGAAGGTATTGATTGCTATAATTCTTTGTGTATATCCTTCATCACAAAACCCATCATTCATGGTGTTTAAAGGGATTTAGTCCAGTTGGGGTCACACCCTTGGGGGGATGACTGGATGATTGCATTTCTCGTCCACTGTAAGATCTCTAGCCAGATTAGTCCATCAAAGCCAAACCTATATCCCATTTGAGAATATAGTCACCCTGGTAGATATCTCTGTGGCTACTGCTAGGCTATGCCTCAATTTCAACGATGGGTATTCATAGGGACTCATGGACATATTGACCTGTTTATAATGATTTTGCATGAGTAAATATGCTACTAGTACATAGTTGATCCCCAAGCAACCAGCCTTGCATAGCTGAACCTGGGTAGTTGCTGGGGTGATCCTTCAAGATACCAATGGTATATTCCTACCTAAGATATTCTAGAAAAAAATCAAGCCAGCAGTGCATCTCTAGTCAAGTCTATTCTCTAAATGGTGTCACATGAATGACAGCTTGCTGAATACTGTAGCGCGGCCCAACAGCTAAGGTGAACTTATAAGCTCCTCACAGTGCGCGGCTACGAGACTAGAGATTATCCCTTGGGGCTGCGCACGTAGCCTCTTAGTTGCCTCTTAGCCTAGCAGTGAGGCATTGCTGGGAAGCAGTAATTTGTGGTCTATGTCCAAATCAGGTTGTGCTACAGCGCTCGGCAGCCTCCTTCAAGAATCACTCCCACTATCCGACTTGACGTCATCGAGATCAACAACCTCCATATCACCCTCACATCCAGCCTCAGCACATTTCTCCGGCTGCTCCTCATCCTTGCTGACTGTCTCTGTTGCTTCGCACTTATTGCACTGGTAGGTTATCTGGTTATCTGCAATGTGTTTTCAGTGAAAAGTTGGGGGAATGGGACCGCAGGCGGCTGGTTTAAGTTTAAATTTACTCACACATAAAAGGCATTGCGGCTGGAGGATGGGGTGGGTGCGCTGAAAATGACGAATTTGACGGTACCTGCAGCGCCTTATAAACCTGTGGAGGACAATATAATCAAGATTAAAGACGGACATTTGCCGTGTTGAACTCCCGGCGGGGACTGACTAAACAGCTGCAGCTGCCGCAAAGCTGCCGCACAGGTGCCGCATGCAACCGCATGTGCGGCAACTCACAACCGCACAACATGTCACCCGTGGATGCAAGCAACTGCAGCATAGCCGCATTGTCGAAACGGCCGCAAAGATACGGGCTTTTGTCTGCAGGCTTTTGTCTGCAGCAGAGGTAAATTTTCACATTTTCAGTGCCTGTGTTTATGTTCTGACGCCTGATTATGGTTTTTTCGGTGCGTGTAGCCTATGCTCATGCAACTCTGCAGCTCACTGAGCTCCCCAGGTCTCGACGATCCATGGAGCCCTTCACTCCCTCCGCACTCCATTGTCTCGTATACTGTACTATTTCATTCAATTCGTAGGTCACGCATCACAGCCTATATTTTCTCCGATTTTTTGACGGGTGTCACAGCGGGTTTTCCGAGTTTACGAATGGTTTCGGACCACCGGAATAAACTTTTTTTTTCTGCCGTGGGCGGCCCTGCGGTGCAGTTTAGATTATCTGGGACACATCCCCGGCTCACATCTTTCTGCCGTTCAGCAGCGGTTTCCACGATAGATTCTGCAACTGCTCATGGCAGCGCGCAGTCGGCAATGCCCCGCCCTCAGCAGTGCTGCAAGTTGGCGGGGGCGGTTTCTCGGTGGTGGATATAAATAAATGTCAATGATATATATATATATATATGAATATATATGAGGTGAGCACCTTTCACCTGATAAACTGCTTCACTCTAATGTACCAGTTTGCACCGAGGTCTGTTGAGCAGGGTGAGTGCGGAGATCGGCATGGTGCTGTAAGGTTTGCGCTGGCTCCATTTTGTGAAGCGATTGCGCCAGATGCAAGAGAATCTGGGATGTGCCGCTGTGAGAGGCGAAGCTATGGGGGCAGGTCGGGGACTTCCGAATATTTGGGCGGGTCACAGCAGTAAATAACCGCCTACAAATTGAAAAATTCGTAGGCAATGTCACGGCGCGAAAGCTCATTCGAATTGATTGAAATGGTACAGTACTAAAACGCGTCCCACCGACGGCGAACAATCCGTAGACTCCCTCATCGGAGCGCTCCAGCTGCAGCTATCCGGCTGTCGCGAAGCATTGCAATGGGAAGATGTTGTCGACTCACAGCCGTGCAGACCCCTCTGCCTCCCCCGTCCGCCGCACTGCCTACGCCGCCAACGACTCCATCTCCCTCGTCTCCCAAACCCTCACCGACGCGCGCACCACCATCGAACAAGCCAAAGTCCTCATCGCGCTTTCCCACCTCCCACACGGAATCCACGAAACCGCCCGTCTCCGCGCGGAGCTCGCACGCCTTGAGTCGGAGAACGCCGCACTCAAAGCATCCAACGCCCGACTCAAAAGCAGCGCCGAGCAAGCCCGCATGGACCACGCGCGTCTGCAGCGCGAACGCGAGACGCGCCGGTTTCAGCTCCAGTACGACCTTGATGCGTCGCAGCTGCGCGCGGACCGCCTCCTGTACCTCCTCGACCAGACCTTTGGCGGGATGCATCGCGCGGGGATGATCGAGGCGCGGAACCGCTGGTTGGCGATGCAGGCGCTCATCCGGCTTACGGAGGGGATGACGCTGGAGGATGACTTTGCGACGCTGGAGAATGTTGCGCGGGAAAGTTTGACGCTGGCGGAGGTTTCGTTGCATGTTCCTAAGTCCTTTGACGGTCCCCGTTATCGGCGCGCAGAGGGTTGAGTCGGTGTCTGGGGCGCGTCTGGAAGGGCAGGCTTTTGCTTGGCCGGCGTTTTCTTTCCTTTCCTTTTTATTTTTATTTTTATTTTTTCTCTTTTTTTTGGAGTGTTTTTCAGAGTATGAACTTCTTATCGGCGGACTGAGTACTGTAGTACTTCGACCTTATGTCCGCTAGTTTTCTATTTTTCGAGGCCCGAGAAGGCCGATAAATTTTCTTTTGATTTTAGATGGATTTTAACGGCCTCCTTTTTTTTTGCCCGTGTAACGCGTAACGGGACTTACTCAAAATAGTACAGCAGTCGATAGCATGCTGCACTTGCGTGCGGCACCACCTTGCGGCAGTGTGACATTTGTGTGGTACTTTTGCGGCAGTGTGCGGCACTAATGCGGTACCGATGCGGCGGCGGCGGCGGCGGCTAGTGCTAACCAGTTCACCATCCGATTATTCAACTTTTGCTGACCTGTATTCTGCTCTAGGCAACAATGGCAACCTAGATTGAATCTCGGAGATGCGAAATTTGCCGGTGTGGGTTGTGGTTTGTAAGTTTGGGCTCACCCTGCTTAGCCGCGGCAAGTAATAGAGAAATTGGACCAAGATGCTTGAAAGTAGCGGCGCGTCGGGTCAAGCTGGGCGGAGCAAGCGGAAGGTAGGTCCAGTGTTCGATGTAGAGGTGTACTTAACGCATTCGTAGTGACAATCCGGACACAAACGATGTACGACAACTGCACCCACGTGTTGGGAATCAGTGTTTCCCGGCTGAGCATTAAACTCTCCCTTGATCCCATCAATATCAACCCAATTTTCCTCCACCCAAGTTGCGGCCATCCGAGATCAAACAAGTGCAGACTAGCGGCTATAGGCTATCCGCGAGTTCCCAACTCCGGCGTTCCTAGTCTCCGCCCTATACACAGGGTGGACCTCCCGTTGACTGGTCTGTAGCGTGCCGGACCGGCCCCGGAGGCGGTTAGTCCTCCGCGCCCTACGCGCAGGCGCAACCATCGCGGGGACTACACAGATCAGGCGATGCGGCAAGTCGGCGAGAAGCGAAGAGATTGGCGAAGGATTTGATGTGGATGTGGTGTTGTCAAAGCTCTCCCTGAAGCTAAGAAGATATGTGTATTTGTGCGGCTGGAGGGGCATGGCGGGCTCTCCCTGAGACAGAGGAAGCATAGAGGTATTTGTTTGTCGGACACCAATTGAATGGTTCGACGTGTATGGGTTGGATCCGCGCAGGTGGGCGCGAGGACCGAGGCGGGACAATTTGCGGAGTCCCGAGAATATGTCCGAAGCGAGAATAAATCCAGCGCGCATGCAGCGCCAAAGCTGATCATTCGGATCGCACCGGGACGGGTTACGCGTGAGGAGCGACGCGCCGGGTGAGCGTATGAGGCGAGGATTGCTCGCGTCAGGCTCGGGGTGCTGCTGACGAGTTTTGGCACCGTCGCAGCCGTGCCGTCATTACCCCGCACTGCCCCGCATCGGCCCGACTCCCGCTCCACAACGTCTCACGGTCCTCGGACGTTCGTCAGCAGCACCCCGAGCCTGACGCGAGCAATCCTCGCCTCATACGCTCACCCGGCGCGTCGCTCCTCACGCGTAACCCGTCCCGGTGCGATCCGAATGATCAGCTTTGGCGCTGCATGCGCGCTGGATTTATTCTCGCTTCGGACATATTCTCGGGACTCCGCAAATTGTCCCGCCTCGGTCCTCGCGCCCACCTGCGCGGATCCAACCCATACACGTCGAACCATTCAATTGGTGTCCGACAAACAAATACCTCTATGCTTTCTCTGTCTCAGGGAGAGCCCGCCATGCCCCTCCAGCCGCACAAATACACATATCACAAGGGACAATGTCCCAGTCACACGAAAATTGAGGTGATTTTAGTCACCTGTAGTGGGGATGGAACTGGAAATGCAGTGCATTCTAATCATGTTTCGTGACAACCCTAGATGATGGAAAACTCTTTTGGGATAGATATTTGCCACAAAACTGATCTTTTGATGTGACAATTATGTTTCTGACTTGGTTTAACACCAGCCAGCTGTGAGGCCTGAAACTGCTAGTTTCACTTACTGTTTCAGCTCAAAGGAAATGTTTCACTTACTGTTTCAGCTCAATCAAAATGTTTCAGTTCAGATTAGATGTTTCAGCTCATCTGAGCTGTTCCAGTCCAGCCGTTTCAGCTCATCTGAGATCTTTCAGCTTGGATTACTAGAGGTACCAAGTAGCTCTGAGTCAGGTTGAGAAAAATAACACATTTAAACAGCGATATTCGGTGGCTCAAATTTGACTCAAACTAGGTAAAATCCCAGTGTCCTCAGAAGATGCCACTGTTCTTGTACCACACTTACGGTCAATTGCCGAGGTATGATCCCTCGATGCCATAGCATGCTTGTACGGAGGATCGCGGGTGAAAAATGAGATCTACCTTAGGTGCAATCGAGCCCGACAGTCATTGACACTCATTCACAGCCAATGAGCACCACACGCTACATCTGACAATTCTGCGCTTTTGACATCATTGAGAGCAGACTAATATGAAGCGCGGACGGAATATGAAGCCGCGAGATAGCGAAAATTAGCCCCGCGAGAGCACCTTGAACCTATTGTGTGCGATTGCTTAGTACTTAGATCCCTCATTGAACACCTCGAGCCAATCCACACATTTGTTGAGCGCAGATAATAGTACTACTTCCGGTCAAAGTCCACCCCATCCTTGAAATCTGACTCAGAACCATTTAGCCGCAGCGCTCGTAATATCCTGAACCCCCTCTCATTAATCAGATTCGACAGGTTTGCTTCCACCTCCTGCCGACGGAGTCGCGCATCCTCCATCCTGTATTGTGTTAGCATAAGAAAGACACGGAACAGCGTACCTTGTTGAATGTCGCTTCATTGTCGCCTTCACGGCGAACTTAATATCATACTTCTTTGTCATAATTAGCACGGAGTCAGGGTCCACAAGCGATATAGGTTATAATATGTTGTAGCCGGCAGGACGCAATGGTAAACCTATCACAGTGGCACAGCTCTCTCTCTCTCTCGCACTACATCGATATATCCATGCTTATCGTAACACCACCGCCCGTTCACCGTGCTCACTAGGCGAGGAGCTAATACTATTCTGAGTTTTCTCGTCCGCTATTCTGAGTTGTCTCGGCCGTCCAGTGGCCGGCCAGCCAACGCGCCAACCGAGCGGTCTCGGCGCCTGAAGCTGACGCCGTCGGCTCCAGTTTGCTTTGCGGGATATGCGCGTCCGTGGCCCGGGGGAAATCCAGCAGTAGGCGAGCAGTGGCAGAAGCTACTTCCCCTCCATTAGCTTTCAGTCGTCACCTAGCACCTCACCCGCATCCGAGTACTCCCCCGACCTTGACTCCGACGATGGGAGTCATACGTCGCGGCGGAACATTGTCCCATTCAATGCCGCCGTTCCCCGGTGACCTTGCGCGCCGTTCCACGCATGTCGGCTTTGACTGGGACGATGTTCCGCCGCGACGTATGACGGCGGCATTGTCAAACGGTACGCGCACACTCCACCGTCCGGCTCGTCGCCGCGCAAGGAGAATGCCAGCGCGACTCCCTTCCTCCCCCAACTCCAACCCGCCTCGGTGTCCTTCCTCCCCAACGGCAATGACAACGAGCTCCTGCCAAATGGCACTGGTTCTCGGAGGATATGGCGAAGATGTCGAACAAGGAGATGCACTAATTTAGGAATACAATCTCTCGGCGCGTAACTTTCGTTTCCGTCGTTAAATTTCCGTCTCAATCCGTCTCCGGTGTCCATTCTCCGCTCAAACCGCTCACAGAGCCCATCTCCATCCTCGATGAAGACCCCGCGCAGTGCAACGCGCTCCGATGGCGCAGAAGGAGAGCTGTGAGTAGAGATCGTTGCTCAATCATGCGCTCGGAGCCCTCCCGCGGTGCCTCTAGGGTTTGAGAACGACCTTTACTTGTAGTTCTATCCGAGCGCTAGAATGCCTACGTGCAGTATGTAGTGGATTGTGAATAGAAGCTCGAGATGGCGTGCAACTTGTACATCGCTGCTCTAACAACTACATGCTTCAATTAAGCGATTGTAAAACAAGACAAACTAACGAAGAATAAAATTACAAGGAGCAACTTCGCTTTCATTCGGCATTTATTAAGGCGCTCCTCAACGCTCCTTGAGGCTCGCCCGGCGCGACTTCTGGCGGGGGGCATTTCATGTTTATCATGGATTTTGATGTTTTGCCTGGGGCGGTGGGAGTCAGGTTGAGTCAAAGTGATCCTAAGCTGTGTTTGTTTTGAATCATACCATATTTAAAGGCAACCCATGACCATCAGTACCCCCAAGCCTGTTTGAGAAATGCCTTCCTTTGCGCCACCAAGGGGAAGCCGTAGTCGCCAGTACCTCTGCACCTGCTCAGTGTGCCAAAGATCGAAGAGTGTTGTGAATGGGGTCCATGTTTATGGACAGCTTGTCTCCTACAGCACCAGACACAGGCACGAGAGACGAGACAAAGCAAGCGGGGCTGAGGCCGAAGAGATGGACGCGCCATCGTCCTTTACCTCTGAATCCAATGAGCAGACACTCTGTATGTCAAAGACACATCCGGAAGAGCAGGGCATGAACTAACATTTTGTAGTCATCCATGTCGACTGGAATCCGATTGTGAAACTGTGTTGCTCATTGGTTGTTTGGCTCAATTTGCGGGCAGGATTGAGCCGAGAGTTTTCCGACATTGTTCTCCAAGCACTGCAATATATTCTGCAAACCCTCATATCAGCGGTACTGGATGCCATTGGGCTGCAGCTGCACATGAAAATCCAGACTCCGTTTTTTGAGCTTCCCCGAAGCTCACGGACGCTTCATGGACAAGATCTCTATGCTCAACCAAAAATTATCCGCACACCATGTTGCCCAGAATGCTACACCCTTTATCCTGAAGAAGATGGCCCACCTCCAAAGTTTTGCACTGCGAAGCATCATCCTAATGCCCACCGGGTGTGCCGCACACCACTTTATAAACCACGGCACCGACGCAGTATCCGTCTTCCCGCAGTGCCTCAGGCGAACCGGATCAGGACCTACTTTAGTCGACAAGATTTCCGAAGCTGGCTGGCAGCATTTGTTTGTAGAGAGTCGATTGAAGGTCATTTGATCCAGAGTTTCGTGGAACAGGAAAACAGACAGAGAAATCGGCGGGACCCGCAGCTCAGCCCAGAGCATCTGTCTCAAAAGAGAATGTCCGATATTGCCGACTCTCCGGCGTTTGTTGACCTCGAGGCTTGGCGAACTACCCCATACCATCTAATGTTTGCCTTCTATATTGATGGCTTCAATCCACAGCGCAACAAGATCAATGGTAATCATAAGATTTCAGCTCTACGCATCATTTATGTTGTTCTAGGAAGGCAAAAGACATGTGGCCTCATCATTCTTTACTGTCTCAATCTTCCTGCCAACATCCGCCTGCTGCCCGAAAATGTATTCATTGCCGGAATTGTTCCAGGACCCGGGAAGCCAGCCATCAACATTGTGTCGAGAGTTTTAGATCCTGTCATCAAGGAGATGATGACTCAAGAACAGAGTCAGCAACCAATTGTCACAATGTTGCAACCAGGAGGTGTCCTCATTCCCACGCGGATATATCCATTGGTGGCAGATCTGCCGGCATCCAATGAAGCAAGTGGAATGTTTTCGCACAGTGCAAACTATTTCTGCTCCTTTTGCACATGTCATCGGGACCAAATGGACTTGCTTTTTTGTCCCATGTGGGAGAAGCGCACATGGGAAGATGTGCGTCAAAAAGCACTTGGCTGGCAGAATGCTGGAACCATTTTCGAGCGAAATACACTTGGGCGGGATCATGGAATCCGCTGGTCATCCTTTCATCTGTTGATATATTGGAATCCCATCAAGAACATTGTCCTCGGCTGGATGCATAATTGGCTGGCAGGGATACTCAAGCACCAGCTCCGTGTTCTGTGGGCCGTGCCAGCCACAAAAGAGAAGAAGAGCAGGACATGGGCACCTCGATACCAAGATTCTGAAGAAGAGGATGAGACATTCATCAGAGACGAGAGTGAACTTGAGTTCCAGGATTCTGATTCCGACATCTCAGGGGAGGACACCGCGGATAACGACTTGACACCCAGAGGCAGATTCACATTCGACATCGATCAATTAACCGAGTCCTGTCCAAGCTCTGCAGCGGAATCAGAGCCTGATATCCCCAGTGGAGATTCCACTCCAATATTGTCCTCGACCGGATTGGGACTGGGAAGATCTTCCGAAGGATGGAAGCTTGGGACAGAGGAGTTAAATGTCATCGAAAGATGCATCCAGACTGTGCTTATACCATCCTGGGTCAACCGTCCGCCAGCTGATCTACAAGGCAAGCTCAAGGCGGATGACTACCTGACCCTCTTCAGCGTCATTCTTCCGCTGGTCCTCCCAACAATCATCACTGATCCAGAGCAATTTCAAATCTTCTTCAACCTTGTGGCTGCCACAAATTTGATCTCTGCCTTCAAGATTTCACCTGCGGAAATAGATCAATTTGACCAGTTCTATCGCCGTTACTTTGAGGCAAAGAAGCAACACTGGCCAAATCGGGCTGTACCAAATCATCACATGGCTCTTCACTATGTTGATATAATGAAATACTGGGGGCCTTTGCCTGCACTCTCCGAGTTCTTTGGGGAGCGCCTGATCGGGATGTTGCAGTGTTTAAAAAATAACCATCACATTGGTGAAAACTATAACCCCAGTTCAGCATCAATAACTCAACCCTTTCTTTAGAAGATCTTGACTACACCCTTCTTGTGAAAAGCACAAGATTGGGCCACTATTTTGCTTCACTCTCTGACTTATCTCAGGAAAGCTCCCCATCTGTGAACTCTTTGCTAAAGATTCTTGAACCATCCCGTTCACCTCTGAACGCGCAGCGGATGACCAGCGGAGAGCAGGCTGTGTATCTCAGGAAGATTGCACAGCATGAGAAGCGGACTGGAAAGTTATTTTTCCCGGAGGACCAGGACAAGGAAGCCCACACATACAACAGAATCCTTGCATATCTCAAGGCCGAGAATGAAGACACACCATACTGTCACTGGCGTGAAATACCCCAGCGCGCGGGAGGCATTGTAATCCCGCGATGGGCCCTGCATCGTACCTCAATCCATATTAATGGCCGCACCTATACAACCTACAATTCACATGAGGCCAATAGCCTCATACAGTTCCAAAAACCGGGGCGCTCCACCGGAACAGGCCGCATCTCACGGATCCTCGAGGTCCTGGTAGATGGCCAACCGAGGCAGTTCTTGATGGTCCGACCACATCGCAGGCTCCCTGTTAGAGAACTTCGATCCACCCAGTTCTATCCCCCATCGAGAGCAGCCTATTTACAAGCCACACTTGTTGAGGTGGAACCTGACACAACCACAATGCTCATTGAACCACAACACATAATTACACATTTGGCCGCATTCAAAACCACACTAGCTACATGGGGCATTGAAAGGGAAGTAGTGGTGATTTGTTGGGCACTTGGTCGACGGAGATGGAATGGAACTAATAGGACATCTTGATTCCGGGGTGGTGCCTTCAGTAATATTATCATTCTTGATGTTATTATTACTATTGTTCTGTGGAACTTATATAGTATTCAGATATAGGGCTGCGTCTACATGTAAATACAGCGCTTCCCTCACCTTTGCGGGATCCTCAGGCCGATCTAATCGTTCTCCGAAAACCAAAGTCAGGGTACGAGGCAAAACAAGAAAACCTCGTCGACACAACCACCACCAGGAAATGCACCACTGCACTTACGTCCGGATCCCCGTTGCGGTTCACCGGACGCGTCGTGTGGGGCTCAGCATCGGGCTCGGTGACGCGTGGGGACGCCACCTTGAAAGCCGTAGCCGGTACCCACAAAAACCTGGAGCCCGGCAGTGTCCGTTCGGCCACTGTCGAGTGCGTCTATGTTCCCGATAATTTGGCGCCACGTTTCGCGTGCAAGCTTCAGTGGTACTAGTGCATGCTTACCCCACTTTTTATTCGTCAAGCCTATGTCTAGCTTAACGCGTAGTTCCATCTGCCTGAACCAGCGATGTGTTATTTCGTTCTTTGTTGCGGGATCTTCTCCCTGGCGGTTGATTCGGTATTCGCATCGCAGGCGCCAGATGAGGTAGGCCGACCCTGAGAGTGAGATTCGGTATAGTCTCGTGAGGCCGGAATCTGTTTTTTCCGTTTGGACGCGTCTTCTTGGCAGCGCCGCAAGCTAGTATGTCACCCAGGGACGGCATCATCGTTTGTCCGGTTCGCTTCTTCCACATCCTAGACCATAGATTCCATATTGCGGTTTGGCCGGAGGTTGAGCATTCGAATAGGATGTGCTCCATAGATTCTTCGACGTTGCAGGTGTGGCATTTGGCTCGGTCGTGCGCGTTCGGGATACTCTCCCAGTATTTCCGACCTTGTAGCCGTTGTGGAGCAGCATCCACATAAAGTAGCGTATGTTGCGATGTTGCGGCTGAAGATCTTGTTCCGCGACCCTTTCCAGATTAGTCGGGGTGATGGGATATTCCCTTTGTCGTCCGTGGCGGCATCTTGTGCAAGTGCCATGTTCTTGTCGGTGTCACGGCGTTTGGTTTTCTTTTACGCCGGGGACGAGTAGTGAAGAGGGGACGTCTAGGTTGAAAATGTCGCTGTCTTCAGGTTTGAGCGCAGCCTCCAACCAGTCGCTCTCCGTCGCAAATCGCGATAGCTACGCGGGAGTTGTAATTAGCCAAAAAAATAAAATGTTTTCACCCGGGATCGAACTCGGGATTTCCATATTGGGAAATGTTTTCCCACCACCAGCCAGAGTACAAGATTTGCAACTACGAGCGCCTGGCACCAGATGGCTTTTCCCATTTGCGACGGAGAGCGACTGGTTGGAGGCTGGTTTGAGCGCCCCTTCGTTGGCTAGGGCATCAGCTCCGTCGTTACCGGCGTCGCCAGAGTGGCCTTTGACCCACTCGAAGATGGTCGGGGCTGATCGCTTGCGCAGCCGGGCAGTTGCTAGCTTCAAGAGAGGTCCGTTCTCGGTGAGGCGGAAGTCTTCGCTTTCCCAGGTTGGTAGCTGCTTCGTGAGTCCTTGTATTGTTGTTTTCGACTCGGAGTCGCTGAAGATCTTGAGCGGGATGTCCTTCGGGTTGTCTTGGACGGCGGCAATCATCGCAAGCAATTCCCCGACTTGGTTCGTTTGTTTGAGCGCAGTTGGAGCGCGTATGGCTCGTTATCATTACATTTGCTCCTGACCATCATCATGTCGCACTTCAATGACATTGATATGGTAGGACAAGGCAACATTTGGCGCCGTCTGTTGCCTGCTGGGCTATGGGATCCTCGAGCCCTTGCAGTGTTGTCAGGTACTTTCACCCGAGATTCTTGACGTGGGCGGGATTGCGCTCTCGAGGCGGAGGCACCAGCATATCTGGCGGACTACGGGGGATTCTGTGGGAGTTGGAGAAATCCGCTCAGTGAAGTTTGTTTCCCGCACAAGGGGGGTTCAGATCAAGAATCAGTAGTCATATGGGGGGGGATCCAGGGCCCAGAGAAAAAAAAAAGTTTTGGTTGTGGACTTGTAGCAGGTGTTGCAGGGCCTATAGGGCTCTAGAGAGATTCATACTACTTGTAAACCAAAAAGGATTATCTACTGGGATGTCCAGAAGCAGACGGTCAAAGCAAGATTACCAAATTAGGACAGCCATTAGAGAAACTGAGGCTCGGGCACACAAGTGTTTAGTAGACCTCTAAGTGCAACCTCCTCCTGTAGTGTATACATTGCTCAAATACCTGCTTCTTGGCCACATTTGAGTGTTTGAGCTGTTGGGTGGCCATTATCTTATCTTATCGTGGAAAATCATTACCCGATATGGCAGGAGGGTGGGGGGAGGGGGGTCCCAGATCTAGAGCTGGGAGTTTCAAAATTCGACCGTATAAGCTATATTCTAGAGTTGAAACCCCCTCGCTCCCGCGAGTCCCAGGGCGTTTATTTTTTTATCCATGTTGTGGTTTAAACCTGTACTCCTGTTTCCGAGGCAAGCCGGCCAGATTGGGGTCTTTGTGTTGATTAGGGGTGCCACTCAGCAACCGTTAGTCATTGTCTACTGTACTTAGCTATGTCTTTACGCTACACACATGGGTCTCGGGTGTAAAATCCAACTGTCCCCAAGGGGGGTTCAAGTCGTGAAAAACGGGAGCAGGGTCATATTTCTTGGAACCCCAGCTTCCAGACCCTTACTATATTGGGAAGGTCATTCCCACGATAAGATAAGATAAACCCATTAATATTTCCGCACCTTTCAAGGCCAAATTTAAAAAGAGTGCTTTATTAAGTTCTGGTGCATGAGTTTGCTTGCAATATGGTACAGCCATTACTAGCTGTGCTCTCATCCTTCAAAGAGGACATCAACGAGATCTGATGTGTGTGATAGGATCAGTCACAATGTGACTCCTAGTTTCCAGTGGACAATAATGTATTGGAAACTCTTGGAATGTGTGCTTGACTCTAGATCTTGTCGACGATGTGCATTTCAGCCTACCGTGGATCGCCGAATCTTGCTTCCGACGGCCATCATCTCCTTGACTCCGCGACTCAAAACCACACAACCTAAACAACCCCAAAACTCGGCGTTACACGGCAAGCCCTAACCCTCCGTCGCCGTATGCATGTCACCTATGGGTTCTCTGCGAACGTAGTTAACATTTTGCGCAGCGGGGTCTTGAGTCCGGCCTCCCGGTTTCTGCGTCGACTGCAGTGATATCACTGCAGAACTTCTCTCCGTGTGCCCTGGCATTTACGCGACAATGTTGCGGTACGTCTCGTTCGCGCCCAGCCTTCGCTGCCAGTGATCATTCCTCCAGTTGAGTAGAAACTTGTAGGCGCCTTCCATTATCGCTTCCAGCCTCTCGGCGGGTCTGGGTGAATTTATCGCTTCACCCATTTTGGTACCGCTTCAGTGCCGCATCATGATCGCTGCAACCGCTCCACTACCGCTCCTCCATCTCTACTGTCGCTGCGCTACCTGCGACGACCGCGCCATCGCCGGCTTCTGAGTCAAGACATACCGCGTCGACATACCTGCTACCGCACCATCCGCCGACACTCATTACACTTTGCCACTGCTGGTTCTGGATGCTATCGCCGCTATCGATACCAACGACTGACTATCTATCTGTTCATCTGGCACTCCGCGACTTGCTCGGCCGCTCCTGCTCTTCGGGCTGATCCAACTTTCTCTTCTCTTCTCGGTGTCCCAACTCCTCTGGCGGCGTCAAATCGCGCTCGGGCGTAAGTACCAGCGGTAAGCGACGAGATTTCGGGGGCGGGTTCGAGGGAGTAGGACCGGGTGGAGCAGGCAGTGGCGTTGATGAGGGCCGAAGTGTCAAAAATAGCGAACTCGCAGTCGATTCTTTGCAACAACTGCACAAACCGCAGCCCGAAACGCGTTAGTACGCTCTCTTGCGAGCGCTCTACGCCGGCGAACTCGTCTCAGAGCGCTCCGAAGCTCCTGCAGCGTCTCGTTCCGCGCGTCTTCGAATTCCCTTTACTCTTTCAAAGACAGCCGGTGCTGCTGGAGCCAGGCAAGTTGTAACTCCGGATTCGACCTCGACATCTCTGGTGTCTCGCAAACACCCCGCATTTCTCAACTTTTTCATATTTAAAATTCGCATAGTGCATAGGTGGGCATTGCGTGCAGACATTTATTCGAGTGGCGAGTTCAAGTAGCCCCAAAGAAGCAATACAGAAAAATTCACAGCTTCTCAGATTCCATGTCGCTAGTATTCGATCTATCTCTATGATTCCATTGCACTGATGCTTGGCCCCTACAGGTACCAAACTTGACACACATATGTAAGCATATATAGAACTCAGTGCTCTCCCAAGTTGAGGGCCGCCAATTGATCAATCAGCCCATCAGCTTCCTCGGAAGACCCCGTCTCTATGCGACACATACGAAATCGCCAATATTGACATATATCCCACCAGAACTGAATCCGTAGACGGTCGTCTTGCAGTACCTCCGGAGAGTTATGGCGGTACCATAATACCACCCGCTGTATATCTGCGAAAATTTGTGATAGCTCGCGGGAGCTGTCCTGAGAAGTTGTGAGACAGCAGTCAGACTCACAGAAAATGTGCTTGCCTCATTTGTGTCATCGAACCCAGTGAGCTCCTTCACTAACTGTCGAAAGGTAGCAAGGTTCTGCTTGTTCTGCGCAAGGACAGGGGTGAATGGATATTGTCCGCTCGGTAAGAAGGGACAAAAAGTGAACTTACGCTCGACTTGCAATTGGCTTGCTGCATCACCTTGTTCAATGTTTGGCTTCGAATTCATGCCAGCTTTTATTGTGAACCAAACATTGTTCTTGACTTGAGGTGAGTCAGATTGACGCATGAACTAGGATGTTTCATCAAAATCGCATACACAACCCCAAAGCCGTGCATCAAGGCAGTGAAGTGATGAATCCGAGTCAAGGGAAGTCAAACACACAGAGATGATATAAGCCGCTCAGACTGCGGACATCATCTTTGGTTTTCTATGTCAGAACACATTCCAGAATCAACGAATAGCCACCTTTGGTGGGTGCTCAATGAAATGCGGAGGGCTCCCTCCGTGAGTGCAAGCTTGTGGCATCGGTATTCTGGCATTGAACGTGGCCTGTTTAACTCCAGGTTCCCACTCCACGCCAAGCAGAAACTGTCGTTCAGAACCTACCAAAATTTTCCTACTGATACGTACCTAGGCAGCATTTCTACGATGCATCGTGGAGGAGAACACCGGCTTTGTTGATGAACTGGTGGAAACTTTCGCGGTTTTGTCGACTGGAACTGATGATTGGCCTAGGGTCTTTCATTCGACGTGCTGAGAATTGTGGATGATATTCTTCATATTTTGGATTGGAGTGCGGTCCATGCCCCTGAGGTTCTGGCTGGGGACTGCGAAAGTTTCTGGTTATCAATGATCCATTATTGGCAGTTTCAAATACAGTACTTAACGTAGAAGTAGATGTACATAGGTCTTGTTGTACTTCTTGAAAGTACTGTACTCTGAACCAAAGCTCTTCCTCCCACCCGCATCGGCGACATCGAGCTCGAATTCAAACAGCGCGTCGTTTTCTCGCCGTCGGCGCGCTTCCGAGTAGACGACCACCACGCCATTTTCCCCCCACATACCACGGCCTCGTCATCTAGGAAGAAACCTTTATCGACGCGCCCGCAGGCGGCTTCCGGAACGTTTCCGGCATCTGGATCGACGCGCAGATTGTTGCGAGGCAGAAGGTGCGCCCACTTCGCTCGCGTCCCAGGGCTTAGGCTGACAATCCGCCTGCCAGGTCACCGAGGCGGTCCACGCCCAGGGCTCCTTCGTCTTCAACGAGTTTTGGAACGATTGGCCGTGAAACTTACCCGCCGAAGACAAACCCCCATTTACAGCGGCGTCGGACGTGCATCGTGCAGATGGACGTCCGCAGCGGCCGCCGGCTGTCAACCCCCGAGCTCAAGGTGTACCTGCAGCTCTATGTAGCGGCTGCCTCCAATGTGTTCACAAGGCAGAATTCGACGGCGCCGAGGTCCCTTCCGCAAATTTAAACGGCGGGTACTTTCTCGATCAGTGCTTCCATCTCAGCCGCAAGACGCGCCCGAACGAGTACGGCGGCGAGTCGAACCAGAATCGGGCGTGTTTCCCGCTTGAGGTCGTGGAAGTATGTGGAAGCGGTGGCCGCCGACGTCGAGCAGGGCAAGACAATAACGGTCCGCCTTAGATCATGGGGGACACACGATGGTGCACCCGGACAAGTCGCCCGCTGACCGACCCGATTCCGACGTACACCTATCTCGCCACGCAGCTTGGCACGCGCTTCCCCACCCTCGCACACCTCCACGTCAACGGCGCGACCACAGTCGACATTCACCTGCGGCAATCCAACGATATCATCCGCGGCATCTGGGGCCCGCGCCCGCTCACTAGCACTGGCGGGTATAGAGGGAGACCGCCGTCGCGGCCGCGGATGTGCGCGGCGACCTGATCGCGTTTGCGAGGGCGGATATCACCGATGTACGCGTTTCTCGCGAAGCTCTGCAGATGCTGATTCCGTTCCTATAGCCCGAATTCCTGTACCGCCTCCACCACAGCTTGCGCTCAAAGAGGGTATCCAGAGCCTTATGATGCGCCGGGGAACATGGACCCGACGGGCCTCAATCCGTTCTCCAGGGGCGGTGGTGAGGACTTTCATGCTAACGTGCACCATCAACTCGCCCCGCCATTCGGAGTTGATATATATTTGGCGGGGCTAACTTGTCTAATATCAAGACAGAGGATAAGGGAAGGAAAATAAGTAAGGGCTTTTTGTTACCATTTTTGGGCACGGAAAGCATTGTATTTTTGAATACCTTTTTGTGAGACAAAACAAATGGGACCAAAATCATGAATTTTGTCTTTTGTTCTTCAAAGAGTGTTTGAGGCGGCACAACTGTATTACTAAATTTGGACTTTTGGGGTTTGTTTCCGTGCCCCCAAAATGTCATATTTATTGTTACTATTAGAGAGGTTGCGCAACAGCCATTGAAGCCATTCAATGGCTGATTTGCGTTGCGCAAATCAATGGCTCCCGGTTATGTGCAAATTTTCAATGGCTAATGAGAATTGATGTAAATGATGATCCGATCATACCCCTTATATCTATGCCAATTATGGGTGCTATTGATCAGTTTAGCTTGAGTTTCCAACTGATTTTCCACCCAATGGCTGGGGATTCCCACAGGCATCATTCTGTGATGGCTATATTAGGCATTTGGGCATACATTCATCCAACTTGGAGTATTTGTGCTATTTTCCTCGAAATTTTGTGACGTCCTGACAATTAACCATGGAGTTTATGAACCACTGGGTTGCGCAACGCAAATCAGCCATTGAATGGCTTCAATGGCTGTTGCGCAACCTCTCTATTGTATGGACCAAAAGAGAAGCAACAAAGGCAACTTCTGTATTCCAAATTTTGCCGGCTACAGTTTTCTTTTATTATTATTATTATTATTATTATTATTATTATTATTATTATTATTATTATTATTATTATGATTATGATTATTATTTCTTTCTTTTTTTGCTTGCATTTTTGGGCAACAAAGAAGCTTAAATTTGCGGGCTGGTGATATCTGAGCCCGATCCGACGGCGTCCGAACTCAAGCAAAGTGGATTCAACAAAAGCCTCTCGGGCGTGCTCGGATATCCGCCGCCCATCGCGGACCATCTATTCTCTGTCTCAAATTGCACCGAGCGCGGAAACCTGTTTGTTGGGCAACAATAGTAATCCATTCAAAATTTTTGACATCTTTAGTCAATTCTTTTGGCGGGGAAAACATTGTTGCACCAGAGCGGTTTCCATTTGAAGCTTGGAGAATGAGTTCATGAATTTCCGGTCTCCGACGCTAAAAAATCTTTTGATTCTAGCGTAGTCTCGGGTGTCACGCGTCACTGAAGTCTCGGTCAAAATGGTATGTAACAGCGAGCCCCCGTGGCAGCTGGAAATTGGCATGCTCCGCACTCCAGATGGCGCCAACATGGGTGGTGCACATAAAAATATCGCCACTGTAGATCCTTTAAAAAATCTCTCTTGTGGTATGTGTGTCTGTTCCCTTCTATTATTCCATTTTTCCTTCATTTTTGGTAACTTGAGCAATCACAGCTTCTAATGATCTGATTCCCTTGGCATGGGTTGACCAGTAAGGACCCCTGGTAATTGGGAGGACCCCATTTTGGATTCGGGTAAAACATGGCGGATTTTGGTCAAGAGTTGTTCGAAAATTCGGGTAAATGACTCTAAGCCACCGCATTAGTCGTTATCGGGTTCGGGTAATCAACCCCAGGTCTGCTTCCTTCGCAGCCCACTTTACCTCTGTATATTGTGGTGTAGAGGTGGTACTGCGCAGTCTTAGCGTCAATTCTACCTAATTGTCGCGATTTTCCGACGGTGACACGCCGTACCACCCGCCAAGGGCCGTGGGAAATCTTCAAGTCATTGTGCTAGTTCGGGTAACTTTCGGCCATTTTTTGGAAGCTGTTCGCGGATTTCGAGTCAATCTGGGGCAAAATTTCCGGCGAGTTCGGGTAACGACCTTGAGACCCACTAAGAAGCGGCTCCGCGCCAAGTGTACCTAGGCATCACCAGGCTTAGTTCCTATTGAATTACAAGAAAGGTGGCTAAAACTACGCCTGGTGATGCCTGGCTAAACCTCGCTATGCCCCAGGCTCCTAAGCCAGCCGTCGTTACAGCCTTCACAACCCGAAGCGTGTGTTTTAGGCTAAATATCATCCATCTTTGGTATACTTTGTATTGAAATCAAGATCTGTGTGAAAAATTAGCGCGGGGTGAAGGCTGTAAGACGGCTGGCCCAGCTAACCCGGGCCGGGATCGGCGCGGCAGGTTATCTCCGGTTGGAGGGAAAGCTTTCCACGGCGATAATTCGGGATTCAAGGCGTGTATGGAGCCAATTCAAGTTGTATTGTGCAGAGTGGATGTGTATGAGCTCCCAAACGGCTTCAGATAATTTTATCGGACCTCAGTGTGGGTGGAAATGAGACCATCATTATTTGTTCTCCGAGACCATGTTCAATAATTTATGTTTCCATGTACATGGATGGGTGGTCACTGACCAAACTCGTCGTTTAATGGCCCATAAAGGTTCTGAAGTGCAGAAAGATATAAACTAGGAAGCTTAATTATCAGGGAAGGCAAAACAAACATTGGCATAGTTGTTGAGCAATATAAAAATAGGGAGGGTTCTACTGACCCATCTAGCCCGCCAATGTTGAACACCAAGTTAATGCTAGCTCTGTGACACTGTTATCTGGCTGCTAAAGGCCTTGTGTACTATAAATCGGCGGTGTACACCAAATCTGACATCCGGGGATAACCTCGCACTGATCCCGGCCCGGGTTAGCCTCTTGCAGAGCGCCCACCCACCCAAATCTCACGTAATGTTTTGGAACTGTTCGGAGACTGTCGGAAATACTCGGATTAAGCTAGGAATACCGCTACTCGAGACTCCGATTAACTAGCTCTGCAACGAGGGCTGGTTTAGGAGCCTGGCTATGCCCAGTGATGCACATTTTGGACAGCGTTGATTTAAAATGTGTGTGGCCATTTCACCAGGTTAAGCGGGGTGTAGCAGGGTATTGTCAGGCATATCCTCAATCGATCCCGCCAGTTTATTTGGGTAGATAATTGCATATTATTGGTTTTTCTACCTACCACAGGCGGTACTACAGCCCCGCGAGCGGCCCCAGAACACGCTCGACGCTCTCGCATCCTCCCCGACAGCCCTCCATCCCAGATGCAAGCTCTCGCGTCTCGCTGCCGCCATCTCATCGTCCGTCGACTTGTCGAGCCGAGCTGCTATACATGTCGCCGAGTTGCGCGAGGTTCGTGTGTCGTGCTCGTACTCTGGGGGACACGGTCAGTACGAGTGCTGGCCAATAGACCGCACACCTGCGTGTCCAGTTGCGCGCTAGTCAGAAAACAAGTGAAGAGACGCTTGCGTAGGTTGTGAGGCGGGTGAGCGTTGTGGTGGTGAGGTAAATGGCCACGTACTGTCTGATGTTGCGGTTGCAGCTTTGGTGGCTGGCACTTCCACTGCCGTTTGCCCTTTGCCGTCTTGGCACCTCATGCACTCCATGTTACGCATAAAGTGTGGGCTTGAGCCGGGGGAGGTAATGCATTAAACCCGGGCAACCCAAAAAGAGAAGACTTGATTGAGCTCATACAGTGTGGTGGGGCTTATATGGGGTATAAGAATGGGGGGGGGTTCTGTGACACCTAGGTGCATTACATAATACATGTTTTGATCTGATTTAATGGGAAACCACTGAGATATTGGCTGTTTAGCAGTGTAAAACACCTATTTTGGCAGTTATCAGGTGATTTCACACATCAGTAATACTGGTACATCATTCTTATATAAAATACTTTTCTAACCAGTGAAGAACCCGGAGCAAAGTGTGACTACTCTGATACAGCCTGTTCGGCTGATCATGTGACAAAACTGAGCGGAGGGGTCGCCCCGCAAACGTTCCGACTCCTCGCGAGCCCGGTCCACATCGAAGTCACCAAATCACAACCTGACATTCAGGTATGCACCGAGGGAGAACCAAAACATGGGAGTGGGACGAGATGGCGCTTCCCAATGACCGAAAGACGGGCCTTCGCCCAATAACGAAGGACACAACATGGAACTCCTGGGCAACTGCGCCCGGCGCGCACGACCCAGACCACCACCTTGCGCTGTTTGCTTAGTGAGAAGGTGCGGGGGGGAGCCCTACTCAGTCGGGATACACCCGAATCGAAGGACGGTTCCGCTGTCCCGAGGAAGTGGGTCCGCGGTTGACCCGTGCACGTTTCCGTGCCGACCCGACTGGACCCGGTTGCGGAAGACACCAAAAACCGACGGATTGGCACATGATGCACCCTCTGTCGGGGAAGAAGCCGATGCCCAAAATCTCGGAGTGACATCTTGCGAGCTAGGAAACCAGAAGTAGTAACAAAACACATCAGCAAGGAACCGGAACAAAGGAAAAGAATAGCGACACACCGACCAGCACCAGATCTACGAATCTTCAATCCTCCTTGAGGAGGAAGTACTCGCCAGGCTCCGAGCTAGCCTCCCAGAACTTGAACCCGAATCCGAGTTGGTCGATGTTGACACGATTGTACACGGTCGAAAACGGACCCCAGGTCGGGCACAACAAATGAGCCTGGTTAAACTCGCCGCAAGTGCGCCGAGCGACAGGCGGGAAGCCCGGACTAACGTCCTCAGGTCCAACCCAAATTCCGCACAAATGGCCCTGCTTGGCGCGCCGACCACAACCGGTACCGGACACGAGAGCCCGTAGCACACTCCCCGCTTCACGCCTGGGTTCACCCGGGAAGAACCTTGTCACCCCCTTTCTCCAGCGAAGGAGCGTTGGGCACCAAGCTGGGGTGATCCCGTCCAGTGAAAAGCGAACTCTATGCACTGCAATGAAACGTGCAGGCTGGTGAAATGCAAAGCAAAACACCTAACACCAAACACACAACAAAACACACACACACTAAACACACAGACTTCTAGGAGATCGGCCTCGGTAACAGAGCCAATCCAGGGTATTGTGAGGATAGAAATATCCAGACAAGGGTGTAAATGCTTTATGTGTTTCTCGAATGCGTAGACGAAACCTCAAGCGGACTTGGTGTTCAGAGTACTTTTGGGGTTTTGAGTTTATAGTATCTCAGTCGAGAGGATCGGAAGTGAGGGCGGAAGGATTTTGGGTGGAATGGAACTCGGAGCGGACTGGGCGGAACGTCTGGAATAAGCTCCAGGATCTGTAATGGATGTATGTGACCCATATGTGACCTTTCCGCCGAGATGGCTATGCACGGATGTGACACCGTCCATGAAACGGACGCGGAAGGGGCGGAAACAAATGAAACTGGAAGCCGGGGACAGCAACGACCGCCGGTCAGGATTTCGGCGGGGCGGACGAGAGACGACGAGAGGCAAGCAAGGAGAGAGAAGCTTGTCGGGATTGTTGGCGGCGTCATTGTCCGCCTCAGCGACGCGGGATCCAGAGAAGGGATTGAACAAATCGGAAGAACCAAGGGCAACAAAACACCGCATCATACGACCGATGGTGAACGACCAGGAATTCCGCCTTTGACAATAAGAAGCGGGACGAACATCATCGTCGGGATTCACAGCGGGGTCTCCTTGTGAGGAGTTGACGGCCGCATGAAAATGGAAGGAAGTGAAAAGGCGGGGAAATGGGAATATGACAAGCCCGCGGGCTTAAATACCCGGCGGGCTTTGACTCACTCCGGGTAGAAGCCCGGCTTGGACTTCTCCTGCGGAAGTTTAACCTCCCCTGAAACGGAGATCGAATTCAAACGACAAACATGTGCCCATAAGTCTGGGAGCCGCAGCCAAACAAACTCGTGTTTGCAAATTCGAAGCCCATCAAACGGGAATGGAAGCCCGGGAGAAGCAAAAACCCTCTCGGTCGGTGCCTCGAGGCGGGGCAGACGCAAAATAGGCTCTGTTCCATGTAGCGTGAGAGACGATGAGGGAACAAAGGATTTCTCGGTGACGGTCCGACCATACACCCGCCGGATGCAGCCGAGCCGAAAACCGGAATGCGTGCTCCACACTTGTGGATGGTAATTCGCAACCGAACAATAAGGAAAACAAAAAAAAAAAAAAAAAAAAAAACCCAAACAAGAAAACTCGCGCCAACGCCCATGCCCTGCCGTCGCAGGTGGTAAATCGAGGACGGGATATCTTTGCCGGTGCAAAGCGATCATTATCCCTGACGGAGCAACATAAAAAAATTGACATAAACACAAAAAGCCCTCTCCTACAAGAGTCAGCGCGTATTCTGCCGTTGCAGACTGTAAAACATGTTTTATCCAAAGGCCAATTACCACCCGATGACCCGAAATTTTTTCGCACAAGCCCGAAGCTCGGTACAAACTACCTTGAGGGAGGGGGGGTGATGTCATGGTCCAAGCCCGGATCAACCCCGGCCAACTACCCTATCGCGATACCATCACGATGCCAACCCCCGATACCCTATATAACCCACAAGGGGCGTACCACATACCGTATATTTACCTTCTCTTAAGCACACAACGCGTACCAGTGCAACACTATACCTCATTTAGAAACTCTACGAACAGCTTTTCAACAGCTTATTACAGCTCTCGCATCTGTATTTGGTCAAGTCAAACAGCTTCGAGGTGCTTTTAACCCACGGAGCTGTGAGCTCGACATCATAGGTGACGCCATATTACAGCCTTTCTGGTTTAAAAATCCGCGAGAGCTGAGCTTCATCGTTCACCGCTCTCTCCCTCAGCTGCCGTCGAAATAAGGACTGCTCCACATTTTTTGAACACGCGGACGCCAAGACCATTTAAGATTAAGATTAATAGGATTAGGCGCCATGGTCCCAACCATTGGCGTTCCGACCGTGTGCATGAGGGAATGTTTGGCCGGCCACCCGCCGTGCTCACACTACCTTGACAGCCGTATTTTGTTGAAGTCGGGTAGTCTGGATATCTAACACAGAAAATCCGCTGATAATTGCCGCAAGGGGACTATTTATTATATACCATGAACTTGCCTGAATTGTGTGTCAGTGCGGTGTCATGCCAACATCCCGAATCCGAATAACACCCACAAAATACATGTTGATGCCAGGGCGTAGCCCTGGCGTGTCTTGTAATCTAGTACAACCTCGGGAGAGGCTTAACCTCTCCCTCGTTGACTATTGTCATGATTGGACCTTAAGTCCGAAACTTCTTCATTTTTTCTCCTCCGAGAAGGCCAAAAATTTTGTTTCGATTTTAGGTGAATTTATCCGGCCTAATTTTTCGGGCCTTGTAACACGTAACAGGTCTTAAGGTCTCATCACTACAGTATACTCCTGCTGCCTGTCAGACCTCGACAAGCTCTTATAATGATGTGGTGCACCCCGCCTCACGCGTTTCTGATGATAGAGAAGTAGAGCTTGGGGTTCCCACCGGCACAGCTTCTATGCAAGGACATAAATTTGCTTGGAAAACATTCAGCTACTATCACCGTCATCTCCTTCCAGTCGTGCAAGTTCCACCTCCGTTGGCAGGTGATACCGTCTCAGCTTTTCCTCCCCAAATTTCTGCATGAACTCTTCTTTCCCCATGTTTTTCCACTCCATGATCGCTTCCCAGGACTGGCAGTGCTCCTCGGTCGGTAATGCCACCCCATTATTCATGTAGACCCTGCGTTCCGCCACCGACATGTTGTTAAACACAGCGGGTGCAAAGAAATCAAGGGGTACATCCCGGGGTATCCGCTCCGAAAGGGGCGTAGGCCCCAACGCTGGGGTAGCCTCCATCCGCTTGCGAGCTGAGCTGTGATTTATCAGATCATGGACTCGAAGCTGTGATTTAGATATATATATACATTCCCTTCCTCCCTCCGGCATATGATCGCGACATGCGTTGCTCTCGACGCCCATCCATCACGCGGAAGAAGAACTTGACTTCCGCTGCTCGCGTGGGCTTGTTGTGAATCCAGTATAACCCTTTGTTGCCTGTTGCCGGCTCGTCGTCGGAGTGACATTCGTTCTCCATAGCCAATCTTCTGACCTGTGCACCGAAGCTATCCTGTATTATCTGTTCTAGTCGAGCATCACACAACTTATGCTAGTATAAGTTTTCGAACCAGATAAATCACACTTCATACCTTGTCGCGTCGTTTGTATGTGCTATTCCGAGCAAGACTCCACGCTACAGTGCCCACCTCTTGGTCTTCCTTTTCTGCTTGATCCTTCAAGAAACCAAAGACGAAGCTACGATATAGTGACCGCAGGAGATTGTAATCCTCTAGTAGTGATATGTCAATTTCCATGAATGAATACCCCAGCGCAGCCGCGATGATGCGGAATGTATGTACGGCCAGAATCTCGTGTGCAAGATTGTATGGCGACTCCACATTGCCAAACACATCTGGGGCAAATTTGTTTAATCCAGCCGACGCGATGGAATGAAAGATGAAAAGAAGATGGTGTTCAGACACTCGACGCGCCTGCCTCGCTATGATGCTGCTCTTTGTACCAGCAGCGCGCAGGAAAGACTTGGCCGCTTTCCGTTGTGCATCTGTAGGAGGCAGTGCACCGGCAATGATACGATCTAATTGCTGTGTAAAGTCGCGCATTGATTGGAAGCGCTTGTTGAAGTAATTGAAGTCTTCGCCGCTGAGGCGCGTTGGAACCTGATCTTGCTGCAGGTGATTCATGCTGATTCTCAGATGTAGATGAAATGCATTCTAGGAATTACATGTTAGAGGATATCCTAATGCAAATGGGTTACTTGCCTGCAGGCCACGACCACGAGGCGGTAACTTGTCCCGAGGAATTTTCCACATGTGACGCCTTGTCTTTACTGGGTTGTCGCTCTCAGGATCCCCCTGCCCCATCCGTTCCAGTTTGCGTAGGTTTAGTCTGACGCCGCTTCCGCCTCTTCTCTTTTCTTGGGGCGGAGCTGCCACCCTGAGGGCTTCTTCGTGGCATTTCTCGCCTGTCCTCTTGCTCCTGATTTGTTGATTTGGGTCCGGCCGATTCCTGCTCCTTCGGAGTCTCATTCGATAGCCTATCACCGCCTCCATGTTGGTGGTCATTGACTCCGGGAGATTGGGTTCTGGCTTCTGCATTATCTAGCATTGGCTCATCGGACTCGATATGATCCCTTGGCGCCATTTCTGTGTCCAATCCGTCCTGTGGCTCATCGGACTCGACATGATCTCTCGACGGCTCATCGGACTCGGAATGATCTCTCAACGACATTTCCGTGTCTAACCCGTCCCTTAGTTCATCAGACTCGGAATGATCTCCCGACAACATTCCCGTGTCTAAGCCGTCCCGCCCCGTCGGAAAGTCAGTTGATGCCTCCGTCTCATTCGAATGTGTTTCATCTGTCGACCGTCCCCAGGTTCCCAACCGAAAGGAGAATCCCGGGAGTGCATCCAGCCAACCGGATGATCGACCGTGCTCTGCCAGATTCCGCTTCTGATCATGTGTTGCTTTCCTTTGGATATTTCGAACATGCGCTGGCATTGTCTATTAATGAGGTCAGACCCGAGTCAGTTTATCAATAAGTTCCAGACCGCGGGTCGGAATGAAAGCTGTGGCGGAATGGCCAGCTTCACACGCTTCGAAGATATCCATGCACTCCCTGGTTCCTCGTCAGACAATGGCTCATCCGAGACCCGCGGAGCGTCTGGGCGTCCTCGCTTTAAATTTGGACTTGGCAAGGTTTCCGCCATATAGGATGAAATGCTAGCGTGTGGGGTCTCCATGAACTGTGTGGCCATGTTGCGTAAATACACACGGCCTTAAATAACTCTCCAATGACTCAGAGACAATCAGTACCAAGTCATTTGATGGAAATGTGACCATACATGACTCCGCCGTGGATAATAAAGGCTGGTGTACCTAATCGCCAAAGAAACGACTTTGTAATGCTCCCCACAAAGGCATGGGCATATGGAAAGCTGCAGCGGCCGATGAGACCGACAACCCCGCCCCATGTTCAAGTACAGGAGCTGCGCCGGGACCCAATTTCCGTAGAACCGCCCAATACAACCGTCATACGGAAGTCATATCCGCCCTCTCGCTTGCCAGAAGCTCCAAGAGGTCATGAGCCAAAGCTTTCCCCGTTGTGTGTGTTTGGCTAATATCTTACCTAGCTTCCTTGCTTGTGAAAGCAAGACCCGAGCAAACACCGGTCATCAATAGGAAGCGCTATATCTCTGGACTTATACGTTTGACAAGAGCTCTCATCAAACTATGCATTGCGGTTTTGCTTACGCTGCTTCTGTGTGCGACAAGTATGAGAGAAGGGGACACAATCAAGTCCTCTCAAACAAACACTTCGCAGCTGGAACATGAACTCCAGCTTGTAAATCACGACCTTGCGATGCTCCGGCGCCAAACTGAAGAACTGTCCGCGACTCTCATATCTATGCGGCACATGTACCATGGAGTGATATCCGGGAGCCATCAGAGTATGCCAACGCACAGCCCAAAATGAGTTGCTCAATTGCCTCATAGCCACAATGCCGGATTTTGCCATGTACACCGCGGGGGCCCGGGTTTACTATCCGTTGACAAGTCCAACATACAGGCGGAGACATCCAACTCCCGAAACTTACTGGGAACGGCTTATGTTCCATGTTCTCGGGAGGCAAGCAATGAGGATCGGAAATCCACCTGAGACTGCGCTTCATCATGACAATCACGTCGGGAACTGTTGGCCATTTAACGGATCTGTCGGTTACTTAGCAGTTGATCTGGCCCACCCCGTCCGAGTTTCTCACATCACCATTGATCATATTTCAGAGGCCGAAGCACTTGTCTCTCGTAAGACAGCACCCAAGGATATGGAGCTTTGGGGTCTGGCTGATCAGGAGAATGTTCCCTTGGTCCGCAAATGGCAGGAGGAAAATCATCAAATATGGCGGTTACGAGAGCCAGTGATACAGGGAGACTATGTTCAGATTGCCACCGTGCAGTACAGCCTTCTGCTTGGCAAACCTGCATCGCAGATGTTTTCCATTCAACCCTGGTTGAGAGACAAGGAATTACAATTTGGCCGTGTTGTGCTAGTTATCAAGAGCAATTGGGGAGAGAGTCGGTACACTTGTCTCTACCGCCTGCGAATACATGGCAGAACATCATAGTGACATAGCTAAGCAAATAGTACTTGGCATGGAAATACTGCAGCATTTTTGCAACATAGGGGTACTCTGGTGAGAAGAATTGCTGGTCATAAATCTGGGAGGGTTCCAAGACTGTATGACTTATTAGAGCTTATTAGAACCTCTGAGATTTGAGTTTATAAAAGGTAATTGAACAGCTACTCAATTGCCCTTCTTCTGACAAACCCAAATGGAGCATATTAGTTGGGGGCTTTTGGCTGGAAATTATGTGTAACAACAGGGAGGATTTTGTGTAATTTTCCGCGTTGGTTGAATGGGAACCTGCTCCATCCAATGGGTCTTATGTGTATATAGGTCAGAAATTATCCGGATCTAAAATGGCGAATTCAGCCGCAACTAATATGCTCTAATCTCAGAGAATCTAATAAGTTGACTGCCTCCAGAAGTCTTTTTGACATTTTTAACATCTTATATTCTCAATTGCAAAATGGCATCTGTTTACATTGGCATCTTAAACACCAAATTTCAGTGTTGCAACTGCTTAAGCAGCTTGCTTCCAAACAATTTACATGATTAAGAGCCCCACCGTGACCACCCTAAGGCCCTGATCGGGTGCCACGGCTGCGAAGGCGCACCCCGCCAAATTCGACCCGCAGGCGTAGCTCAGCCGTATGGGTTCGTTTGCTACAAAGACCCCTCGCAACGGGCTTGATCCGGGATTTTCATAGCAACGTCCGTGGAGGAATTCCCACCGAAGATTTTCCTCTCTCAAAACACACTTGTTGGTGGTCTTTTGAGTGATTTTCTAGCATATTAGAGCTTCATTGGTTACCTGCAGTACATGTACAAAAAATTAGTCGGAGGATAACGGCAGGAGGGTCTGGACCGCCGATTCCAAGGCTGCCGAAAATCCCCCAGCCGTACGCCTTCCCAAGCCCGGCACCTGATCAGGGCCTAATGTGTGGAGCATGGAGTAAGCCGATATCTTTTGTTGCAGGAAAAGGCTGTATCTAATCCCCTTGCTTTGAAACGGCCCCACGGTTGAAATCAGTCATTGACATCATGTGATGCTGATGGCATCTATTTTATGTGTCTAGCTTACATACAATTTCCCTAGTTTGCCTCCAAATATTGATGTGATCTGATGTAATTTATGACCATGCGGTTGAAACATGCTCGGATAAGCCGAGGAGCAACTAACTGCGCTTGCGGGAAGATCGACTTCCAGAGTTCACTCGTGACATTTTGTCTTTTTGCGTGAGGTGGAGGACGTGGGAACCCCGCAAGTTTACTCAACCATCAAATGATGCTGTCAACAAAAATTGGGGCTTTTGAAATTTGAATAAAGGTTTATGGGCTTTGAACGGCCGTAACATCAGGAAGCACGGAATTTGCGACCGGGATCGGCGCCAGGACGGTTGCCCACCCGCCGATCCCGGGACACCGCGTAGTTTTGACATGGGCTTGGGTAGGCCACGGTAGCCTCTGGTAGTACTGAATGTTGTTTTGGTAGCACCCCGTCGCCACAAGCCAGTACAATCGACTCGCCAGGAGACCTGCACAGGGCTGCCTACTCACGGCCGTTGGTCAAACTGCGAGCTGGAACTCTATGCAGTGTGGTACCTAGCAATGTTCTTGTGTTGTGGTGGGCTCATAGGGTGGTAGGGTGCACTCAGAACTTTGGAAGACTCGGGAACGCAAGCACTCCACACCCTGGCCTTCCACGCCTGAAACACCATCTCTGATGAGCCCCGTGATGGGCGGCGGTCATATAAGCCCGGCTTCCCACCAAAAGCCATGCTCGCTGCTTGTCTCTTCCCTCCCGCCACTGCCCTCGCCCGCCTCAAGCTCCCCCCGCACCCGCTTCCCGCTTCAAGACTAGTCAACCCCCACCATCCACTTCAAGACTCCTACCACCACCCCACGCCCGCCTCAAGCTCCATTCCATCCCCGCCATCCAAGCCTCCCTCAAGTGTCGAGACCTCCATTCAAACCCTGCTCAAGCCCGCCTCAAGCCCGCCTCAAGCCCGTCCTTCAAGCTTCCCCTCCCCGCCTCAATTCCGTGCTCCCGCTCCCGCCCCCCGCCCCGCCTCCCGCCCCGCCTCTGCTCCCGCCTCCCGCCCCGCCCCGCCTCTGCTCCCGCCCCCGCCTCCCGCCGCCGTCATCGTCCCCGCGCTCACAAGTCATCCTCGAGCCTGCAAATGCGCTTTTGGTACACTTTTCCATCCTGAGTATTATATCAGTCTATGTAGTAGCTTTATGCAATCAATCTTGTTTGCTGCTCTTCCTCCTCGATTCACTGAGATTGTGCCCGCTTCTGTACAAGCAAGCCCAATAAGGCTTTCGCTTTCCCGAAACCAATCCTCCTGGTGTCTACATAGCATCGCGTAGCTCGGTTGCACAGTAGATCCGGTTGCATCAATACAATGCTACCCGGTTCTACCAGGGCTACCCGCGGCTACCGTGTGCTAAATAATCGGTAACCAACCTACCCGGCTACCCTGGCAATGTAGCCTCCGTTGTCCTACCGGCAACTTATCCGTGCTTCCTGATGAAAACTACACCCAGACTTCACATTTAAGCTTGCAAGCAAATATATGTTGATATTTCTAGCGTATTGGACCTAGGGTATGTTCAGAACCCTCTCCACTTCATTTCTATGCTGTTTCCAAGAAGTCAAGTGCAGTGGTGTTGTCAGGGAAAGGACAAATCAAAACTGCTGACTAAACATGCGGCGTTCCCATGTCCTCCACCTTAGCACAGGTACCATGATTAATCATGAAGCCACCAATATGTAGTAGACAAAAGTGTTTTGATTGGGACGTGAACCCAGGACTATCAAATGAGGAAATATTTTCCCATGTGTCGTACAGAGTTTGGATTAAGTTTGGATATTCACATCCAATCCACCTTCTCCACAGTGCCTGACTTTCCATAAGTGATATGATATCTTGCATAGTTTGGTGCGGTACCAGCCTGTTGATAAGATGCCCAAAAAATTGCAAATTTATTCCAGTGCGGCCAATCCACAAGCTGGATTACTTAGAATATCACCAGCTTTCCCCATTTAGGCTCATAACAACTCGTGCTCTTTCTGCAACCTACATCGTCCATCGGTGTGAGAACTGCACGAGCGCAAAGAATTGCCCCAAGCCTGAGCCTGAACACCCCGCACGGTAGCACCCGTGCACCCCTCAAGGCCACATCCTAGTTAGAATGACTGACCCCCCTGGCTAGTCATTCTAATTAGAAAGGATCCTGAAAATTCTGGTATGCTGCAATATATGTTGCAACAAATGCTGCCATATTTGCTGCTAAGGCACCAAGTCCAGCGCCCGGAGGTGGCCTACTGCTATAAATCCGCAATAAAATGATGTACTTGGGGGCATGGCTCAGTAAGGCAAGTTCTACTGCTATAAATGTGCAATAAATTGATGGTGTCCAATCTTCATCAGATTCATTGATTTCAACCTGACCAACCTGATAAGCCAGGTCCGCAACCCGCCCCTTGCATCTATGCATCGTGACCATCATCATCTGAGGCTGATGGCACACTATCCTCATACTCTTCTGCTGCCGATGGTTCACTAGGTGTCTCGCCAATCTCTGCCTCAAATCTGAAGGGCTGGAACTCTCATCAAATGACTGATGGTTCTGATGCCATCATTAAGGCTGCAGTCCACTACCCTTGACCAGTTGCTTTAAATGACCTTGTCCCAGGATGCCCGGGGTGCCGCTATCCTAGCTAATGTCACACAGGTCACAGAGATCAAAACTATCAGGAACATCCAGAGCTACAATATTTGTCATCGGGGTCCTGATGGACGTCCGGAATCTCGGCCAAATGCCACTTTATAGCTTGAAAAGATATTTCTATGCTTATGGAAAGTCAGCCAGTTTGACCGCTGAGCGCAGTCTGAGAAGCACATATATTTGCCTTTGCACTGCTGAAGGAGTAGAATAACTCTCCACAAACTACTTGTCTAGCATCCTTTATTCAGGTTTATTGATATTAGAATCGTAATAGCTAGCGGGCAGGCTGTAGAGCACGCAGGTGCTCGCAGCTCTTCCGCGTCGCATCGAGGTCACCCGGCAAGATAGCCGCGCCGGTACCGCGGACGGATATCCCGCGAGGAGAAACCAGTGTGGAAAGGCACTGCGATATGCCACACGCATGTGATGCGGTGCTCCCGTACGAAGCGCTGTCCAGCCTCACGCACGCTCGCCCACTGCGTCGGGGCTGAGGGGCCATTTTCTCTGGGAACGCAGTGCAATCGGTGTCGTCGGCCGTTACCGAGTTGTCGCGGGGGCCGTACGGGTGCATCAAGGATCCGGAGACATTACGTCACGGCAATGGTCGCCATCTACCACGAGGCAAACAAGCCTGAGAAAATAAGATATGAGTGGCGGCGTCAACCCCCAAGGCAACAACACGCGGCCAAGAAGGCTGGGAAAAGATGCCGACCTGACAAAATCCTGTACTCGCCAGTACATATTCCCATATTGCATATATAACGGCCGCCAGAGAGCGAAGCGCATTCCAACAATGGCTCAGCGTCCTACTTGTCCGAATTTTTCGCCCTCCCTTCAACCTCAAACTCGGCAGAATGCATTCGGTAGGTTGTCCCTTACTTTGGGTGCTCCTGCTGACTATATATGTCAGACGATAATCCATACACGAAGATGTCAAATGCAGAATTTCTCAATGCCGTTACAAAACTGTGGGGTGAGGAGATAGTTACGGATCCATTTTCTATTCTAAGTCACCCAGCCGAAGCCCCAACCGACAAACTAAACGGCCCGGAAGAACAGATTACTCAATTCATGGCAGATTTTGGTACCGAGATCGGCGAAGGTACGCTGGATACCGCTCTTCCGTGCCTGGTTAACGAGCTGTGGTGAAGAAATCGCGGCGGCACCATTCCTCGGGTTGGCAATGCGTACCGAGGAAAACAACAGCTCTGCAAATCTCAATTGGGATACCTCCGCTGAGTTCTCAAGTGTGTTCGCCCTCCTACGCTGCATTCCGCTAACTCGAGCAGCTCCGATTGCCCCCGCGGCAGTAGAGGGTCTCAGACCAAGTGCAATGCCACCGCCAGCCCTCGAGCTACTGTTCAAGCTCGACTCATTTTCCGATCCGGGCATTCCGAAAGGCCAGTTTTTTGAGTTGTTGGTCAAGTGTTCCTGGTGCAGCTATCACATGACTCGGGGCGCCTTTTCTAGACATCGTTGCTCCTGCTCTACGCGCGGCTAGGATATGATAGTCACATATGTATATAATCTGGTTTCCTCAGCAAATATGTGCCCTATTTGGATCGGCTTCTTGGTGGCAGCGGAAACACTAAGAAAGCTTGCTTCGCCACCAAGAACCCAAGAAGGAGCATGCTCGGGCCAAACCCCGACATCGGCACCTTGCGCACCCGCTCGTAATATAACATCTTCATCTCCGCCACCGAATACGCCCGCACCCAATGCGCCTCCTCCGCTGGCGACATCTGCCCGCTCCCGCCCGCCGGCACCCCTACCGCGACAGTCTGCTGCGCTCGCTCCCGGCGCAGGCTATATGTCACCAGCTCATGCTCAATCATTGTCGTCTCCGCGCCGATGCCGACGCTGAATCGGGCGACATTGACCCCGCGCGGTGTACTTGCACCAAGTCGGGGCCGAGGGATCCCGCTCGGTCCGACCCTGAACGGTCCCAGTCCGGCGACTTGGACCCCGCACGTGCGTCCTCGGGGCCGACGAAGCGGCGGAGACGCTCGACGTCGGGCATGGTAAGACGTTGATCATCGCGGTACGGACGGAGCGGGATCGTTCGGCGAGAGTGGTGATGGTTGAGATGGAAAAGGCCGTCGCCTTGGACTCCGACGAAGTAGTACGACGATGATGGTCCCGACTGCGGGAAGCGAAAGAGCGTCTGGAGAAGGATGTTGGAGCGGAAAGGAGAATAGATAGATAACGCGTACCTTGATGGTCTCGTAGTTGACGGGTTAACACTGTCCAATCAAAGTCGAATCCCGAGCAGAAGGACCGGACGGTCGCCCCAGCTCCGCTTTCTCGCGTTCCCGTGGCCATGAGACGAGCCTGAAGCGGACAACCAAAGTACTGCGTCCTCGGGCGAAGGTGAATGCAACGCGGCAAAGACATCAGTCTGGTACAGTGTACCATTTTGGCGCTACCGCGACACTAGGCCCGCAGGCAGGAAAGCCATCGGCCAGTGTCCTGCACAGGATGGCGAGACGACAGGACGAACCGGACAACGGTCCCAGCAGCGTTCGGCCCAAACCACATCCCACGTCCTTCCCCGCCTTCTTCCCCGCAAGCGCCATCCTATGAGCACTACACGGCGTCATCGGCGCGTCCGCGAACCACGATAGTAACCGAGCATGACCCGCATGCTCCGCTGGGGTCGTCGGCGGGAATGGCATTGGCAGAGTCGGCTGGAGCGCAGGAGCTACACGATCGCGTCGTTAGCCGCATGTAAACGTAGTCAAAGTGCAGAAACACGTACCACCAACGCGTCTGACGCTCGTCGCGAGCAAACTCTGCGCCGTCCGCAGCATACATCCCCATCCTGCATCCGAGCTCCATCCCTTGCTCCCGCCGTTCCCGAGGCTCAACGGCCACCATTTCTTCTTGCTGCTGGACGTCGACGCGGTACTTGACGTCGTCGAATGCGACGAGGTCGAGTGGTGCGCGTGCCCGTGCCCATGCCCATGCGCCGACGAAGACGGGGACGAAGACGCGTACGATGACGCCGATGCATCACTCTGCGTCGGGGAGAGCATCGGCAGGGCACGAGCACCATTAGGAGGAGGCGTATGCGCATGGGGCATCTGCGGGAGGTATAGCGGCGGACCCAAAACCTCGATCCCCGTCAAGTCGCGTATAAGTATCGGCTCCGGGAACCCCGCACGATACGTACATCACACCTGCGCGTAGAACGCGGCATGGAACGACGCCGGCCAAAGGCCGGGATCGGGCAGCGTGAAGTGCTTGTCGCCAAGGATGGTGGCTGCGGCGCAGGTCCGTGCTTGTCGTGCGCACGCGCAAAGCGTTCCCCGTCCTCACGGTTCCAGCCATCCATCCGCACACCCACAATCCAGATCTCCGGGGTACTGCAGTCGGCGTTGGCGTCGCCGTCGAGCAGGCAGCGGACTGCCTTGTCCAGGATCCCGCCGCCGCTTCCGACCGCTTTTCCCTTGTCCTTATCGCTATCGCGCGCTTGCGGGACGGCGTTTTGGAGGTAGAGGACGCGAGGGTGCGGGAGGTTGAGGAGCGGCGCCTAAGGTGTTGCTGAGGGAGAGGTCGGATGTACTGCGAGATGGGAAAACCCATCCGCTGGGGCCGCCGTCGCCGGCGGACAGTCGGGAAGTGCTGCGCACGACGTGCGTCGTTGAGGAAGTATTGGGAGAGTGGGGGCCATGCGATGACGATGAGTGGGAGGACGACGAGCCCGGAAGGGTCGATGCGCTAAAGGCGCGATCGGGGCGGGAGCGGCGGCGAGCAGCAGCGTACGCGCTCGGGGGACTGCTAGCCATGGTGTAAGAGTCGTCCTCGTCGGTCAAGCTCTTTTGCGTTCGGATGAGCCCGCTCAAACTCGCGGATACGCTCTCGCTCCAGATCCTTCTCGAGCCCTCCGAAGAAGCAGCGCGCGGAGCTCCTACCGACGAGTTTGACGCCGAGGAACCTGGCCGTAGTTGGTCGATGCTGTTTCGCTGCGCCGGACTCTGCAGGAAGCACGGGAGCTTTGGAGACCGAGGATGTTGGCGGGCTTGCCGGTGACTGGACGGCGGTTTGGATGGGCGGAGGAATGGGCAGTGCCACAGGCCAGTGGCCTGACTGCTGGTGCCTTGGACGACGTCGCGGTCGCCGAACTGGAGTTCGCCGACACCGAGCGCTGTTGCAGTGTGCCCGTGTCCTTGCTGGCACCACGCATACCGCGCTCCCGCCCGTCGTTCATTCGCTGTTGGTCCTCCGTCTCCGGTGGCACTGGGTATCGTTGGGGCGTGTCGAGAGATCCTGTTCGATGTCAGTAAACAAGACTAGCAGGCGCTGCAGGAGAAGCCCGAAGCATCGTTTCCGAAGCTGGCCCAACGTGTAGCGCTGGGAGACGACGCACCGTCGTCGCGACTCGGAAGACGAAAACAAAAATGGCCGTGGGTATAACCGTGACACATGCCACCCTGCTCCAACCACCAACAACACAACGTGGATTTAATGCCACCGCCGAGGGAGCCAAAACCCTGGACTGTATCTACCGCAGACCCGACCACCGCGTCTAGCGCGAAAACCGCGTTTTTCCTCCAGCTGAGACGCTTGAGCCGTCGTTTCAAGTAGAATGGAACCCGTTCTTCCAAGCAAGCTCTTCAGCGGGCTATCCAGGGTAGACCCTGTCTGGATTGCCGGTGTCTTGTCTGCTCGGGCTTCATTTATACCGAACTTAGGCTCTAGGAGGTCGTCCATACTGCGCGTGAATTCGGCGACACGCTGTAGTTTCTTTGAATTGACATTGCTCCGCGGATGCATCGTTAACGGCCACCGCTCTGCGCATATCCTGCCGCTGTCGACGCCGGCCGAACTCAAATGGTCAAGGCCCATACTGGCAACAAAGATTTTGCAATCACAAACCCGCCGTCTAGTACTGCAGCTGGCAATCTCCCAACAACAACTTGAGCCATTCATATTACAGTAATTTTATCAGCATCGGCCGAAAATCAATCTAAAAAAAAAAATGATTTTTGGGCCATCTGAAAGCGTGTGAAGTTCCCTTATATGGTAATTTCTCCACTGAAAGGTTGCTGAAGATACTATTTTCAGGGCACATTTCAGATTGACGTCAATATGATGTCACGGTCCAAGCCCGGATCAACCCTGGCCAACTCCATGATTGAAAGTAGGCCGACTCGGCGGCGTTGCACAAACTTCAACTTGCTTTTGGTTTTTTTCTATTTCTTTTGACATTACATTCCATGAGCAGACACCCGCCGAGCGCTGGCCGGTGCAAAACACTGTGGCCAGTAAAGGGTATAAATTTCACAAGAATTTCACCGCAACTTGCAGTGAAAATAACCGGAAAGGGGTATGAACAAATGGTATGAAAGTCATACCCTTTGCCGGCCGCAGTGAAATTCTGTTTCTTATGATGTTCACATTTTTGGACAATCACCTTGCTTTGTAATAGAACATGTGTTTCAGGACAAACTGCATGAAAAGGGCATTATTGCTACATAAGCCCCTCCATCAATCTTTCTGTTATCAGCAAAAGAAGGCACGTTTTGCACTCATTCCAGCCCAGAATAGCTTTTGTTAATTTCTACAATTTTTCTAGCGAGTTCTTCTCCCAGCCAGGTTGTGTAGTGTAGACAAAGGAGGGGCCAAGTCTCTCTCGGGCATTACCGGGGCTATTTACTGTAAGCGCTCAAAGTCAACACTGCTTGCTACTGCTCATCTTCTCAAAATTGACAGTTTTTTGTTTCTTCCCGTACTATTTCATTCAATCCGAATGAAGGTTCGCCGTGTGACATCGGCTACGAAAACCGCAATCCGTAAAGTTCGGTTCGCCGCCGTGACATCAAATCTTTTTTCGTAAACACCCACATTGAACCCCGGATCGGCCATGAAATGTTTCCATTAATTGCAATATTATCTAAGATAAACATGAGCTAGTACATTGCGGGATAGCCTCCCAGACAATATACTGCCCCGCAGGGGTAGGAAAAAAACCAAATAAGGCCGTCCGAAAGCTTCCGTAAACCTCCCAGATGGGCCGTGACACCCGTCAAAAATTCGGAAAAAATATGGGGTGTGACCCGTGACATACGGATTGAATGAAATAGCACAGTATGTGCCTTGTTGGGGCCCCTCCTGACACTGAAAGTGTAATGCAACTTGAACGCTGCTTGAACTCAAATGAATTTCTGCGGGCAATATATACTGTGCTGCGCCGATAGCTCTCCGCCGTGGACTTGGTAAGATTTGTCACCAACTAACTGCCGGTTCAATTCCTCATGGTGGCAAGCAATCACACCATTGGACATGTGACTCCGCCTTGGGTTATATAGCGGCTCAGTGTGCCCTTCAGCACAAAGCAAAAGCAAGGCCCCGGTCACATTCCATCGCCGTTTGGTAATCAAGATTAAGCGCCGCCGTGGACAGCGTGTGGTCAGCGTAAGCCGGAAATTTATAAGTAGATCAGGTTTTGCTTTACTAAACATCCAGGCACTCGTGCTGTGGCGCATGAGGAGAGGTAGTTGGTGTCGAAGATGGCGGGCGAACCAAACCCGAGCCGGAACCCGAGCCCGAGCCGTTCCAGAAATCACAAACGCCATGCTGTTCCGGGCCAACCGGACTTGGTCATCGCATGACTAAACGGCGATACCAAACAGGGTATCGGTCCGGAGTTCAATCCCGGGGGGAAATGGTATATAAGGTTCATGTACAGCAGGTAGAAAATTATTGGGTTTGGCGACTTCCGCAGCTGCCTACTGGAACGCAAGAGTCCAAAAGGGCACAGAGGAAAACGGGAGGTGGAATTAGCTTAGAATTGTACAGGTACGGTACTGAGTAGGTTCTCCGCCTATATGGAGTGTATTGCGCAAAGCAGACGGGACGTGTTCCTAGAAGCTTGACCGGCTTCCACTCATCCGGCGCGGGTGTTTGCATGCCAAGAGATAAATAATCACAATTCATAGGATCTAACAATTTTATTTACGCCTGAACTTGTATGATGATCATGTGATTGTATAAGAGCCTTACTAATCATTCCCTTTTCAGGGGGCCCATTTTTGCCCACATAGCACAAACTTGAAGTTTGTGAACATCGCGATCCCATCACGATGCCAACCCCCGATACACTATATAACCCACAAGGGGCGTTCACAACGGCCTGAAGGCCTGATCCCCTATACCACATACCGTATATATTCTAGTACAACCTCGGGAGAGGCTTAACCTCTCCCTCGTCTAAACACTACTTTAATCATTTTTTTGAGTCGAAAAATGGTATTTTTGGCAGGCAAAAAATCTGAATAAAAACTAAGCTATCCGGCCAAAATTATCATTTTTCTTTTGGATCACATATATGTGGAAGATAGTCAATGCTAAAGTTAGCGGATTTTTGGTGAACTAAAATCGTGGATTTTAGGTCCGATTTTAGTTGAAAAAAGGTCAGATTTTTGGTGGGAAAAAAGGGGAAAGTGTAGAGGGTTAGATGAGGAAAGAAAACCTGTATCTTACAGTGGCCGCCCGTCGGCCGACGGGCGGCGGATGGGTGTTTCTTCAAGGCAGTCAAGGCAGCCAACACCGTCGGCTGCCGCAATTCTGCCTGCCTATTTGCCAATCTGCCGGGCAGAAGTCACAAAATCAATTCTGCCCACAGCACTAGCCGATGGTCCGCCGCCCCTCTGCCGACCATCCAAAAAATCCGACTTTTTTAGGTCTATTTTTCTTTCACATAAAATCAGGCTTAAAATACACAACTCTAGTTCACAAAAATCCGCTACCTCCAGCATTGATTAAATTCCACATATACTGTACTATTACGACCAACTGTTCAGATGATGTGTGACACGTCGCTCTGAACCGAACATCTGTGGTTGGCCGGTGAAAGGTGACAAGGGCATTTACCATCAAATTCCTACCAAATCAGGAAATTTGTATCAAAATTTCCGTTCCGGCTGCCGTCGGACCTGCCTAACAAGGAAATTGAACCCTTGATCAAATTAACACTTAGGGTGACGGGTCACACCTAGTGAACAGTTGGTTGTATTAATACTACAGTATGTGAACCAAAAGTGGGTGGATTTTTGGCAGGAGATCACTTGTAGCTTTTGGTCAGATTTTTATTTGCACAAAGTACTCAGAAAAGTCCGAGAATTGTTGGGCACAAATTTTTCATTGCTTTTAGGCTACTCTTTTGGCTACCAAAAACCTCCAACAAATTGCCTCTTATCTTTTTGAATCGCCGCAGTGATATAAGCAGATCGCGCCACTCTTGGGGAAAGCGGTGCAATCACCTCTGCGCAAGCACTTGGAACTGCGGAAGACCAGTATATTCCATGTCTCCGCGTGCCGCTAACTTCAAGTTGCCGGCCGCGGCCGTAAGTAGTATTTCTAATGTTAAAATAGGCTAACTACTCCCAAAGTCCGGCCACGGGATCATGCACAGCTAAGGTTGCATCCCAATACTCCAGAGTAGCTAGCGCACTCCATCTAACAACTCCTTTGTTTGTGGTTATTGAGATAGAACAAGCACAACAGATGCCATAACTAGCTGCTCGGGGTGGGGAGCAGTGATGACATGGGGTCATCTGATCCCCGTCAGATGCCCTAGTCTGACAATGATGAGAGGCTTGTCTTACTCATGCGATATGAGAGAGTGCACCTCTTCAAATTTGTTGAAGATGGGCATGATTGGTTGTATAGATATCTTTGCTGGGGGCGGCATTATATTTTGATGGCATATGTTCATCTTATAAGTCATCCTCTGTAAAATGACTTGAGTTAGAGATGACTCCATATTAGATGGCGGTGTCGACAAGCACTGAATGAAACTCTGGCCGAGCCAATGACAATCTCCGAGTCAGAGTTTGAAACACAGGCTGTTGACTCAGTTGGACTCAAATTTGAATCAAAGAGGGGTATAATAGTGCCCTTGCAAGGGAATTTGATTCTTGGAACAAAATGCACCCATCGTTGCGTCCAGCAGAGATTCAGAATCTACCACCTTCAATCCGAGTGCGTCATTCTGGCAACTTGGGGAGCAGAGGCTAACGAGCAATTCTGGAGCTCCATGCACAGGTGACCATTAACAGTGCAAAGACTTGTCAAGAGCGGAAGGCAGCTTTGGATAGAGTTGCTCTTTGGGTGGAAGGGAATCAAGCTAGAGTTCCAGGGTCAATATCAGTCCGATACACTCTGCCGATCATTGCGGCAACACTCTCCAGCACACCAATTGTCGAGTTGAACTCGTTGAGCTCCAGCGAGATTTCTGCAACAATGGCAGCAACCGTTGTTTGCCTCCATCTACTGTGGATGTCGTCACATGATACATATGCACCAACCCCGGCATATACCGAGATATGGATTAGCCTTTGGCCTTGGATTGGGTTTCTCCAAAAATATTGGACACATATCCCGGGAATCACATTGGCGGCTCTGCACGAGCGAATTCTGGATTGCCTGGTGCCATTCTTCCAGCAGGGACGCCGCGAGCTCATGGATCTGGATACGGAGGGCGTAGGCGCATTCTTTGGCCAGTTCATCCTTGGCCGCGCTGATCTCAGCCTGCATTACGTTTCGAACCTTCCTTGGTTCGTCCACGACCTTCACTGGACACCACGTCAGATAGAAGACCTCGCCGCACTCCTCGGAGGGCACCACGCACTTATTCGTGCGCTTAGCAAACAAATGATTCTTGAATGTGATGCCGTTGCCAGCGCCAGCGCCGGTTCAGCGTCACCCATTGACCCTTCCAGGCTCTGCATATTGACCACCATGATGAAAGGACTGGTCAATCTTGTTGGGCTTCTTGTGGCGGAGCGCTCGACGGCTCTACGCTCGATACTTCACACTGCCGCTCTCAGTGTGAAATTCAACAATTTTGAACGATGCAGCGACACTTCAGAGCGGAATATCGCTTTGTTGGCCCATCTCTTCAGGGAGTCACAAGATCGTGAGCGTGGTACCGCTTTCCTGCGAGCCTTGTTACGCGCGGGCCTGCTCCCCGCTCTAAATAGCATCATTTCTGGGCCCTACCTGGATTTGATTTGGCACGAAGAATCCTGGCTCTCACGACTTCTCTACTCCCACCTTCCCGAATCAACATTCGACATGCAGACTCTAATCCTTCTGCGCAATGAGACGGATAGAAATGTTGCTACGAGTCGCCCAGAATTATGCCGCGGCATCATGCGTTTCTGGCGCTTGGTTGAGCGGAGAAGTGAACTACTGGACCTTTTCCAGAATTCTGCATACCGACAACGACAGATGTGCTGGTATCCAGGGGTGAGCGCCAGCAACGGCTGTTAAGCGGCGTTTTCACATTGCTGACACCTCACGCAGTGCGCGGGCATAAGCCCATCCAGAAACATGGCACAATGCAGCCGTTGTAAGATGGAGGTATACTGCAACCGTACGTGCCAGGCTGCTGCTTGGCAACACCGGCATCGCAGCACCTGCAGGCCGCCGCAAGTGGAAGTTTACCGCTCGCCAAGAGGAACCGCAGCACGATTTCTGCAAGAGGTTCATTTACACGAGTATTTCGGCGTTCGGCTGACAGTCATACTCGCCCAATTGGGTTGTATTGTTGCCGGGTCTCTGCGCCCCTGGCTCATTCAATTTTTTTACGAGCGTGGCATCTTACATAAGGTCACTGTGCTCGCAGGGGAACCCCTCTATCCTATGCCTTGTGTTGACGGATTTCACCTCGAAATGCACTTGCATGGGAATAATGATGGTAATGGGCCATTGTATCGACTACGTTCCAACGACGTTGGACGGATTGAGAAGCTTCAAAGTTTTGCATCACGGCTGCCTGCGGGCGCGGATGTACTTCAGTTGGTCAACAGTCACCCAGAGTTGTGGCATGAGCTCAAGACATGGGCAACGCGGGAGACACGGGAGGTGTATGAGTTTGAGGGATATCTCTAATCGTCGCACTGTCTATAATTTTTTGAGAACTACAGATATATATCCCTAACGTTGTCGAAACTGAGTGGCTTCGAATTTCCGTAACATAAAATAAAGCTGGCGGGCTGTCTAGCGGCACTGTCCCGAGGTCGGAGTAGCCCGACGGGTACATGTAGTTGCTGGGTGTGCCCTCGCCGGACATGGCCTGCTGCGAGTGCGGGCATCCGTCCGAGTTGGCGTTGTGTGATTGCGGGTAGTCGAAGGCGGCCTATTGCTGCCGCTGCTGCGCATGCGCGGCGTATGGATTGCCGTTGTGAGCGCCGCTGTGAGCGCCGCCAGCGCCGTATCGTCGTCGCCGTCCATGAACATCGGTGCGGGCGGGACGCGTTTCGCTTCCTCCGCAATCTCGCGATCGAGTGAACGAGCCTGGTGGTGTTACTCGTAGCGGGGAAGACAGAGGGATGTTATGAAGATAATCCCAATGGCGATGACGCCGACGGTACCGAACGTGGCGCCTACAGCCGCTTTATTCTCGAAGAATCTAGACGAGGGCGCGTTAGCATCGTGGTCGGGTACAGAGTGCGAATGGGCGGCAACATACCCATTAGAACTCCCTCTTTGCACTGCAGACGGAGCCGCCGACAGAGTGAGACTGCTGCTTTGCGTGCACATCGAGGTGATGGTGACGGTGCCGCCAGAGTTCGTCGAGAGATCGGGAGGAGCGGTGATGCTTGTAGGAGGCTGCGAATGTGGTTTCCGACGGCGTAGTAAGAGTTGCTGGATGAGGTGACGGCACTGGTCTCGCAATCGAGGACGGCGGCGCCGATGCTGGGAAGAGGGAGGAGGTCATATGCGGTGGTGGTTGGCCCTGGTCGCGTGCATGTCAGTGAGAAGCTTCGAGGCGAGGCGGCGAGGAGGACGTACTGGCATCTTATCCCGGACATCTACGGAGGATTACCTAGAGTCTCAGCGCTGCTCCCAGGTCCAACTCTCGAGCGCCTGGTAGAATGCGGCCGTAAGCCAGCCCGGACGGATCTAGAGCGTTCTGGCGTTGCTCTTCGAAAATCGGTAAATAGAGCAGATCGGCACTCACGGTCGTTTCTTGACCTGGGTATTCGCGGCAGTGCGTGTCGACGCAGGCCTACGCGCGATGTCGGATGTGCTAACGGTTGTTCATTGGCAGAATGGATCGCGGAGGGTGACTACGAACCAGCACAAAGGGTGACGCGGCCGCAGCCCGAGCAAGTACGGGACGGCTGGGGATGGCGACGAGAAGGGGTCCTGGACGGCGATGAGGAGGGTTGCTGGACGGACTTAGGCGTCCAAGCTGGTACGGAAACCTTGCGCGACAGCGCGTAGGGGAGGAACTGGAGCAGAGGCGCCGCCTGTATGCTCACCATGCGCTGGACCGGGCCGTCCCGGCCTTGGTCGACGGGGAGTCGTCGGCCAGGCAGGTGAGCACAGTGAGAACCGATGGTGGTGGTGGTTGACGAAGGCATGGAGAGCGTGGGTAAATCAATCACTCAACAAAGACATCTAGCAGCATCCGACACTGACAGCGGTCTCCTCGTTCTTCACCACCGCACTCCGTATCCCCTCTGCCGCTCCCAACAATTTCGATCCGACTTCCCCCCCCCCTTGAGTTTGTTTTGGCTCCTGCAGCTGGCACCACATGCAGCAGGTTCATTCAAGATTTAGATAACCAAAGGAGCCACTTATTAGGCTATTGTAGTATTTCAAAGTCAAGTTCAAGTATAAGTCCCTTCTAAAATTCAGCTCAAATGTGGTCACTGATTCCGACGAGACCAAAACCATCCTAAACACATGCGAACCTCCAATTGCGCTACCTGTCGAATTTGTGTCAAAAATGGCTCCAGTTCATCATTGAAGAATCTTGAAGAATTACCCCTGGCGAATACACCGTGCACAAATGTTGCAGACACGAAACATTCCATTGTATAATTGATGTGACTGGATGGCGGGTTGTCTACAGTGATCCCGTGGATGCGAGACAGCTAAACCGAGCAGACTTATATCAAGCATATTTCTCTCCCAGGTCCCAAAGATGGGACAGTTATGATTGACCTTATTCCATCGCAGAGAGCGAGATTTCCAAGAGAAAATGCACGAAAAAAATCCTGAACTTTTACTTTCGATCTACATCTGAGGCGTGACAAAAGCCGCTCATCATATGCACAAACTAACTGTTTGTGAATGCAGGCAGTTGATCCAAATGTGGTAAGCTGACTTATTAGAATATTTTCAGGAATTTTCATGATTTTTCCGGCAATTTCGGTCTGATTTGTCATCAAGTGGCTGTGTTGCTTGCAAAAAAAAAAAAAAAAAAAAAAAAAAAAAAAAAAAAAACCCTCCTCCGCCACCTGCGCTGAGCTGCCTGAGCAGGAGTTGAGCGTTGAACCCATGACTGGTCACATGACCTGAAAAGAGCCTTACAAATCAGCGGGCACAAACAGAAGTTTGTGAATAGAGCATATTAGCAACTGGTTGAAACTTGGGTTCTCAATTTTTTAGTTTAATTTCGAGTAGAATAAGTTTGAACCCGTGGCACGCAGCTGAAGCCCTCTCGCTGTTCAGGTTTGCTCCACAGCTAACGAAAGTTCAAATTGGCCTGCATCTCGTTGGGTTTGTTTCCGTTTTTTACCAGCTGCTAATATGCTCTAATGAAGCACAGCAGAGAAGGCAAAATCACAGAGTTTACTACCATAATGTGAAGGACTTGATCATTATATCTGCCCGACATATTTTACTTGTGACCTTCACATTGTATCCCTGCCCTACGATCTATCCAGAATTTCTAAGGGGTCCATTTTCAGGGCGGAATGTGCAGAACATGTCGTAGGAAACACTGTCAATGGGTAGCCAACGAGGTCTTTTGTGTTTCCCAATTTTTGAGTGATTTTACGCACACACGTTGAGCCACCACCCGGTAAGCAATTCTCGTGCATCCGATCTTATCTGCTCTCGCACCGTGGGATTGTCAAACCAAAAGCAGCCTTACCTAGCCCAAACGGGCCAGACCATCATCATTAAATTGATTTTCTTCTACGTCGCTGGCCTAATTGGGCCAGACCCTTTCTGGGAAGTCCATCAGACACACACATGAGAACCGCGCCCTCCCGGTGAGGTGTGGGGCATATGTCGCGAGAAATGAGGATTGCTCTCTCCTACCAAATCAGGAAGGTAGTTCCCACGATAAGATAATCTGGATTCTTATCTTCCGCAGGCTACGATGGTGCGGTGGTAGTGTTGGATTGTTGCTAGCAGAGATAGGGTACCTTATGTATGGCTTTTCGCGGGGCTACCACAACTGTTTGGGGTTTACAATGATAACATCAACATCTGATGATGTTTGTTCCACCTCCGTCTGGCCTACCGTTGCCTCTAAGATAACAGTGACGGCGTTGTCAATCCTGAAACCTCTATCAGGTTGCTACTGTGGCCTACTTGGAGTTTTTTCTGTGTAGCAAAAATTCACAAACAGAACGAAGTGATGTTGTGCTTATGCGGCCCAGGAATGGCCAAAAGAGCTTACGGCATTTTGCATCTGGCCTAGAACAGTCTTTAGTCTCGTCTCAACTACTTAGTTTGATTTCAAGTACTGGCCCTTCCGCGTCCGCAGTCTGCTTTCTCTGCTCTTCCGCACACTCACAATAACCTCTATTAAAATTCCAGTCATGACGCACTCTCGTCCTAAACGCCAGCTTCAAATACATGGGTTTCCCACACTCCAATGCCACCGCTTTGGTGTAACAATTTTGGCGGCCAAACAATAGACCAAAAATGTAAAGAAAAGAAAAAAGAAAGAATTGAATGATTTTTGTCACCCAAAAAGTTTCCGGCTTCGGGGTTTTTTTTTTTTTTTTGGATGGAGAAGATGAGAAGCGAAAAGAAGGGGTTTTTTTGTTGCCATTTGTGGGCCGGGAAAGCATTGTATTTTTGAATGGCTTTTTTGGGAGACCAAGGCGAGATTAAGATCATCAACTTTTTCCTTTGTTTTTCACAGAGCTTTTGAGGCGGCACAAAGGTGTTAGGGGAGTTCACGGTAGGGGGTTTAATGTACAGAGTAAAAAATCTTGCACCAAGTCTTAACCGCCGAATTTCGGCGAGCAAGATTTGGTGCAAGTGCAATGGATTAATCCTCCTTCTCCGCCAGAGAAAATTATCTTTGTGATTAATCCGGGGTTAATCTGCAGGTTCCACTGTGAACACCACAGTGCAAGATTTGGTGCAAGATTTGGATTAAACATTATTTTATTACTTGCACCAAATCTTGCACCAAGTCTTGCACGCCTACCGTGAACTCCCGAGTATTATATCACTAAATTTGGGCTTTTCGGACTTGTTTTTAATACCCCCAAAAATGTCATATTTACTATTATTATTTTGCGGACCAAAAAGTGAAGCAAAGAGACAATTAGATAGCAACGGCCAAATAACAGGGATCAAAAAATCGAGAAACCGGGTGATAGCCCACACTGTAAGAAAGTAAGTTTACCGGCAAGTTAGAGCATATTCGTAGTGGGTTATGGGCTGGTTTTTCAGTGTAGCAATCCTGAGGTGTTTGTTTAACTTCGAGGTGTTTGTTTAACTTCAAGCCTCCATTGAATTCAAATGTACTCAACTGTGTCACGGACTCGTCCCGAACCCCCGATAATCCCGATCACGTGCCCAACCCCCGGGATTCCCAACACCCAACGATCAAGCCCCGGGAGTCGATCCATCCCCCTACTGTAGCATTTCATTCAATTCGTATGTCACGCGTCACACACGGTTTTTCTTCGAAAATTTAAGCTATGTCCCATGTAAATGGAGGAATTTGCCTCCGAAAAAGGAAAATCGGCAGATTTTGATGCAGTCTGATCGTGGGAATTGCCTAATCGGGCCTGATTACGAATTACAAATTTCGTATGCGTTGTCACACGCCCAAAGTCCATCCGAATTGAATGAAATTCTACAGTACCTCCTCCCTGTCCCCCTCCTGCCACGTCCACATCCATCTCCACGTCCGCTATGCTCAGACCCTGAACGCCCGATCCCTGAACTCCTTTGTCCTATGCCGTATAAAAGCCCTAGTAGACACCCGAGTATCTTTAGGTTTAGATTAGGGCTCCAACCATTTAGTTTTTGTGTAACGCTAGAGTAAAATAAATGGAAATGGTTGAAAACTGTTTAAAAACATTTAAAACCGTGTATACACAGTTTTATTGACTAGTATATCCGAGACCCAGTAGGGCGGCTTAGAACAAGCCCGCAGTTGAAAATAGAGCCTCTATCGAGTATGTTGGCCTTGTACCACCGCCAATTGCCTAGTAGAGGCACCAAACTGCAGTCCATCACCGGTGTGACTTCTAGTCACATGCACCGTCAACTGCATCTTGGAAGGAAAGCTTGGCCAGGTTTGATATTCACCTGGCTGGAAAAAGCGGTAGTTTGTAAGGCCATGGCCTAACAAGGTCCTCGGAGAGAGAATAGAGACACACAACCCCCCCATATGCTCACAAAAGGAGATAACTGTAATGGTTATAACCGTGTAAACTTTGTTTACATGGAAATAGTTGGAGCCCTATGTAGTTTAGATCGTCTTATTGCTGATTTCAAGTTTGTTGTCCTCTCGGAGTTTTTGAAAAAACATTTCTTTTGCCCTAGATGAGAACACAAGCGAGCCTCTTGTGGGCTCAATTCTGCTCGGAATCGGATGATATGGGTACCATCATGAAGGGATTTGAGCGGACTATCGGAGCCATCTGCTCGCGAAATTCTCCTGCTCGCCTGCGGACTTCTGTATTGGATATACACACATTTTGGTTACCTTATTTTGTTTGGTCTCTTGCTCTGTCAATTTCGATCCGTTTAGGCTACAATGTGGACATTTTCGTGGTCATTTTGCGCGGCAGATCGAATGGGCGCCATCATAATCTGATCTGATGACATCATTTTTAAACTTTGATCGGTGCATCACAAAACCACCACCATCAGAAAGCCCTTGAAAAACTGACTTGCAAACCTACCATCCTCATCCTGCCCCAGTGAGATTATGAGGCACAGCAGGCAAAACAAAATCACAGAGTTTTTGGCTGGAAATTTCATTTGAAAATGTCACAGCAGAGCCCCAGTGAGTTTTTGAAATTCGGGAAGCCCCAGGTGTGAAAGTCCTCTCAATTCCCTGCAGAATGATACCAAAACTGTTGCATTTTTAGGAGGATTCAGCCCGCAATAAGCCCACACATTTCAGCATCCACACTTTCCAGAAAATGTTTTTTCAAAAACTCTGAGAGGACAACAAACTTGAAATCAGCAATAATCCGAGGACGTTGCTTGTCTACCTCGTCGTTGCCCTTTGCCTAGCATCCAAGCCCGTCCATCACCCGCTGATCGACGCCATCAGCCCATCATCGACCTCGTCGCTGACAAACTGAATGAGAATTTTTTGGCATTTGAGCCGCTTCGAATATGCTCTGAAAGAAAAAAAAAATACACAAGCCTCCATGCAATTGTACCGAGCCTACAGTAAACACGCAAAGTTCTGTTTGTGTACCGCCGCCGCGTCGGCCTACTTTGATGCTCATCAAGCCATTCAAAGGCTGGGATAAGATAACACGGGACCTCCCCCACTCCCGATATCCGATCCGCGGGACTTTAACATTAAATACCCATCCGCTGCTCATAGTTTCGCGGGCTTGATGACGGCAACGTAGGCAGCCTCCTGAGCGGCGGCACCCTTCACGCCACTGTGCCGCCACATCGAGGAGGGCCTTCGGGAAGACGCGACGCCGGCCAGCTCAGCTAAACCGCCGGCTTTGGGCTTGATCTGCGTGTAACGCGGTTGGGACGGGGCTCTTCTGAGATCGCGCGTTGTCGGTCGCACGCGTCTCGTCACCCGCCTTGACACAACCGCCGCCCAAGGCGCTATCGCATATTGTCGCAACGCCTCGGCGACGCATGGCGCACCGACTGGGCACAATCCGGGACAGAATGCATCAGGGAAACGAGGGCGCAAATATTCCGCCTCTCATGCTTTGGATCAGGATTAGCATCCCGCCCTGCGCGACTTTCGCGGAATCTTTGAGGAGAAATAAACGCCACATCGCCGTCAGCTAGCCGACGTTCATCCCTGAGGTGGATGCAATATCTACGGAGTCTCCTCGCGACCTTGTACTCGAAAGGGAAGTAGCCGTTGTCAAGCTTCAATCGCCGTCCCAACATTCTTAAATTTTCATGTTTAATTTGGTAATCCTTGTTCGTGGCGCCGCGGAAGCAACTTTTGACATCTTCCATCTGCGCCCATTCACGTCAACCTGACCCGTTGCCAGAGACGCCGAGGATCTCACTGGTCGAGGAACAAACTAAGAATTTACGGGGTAATTCGACCCTACTGGACTTGACTCTATAAATGTACGAACGTCTGTGCCGTTCAGCAGCATCTCATCCCTCATGTTCTACAACCCTCAATTTCACAATACCGTCCCCGCCGCCGCCGGGGCAAACCGCCACGCCGCCTCCAGCCATTACCTCCCGCCGCCGCCGCCGCTTGAGTGGTCGGCCGCTATACGCGAAGCGGATGAGCTCATCCTGCAATTTACTCCCGTTGTCCCAATGGTACGCTACGCACAATAAGTTAGACAGCGGGATGCTCACTCTCGTAGGATCAACCACGTGAACTCCAGCCAGGGCGCAATGTTGTTCCATTCTACGATAAACGCGCCATTCTCGATCCCTCGCCAGAGGTCTACATCCTCCCTCGCCCGCCATGCTTCCTCGGACCACCGGAGAAGACCATCCCCATTCTTCTCAACGGGATCGCCGGGCCTAAGCTACAGGCGGAGACGATGTGGTTCGATAACGGTGGAGTTGTGTTCGACGATGAAAATCGCAAGTTTTGCATTCCGATCCCGGTAAGTCACTAGCTCTCCGAATGTGCTAATAAACTCAACGCAATAGTCGGGTAAGGCGCAGGAGGAAACTTATCACCGCTTCCCGCCGCGGTCGCAGATGAACGGTCTCAGCACTCTGCACGATGTTGTGAACGCAATCCGTGAGCGCATTCGGATCGTATGCAACAGCCGCCGCAAGCCAGCTCCGTTCGGTGAGCTGCGGATCCTGGCTCTCAACCGATACTACGGCGGGAATCACAAAGGTTGTTACTGGGTACCTATTCTTGCTTTATCCTATGCCAGACGGGAGGATTTGCCTATGTTGTCCGCCGACGATTCCGCCTTTCACGTGTTCCACGTGTGAACCTCGTACTACCTGCTTTAGACCAACAATAGATTTCCTCTCTGCATACTTACTCTTGACTTAATATTTCCGTATCTTGATCAATTCCATTAGACATCAACGGCGTCTCACTCGACCCTAACCTACAAGCGCCATGGCTGCCTAGTTCTTAAACCTTTGCCATAGCGGTGTCCAGGCAGCTTCGAATGTCCGAAGAAAAATCCACAAAGGTGTTTGTGAAGTTTTGCATGGAAGATTGAGCTGTAACACTTTTGGAACTCAACAGCGCCGGTAAACGCCGAGAAACTCAGTGGCTCAGTATGAGGATCCTGCGGAGGAGAAGAAAGGACGTAATATGATGAAGAATCTAAGGTGGGGACGAGCCCGCCTCCTTTTTGGGCGCATACACTTCGTCTGGTTCGGCGAGGACGAGCGCGTCGTCCACAGGGATATAGAGCGACACGGAACAGCCGAATAAGCGCCTGAGCTGCGCGCAAGCTGCCTCTTGGATGGACACGGCGGGCTATACCGGTGGATGCTTTCCGGCGAGCGACGGCGCAGAGAACGCGCTCGTAAGCGGGAACGACGCCAGGAAATTGGACCTCGGCGCGTCGTACATGAGCCCGCGAAGGGCTATAAGCGGTCGAACGAAGACAATTTACACGGAAGCCGGATGTTGGGCATGCGGGCGGTATGTATGTTGGTGACGCAGCGACGGAGGCGCGGCGTTCCAGATGCGAGAAGGATCGATAGTGTTGCGCGCGGCGGGGGACAAGGAGGAGGACGGGAAGACGGGTCTATGAATAGAAGGGTCGCGGCAGGGAGCGCACGGTCGAGCAGCTTCCACTTGAGAGCAGCGCGCTGTTCTCCTTCTGCGCCATCACAAGCTGCGCGTTGACAAAGTGCTTCGCGCTTCGCGAGGTTTTCCGCGAGGTTGGAGATGTACTAGTACTCTGGGAGCGGTATGAGGAATGAACAACGAACCTTTGCGGCCGCCGGCGGACGCGGAAGTTACGCGCCGAAATCTTGTTCCTGAGCTGGCGCTTCTCCGTGCTCGACATCTTCGCAATATCCTCCGGAGACGGGCGCCACTCGGCAGGGAGCTCGTCGTCATCGTAAGTAGTTAGGGAGGAAGGACGCCGAGGGGGGTTGGAGCTTCGAGGACAACGCAGGGAAGGTAGTCGCGCTGGCTTTCTCCTTGCGCGAAGATGACCCGGGGGTTGGAGCGTGCGCGTACCGCTTGACGACGCCGCCGCTGGCCACGGTGATCTTGCAGTGCGCATCGTTCCCGCGCATGCCGACCTTGACTAAGACCGCGCTCCGCGGCGACGGATGACTCCCATCGTCGGAGTCAAGGTGGGGGAGGTACACGGACGCGGCCGAGGCGCTAGGTAGTGGCTGGAAGCTCGTTTCGCGGGATCAGGCCTCCGCCACCGCTTGCCCGCTGCCGGGACCTGCCACGGACGCGCTGGTGCCACAGAGCAAGCTGGGGGTCGACGGTGCCAGCTTCGGGCGCCGAGACGGTCCGGAGAACAGATGCCGGCGTGCTCGGTAGCCACTGAATGGGCGAGAAGAGGCCTAGGTCGACTGGGGATGGGGCGAGGTTGGAGGTGGGCGACGACGATGGGGACGCGTCGTGAGCGGAGACGTCGGCACGGAGGTACGCGCCAAGGTCGGGCTCCTGTTCTTAGACGCTGTTCGTGAACGACGGGAACAGCGGTGGCGGCGGCGTTGCGACGAGCATGGATGGGGAGACTGAATTCGAGTCACAAGGCATTCATCTTGCTTCGAGCACCCACCGTCGTCCCGGCGCACTTCATCCTCCGCCCCAGTGGACACATTCAGACTCTCAAAACACCTGCTAACTCTGAATCATCCACCGTCGCCGTCGCGCCAGAAGTCGCCGTCGCGCCAGAAGTCGCCGATCGCTGATATCGGCACCCATCGTCGCGGACTCGATGACCCACTGCCGAGCAATGGACGCGACGACGGGCGTGGTATACCATCCTAGCAGTCTCCCTTACGTCCGCTAACGCGCTCAGGCGGCGCTCCACGCGGCGCGCCGGCCGTAGCGGTGTCTGCGAGATTGAGGACTCGAAGCTTCGCTTGGGCTACTTTGCGCGGGAGTCGGCCTGCACGGTGCGTTGGTCTTGAAATTGCCGTAGCACACTGCGACTTGCATCGAAAGCGTTAGAGATGCACCGACGCGCATCGCACGTTCTAACATACGCGATCGTCGGTGCTCCCAACGCCGCCGCAAAACGCGGTCATCGCTTAGCGGCAGAAGGGTGCGTTCTCCCTCACTTCAGCTCTTGCATTTTGTCCACATCGTGCGCCTAGCACTAGACATCGACCCTCATGTGCGCGATATACAATGTGAACTGCCACGCACAACCCGCCCGCGATGCGCATCACCCACCGCCTCCCTAGACCGAGACATCGAGTCGGAGGAAGGACGCGGATCTTCGGTCGGGTTTTGTCCCGCACTCACCTGCGCAAACGCTGGCATGCAATACTCGGTCTCCAATGACTCCGAGCCCGGTACGTGCTAAGATTCCGCATTTCAAAGTCTCTGACCATCCTAGATTCCAAATGGGATTTCTCTCCTCATCGCGTCCCGCCGACGACGACAGACACCGCAGGGTGCTTCCATGAAGCGCTCGCGACGTCGCGATCATTGACACCGGTGTACTGAAGGTATCTGTGGTGCGCAATCTTCGCGGCGGATGTCGAGTTGGTCCCAGGAAGACGTTGCGGGTACGTGCTAGCGCTTGACCGCGTATCCGCAAGCTCACCAGTCGTTCTTCGCAGCCAGTGCAAGCAAGGCAATCGCAGGAGCGTCCTCGATCCCCTTCTCGTCTTCCTGCTCACACCAACTTATAGTGTCCGCCTCTGGTCATTTAAGACTCCGCACACCGGTATAGGTGTGTACCTCTCTTGATCACCGCAATCCCTTCTTTCACTGTCCTGTCCAGTTTGAATCGAGACGCGAAAAAACTCGATTTTGTACGTGATTGCGTCTCCGGTCCCGTCCTCGTCTGACTAACCACTTTGGTGGGGACCAGAGACCGATCTCGACCTCTCCGTGAAACGCGCCGACGCAGACGCGTCTCCGGATACTGGAGTCGCGGGCTGACGCGGGTCTAGCACCTTTGGTCGACTCGGACCTTTGTAACATACTTGTTTGTAGTTGCTAGCTTGAATACTATGTACTTCAATTCTGTTAAAGCGCGAGCAGGCCAGGGAACCTAAATGGGAGCGACGTCTTAGCCTTTAGGACGACGTCCTAACACCTGGGAGGTCGATGGCCTAGCGGATAGGATGATCGCATCCTAGGTCCTAGGCCGTTGACCTCCTAGGTATGAAATCTGGGGTGGTGAAAAACTGCCTAGTGGGTAGGCTGTTGGCGTCCTACCCGCTAGGCCGAGTGCATCCCACAGTGAACTGGACGAACTTTGGATGTAAGAGGTCGATGGGGCTGTAGGAGGGGAACTGCTCGGTACCTACTCCCCAAACCCCACCCACCAGTACTTGTAGAATCGGACAAGAAAACATGGAATCATAGTCAACGTTTCTAAAGTGCGTTATACATTGTATCTAGGACCAGTTCGCTCCGAAGTTCCACGTCTGCCGCACCTAAGCTGCACAAACTGTTGCTGATCCGCAGGCGAGTTGATCTCTTGTAAAATTTCCTCAACTTGACAACCGTACGAGGCCGGCAGATGAAAAGCATTGTGTTGGGGTGCAACACCTCCTCTTCATGACGATATATAGCGGCCGTTCTCCAAGCGTGTCGCGGAACGGTGCTCTGCCCGACCGTAACTAGATCAACACTAGAGAACCCGTAGCTCAGAAGCATCTCGCTCCAGTCCGAAAGATGCAAGATGTTCTGGCCGGATTCAGTGATGCGAGGGTACATCGTGCAGCGGGCAGTTGGCTAACAACGATGGGCACAGCTGAGGACATCGGCGATTACGCACCTCCTCAAACGACCTCGTGAAGAAATGCACGCGAACCGGAGCGGTATGGTCAAAGACGACGGGCGCTAAAAACCAGATGAGCACGGATTTTTGGACGGATCAAACACTGACGCCCGCGCGGAGCCTTGCCGCCGGTAGACATACGAAAGGACATAGCAGAACTAGGGTGAGCGTAAGCTGGCAACAATGAGAAGATGACTTTTAAGCAGGACTGTTGCACAAACCGGGGGCGGGGTTCGACAATTCTGCGCCATATCACCATCGAATACGGGGTTTTGAGGAAGAACGGACGCCGACAGCGTGTCAGCGCGAGGCTCTGCTGATAATGAACTTGTGATTTCAGCCAAATTGGGAAAAATGGCTGTGCGCCTCATGTTTTCCCTCGTAAGATGGTACACCAAAGCACGTCTCAAACGCTTTCAGATCAATTTCAGAGGGCGTAACTTCCTTTCTTTGTCTTGACATTGGAACAACATTGGAGTTCCTGTCCAAATTCGCATCTCCAGAGCCTTCCCTCACGGAGAACAGCACATTATTAATATTAACTTTTATATTATATATCAATTCTATCGAATACATCGTGCGATGCACCGATGCACTGACTCTACGACGCGATCAAGGCGGCGCGGGTCAGAAAGGGCCGAGAACTACCTGCACAATCCGCCAAAATAAATGCCGCGATGAACACCGTGTTAGCAAGACGCCGTTGGCGTCAATGAAGAAATACTTAGGCTCGGTCTGTAGCCGCAATTGGGTCCGCCGGAAATTCTAACCTTCCGGCGCCGGCAGTGCCGCAAGAGCGAGGTGTTGCAAAAAAAAAAAAACGCCGCATTCATGGCGTGATCATGATCCTGTTGCCGCTAATCACTTGGCGGGCGACCGGACGTCTGCTACGATGCACAGACCGACGCGAGTGCAGAACTCCTCCCCGCTCGTAAAATATACTTACTTCCTGCCGCGCATCGGCCGTTAGCGTTGTTCTGCGGTTCTGCGAGTAAGTCGAGCTAGGGGCCATAAAATGCAGTAGACGCGAAAGATGTGCTCCAGGACTAGCTCACTGTTTGCCTCAGGCTGAGGACGTGAATTCATTCTGGTGGACGACAGTAAATGGATGAATGGGTATCACCTTGGCTGCACTGCCTCCCTGTGTCGCTTGCAATCGCATCTGAACAATTTGTGTGAACACCGCAGTCATTCTGACCCATACTCCGTGGAAGTCATAATGACTCAGGACGGCCTATTCAAGTTTGGTGACTCGCTGCGGTGTACGCGAATGTTTATAAACTGCTGGGACCTGCTGGGAAGGCTGAGAGAATTGCAAATGAACCACTTTTCCCCCTCCCCGTGGTTTATACCTGGAATCTCAACGGGCAGAAGCCCTCCTCCAGGAAATGCGGTGAGTGAGGCATTCACTGCACGGGTTCATAAAGCTTATAACCTATGTAGACAAGTAACCCTCTCGACTCTACCCTGGATATGGAGAGTCGTGAAGTCCTGGACCGTCGTAAATCTGTGCGCACTTGCATCCAAGGCGGGCTGTGTCTGAGTTGACTTCCCTTAGTTGCGCGATCTTCGCGTCCAGCAATTAGCGGACGACGCGTTTGACCCTCAGGTTATCCGCTTGGCAACTGAGGAAGACTGTCATTCCGACGATGAGTATGATGAACAGTCCCAGATGTTTATTGTCCACAAGAAGGAGGGTCGCGACGTTCTAGTCAGTCACCTCTTCCGGATGGAGAACGAGCGACTGGTGGAGTCGCAGCGCCGGCGCGGGTTGCGCCCCGGAAGGTACCAGAGCAGAACTACAAAGCTTCCCGTCCGAAGGCTGATATCTCGCAGAAACAATCGATTCGAAGGTCCGCGCCCGGAGCAGTCAACACTGTCTGCAAGAATCCCAACCAACGTGCCTATTGACTATTTTGCTCCGGAGTATTTCAACAGCTTGACTGTCAAGGAGCGAGCAAGATACATGAATAATGGCGTCGCCCTCCCTACCGCCGAGCATTGCCGCGGCCTTTCCGATGTTCTCCTATGGAAAAATCTGAGCCGCTCGGAATTCATGGCAAAATATGGGAATGCTAAACTGGCGCTCTACCGACTGCCAACTGAGGAGGAGTTACAAAGACTGGAGTACACACAATTGATGTTTTCGGAAGATGATGAGCCGGCTTCCGAGGAGCAGGTCGAGATACTAGTTGCGGGTAGTTAGACACCATACTTGATGTTGCTATTTATCTTCATCGTATTTGTACATAACAAATACTGGACATCTGAGAATTCATGATCCCACTGGATAATTAGATGCCAGCGGCAGGCAGGCAGGCTGAGACCTAGCTTTTGCAATTGTTTACTAGGTATTCCCTTCAGCTTGGTCACACTTCGCAAAAAGGCAAAGCTGGTGTCACACCCGATTTCAAATACATCATGCCACTATATTATCACCACGACACAGACCTACAGAGGTACTGTCACAATCTGTAGGACTGCACAGGCTTTCAGAGTGTTATGGTTTGTTCAAAATCTCGCGGAAAACGCGAAACGCGGTTTTGCCAAGTTAGCCTGAGCTGGCTTGACTCGAGCCCGCAAATGTTTGAGTCCGGATGGGGCACTTTTTACGCACATTTTTTCCCTGCTAATGTATTGCTCGGGCTTCTCACAACACCAATTCCGGATTAAAACAATTTTTTTTTTTTTTTTTTTTTTTTAGAAAATTTAAATGAGAACAATAGTGGCACATTTAAGGGATGCCCTTTTGCTAACCTAGATTTCTGCCCTTATTGAATGGAAAAAGAATGGCCAAGAATTAGGCACCATTATTGGCTGGATTCCTTGGTCCAAAAAAGCCACCTGTAAATCCGCCATTATTTCCATCATATAAATCCTCAAAAAGTGCCCTGTTTTAAGCTTGAATTGGCTGCATATAAGCACAAGGGGCACCGGAGTTGGGCTGCTAATATTTATCATAATTCAGAATTGAAACAACGGTTTAAATGATAGAAATAATGGCAAATTTACCGGCAGCCACATTTGTACCAATAAATCCAAGTTCCCGGCCATTATCTGCATCCAATGAGGGTAGAAATCTAGGTCCACTATTTGTTGAATTTATGGGCACACAAATGGCCAGCCCTTAAATGTGTCATTATTTTCATCGACTACTGTGGTATTTTAAACAATTCGGCAGTCACACGTCACGCGGGGTTTTGGGAAACCACGGCAATAATTTTCTTTCGATTTTTCGGATTTAAAAAATCAAGTTCACATTCCCTGTTAAAAGATCTCCAAAATGAAGTGTCCCACTTTTGGTGCACACCGCATGGGAATGTGGTTCACAATAAGGCAATTACCGGTTACTTTCGGTGATATGGAGTAGGCCCAAATCAGAACACATTCTTATTGTGCTCAAGGATCCAGACTCCCAAGCATCTCCAGTCATGTTGCCAAGCCCGGCACTCCCTTTGAACCCAATACCCGAAGCCCGGGAGTCGGCACTACACCCCTACCTCCTCCCTGTCCCCCTCTTGCCACGTCCACATCCAAGTCCATACCCATGTCCACGTCCACCTCAACACTACACTTCACCCTCACTGCAAGATCCTGGAACTCCTTTGTTCAAGCCTATATAAGCCTGAGTAGATACCTGAGTACTCTTAGGTTTAGATCATCTTTTTTTTTTTTTTTTGTTTCCCGTTATTAGGCCTCTACTGTACTACAGTTTGGTAGCCTTACTTGTCTACACCATATCTTCTTGTATGTGGATGTATCTGCACTTTTTACTTTATCGTCCATATCTTGTTCTTTGCGGCGAAAGAATGTTCGCCTGTCCAAAGAAGGTAATAGTTGATATAGCTTTATGGGGCGGTTAGTAGAATAAATGGGGGAGGTAAAAAGAGGGCCGAGGAGCGTTTTGGGTCTGCCAAACGCGAACGTCGACCATAACCTTACTCAACTCCTCGTCGGCGTGTTACCTGAGGGCTGGCGGCGGTACTTCGATACACGGCACAGAGCACCATATAAGAAGAGACCGCGCTGCGAGAGCAGGCGATCCGCCGCCACCACGTCCTTGAACCTGAGCTTCACGGACATGGACTCGCGCGTCTCCGGGTCAACACCGGGCTTGAGCATGAGCGAGGCCTCGACGGAGTTGCGGTCGTAGCCTTGCGCTTCAAGCTCGTCCAACAGCAGCCCCGGGCCGTTCCGGTAGCTTGGCCCGGAAACACCGTGGACGACAACATGCGCCCAAGGTTCGTCCAGCTCAAAGACCGCTCCGCTGTCCCTTGTCCTCCCCTCGTCCTTCCAGGTTCATATCTCGTCAACCACCTCGATGATGACGTCGGAGTGGTGGGCAAGCTGGGCGGCCGTGTATGGTGCCTTGGTGTAGACGGCAAGGTTGCCTGCGCGGGTCCAAAATATGGCGCGGATGGGCGAGTAAGGCTGAACGCGTGGTTGAGGTCTCCAACGACGTCCTCGGGCCGCCCGCGGTTGTTAGGATCCGGCGGTATCGGCCAGCGCACGATGGCGCGATAAGGAGAGCGTCGCTGGCGAGGGCGGGGCTGATGGGTTGGTCGCGCAGTTGGCGGGGCTGTGGGGCGCGAGGGCGGAGGTGCGGCGGCCTCAGGGCCGGCCGTGGGATGCGGCGCGTGGGGCTTGCATGTGGATCCGGGGCGGGGATCGGCGTTGTTGACAGTGGGCGGTGTTGCCACATCAGCGTAGGTATGGACGTCTATAGAGGGGGGTTCGTGGGATGTGATGGCAAAATAGGCGGTTCCCCTTTTGGGGGGTAATCGACGAATGGGGAAGGGGTCACGACCGGCGCGTCGCGCAGCTCACCTCTCACCATGTAGGGCAAGGATTGCAATTTTGCCTTTGCAAATGACCAAGTCGGGGACATACGCGGTCGTGAATCCATATTTCGCGTTCAGATGTCCTCCTATACCATCGAGCTGGTGGGACTGGCCGATTGGAACCCCGCCCAATGCTTGCATCATGCGCGCGAGCCATTCCGGAGAGTTTATAGGATGATGATATTCAAAAATAGTCTGTGTGGAAGCCATGTATTGGAGCGAAAGAGACCATAGTCCTGGTAGAAGGCAAGACGCGACGCGCCGAGAGCTCCTTCCCCATTCGTCGAATACCCCCCAAAAAGGGGAACCGCCTATTTTTCCGATCATATCCCACGAACCCCCCTCTATAGACGTCCAAGACTCTCTCCCCCTTCTCTCCGGGACGATTGAAGGGTTTCCGGAAGAGTTTGAGGCGAGACTACATCAGCGTATGTCGGGGTCGTCGACGGGGGCGGTTTGGGACACATGCGAGTGTGGAGGGTGGTGACGAGCTCGCGAATGTCGGCGGGGTAAGACGGGGTTGGTTCCCCCTCAAGCTGGATGGCGCCGGTGGTCGCAACTGCTCGCAAGAGCAGGGACTTGAGTGCGGGGAGGAGTAGCGCCGCCTCTTCCGCCCGAGGCGTGGAGGCGGGAGCCGCAGCGGAGCCGAGGGCAGGCTGCAGTGTCTCGGCGAGGTCTGGGACGTGGTCGGTGTCGTAGCGGAGGTGCTCAATGACCGGAGCACTGTCCGGCCCGAACTTGCCCCTCTTAACGACGCGGCGGGTATTGGGTGAGCGAGTCACGGCGGCGGCTTGGTCTCCATCGGAGTCCGAGCTGCTGCCGGTCGGGTCTGGTCGTGGGCGGATGGCGCCGAGGGATGAGGGCGGACTCCCGGGCGGTTGCTGGTGGTGGTGCGGATCAAAAGACATCCTCCTTAGATCATCCTAATCCAAGGTTGTGACTTGTCTATGTCCTTGCTGCCCTTCATCCCACATCCAAGCCTGTCCATCACCGCCTGATCGACGCCACCCACCCCATCAACAACCTCATTGCTAAAAGCTTTATGGGCTGAAATACGGGCCCACTTTGGTCTCATGTCTTGGCCCAAAAAGGTACCCATTTTCCCAGACCATCATTCATTTTTTTCAACAAACCAAGTTCTCCGACTTTATTTTGAACTAATGTGGGCAACAATACGGGGCTATCGTTTATTTGAGTTATGGGAATGGGTGCCTTTCCGCAGAGGAAATTATTTCTGGATATTAAACAGCGGTGTCAGTGCGCTCGACTACTCTAAGTGACACCCCCGGCCTCAGAACCCTCGAATCCGGCTAAGAAGCAGGAATTTTAGCTATTTGTACATTATGAGAGAAGCATAGGGTGTACTTAGAGGTTGACAACGGTAGCTACCTGTGTATGCCCAAGCCTGTCCTCTGGTGTGGATCTACCCAATCTGGTAATCCCGCTTTGATCATCTGCTTTTGGACAGTTCCGAGGGGTCCCGGACCTGCTTGTCCATCTCAAGCATGGCTGGTATGCTTATTTGGATTATGTGGTGGCAGTATGGCCCTCCCTACACCCCTACTGGCCCTGCCACAAGTCCACAACCAAAAACTTTTTTCCCTAGCGGGGGACCTTCCCCCCCACCCTATATGACCAGTTCTTGATCCTTGGGGTGAATGCCAGCCCGGAAAATTTTGAATTGTCAGAATCTGCCAAGTCCTCGCCCCGTTCTGTCCCATTTAGTATTCTCATGCAATGAAAAATGTGCATTTACAAAGAGAAGAAAGATCATCCCGGTTCACCAATATTTTTTGAGCAGGGACAGTGCCCCGCCACAGAGTTGATTCTCAAGTTGTTCCATGAAGAAAAAAGGATTGGCGCACCCCCGGCAGCAAATCCACTATCCATAGCCATGTGTCGCTCACAGGGCAGCAAGGGACCACCGGAATAATTTGGTCCAGCACCTGAGAGATGGCCCTCCATGAACCAGTGTACGCCGTCCAAGAACTGTTCCGACAGCCAACCTCCTCCCGGAGAAACGCATATTTTGCTTAGCCAGTTTTTTGAACAAGGCCTGTTTTAACGGATTTTTCTTGGTGACATCAGCAGGGGATAGGCTCAGTTTTCGGGATATTCCTGCCGTCCTCAGTACAGGTTGAATTGACCCAATCCGCCCATATAGCTCTCCCAGGCAGCTTTTTGACTGCCTGTCACATGGCCGATGACCGTATCAAAAAATTCGAAGAGAAAGAGCCGCTCAGTGGAGGACAGAAACCAAAGTTGCCCAGTCCATAACACCATCAGTACACACATACTTGGCAAGAGAGCTTATTAGTTGCAGGCTTAGTCTTGCAACAGAAATTCCGAGGTTTTTCAACGCTCCACATATTTAGTGCAGGCCAATTGAATGGCTGTTTTGCAACAAAAGATAGACCATTTTTAAATGTCAAAAGGACCTTCAGAAGGGCGACTAATAAGCTCTAATACGGAAAGTATAATCTTTCAAAAATTTGTTTCCAGAGACAATCTCGGTGTACGGCAAGCTGACCCTGGCCTTATCCCCTTTGGCCCGAGATCACCGATCATCGGTCTCACCATTGTGTTTGGGATTTCCACAATAAGCCGGTTTGCACCTGATATCAGTAATTACATAAGGCCATCCTTTTCAGGAAACCATCCTGAGCTACCAACCCCGATTTCCACATATGGCAATCCGCCTCTAAGTATTTGGGTTCAGAGTTGATGCCATCATCCGACAAGGGGCCGATCTACGGCTTTGGAGTACTGACCCAGGACAAGCTGGATCATCAGGATCTGTTCGCTGCTACTTATGTCCGATTTTGTCTCCTCATGCAATCAAGAGGTGGTTTTACGGACAGAGAGAAGTTATCCCGGATATTTGCGAGTTTTACCATCAGAAAAAGTTGATTTGCACACCTACGGAAGCCATTGTCATTATTCTAGGGCCTTGGGAGAGCCCACCGAAATAAGACCGAGGGGGGTGTCAGATCAAAAATGGATGGAATTGGGTGGGGGGGGTCAAGGGCCTGAAAAAAAAAGGTTTTACATGTAAACTTACAAACCTCAGTGGGCCTCCCAGGACTCAGGAATGCCTCTATTCATTGTCAAAAGTGAGCATACATGCTTGGGAAGTATATCCCAATAGAGTCGGCGCTGGAAAGGCGACAAGGAGCCTCCAGTCAAAGCGCAACAACCAAATATGGAAATGTCATCAATGCTGCAAACTAGTTGTTGGGTGTGGTGAGAGCTTAGTGGCTGGCCTACACATCTACATTTGCTAGCCTAGCTATGGCATGTATTACAGACCCAAATTGGCTTTATCTAATACCCAATATAGTAAGGGGGGTCCCAAGAGCCGGAAATCCAAATTTCGACCCTATATACACATTTTTTATTGGTGCCCCCCCTTGAATAAGACAGTTCAACTCATCCTAGGTGCGCACCCTTTATTAACCCATTCATTCAGGCCAACAACTGATTCAACACCCAAGCTCCTTATCGAGAGACACATATTTTGCTTAACAAGTTATTAGAATTCTAAACAAGGCTCACGGGCGCGTGTTTAATAGATCCTTTTGATGCCATCAGCCGGCGTTTGCCATGCCTGCCCAGAAGACCTTCAATCCCCCCAATCCGCCGCGCTAGCAGGTTGTGAAGGACATTGCTCGATCAAATCAATCCATTTCCGAGTACTCACCGCCGCACGTGTTACCTACCTGTGACGTTAAATGCAACCATCCGGGCATATCTTGCCGTCCTACCCCCTCCGCTCCCAGCCAGACCCGAACCCGCCGAGCACGACCTGGAATCAAACAAGTCGAAATCTGCGAAGAACTCCAATCAGCGCCCGGATAATGAGAAGAGGAACCATACCTCTGTATCGCCCACCCATCTGGACGGGCCCGCACTCCCACCCATCCATACCCAACCCGCCTCTGGCCCGCAGCGTGACCTCAAGCTGTAAAAGTCGAATCCTGCCAAATTGTGTCAGTTCTTCGAGGCAGCCTATACCACAGCCAGCAGCGGAAAGATGCGTAGACGAACCGGTGAATTCGTTTCGCAGCTCGAGAACACGGGCAACACACCGTTGTCCCAAGCCCGGTCTGTCCTGCTAGTCGCGATGCCGCCCAGCCATCTGGAAATCGGTCAGAAGCAGATATGCGGCTCAAAAAGCTTGGGGTCATACCACAGCTCGACGCCAGTTCGTCGGCGGGTAGCGCTGTCCGAACGCTCCCGGAACACATGCTAATAGCGGATGGCACGTCGTAGCAGGCTGAGCGACAGTGGAAGACCTGCTGTTGAAATTTGGTGAGTGGCAAAGTCGGGCTCGAGGCGCAAGCAAAATGTACACGGCGACGTCGCAGTAACGGTACCTCAGCAGATACCATTTAAACTTCCTTTCCGCAGCTTGAATTCAGGGAATCGCCGCCGCCGTTGGCGACCTACGGCGAACACAAAATGTGACCGTGTTGATGGGAAGGTCACGGCGCGTCAGGATTGCGCCGAGGAGCGTGATTCGAAGTCAAGACTCCCGGGTTCGTCGACGCGGCATAACTGCATGCATGCACGATTGACGCCCGTCCGTCTGTCCTTCCTCTGCCTCACCACAATTAAAGAATTCCTCCGGCAGCGCATAGCAGTACGCGAACCACACGCTCAGTGACGGTTGCTACAGCTCGGAAAGTTCAGAGCAACATGGTCAAGCTGCAAACAGAGAGGTGGATTCGCGCCCAGCGTCGATTCGATTGTTATTCTCCATGAGAGCTGAGAGCAAGCAGGGAAACGCCGTCTGATGCCAGCATGCCAGCCGTTCTTCCGGTTCTGTCCTCAGCGTTGGACGGTAATCCATCCGTAAGGACACCGTACCGCTCATAGGACGATTATCTAAGCTAGACGCGATGAAAGAAGGTACATTTGTCTTCCAAATTGCAAACTGGAGATTGTAAATAAATATTCCAGACTGGTATACGGTATTTTGTTTGGCTTTTCACACAACTTGAACAGAGGGAGAGACAGATATATAGAAAGAGGAAAAAGTGTATCGAATTGAAATGAAAATGAAGCGATATCGATATATATACCAGCGAATAAACCACAAAGAGACCAGGCTGATACTAAACTCGAGGACAATAGCGCTGCTTCCATCCACGGCTGTTGCTTCCGCCAGCACCACCTCTCCGACCATGTCTCCCTTCAGCTCCAGCGCCCATCTCGGAGGTAACGACAACGGCGTCCGCCCAAGCTACCGCCCCATCCCCTCCCCATCCCGAGCATCGAGTTCGCCTCCCGCGACGCCTTCGGCGAGCTCTGCGGCGGACAACCTCGCATACCCTGCCTGTACCCACGCGGCTAGCCGCGTCGGAAGTCCAGGCGGTATCGGAAAATCCGTCAAGCTCAGCGCTGGTGGTTGTGGACTCGCAGCGGCGATGGGCTCGGCGGGTAGTGGAAATTTCGTCTGCCGCGCGATCTCGAACGCGCAGCTGCAAAGCGAAGCAGCGGGTGCCTTAGCAACATTGCTCGATAGCGACGGCGGAGGGGACGGTGCAGCGGCCGGAGGAGACGCGACTGGGAGGGACAAGCGCGGCAGAGGAGATGTCGATGTCTGTCTCGGGGGTGACGTCGGGGCTCGCCGCCTTCTGCTCCACCGCCGACACCTCCCGCTCCTTCTCCGCCACCGACGACTGATTATCACTCAGGATCCGGCCCTCAGTCTCAAGACTTCTTCAGTGATACGACGAGCTCCGTAACGTGCTCCGTGGACGCTCCACCGCTCCCGCGCCTGCGCCCTCAACCTCGGGCTCTTCGGCTTTCACTCGTTCCCGCTCTTCCGCCTCTGGCGCTTCCTTCTTCTGGAGTTTACGCGCCTGCCACTCGCATGGAAACGATTTGACGACGCGCGGCTGAGACGTCGCCTTGCGAATGGGTTTTGGCTCGGGAACAACCCCCACTGGCAGTTCGGGATCTGGAGCAAGCGGGATGTCGGACCCGACTGCGACGCCGGGCTCGAGTTTGGGTATCGGCGCGGCCTCTTGCTCCATCTTCTCCTTCCGCACGACGACCGGCTCATCCTCCTCTACCGCCATCGCCTCCGTTTCCTCTGACGACTGGGGCGAAGAGCGATACGGGTCCTCCTCGTCTATCGCATTCAGCATCGGCGAATCGGCTTCTTCCGCTTCCTCCATCGCAGCAACAATCGCGCGCTCGAGTTCGGCGTCGGCGGCGGCGGCGGCGTCGACGGGAGGCGCCGGTTCCTCCGGCAAAGACACAACCTCCGCAATGGTCTCGCCCTCGCGTTCGGGTTTGACCATCTCCGTAACCGCCTTTGCCTCCGACGACGCGTTCCCCGTCGACTTGTCTGGCCCCGCGGACGCGTCAGCGCCGTCGGAAGATGCCTATCAACCCGAAAAACGCGTACCGAGGGATTGTAAAGGTCTTAGTCGCGCCATCTGAACGCGATTTTGACCGATCTCGCTACGCCCCTGCGACCGCGTTAGCCAAAAAACAAAAAGAAAAGACGCAAAAACGAACCTTCGGAATTTCTATCGCGTTTGTCTTCCCGCTCCGAATCGTGTCCGCCAACTCGCACATCCCAACCACCCGCACGCTCAACGACAGAGTAGTCCTTCTGCGGCTGCGAGCGCGTCTCGTTCGCAGCGCAAGAATGCACATATGCGGCGCCAAACCCGTCGCGAACCCCCTGCTCGATCTTGCCGACACCAACAGCGCCTGCCCAGCCTCCACTGGCATACACGCGTTCCTCCCTCCGAGCCCCGCGTTCCTGCCTGAGCAACGGCCGCCATGGCGGATCTGGCGCTTCGGGACTTGGAGGTGGTATACCCGGACCCGCAAGTCGGCGCGGCTTCTGCGGTGGTTTCGAGGCGACGACATGTCGCGAGGTCGATAAGGGCGGAGGGAGGGATGGGGACGCGTGAGGTTGGCCGGATGACGGCAATGGTGAGATCATTCTCCTGGTCTCCGCATCGTTATCGACGTCCATCTCCTCCCCACTGCCAACGAGCTCCTCTTTCTCCGTCTCCTTGCTGTCGTGCCCCGGCGCCGGCGTCGCGCGAACGAGAGTAGGGAACAACAAGTCCTCCATCGTTTCCAGCACGCATAGTCGACGGCGCAGTCGTTGTTTCCGAGGGAGTGGAAGATGTTGGCGAGTTGCGAGAGGAGATGTCGTTGGGCTGGGGACGGGCAAGCCGGGAGCCTATATGAGCACGGTCAGCTTGGGAGGATTGAAGCATAGAGATAGTACCCGTCAGTAAGTTCTTTCGTCGCAAAGATTCCAAAATGCCCCTTCGGCTCATATTCCTCGTCCGAGTGGTCCAGCAGATCTTCCACCGCCCTTCCCTTCCCTTTGACGTTGTCGCGCCACTTGCGGGGCTGCCGCGCTGACGGCTTGGTGCAGACGTACGCGCGCAGCTCCGCGTTCGGCCAACAGCCGCTCTGCACCCAACGCGCCTTCCCTACTGCCTCCGCGCGTCGAACGCCACATCCAACGGCGGCCCAACGAAATGAACGAGGCGTTCCGGGGCGCCGCAATGAGAGTGGCCATTGGCGGGCTCTCGCAGATAGGGATGGTGGGGTTGTCGTACCGAATGGGGCGCGTAGTCGGGCGGTACGACGGCGGCGCCTCGTTTCATCACTGGGACGGCATGCAGAGTGGTCGGGGAGGCGCGAAGGGTCCCAAAAGCGTATAGGGCATGGTCGGCGGGCGGCGGCACTGACTTTGCATGCGAGCGGCTGGTGTAGGGGCCCGTTTGGAGCCCGCGCGTTGATTCTTGCCTGGCGGAAAGCTCAGCGGAGACTGCGTATATAAGCTAGCACGCACCAGTATCGCCCATCCAGCAGAGCCATGTATCAGGTATAGGGTCGATGCCGAAGCAGGCGCAACGAGGCCAATGATTGCGCGAGTCGCAGATGAAGAACCCGTCGTCGACGTCGGATCCGCAGCGACAGTCGATTCCGTCTTCGTCCCTTGCGTCCTCATAGGCGGCCTGTCGAAACACATCCGCGCCGTCCTCGTATACGGTAAACGACACGCGCCGGCGCCCGGGCTGCTCCTTCCTAGACTTCCAGTTTCCATTCGAAAGCCCCGCGCTGGACTTGCGGTTTTGAGACTACCGAGTCAGGAGGATCGAGGTCCGGCTTGCGGAGGTGGATTTGGGATGGGGAAAGCCGAGAACCGAACGGGCGCGGTGGAGCGGTTTGTGTGAGCTTGAAGCGGGCGATTTCGAAAAGGAAGTACGGGAAGGACGAGGAGAGCGGCGATGTGAAGCTGGAGAATCGTCGGCGCGACCCCGAGGCGGGAATGAACGGGAAAGACACGCCTGGCTCAACAGTAGAGCCAATCTGCTGCTCGGAACGTCCTCCTGTGTAGCTCTACGACCCTCGGTACCCCTCCAGACTGCATATCCACACTACTCACTTCTCCCTTCATCTACATCGATGTTGGGCGAGATCGGGAGCCGTCGCAGTCCGCGTTGAACGAGTCGGGAAAGAGGTGCCGCGGCGAGACCGGGATGGTCTCGACGCGGTAGAGGGCGCGAGTGGGGTCTACGCCAGGGTCAGCCGCGGCTCGGAGTGAGGCAATGGGTAGGAAGGGTGGTAGAAGGGCTGCCCGGGTCGGCCCGGCCTTGGTTGACGGGGCCTCGTCAGGCAGGAGAAGGGATGGAGGGAGGGGGGAGGAAAAAGATACAAGCGACGACGTACATCTACGCGGGGCGTAGCCCACGCCCCGGGGAGTAATCCTAACCTCTGTCGTGATGTCTGGCATGGAGTCGAGGGACGAGGGACAACATGGTGGTGGTTTGAGTTCAAGCGAGTAACGTCAACAAGCTTGTGACAGACACCATCTTGGGGTTTCCAACACGTGATCCTTGAGTCGCGTCGCGTCGTTTGTGGCGTACAAGGTGCAAGGAGACTTAGGATTTGCCGGGGACGTGGTGTTCGGCTAGATCTCCATTCTCAACAACTCCAAAAAAATAACGAGGTCGTTTATGAACTATATGAAGGATGCTGCAGGATGTAAGTCTCCTAAATCCCATATGCAGAACCGAGTGTTCCCCGCGTCCTTGGAAAAGCGCGCTAAAACCATCAATTTCAGCAACATCAACCTCGTCGCCCAATTCTGGCTCGGAAGCTCCTCATCTACGATGTCCAAGGTACTCTCCAGCTCTCGCAACCCTGGCTCCCCGAGCGTCATAAAACAGCGACGGACGCTACGAGCCTACCCTCTGTGGACTCAAGACCTCGATGCTCGGTTGGAAGCTTCTAGCTCTCTGGGGTGGATTTCGCCGCTTTGGGCGAGCCTCGAGAGTCCAAATCGGCATACATTTTGTCTACTTTGCTGTCGTTCTATGCGACCACCTCTTCCCCGCCACGCTGAGCTGCACACAATCGCTGCACACAATCGAGCATTTTTTTTTCTTCGATTAACGACAGCGCAGTATTATCTACTCACGGGTGAGGTCAATGACAGGAGGGGACCAAGGACAATGGTGTTTGGAGAACGCATTCCGAGTCATATGGTACTCGCACTGGGAACACTTGACAAACAGCTCAAAAAACTGACCCTCCGGGATGCCCGGATTATAGAAAGCGTCGAGCTGAAGCAGCAACTGGGCGACGGTTGGCAGCATAGTCGGCTGTGGCATGGCTTCGACTCCTACTGGCGCTTGGGGGACTGCTCTCGTAAGATACTTGAAGATGAGAGGCGGTCTCGAGAACATACCTTGAACGTGCTCCCCATCTTCCCTCTTCTTCCCATCATCGGACCTGGGAAGGGTAGATGCGTCCACATATCCACCTGTCTCAAATATCAGCCAGACAAGATGAAGAACAAAGGAGAAGATACCCCAATCCAACGGTATGATGTAAATTGGCGCACCGGTGATTTTCGCTGTGCACCGGCGGCGCACCGAGTGTGCACCGTTTCCGGATTGGTGTGCACCGCTGTAAAACTGTTCTGAGGTGATCTCTGAATGGATAAGTGGTTATGCTAGGCCTATTGATCATGAACTAACATTGATATTCACTGTGAAGACCCCCTGCATTAAATTTGCGGAGCTAGAAAATTTCCGGGAGGTAATGAAGTCCGCAAAGCTGCTCAGAGCTAGCAGCAGGACTTTGGATGATGAATCCCCCAAAATGGCCCTTCCGGGCATGCAGAAACACCGCCAAAGTTCAGGATTGCCCGAAGTCAGACCGTGTGAATCCATCATCCATGGCGCACCGCTCCGCACCACGGCGCATCGGTGGTGCACCAGGATATGAGTTTCTGGCAGACCGCGGGGTATGAAGAATCCCAATGTTCTCCGTCGGGAGCGGCCAATACTGGCACTCAACGTGCATTATTTAGTGAGCTATGCCCTTTCTACTGGTCGATGACCTCAGAATTCTTTATCCGGCCAGATTGGCGCGCCATGAAGTGTGTACATGTGAAGTATGCCCTTTGAAGTACAGTATGGCTTGGTAAAAAGATAGCATAACATGCTCATACACCCGCAATACACACACAGTTTCCTGCGGAAAATTCTTTGTTTCTTCCGAATCTCATTTGTACCACTCCCGGTAAATCTGGTTTCCAGTAGTCTGCTCTCTAGAATATACACCGATGGATGATATTCCGTAAATCGAAATGCCCCAGGAGGCCGCAGGTCTATTTTTTTCTGACCCTGTAACTGTCCCTCGTCCCCGAATGTTTGGATGCAGGAAAACATACATTGTGGGTTGTATAGTTCTTGCCAAAGGTTTTAATGGGACCAATGCACGCCATAGATATGAGTTTAAGCAGGCAGACCGTGCATTGAGCCACAGTTAGCCTACAGCACATCAGGTTACATGGGTGGCCTGAACATTGCCCTGTAGATTGAGTTACAAAAAAAAGTGTCCTGGTGTGCACCATAAATTTTTGACTGTGAACCGAGGGTGCCTCCGCGGCGCACCGTAAATTTGACCAGTGCACAGCCTCCTCGCGGTGCGCCGTTGGTGGCGCACCCGCTGTGCACCCACTGTGCACCAATGTTGATTTCCTTTTTGGGAAGTTGTCGACTACAAGTTAAATTCACAATCTAGAATCAATTCACCTGTTTAAGATTACAGTGTCATCTCCAGAGCTACGGGATATGATGGGGAATAGTCCATTGGCTTTGCCCAATTGGCGAAAAAGGGTGGTGCACAACCGGTGCGCCGCGATCATGGCGCACCGCGTGTGCACCACTGGCGCACCACTGGCGGTGCGCCAAATTCACACATGCCCAATCCAACTGGTCTTCGCTGCTCTCGCAGCCAAAATCCGCCGCGAAGGGAGTGGCGTGGTCTGTCGCAACACTTTCGTTCTCGGTCGGAGCTTCGGCTAGACCACTTAGCTCAGTCAGCCGGATAGCACGATACACTCACCCCAAACGCGTGTAAACAGGTTGTGGAACTCTGCGTTGGTCATGTTCATGTATGGGTTTCTCTCCCCTTGTGTGGCGTCAGCAGCTAAGAGGATGCTAAAGATAGAACCACCCACCAAACGCGTTATGCAGAGAGCTAGACTGAGGAGAGGAGGCATTGGGAAGCGAAGTAGGACGTTCAGCCATTGTGGCGAGCAGTCGGTATCTGTTGGGATTTTATTTGGCCAGCAGGCGCGGACAGCAAGGCCACCAGATCCAATGATTCCCCCGATTCGTTGGCGTGCACCCCATCTATCCGTATGTTCATTTTCGCAAGCTTGTTTGCCTCGTGGTGTCTATTTTCACTGATTCTTCTCAGGCTTGTTTGCCTCATGGCTTTTATTCTCACATCCAAATTTCGGCTTCGCTGAGATTGCTCGAGGTCATCTATTGGACACGGTGGTTCATTGATGTGAGCGCCCCACAGCGGGTGCCGACCTTGGTGGGAGACAGAAGCAGGCCGGCTTCGTGGAGTGGGACGTACACACCCATCCGCGAACCAAGAGCGGGATGTCGCTTAAGGCCTCGCCGTGTCGTTAGACGAGCATGACCTGCGCCCTCCGCCGGAAGTCCGGCTTGACCCGCCATTTCCGCGCAAGGCCAGCGTGTTGCTGATGACGGCGCTCATTAACATCGTGCTGCGGACCTCCATGTTCCTCACGCTGTCGACACTCAACTCTCCAAACTCGCTTCTGCATCAGCGCTTCCCCTTACCTCGTACTCATCCTTGATCAGCATTCAGCGTGTGGATATCCCCTTAGCCCCACTCGTACCGGGCGACGCCAACAACGGACTTATCGGCGCCGACGATTGCGGTGATGGCGATGTGATGTGCCAAGCCCCAGGGACGCGCCGTAGCAGAATATGGCTAGTTTTTTTTTTCCCTGCTATCGACAGCGCCGGTGGGTCCAGGACGGGTGTTGTCACAGCGGATGGATGAAGATGTGGTACGGTTCGGCGATTTCATCTGAGACAGGCAACTCATGTTTTTTATGGTGTTCACGTCCAACCCTTAGCTTCCTTTTGATTCCTTTGCTCTGGTCAGCGGCCTCAATTTCGCCTTGCCAGTGAGGTCACCGATATTATGATTATGGAACGGGCTCCGGTGTTTTTGCGGATGATTATACTACGCATGCCAGAAAATACGGACTTGGACATTAATACTCCAGCGTCAGTTCGCAGGGCAACTGCTTGATGGCTAGCACAAAACAACATTTAATTAAATATGGCTGACTTGTGAGCGCAAACTAAGGGTCAGGCAGAGTCTACGGTAGATTTCTTAACATCCTCCACTTGAAACCGCCAGATATCGGCCAGAAGCGGCCACATAATGTGGGCGTGTGCACTTGCGATCTCGGGGCACAGTTCCACAACGCGGCCAACAGCGTGTCCGATCTTTGCCCAACGGCGAAGAAGTTCCCGGGGAGTAGCTGGAGTCGGTCTCGTTGACAATTTTTAGCTCACAGAAACGCCTCGATGCAGAGAGCTCACCAATTCATCCGAAAATCCTCGTATTTCACTCTTAATCATGTGTCGAAATGAATTCAAACTCTCCTATTTCCGTCAAATCTAGCAACCGCACATTGTTGGTCACGTACAACGAGGAAGGGACGGTCAGACGAGCAGTCATCGTCGGTGGTTAGTTCTATGAGCTGCTGGACTGCTTTATGGACCAAGGCGATGTTGCTGGTTAGCGTGCTGAGAGCATCCTGATTCGTCGAAGACATCGCGCCTCCAGCGAGGATGGCGCGGTGTGGAAGAAGAGAAGGCAGGGTATTCGGGTTCGGGAAGCCAGGCGCCATGTCGATTGTCCGACAAACAGCAAGGAGTCCGATACTTAAAGGAACTTCCCACCGCCACAAAAGCTCGGAAAAGAACAGCGTCCGCGCGAGGCGAGGAACGCAGTGCTGGAGGCTGCACGTTCTATGCGATGCGCCTGTTCGCCTTGTTGACATGCCACTGGGTTCGCAGGGCACGAGGAGATTGCACGAGGCAAACAAACCTGGGAAATATCAGAGATGCAATGCACGGAACAGTCAACGCGCTGCAGACGAGGATGGCTTCTGCAAGTCGGTTGATCTGTCAAGATAATGCGATGTGGCGGTAGCTGAAAGAATCGCGGAGGTATTTAGACCCAAAGGCCAGCAGTTCTCGTTCCAAACTACTTCCTAACAATGGCCGCGTACGCCTTTTTCGAGTCTCCGATTGCCGACATTGTGCAGAAGCATGCTGTCGCCGATGAGACGTTCACTTTCTGGACAAACGCCGAGAATATTGCAGCGTTCAAAGTATGTGACCCTCTTTTTTCTCCCTCTAGGCGGCTGGCATGAAATTTACTGGATATTTTCTTCTGTAGGGTGGTCTGGACGACTTCAGAACCGTTGTTGCGTACCAGGTGAGGTGGTTCGACGACCTGTTGGTAAGCTTTGAACTGAGCGTTTAGCACAACATTCACGTCTTCCACAGGTCGATGGCGACTACACCCTCGATATTCTCCATCTCTGGGCGGATCTCTCGCACGCCTTGGGTCGTGCCCAGGACATATCGCCAGCCATCTTCGAAGATTCTTGCTCGCATGCGTTGTGGGTGCTGCTTGCTGACTTTTGGATGGAGGGCGTAGAGTGCCTCCGTGCATAACTAGAATTGTCTTGTAATGTGTTTGGATTGGGCTATTTATTGAAAAGCTGCTTCATTTGCGCAGAGTTTAGCGAGATTAGTGCGCCGAGTTCAAGTGTGGGCCTAGCGGGACGTCGGACGATCGCCTTCCATTAGCTCTGTCCTATGAGGATTATCCGGGTTATGGCGCTAGTGAGGGCAGGTTCAGGAACCCGCATGAGCTCCCCAGTGTACATCTGCGAGGACGTACCGTGAGCGCAAGCGGGGACCAGGTAGATACATGTGTTACCTGGCTTGACTGCGCTGGATGAGCGCACGGACGTCTACGCTGTAAACAAGGGGACACATACTCGCAGAGGAAGGGGCGGATGAAGAGACTATGATGGTCTTCTGGTCGGTGTAGAGCGACGCGAAGGTCACCTTGTTGCCGGCGTCGTCGAAGAGTTCAAGATTGGAAGAGGCGTAGAGGGTTACGGGTTCGAGTGTCTCGGTCATAGCGGGAGGAAAGAGAGAAAGTAGCTCGCATATTGGGACGGATCGGCAGTCGACGGTCATCTCCTAGGCGGATCGCGGGCACGGAATACGGGGTGAGGAACAGCGGCGCCGAAGAAGGCTCTCGCCGCCGTGTCCCATGTACTCTCCGTTTCTGTTTCACAATCGAGGAGATGCGAGGGCGACTGGGATAGGCGAGCTGTGGGCGATATCGTATGTCGTGCGAGATGTCGAAACTCTAGTTCGGGCTTGTCGTTGCTCACTGGCAGATTCGAATTCAAAGAGGATGCCATGGTTTTGGAGACCAGACGCGATTGGAGAGCCTGCAGCGGGTGAAGGATCGTGGTTGGACGTTGTCGTCTGAGAACATCGGAGTGGCCACCACTTGTTTGCGACCTCCACCACCTCCCAGCTCTCCGCGACTCGGAGTCCCTCAATACGCGCCGTCCGTCATGAGGTTCGTATAGCCGTATTCCGAGAACGTCCTGGAGCTACCTCGTGGGCTGAAGCGCGGCTTTGGCGCTGGTACGTCAAGGCGATGAGTCTACAAATCCCATCGTCGCGTGGACTGACTGGCCGCAGTCGAGGACGAGCGCGGCGCGGGCAACGGTTCCCGAATGCTCACACACCCGCTTCGACGTCCCGGTGCAGCGCTCCGACGCCCATGCGCCGTTTTGGCGACCCCGGCCCCGTCCTTCCCCGACAATCCAATCCCGCCTCCTGCGCGGACTACCACTCGTTCATGCTGCGGAATTGGGCGCGGTTGTGCTGGATTAGCCGTTGGGCTCATGGTGCCGGTGCGTCGCAGGTTCTGCTCTGCTCTTCGCCCGACTGACAGCCCCCATCCGCAGCACCCGCGACCTCCGAGCCCATCGTCGTGCTCCTTCCTGTGATCCACGTCGACGCTTTGGCTACCGAGCGGCGAGCAGCCTTTGTACGCAGTACAAGCTGGAGGACAAGGGCCCCCACCGTTCCCGGGATCTCTGCTTGTTCCACCGACCCACCACCCCGACTGTCCAGTATCCGTCCATGGCCCTTTCCGCCCCGCCTATCATCTGCCCATACATCACACTCTCCAGAGTCTCTCGCCTGCCCGAGGAGCAACACCGGCGACGTACTCGTTGGCGGACATCGGTGCCTGCCCCGCCTACAGCCCACACCGTCGTCTTCGTTCGTCCTTGCCGGGGGTCGTACGCGCACGGTAGAGCTGCAATGCGAGCGGCGTATCGCTGCCCGCAGCTACCCGCGTCTATTCGGGCTCTCTTCGATGCAGCCGATGCGCGCCCGACTACCGTCGCGCTGGGCTGCCTTTCGGAGACCACAGGCGTGTCCCGCACCCTTCAGAGCAGCGGCATGCCTGGAACGTGTTTTACTCGTGTATCATGCAGCCGGCGGGATAGGCACGGAGCACGGGGAGGACGGGCATCCGATTCTACCGTAATGACTTGGAGCCTCGTTGGAGACTTCCCCGTCCGTTCTCGTCACACTTGGGGACCTCATCCGCAAGGTCTCCGCATCGCATCGCATACGATAACCCCGTTTCCAGGCTGGGGTTTCCCCTAGGAGGATCGCGTCGCCTCGACCTTTGGTGGCCACTGCCCATGCCTGGGACGGCAGAGACGGGCTCCGTATCCTCTTTTCGGTGATCTGCATCGCTCCCCGGCCTCGCCTACGCCGGTTCCGTTCGCTCCCAATACTTCCGTGCTTTGGATGTGCTTTGACCATCTCAAAGTCGGGCGCTGCTGCTCTTGTCGGCGTCTCCCTCATGCAAGAGCGCGTTTCCGCGGGACCAGAAACGACACATGCGATCGTATTCGCGACATTGCGAAACGGTCTATGTTGCGGCGCGTTTGGGCGGAACGGCAACCGGGGACCTCCAGCGCAAAAAAAGCGCGTTTTTGGTCCCGCATGTCGCGTCTCAACGTCGGGCGGCTCATGCGGGCTTCTTGCGCCTCATTGGACGCGTAAAGCAGGTCGGAATCCCGCCGTAACTCGTTTTGCCCCCGTACGTGGTCTCTATCCTTTCGTTTCTCTCGCGCTGATGAGCCTGCGAAACCACGCCATCTCCTGGTCCCTACGCGCCGCTCCCCTTTTAGCGTGGCGCGGCGGAAGTAGAACACTCCCATCCTAAAGGTACGCCGCTCCCGTCCTCCCTTCCCCTCCATGTCTCACCTCCCCGCTGTAGCTCAAAGCCTCCCCCATCCTGCGCAAATCCCTCAGCGCCCGCGCCCCCCCCACACCCTCTCTCTCCCGCACCCCCACATACCGCCGCCGCCGCCGCTTCCCGAGCGCGTCGAACGACAACCCTCTCGAGCAAAACGAGATTGGGTTTGATATCTCGTCGTACGAGATCCCAATGGCGAGGCAGAGCTCTGCGATGCGTTTCGCGCAGCGCGGGAGGTCGGGACGCAGGAGATTGATGAGGAGGGAGAGGGAGGAGATGAGGAAGCGGGCGGAGGCGGAGGAGGATAATCAGCTTTGGTGCCAGAAGGCTGGGGGAATGGAGGCGGTAGTGGTATTAATACGAGAAAGCGACGCGATGGGTGCGATTCTGCGCCTTCCGTGGAGCGCGATGCCGCTACGACGCGGCGCGAAGCTTCCAGTAGATAAAGCTTTCGATACCATTGCAGTATTCTGTATTTATGAAACTGCAATGCTCTTGAAGTACCTTCCAACTAAGCGTAGCCTGGGCGCGAGTGCACTGCTTGGGGTTAAGCTAGCTACTGTCGGGGCCATCATTCTCCACTTGTCCTCTACTCCGATTCCATCGAGTTCCTGCACCTCTTGTTGTCCTCCATGGTATCTTGCTTTCCTCGTTGGGTTTCGCGGGTACAACGGCGTACGGGACCCGGCAGATGCACAGACTCCGCGCCGTCTCGGGCTGGCGCTGGATTTTCGTCATCGAGGGCCTCGTCACCGTCGTCTTCGCTGCCTGTGCCTGGTGGCTGCTCGACGACCTTTCCCAGCGAAAGGCAGCGACGACTTCCCCGACTCGACGATGAAACACATTCTCACTGAACGCGAGCGCAAGTACATTGTTGACAAGGACAACGCCGACCGCGGCGACGTCGTGCCTAGCCCGTTCTGGGTCGGCTCGTACCTCAAGAACGCGCGCTCGATTGGAAGCTTTAGGTGTGCGCGATGCTGTCCTTCAACACCACTACCGTCACTTGTGCGTGCCTCTCATACGCCCTAGCCTTCTTCCTCTCCATCATCCTCCGCGTCTACTCGGCCTCTCTGTCGCGGACCCGCAGCTGCTCTCAGCCCCTCCGTTCGGCCTCGCCGCCATCCTCGTGTATACCTCCGCCTCGCTCGGTGACCGCTACCGCCTGCGCGGTCCTGTCATCTTCAACACCCTCCTCTGCCTTACAGGGCTCCCTGGTCGGTTTCCACCTTTCGGCGTTCGCTACTTCGGCATCTTCCTCACCACGGTAGGCGCCAACTCGAAAATGCCCGCGGACATGTCGTACCAGGCTAACAACATTCGGGAGCAGTGAACCCACACATTCGAATAGGCGGCGTCGGCGGGATTGCGGGGAGTTTCAAATTTGATCTTGCTGAGGACGCAGGACGCGCCGGGATATCGCCTGGGATTGGTTTTGAGCGTGGCGTCTTGGGTGGGTGAGAACCGGAGGGCGGATGGGGCGAGGTTGAGTTGGAGATGGGTGAGCAGGGGCGCAGCCTTGGTTCAGGTATACATACTAGGATATGAGTATCTTATGAGCTCGCATATATATGAATCTTTCTTGAGGATTTTATAAGTTGCTGTCGTGCCAGCAAGACGAATTTGTTTGCTCAAGGGACTCTATTGCACGGTCTGTGGAATTATTTACAAACCCGAGTGGAATGGCTTCCTAGCTCACTAGGGAGGGAGAAGGCCCAATTAAAAGGATAAGATTTGCGCAGGAATTTGTACGGGTTACATGTATGAACGGTAATGATTCGGTATTCTGAGCTCAGTATTAGGCTGGGTCGTACTTTTGCCTGACGAGGAGGCGCAAGCTGTCTGGTTGCTTTGTTCAAAAATGACTGCATAGTTAGGAGCTGCATAGAACAATGTGATGCTTGGGCAAGCAAGCGGCGCAACTATTACGTACAGTGACAATGCGGTCGGTGTACAAAAGGCGGAATGACTGCGCCATGTTGCACAACAGACTTTCGCACAATGCCCCCCGAGACTGTGTCCCTCGCAGAATCCACGGGCGACGAAAAGAAGAAAGAATCTTCGTAGGTCTACAGCCATGCGGGGATCAGGCGTCGGCTCACCTATTCTTAAACAGTTATCAGGCTCTTCTACCAGAGCATATCAATTTGCAATTCGAGGCTCTGGAGACGATTGGAGCCGGGCGCTACGGCCCTTTTATGGCGCTTGTTGTCGGTGTTGCACTGACAGAGCAGAGTTTATGGCGCCCCTTCTGGTAGGCGACACCAATGGTCATCGCACAAGTCTGACCCCGACAGCACTTCACATGTAACTGGCACAGGGAGGACCGACTTCCGGCCTGCGGGCGTCGAGGACATGGCGTTCGAAATCAGTAGTCACGCGACGAAAGTGTTGGATGGTGTGTTCTTCGCATTTTTTTTGTCTAAATTTCACCTTTGTTGTAGGAAAAACACTTCCCGGTTCAAAGTCTGCGACCAATCTGCATCCACTCTCCCTTCCCTTTATCGACCTCAACTCAACACCGGAATATGAAATTAGGGCGCTCCTTACTGCGTACATTGCCACAATGGCCAAGGGGCAGCTCCCGCGATCTTTACACGACTCTCTCCGCCCATACGTCTCAGACGGCTTCGGGGAGCACGGGTGTGGTCCCACCGCCGTCAGACGCCGTGGCACGTTCAAAAGATGTACGAGCAACTCGGGACCTTACGAGTACAGGAGGCGTCCACGCGTCTGAATCGTTGGCGTTCCGCCGCAAGCTGCCGGAGGTTGGCAATCAGCAGATGCGGTTGACCAAGCGACAAGACAGCTTGCTAAGAGCCAAGCACAGTGCCGCGCAAGCAGACGAAGACAAACGTAAAGAGAATCAGCTTGCGGTCAAGAAGGAAAGGGGATATATCTATTTCGAGGAATCATCCTCGGAGGAGGAGGAAGGCGATGTAGCGGAGATGTTGCTACCTAAAACGAAGAAGCGGAAAGTTCGGGATTCGTAATTCACAACATACTTATGCAGTGGTTGCATTATCATCATTTTTTTTGTCCTAGCATGTCAAGGAGAATACATAGACAAGACGCCTAGTGCCGACGGATTGCGAAAGAACCGGAGGGCGGCACACAGGCGAGAAACTCCGGATACGGGCGGGGATATTGCCATTTAAACTTGATAGTAGTCAACTCAATGAATAAATTAATCTATTTTGCCAGGTTGCTATCACAGCGGTGGTGCGTAAACGCCGACCCCGTCATGTAGTATCCGCAATCAGAACAGTTGACAAAGAGGTCAACGAACTGGGTCTCAGGAAGGCCCGGGCTCGTGAATGCATCAAGTTTAAGTAACTTCTGTATGTTGGACACAAATGGAGGTGTTGGCTCTCGCTTGCGGGTCTCAATCAACCCGGGATCCACTAGTGCTGGATAGTTAGTTGTTAGTTATTTGTTCGATGGCGATGACACACATTTGCAGGGTTGAGCTTTCACCTTCCCTGAGGGGGTCACCTACTGCGCGCCGGCGACCACTGTTATAGTAATGAGATACCCTGCTTGTTCTGACTACATCCAGGTTGAATATTGTTTGAGGAAAAAGGTTTTTGTAGCGGCTTACCCAACCTTCTACTCCGCTTCTCGTGTTTAACGCTCGCCTCCGGTTCCTTATCCTTCTTGCTCGGATATTCAAGTATAAGCGGTCCGCTCGGAGTCGGCGTCCGCTCCACATGACCTGGCAGATCTGTGGGCCTCAGTTATTTCCCTCGTCCAGGGCAACCAAGCACTGACATTTATCCGCAGGGGTTGGTGGCATGGTTCAGGTTGGAAAGTAGATGGCCTGAGCTCAAGAACTTATATGGACCCGAGTCAGGTGCTGAGTCTTTAAGAGTCACATCTACACTGCCTCATATCTACACCACCTCAAACACTCGATCCTATGTTTATATGGATAATGACTCACTATGCCCCATTTGGCACAAGGCCATCATTAGTGCTGCTTTGAATCTGTAAATGGAGCATTTCAAAAAAGAAAAAGAAGCAAAAAAACAACAAGAATTGGCATGGATCATACAAAGTGAACAACAAAATGCTACAGTACAGGTGTTGCTTAGTCAGACAAAGCAAGTGTGGTCACGGTGTTTAAGCCGTCGAATGGGTTGTACAGTTATCTTTTTGAGTCACAGCTGAAACTTTTTTGAGGAGAAAAAAAAACCATCGTGAAACACCCTAAAAAGCTGTGTTTTTCGAAAAAGGATTTTGGTTGGTTTTAAGAGGAGGGTCCCCGGCTTCTTTCGCCAAACAACCGGAAAAGATGTGATATCATCAGCATATTTGGAAACTTGTTTTTGGAAACGAATTCCGGACTTCCGACAATATCGGAGGAAGTTGGCAACCAAAGTATTGTCAGCTCAGCAGCGACCGTGGAAGTACAGAAGCGGAGATCAAGCGGAGATCATAGCGGAGATCAAGGCGGAAGTCGGAGCAGAGTGGAGTGGAGGTCGGAGCGGAGGTACCAAAGGGAACTTGTGGACGAGCATGAGGCCAGAGGCCTGTAACAACAACAAAGCAGAACGTCGGAGTTCTTGGCTGAGATTGGAGTCCAGACAAGTTCAGAGGAGGCCAGTGCAGGCAGAGAGGGTTGAGCAGAAGTAATGACAGAAGGTGGGCCGACTCTGCGGCATTGCACAAACAGTTTCAATACCACAGCTCTATAACTTAATTTCGAGGTGGCTGAATCAGCCAGTTTCATGTAGTTTCTTTTCTTGCCGGATTTTCCCCTACTGAGAATGTGAGAAGTAATATCCCTCGTTCTCCTGCAGCTTTCTTTTATATGTGAAAATTATGTCAGATTCAATATTTTCCCTGATTTTCCACTGGATGCCGGCCTGCGGGCTGCGTTTGACCCTTCTTTGCTCCGCATGGCCAAATTTTCAGTTTTTTTTTTCAAAGAATATTTTGCCGCTAGCCATGCCAGTGCATGATGTTGATCTAGATCTCTCAACAGGCCCATACTGTAGCATTCCCTTCACTTTAAATATATATAATGTCAGACAGTGCATCCGATGATGCTGCCAATTTTTCACTATGTTTGTTTTTTATTTTTGGTCGCAACCAAATAACCCATATGTTTCACATTCAATATTAATGCTATGGTATATGGCAATATATATATATACATATTGGTCAGTCCTAATATACATGTTCATATGTTACTCAAAAGAGACAGCCTTTCAACCCAAACTACATGCCAATCAAATCCAGGGGAGTGTGCAATATTTGGCTCGTAAAAACTGGAGAATGCTATCATTGCTGAGAAGAATTGTGCTACAAGCTCTGATACTAGATGCTCTGATCAGAAAAATGGCCCTTTGTTCCCTGATCCAAACAAGACCAGAACTGTCCAAAATGGCTAAAGACTCCCGTTGCTATGGACAATTCATTGGAATATGTCTGGCAGCATATAATGGACTTCACGCTACATGCTGACCTACCAGAATATTTTCAGTGATTTCTAGAATTTTTCCAGCCAGGTCCGGATATGAATTATGAAAAATATTCACACTGATTAGTCATCAAGTGGCTGTGGGCGCCACTAAAGCTTTTGCTCTATGATTGAGGTAGGGCCGGTTCTGCGGCATTGCACAAACAGTGCAGTACCCGGCCGGCAACCATACAGGCATGGCTGCAAGTTAAAATGATTTTTACTGCTCTCTGGCCCCAATGTACAGATGGGCAGCTGAGAGTGTAAATAAAAAATATTCAACATGTTCTAAGGGCAGAGAACTGCTCAACTGGAGCCAATCAAGCCGAAGTTGAAATGAGTGGTGCAGAAATGTTTGCCCCTGCCGTGGGTTGAACTGAGAAATTTGAGTGCTTACAAATTTTGCCCATATATGGGGACCCAAACACGGCTGCCATTAGCACAAACTACACTGTTTGTGAACCTGCCAAACTCAAGGTGGAGTGAAGTAGTTCAGTTTACACAATCACTCTCATACACAGACCACAGCCCGGCAATTCCTACTGTCTTCTAACTTGCAAAAGAACGAGTCATCCAAGTGGTGGAAACAGTGGCCGTGGGCAGTTGATGTGAACAATGAGATTTTGTGAACTAGGGTGTATGATAGGGGTGGGAATGGGAAAGCTCACATGATCATAGGTCACATGATCCACTTGCTCATTTCCAAGAGACCTTACCAAGGCAAGGGACACAAGCTGATGCAAAAGCACAACCAGATTTTATGTATTCACTTGAGTATGTCACATATGTGCCCTCAATGTATTAAGTTCTGCCCAGTAAAAATGCCCCGACAGGGAGTTGAACCCCCGCACATCTTGCTCTGTGGATTATGTTGTTGGTCACACTGGAGGTGTGACAAAAGTTTCCTTATTGGGGTGCTCATCTTCGGACGTCATAAGCACAAACTAAATTGCACAAACAGTGCAATATCCAATTAAACAAGCGGCATTTCCCCAAATTTAGATGATCTTACTGTCTTGTTCTCTGCTAGAGAGAGAGAGAGGTGATTATTCTCCTTGGACCAACTGCATTTCGGAAATGTTTGCCCCTACTGTGTCTCGAACCGAGAGATTTGAGTGCTTACAAATTTTGCCCATATATGGGGACCCAAACATGGCTGCCATTAGCACAAACTACACTGTTTGTGAACTAACTGTTTGCGAATCACAATGATCAAACTGGAGTCCTGAAGGGCCTCCAGTCCTACTATACAAAAAGGACTAGGTACAGATAAGGCAAGGCAAGACAATCAGACCACAAGGGTGTAGGCAGACAATAAGGTAAATGCCTAATCAGGAATGATGGTAAAGAATAAGTGTGACAGGTGGAATCACCACATATAGATGGTGAGAAGACATGAGATGGGGCAAGATAAGAAGGTAAAGTGGAGGATATGCATAAGTGGAGGGATAATTGGAGACATAGGTTCATAAATGCGTACAAGACACTCAATACTCAAATCCAAGTCAGAGCAGAGCATCGGAGATGGATGTCGGAGTCGGAGTTTGGTTGGAGTCAGTTTGGTTGGAGTCAGTTTGGTTGGAGTCAGTTGTCCATTACTTGAGGGGGAATGCATGGGGATTTATCATTTGTTGTAGACATTTAGAAGTTGTTTCTGAGTGTTGGTTGTCTGAATTCCAACTTCTGACAATCATCTACTTTTGATCCGACCTACACGATCAGATTCCAATGTCGGAGTGGAAGTGAGAGGGTAGGATAGTATTTGGAATGTCCAGAGGATCGGAAGTCAGGTCGGAAGGATTTTTGGCCAAGTCGCCAGTCATCTCCAACAATATCTTCTTGTGAGGGGCTCATTTCTGGTCTCATAACACAAGAGCTGAAGTGCATTAAAGTGCGCCAGATGTTGAGTGCATCACAGTGATTCACCTTGACTCTTTCTTTGATCAAAAACTTTTTCGTTTATCTGAAGTAGTGTCACATGCCGACTTGAATTGCTACCTATAACTATCTGGCCAGAGAAAGCAAAGATATGTTAAACACAACTCTGTCAAGTGTGCTAGAAGTACCCCCAGGCCGAGCCTCTGTCCCGGATCCAGAAATGCACCCAAAATGAGGCAAAAAGTCTCCAGAGGATCCATAAAATCACCCACTATACCCATCAGAACTGATATTGTTTGACTTGTTTACCATCACCAGATTGACTTGCAAGTCAACCTGCTGGCCGCGCAAAGCCGCTTTGATCTCCACCCGAATCCCCAAGTCAAGTCAGTCAATCGGCGCGGGCACAAGTCAGAAAGTGAATTCCCGTCGAGATGACTCGGCACAATTGAAGCGGCCTAACTGCGAGTCAGACAGACTGCTCCAAGACCATATATATTCAAGACCCTAAGGATATAGTCAGAGCAGCCTTACCACTACATTGCGCAGACTGCGGCTCTGGAACTACCCCATCCCCTACTAAAGCCTATATGCCAGCGGAAGAAAGGCGCACTCTGGTTGCTTCCCAGCCAACCGAAGATCAACGTTGGAGGTCCAAGTGGCCGGCGATGACACAGGCCCAGCATGACGCGGCAAAGACACTTCCCAGTGGAACTTCTGCGATGCTATATCATCACAATAACTCGCGGAACAAATCAGAATTCAAGGGCCGTCCTTTGTCCAAAGCAAAAGATTATCACAGTGACAAACACGGAAAATGGCGGGGGTATAATAGCAGTATCCGAGTCAGCACAAAGACTGCGCTGCAGGCTCGCCGCACAGGGCCCCTCGGGCGCTATGGTTCATCTACCTACATAATCCTACCAGATCCTTCACCTAGTCTTGATGTCACCGGCGTCGGGATGCACTATTCCTGCGCAAACACAGTAGCTGGTGGCCGTCATGGTTTGACTGGCGGTATTGATTATGGAAAACAACCCTCTCGTTCTGTAACAAGCCCCACCCAGAGATACAATCACGAGCATCTGGGAGGACGCCACCCCTCATATATTCCACGCACATACAGGGCACCGGGGCCCGCTTCCCCAGTATCTTCAATGACACTGAATGAAAGAACACTGTTCTTTACCCCCACAAGTTGTGTTCAAACCCCAGAACGGCGGCCTCCGCATCACCAAGGCCGGTAACTGCGTGCTTGGGAAATCATGTGGTGTTAGTGACAAGAAGATGTTTGAGAGTTTGGGGAAGATACAAGTGATAACACCATAACAATTAATTATTTCTAATGTTTTGATGTTTTTGGGTCTTGGACCTTCACGAGTTCTTGGGCCTTCATGAGTTGCGAGTCCAGTTTTGAATTATCACCTTGCGTTGTAAAGTACTGTGGTGATTAGACCTTAAGTCCAGAGGGTGTAACCGTGACACATATAAGTCCGAAATATAACATGTCTGATGGCATCAAAATTACCATGAAATGCGATATTTTGGCAGTTCCGGTGCAGCCGGAAGGAAAACTTGCCTTATTTGGTCTGTTTGGAGGACAATCTGCAGCCTGAAAGGGCTCGTAACTTGTAACAAGAAGCATGTAAGTCCGGATCCAGAGAGGGTCGTAACATGTAACAAGACTTAAGGTCTAATCACTACAATACTTCACGGGCTAAATTAGGTAATCAATGTGCTGGTAGTTCTTTCCAAATGTGACCAAACATTCTGGGAACAAGGAGACACCCTATGAGTTACATGACAAGTGTCATGACACGACTCCTACAGCGACCCTCCTCTCTATCCGATCCCCACTATCCCTTTCCGCTCGATCCCGACAGCCGCCATCTGTCCCCATTTCCCTATACGCCTGTCCGTAACCCGACAACCAACATCTCCCTATACGTCCCCGAGTAGTACTTATACCCGTCGACTACGACTGTACTGTAGAGTATTCTCGTCTATTCCCCAGGAGCGAACCTGGACGTACCGCTTACCCCGAGGGTCGCCTAGAGGAACCCGAACTGAACCGTGGGAATCCCGATCCGGAATCCCGAAACCCGCCTGAGAATATCGGGTTCGCCTTGTTGCTGACAGAAGAATACTCTCCCTCTCTCTTACCCTCTACTCGACCCTACTATGGACGGCATCGACGACGAACGGACGACTCAGCGTCGGGCCGACTTTGCTCACTTTACCACTCTCTCCGATGAGGAGAAATTCTCCTTTATGATCGAGCATATCGCGACTACAAACCAAGGGGTTGTCAATCGACTCGACGAAGCTTTCGAGGCTATACACATCCAAGGAGCCAACTTGGAGCAGGCCACCAAGCAGAGTACCGTCGGGTACAACCTTCTATTCCAAGCCCGCGAGGACCTCAACAACACGGTCTTACGCCTCGAGACGTCGACCGACTCCGCTTCGTCCGTCGGCGCTACCCCCCCTACGAATACGAGCACCGGGGGTGGCGGACGGCGTACGAAGACTGCGACCCCGAACGAATTCAAGGGGGACTCCGACGCGGTCGACGGCTTCTTGGCGGATCTTTGGCTCCTCTGGCAATCCGACCCGGTCGCCTACACTTCGGACGCCCAGAAGATTGGGTGCGCTCTCTCCTACGTTAAGGGAGGAACGGCCCAGGTCTGGAAAGAGAACGCCGTCAAAGCCATGAAGGACGGCACCGGGTATAAAACCTGGTCGGAATTCGAATCCGACTTCGTGGTCTCCTTCAAGGGCGGAGCTCAAGTCGAGATCGCCCAGCGCCGTATGGAGGTACTCCGCCAAGGAGGGGACTCGGCCGTCAGTTACTTCGCGCAGCTCGAATCCCTTAATAAAACCGCGGGATTCGACGAGACCACTCTCATTATGCTCGTCAAACGCGGTGTTCACCAGAACATAGTCGAGCAAGTTTACCGAATGGTGGACATGCCAACCGACTACGCAGGCTGGAAGGCCGCCGTCCTCAAGCAGGACGGCGCCTATCGCGCGTGGCGCACGTTCAAGAACAGTCAGAATTCCGCATCGGGAAACCCGACTCCCCCTCGGGAGAACAAAGGCAACCCGACCCCGACAACCAATCCGCGCAACCCGACCTTCTCCCAGTCCGTGGGTTGGAAAGGACCCACCTTCCGACAGACCGACAGGGCCGCGGGACGAAACCCGACCACGGTCGGGGTTTCGGTTAACGCGGCCCCGACCCCAGCACCCGCGGCCGCCGCCAATACCGGACCGGTGCCGATGGAGATCGACCGAAACCAGGCGCAGGGCAACACTCAGCCGCGCTGCTACAAGTGCGGCAAATATGGGCACATCCAACGCAACTGCCCGGAGCCCGCCACCGGATCCAACGGCCCGTGGCAGTTCCGCGTTGTTAACGAAGAACCCGAGGCCCCCGAGGCAGAGGGTTTTGTCGCCCCCCGCGAGTGAAGTCTGCGTCCTCGCGCGTATACCCTACCCCCAGTCCTGTACTCGAAACATTCAATCCATTTCATGTGTTACCGATACACGACCCGGGAGGGGAACCCGCAGCCTACCCTATCGAAATTCCGAAACCCGACCTTCCGTCGGAAACCACCCCCAGAACCCCGACTCCGACCCCACCAGCAGCTTGGCGCTCCCTACCGGACGGGAGCCCGATGCGACTCATCGAACGACTCCGAGCCCGCCCCCAGGACACTGCGTCCCAACTGCGGCATTGGGTGCATCCGAAACGCACAGCCGAAGTAACCGAGGAATTGGCCCAGTGGGTCCAGACCGGGTACAAACCCGACCTCGAACTGGCCCTCCGGAGTCTTCAAGAGCCACCCCCGTTCGAGCACACCCCTCACGCGAACTCCATGTTCCTTCCCGTCACCCTCGAAAACCCGAGTAGCGGTAAGGGGTACGCCTTGGAGGGTCTCATGGACAGCGGGGCCACCAATGCGTTCATGAGCGAGAAGTTCGCCCTCGAACACGGCATCGACATGCAGCCCTTGCCGATACCCATCCCCGTCTACAACGCCGACGGGACCCACAACGCCGCCGGACCCGTTGCCTATACGGCGCGAATGCGGTTGCGAGTCTACGACCACGTGGAGGTCTTCGACTTCGCGATTACCGACACCGGGAAAGCCGACATAATTTTGGGGTACAACTGGTTGCGAAAGCACAACCCGACAATCGATTGGGCCGCTAATAGCCTTCGGTTCGACCGATGCCCACCCGCGTGCAAGAAGGAGCGACTGTGGGAGGAGTGGCTCGAGGAGGACGCCGAGGACGTGGTGTCCGAGGACCGTGTCTTCGTTACTCGCATCTACACAGGTACCGACATCCCGACTTCCGTCGGGAACAAAGGAACGGGATCATACCCGGCGGCCGGCCCGACTCCTCCGGAACCCGCGCAGCTCCGGGCCATGCAGAGTGTGGCGACTAAACTCGCAGCCGCGGTGCACGCGGCCCAACAAGAGAAGACGCTCGAGGAGAGTGTCCCCGCGCACTATCTGGAAGAATTCCGGGAGGTGTTCGAGAAGCACTCGTTCGACCAACTCCCTGCGCGCCGCAAGTGGGACCACGCCATTGAACTCCAACCCGACGCCGGGGCGGTAAAAGGGCGGTGCATCCCGCTATCCGGCGCGGAACAGAAGGAGCTTGACGCATTCATTGCGGAACACTTGGAGACAGGGCGCATTCGCCCCTCCAAATCCCCTTACGCTTCCCCCTTCTTCTTCGTAAAGAAGAAAGACGGGAAACTCCGACCGGTACAGGACTACCGGAAACTGAACGAGATAACGGTGAAGAACCGGTACCCCATTCCCCTCATCTCCGACATCATGCACAAACTCCGAAAGGCGCGGTGGTTCACCAAGCTCGACGTCCGATGGGGGTACAACAACATTCGGATTAAGGAAGGGGACGAGGAGAAAGCCGCCTTCATCACCAACCGTGGGTTGTTCGAACCGCTCGTAATGTTCTTCGGACTCACCAACTCGCCCGCGACTTTCCAATCCATGATGAACGAGATATTCCGGGACCTCATTGCCGAGGGGCGGGTTATCGTCTATCTCGACGATATTCTCATTTACTCCAGCTCACTGGAGGAGCATCGGACGACAGTACGGGAGGTGCTCGCGATCCTGCGGGAGCACAACTTGTATCTCAAACCCGACAAATGCGAATTCGAGAAGGAAGAGGTCGAGTACCTCGGGGTGATTGTCGGGAACGGGATGATGAAAATGGACCCCGTTAAGGTCGCAGGCGTTCGGGAATGGCCAACACCGCGCAACGTAAAGGAAGTGCAAAGTTTCCTCGGGTTTCTCAACTTTTACCGACGGTTTATTCGGGATTTCGGGAAACACGCCAAACCGCTAACCGCGTTAACCAAGAAAACCTCCGCGTGGTCCTGGGGACCCCGAGAGGAACGCGCCTTCCGCACGCTAATCGACCAGGTCACGTCCGAACCCGTCCTCCACTTCCCGACGGACGACGGTGCATGGCGAGTGGAAGCCGACGCGTCGGATTTCGCCACGGGAGCCGTCTTGTCCCAGGAACAGAACGGCGTTTGGGTCCCGATTGCCTTCATGTCGAAGAGCTTGAATGATGTCGAGCGCAACTACGACATCCACGACAAAGAGATGTTAGCCATCATGCGAGCGCTAACCGAATGGCGACCTTACCTACACGCAACGGACGACCCCTTCGACATTTGGACCGACCATAAGAACCTGGAGTACTTCATGACCACCAAGAAGTTGAACCGCCGACAGGCTCGATGGTCGCTGGAGTTGAGCGAATACAACTTCCGCCTTCATTACAAACCCGGCAAGACCCAGGGGAAAACCGACGCGCTATCCCGACGAACTGGTCACGAACGCGGGAAAGGCGACAACGCCGACATCACACTCCTACCCGGGGGATGGGCGAATCCCGACCCCGACACGGAGGTTCCCGACGACGAGTCGGGTTTCTACGCAACACCGGGTTTCACCGCCGCCCGGATGAGCGTGGACGTTGCGGCCGTGCGGGCGATGGAAGTACTGGAGCGAACGGCGGGGGAAGATATCCTGGACCTCATCCGAGCAACGGAGGTTGAGGACGAGGAGCAGGTCAAACAGGAGAAAGCCGACGCGGAGAACACCGATTGGAAAGAAGAGGAGGGGCTGTGGACACGAAAGGGGCTCGTCTATGTTCCGCCGGACAAGGCGGTCCGCGACGAGGTACTCCGCCGCCACCACGACGACGAGATAATCGGTCACCCCGGGCAATTCCGAACCGCAGAACTGGTCGGACGCAACTATTGGTGGCCCGCTCTGACGCGGGATACGAGAAAATACGTCAACGCTTGCCCGACCTGTCAACGAACAAAGATTTTTCCCCTCCGGAAAACGGGCAAGCTATCACCAAACGTGGTCCCTACACGGCTTTGGCAATACGTCTCGGTGGACCTCATCGTGGATTTGCCAACGTCGCGGGGATACAACTGTATCCTCGTCGTGGTAGATCGGTTGAGCAAGGGAATTCGGGTGATGCCGTGTGACAAAGACATCACCGGCGAGGGAGTGGCCCGCCTGTATCGCGACCACGTCTGGAAGGACTTCGGATATCCCGAGGTGGTCATCAGCGATCGGGGTGGTCATTTCGTAGGGAACTTCATGCGGGATCTGAACAAGCTCTTGGGAATAAAGAGCAACGCGTCGACGGCCCATCATCCCCAGACGGACGGGCAAACGGAACGCGTAAACCAGGAAATTGAGCAATACTTAAGGGTCTTCGCCAACTTCCAGCAGGACGACTGGGCCGATTGGTTAGCGCTGGCCAGTCGCGCACAACGATAAGGTCAGCGCGTCAACGGGATATTCCCCATTCTACTTGACGCTCGGGTTTCACCCGAGAAAGACGAACGAGCCGTCGAGGGAAATCCCGACGGAGGCAGCGTCGGACTTCGCTGAACGCATGAAGGCAGCTCGCGAAGATGCCGCATCGGCGATGGCTAAGGCGCAGGAGACAATGAAGATGTACTACGACCGAAGCCGACGCGACGATCCCGACTACGCCGTCGGGGATCTGGTGTACCTTTCAACGGTCAACCTCGTCACCCACCGTCCAGCGAAGAAGTTGGATGACAAACGCTCGGACCGTTCAAAGTCATTCGAAAGGTCGGGTCCATGTCCTATGAGCTGCAGTTGCCGGGGCAATGGAAGGTACACCCGGTGTTCAATACGGTCTTCCTGCGCCCATACACAAAGCCATACGCGCAACATCAGGAAAACCCGCCCCCGCCGCCGCCGGAAGTTCGGGATATGCTCCCCGAGTACGAGGCGGAAGAAATACTGAAATGGAAGTACGCCACGGGAGGGCGTTCTCTGCGCTACCTTATCAAATGGCGCGGCTATCCGAGGGAGGAGTGGACATGGGAACCCCGCGGGATGCTCGTCAACTGCGACGAGTTACTGGAAGAATTTTACGCTCGGTTCCCCGAGGCACCTCGCGAGGTTTTGATGCAGAAGAAGTGGACTTTGCGGGCTAAGGACCGCAGTATCGGCCGAAAGAAGAAAGCCGCCAAGAATCCCGACCCTGCACCCGACGCATCCACACCGCGTTCGCCGAGACGTCGAACCTTGAGGGGGGGGTGATGTCATGACACGACTCCTACAGCGACCCTCCTCTCTATCCGATCCCCACTATCCCTTTCCGCTCGATCCCAACAGCCGCCATCTGTCCCCATTTCCCTATACGCCTGTCCGTAACCCGACAACCAACATCTCCCTATACGTCCCTGAGTAGTACTTATACCCGTCGACTACGACTGTACTGTAGAGTATTCTCGTCTATTCCCCAGGAGCGAACCTGGACGTACCGCTTACCCCGAGGGTCGCCTAGAGGAACCCGAACTGAACCGTGGGAATCCCGATCCGGAATCCCGAAACCCGCCTGAGAATATCGGGTTCGCCTTGTTGCTGACAACAAGCCGTCACCGATCTTTGGTGACGGCGCTGGGGCCTCATTGAGGTTTCTTTGACAGGTGATCTGAGCCAAAAAGCACTGAAAAAGCCCATTGTCCGGCCAAATCAGACAATGTTCGGTACCTATGCAGAAGCTGTCAAACAACTGATTTGATCATAGTGTGAGAAAAGCATAGATTTTGCCACAAATTATTTTAAATGAGGCAAATCCAAGTACATATCTTCAATCTATGCATGAATATACACCTACAGAGCTTTTAATTGCTACCAGAAACCCATAAACCATGGAGATTCAAGTCGGTGACGGCCCCAGCCAGTCGATCGGTGACCCCGGATGATCAATTTTAAGATCCGGAGCAGCCCCTGCCAGGATTTCAACATGCCGGAGGCAAGTTGAACATGCCGGTGAAATGGGTGCTTCGGGGCTGAACCTCAAACTAACTAAAATCTGTAGTAGATAGAGAAATCGATCCTGAGACCAAAACTCTAACAACCACAAACTCCAATCAATCCCAAATGCAACTCCAAGCGAGAACTTGTATCCCTAGCTACAGGGCCAATATTAAATATTGGTTGTAGGGAAGTTTTAAAGGTTGGCAGAAGGTTTTGGTGTTTTTGTGTTTTATCTTTTGCCGGAGCGCAAACTGCTAGCTCAACGACTATCTTCTTCCTTGTATCGACCGAAGTGCTCTCGTAGTTTGTAGTAGGTCAACACGCAACTGCGCGTCGAACTAAAACTCTTTCAAAAGTCTTAAGTCCCTCAATCTCTGGTTGGCGATGTCCCGACTTCTCAATCACAATCTTGTTCCCTCAGTTCACAAGTCCCAAATCACGCGATCAAATCTCGGTAGCTCTTGAATGCCAATCAATTCTGTACAGCCTTGTATCTCCTGTGACAATAACAGCGAGACCCGGTCCTTTGTACTAGGATACGGTGTCTAAGCTCTACTCTAGCTGGGGTTTTTATACCTAAATCGTGGCGGAGGACCCGTAATACGTAAGTACATCAGAATAAATGTCCATTGTAATTTTATGTATGGTGTCCGCTGGCCGGCGCTCCGGCTTCTCCCGATTATATGGCCACCTGATATTTCGGAGTGGCGTTTCCGCCCGAGTTGGTATGAGAAACGACGCCCACATTCATCCGGTTCCGGAACCCTTCGGAGCTCCGTACTTCTGAATGAGAAGTTGCCGCCCAGATTTGTAACGCGTCACCTGAGGCTTCCGCCCCGGTGATTTGTCATTTGTCCTTGGGTCATCACAGCCGTCGGGACCCGCTGTTTATGGAGTTCCCTTCCCGTTTCGGTTTAGCGTAGTAGGCTCGTCGACCCAACTGAGAAGTTGTCCATCCTCCAGTTTCCCCTCAGGTTCCTTCGGGCAGCACATAGTTCCTTTGGTTGATTTACAAGTTGGATATACTTGTTAACGAGCCCCGCTGTTGAATGTGGCCAATACGTTGGTAATCCCCTGAGGTATCGCTACCCCAGACCAATCCCTCAGTATCGTCGCGAGTTACAGCCCTTCTACCCATCTCAGAACCACAGATGGTAGACATTTAGGTGGATTGCGCGTTCAGATTACGCCCAAAATCGCGAAATTTTAGGTGCAGCCCGATTCACGGCTTATCACCGGGCCGCGGCGCCACCGGACACGTGACATGTCCCGATCGGGAGCCCCGTCACCGGGAACCCGACAGAGAACCTTGACTCCCATATTTGTGGTATAAGCAGTACGGTTTCATATGGCACTGCCTCAGATAAAACATTCTCCTTCCGGCGCATCTCGCGGGTGATTTTGTGCATACCTGGTGTACTCCGGAACTGCCTTGACAGTGCGTGATTTGCACCGGCGCGGCCAAGGATGGATGAGCATTGTGTTATCGGCCCGGCGCCATGCTGAGTGAGCACCGCCGGTCTGAATGGTATATATACAGCTTGTAGTTTTCAGTGAATGCATCTTCTCGCAAGACCCTCTGAACTTGAGTTTCAATAGCCTGAGTTGCTGTCCGTGTCCAGCTCGTCGTGTGGGGGATTGGTTGATGGCGATAACGAGGAGGGTGATATGCCCGAGCTCGAGTCGTCGTCGTCGAATTCGTCGTGGGGAGGATCGGAAAGCGGGGACTCTAAGGACGCCGCTGAGTTTCCGTCCTGTGGTTACTCACCATGGCCACGAACAAAGCAGTTGTCACGTCGACACCGCTCCCAAACCATCCTCGCACGCAGACGAGATTGTTGACTATCTGGAGGTGACGATCAGCGAATGGCTCGACAACATCGAACTCGAGACACCACCTACATCCTCGTACCCATCGGCGATGCGTCTTGCCAACGAAGACGGCCCGGACGACAGTGGACACCATGACCGAGCTTTACGACTCGGGCGCCTCCCTCCACATTACCCCATACCGGCATCGTCTCTTCAACTACGTCTCGATCGCGCCCCGACCCATTCCTCGTAATTGGCAAGGGCGATATGTGCGTCAAGATCCCTAACGGGAAGGGCGTAGCGACGACGGTCTTGCTGCGGGACGTGTACTACACGCCAAAGATTGGGTTCACACTTATCTCGGTTGAGAAAATCACCGACGCAGGCTTCGCGGTTCTCTTCCGCGACAACTTCTGCAAGATCTTCAATGAGAAGCGGAAGCAGGTCGGGAATGTCCCAAGGGGGGTTCAAGTCGCGAAAAATGGAAGCGGGGTCGGATTTCTCCAAACCCCAGCTTCCAGACCCCCCCTCCCCCCCTCCGTCCTATATCGGGAAGGCAATTCCCACGATAAGATAAGGTACTTCCAGTCAGGTACCTTTTGCGGCCAAATAGAGTACTTGTAGTAAGTACTGAAGTCTGAGAGTATGTCTACAATGTCTTGCAGCCATTACTAGCCATGCTCTCCACACTCAGGCTGAATATCAGTGACATCTGATCAGTTTGATAGAATCATTCACACTGTGACTTTCGGTGCCCCATCAGTTTTTGGGTGAGCAAAGTGGAGAACCATGCATCAGCAAGCTATTGGTAGGTCTGTATACCTTCTGTGAAAATACTAGCAAACACTTTTTTTCCACCCCAGCTGGACCCCCCCTCCCCCCATCCCGATGTCCGATCGGCGGAACTTGAACCCCCCTTGGAATGTCCCAAAGAAGAAACGAACGTACCGCGTTGAGTCGCCCTTCAATTGGGAAACCGTCACTAACCCAACCGCCGCCGCTGCCATTGACGAAACCGTCTCCATGGAGGAGGTGCACCGCCGCCTTGGGCACGTCGCGCCAGACACCGCGAAGAAGCTCGTCGCGGACGAGCATGTTACGGCGTGAAGATCGACCGCGTCGAAGGGCATCGCCTGCGACTCGTGCGTACGCGAAAACGACGCGCAAGCCCATCGGGAAGGTGCGTAAGAAGGCGCGGTCGACGGCGATGGGGCAGAAGGTGTTCTCGGATGTGTGGGGGCCGTCCCCCGTCGAGACCATCAACCGGCGCGAGTACGCCAGTTTCACCAACGACCACACTCGTTGCACGACGAAGGACGAGACGTTTGGGTCCTATTGCGCGTTCGAGGCGGGGCTGCTCACGCAGTTTGATGTCCGGGTGAGGAAGCTGCGCGCCGCTCGCGGAGGCGAGTACTGGAGTGCCGAATTTGATGAGCACTTGGCGAAGGCGCGGACAGAGCGGGGTTTTCCGAGTCCGGTGCACGACACGAGCATAACGGCGTCGCCGAGCGGCTCAATCGAACGCTAATCGAGCGCGTTCGGGCCATGCTGCACGTGAGCGGCTTGCCCAAGTACCTCTGCGTGCACGCGGTCTCACTCAAGAACCGCCTCTCGACGAGCGCGCTCGATGGCAAAACACCGTACGAGGCGGTGTACAACCGCAAACCGAGCGTGGCGCGTCTTCCCAAGTTCAGAGTACGCGTTTGGGTGCACGATGCGAAGGCGGGGAAGTTGGACGGGCGGGGGAAGGAGGGGAGATGGGTTGGGTTTGACGAGGTGAGCAGCGGACATCGAATATATTTGGAGGGTCGGCGCACGGTTGCGGCGTCCGTTTCGACAAGGACGACACCACGGTGCCCTTTCCCGACGATCTGCGGATTGAGGGGGAAGATGAGGACGACAATCAGCAGTCGTCGAGCACAAGCACGCACCGTACATCTCCCGTTTTCGTTCCTGCTCCCTCCCTCCCTCCCCCACTACCACGGTTCCCTCTCCACCGAATCCCTGCCCCAAGGGCTTCTAAGGCGCCATCGACTCCCCCGCAACCGTCGCCATCCGCGTTACCGAAGCCGAGCCCGTCGATTGCACGCCTACGCCAACAGCTTGCCCGTACCGACCCTATCGGATCCGGTTTCGAAGGTGCGAATGAGGATGGGGTTGGGTCTGGGCCGCGACGCAGTGTGCGGGAGCGACGGGCGGTCGTTCCTGTGCAGATGCCGATGAGCGGGACGGATCCAGCAGTCGAGGGCTGACGACGCACCGGATTTGGCGGCGCGCGCAGAGCTCTCCGAGAGCTAGGAGATGGTGGATGTGCTAGAGGACCACCTCGTCGCCGCGATTTCCGATGCTGAGGCCATTGACCCGTCATGGGAAGAGGCACCCGACTGATCAGCTGCCAATAACGTCTATTGAAGTCTAACTATCTTAGTATCTACATCTGGGTTGAAACATCCTCAGTGGCTAATATGTTCGAAAATTGTCAGGTGTAAGCTTCCCCATGATCTTTGCTTTGACGCGCTGACGACGAGCTCTTCTGCCGCCCCGGCACCCCCTTCGACGGCTACGGCTGCTGGGGGGAGGCTAGCGAGTGGTTAATTGAGGCGGTCTAGCTGTCATCCAAACAACCGACCAAATGACCATATGGAGTGTCGTCCGTATATGTAGCCTGACAAGTCTGTTTAGATTTTTCTAGGAGAAATTGTCAATACCACTCGACAGACACACCGCCGTGTTTCCCGGCCCGGGATCGAGAAATTGACCAAGGTGTTGAATCTCGTTGGAGAGGGACTTGAGCGCTTCATGGGTTGCCCGAGCACAGTGCTCAAAGCACATTCTTTCAGCCCACTCCTGTTCACAAGCCTGGAGGATTGTGTTGCGGTCGTCTTGGGAGCTAGAGCGCTGAAGCAAATCTTGAAGGTATAGATTCGAGGTTCTAAATCTCTCCGATGTCGCATAGATGCTATACGCAAGGGCCAGCTCGAGTTGGGATGCGAGGGATTTTGTGTGTTGCGAAAACATTCCGGCGCGTGAATAGCTGCACTCCAGTACTGTTGGGTATATATATATGTGTATATGCGTGTAAATCTGAGTCAGGACTAACGCTGTGTAATCAATATTAATGCTCTTGGATGACTCGACATCCACCCAAACAAACCAAATCGCTCAAATCACCCGTGGGAACTCGCCCCTGTCGGTGTTGCCTTTCTTCTGGCGCATCTCCTCCGGGTTAGATAGCTTTGAGCGGGCTCACCCGCAGCCCTTCTCATGCCAAAACGCTACCAAAACCACCTACGATGCCCTTCCAAGCCATCCCACTCGCCACTCGCCAACGCTTGGCGAGTATGCTGTAACCCACCACCGTTAACCCAGCTTGCGCTCCGATTCCCTTCCAAGAGCTCGCGGGCCTTTAAATAGCTGCAGGCAGGCTCGAAAAATTCAGATTCCATGCCTCCGCCGCTGCCCGCTCATCAGTACCCGGAAAGCCCTGTAGCTGTGGGACGGGTAAAAGTTCTAAACCTGAAGCGCGGGTCTGTGGCTCGTGAGGAAATCGCAACGCTAGCGCTGCCGAGGCTCACGCAGAAGTTAAGAACTTGCACAGAGTCCCTAGTTACAAAGACTAATAATTTCGGGTCTGCTCTTCTCCCCGTCTGCCTGAAGTACATCACCACGGGCTCTCTTGGGGCCCAGAAACCAGAATACAGCCTGCTTCGATGGCGTCGACCGATATTCGAGAGCCTCCTTCTTCCAATAATCCGCCAGCAAAGCTAGTAACAAATGATATTGGGATCGTTCCGCGTTCGGGTGACTAGCGTGGATCCAGGCAAGGAAGATATTGATGCGAGTCCAAAGATTGGCCATTCGTGGATCATCTCCCTGGCGCATATTGATCAGTGTTGCCCGAATTGGCTGTCAATGAACCAACCAAACCGTCTTCAAAGTTATGAAGAACCTTCATAATTAACCTCCATTCATGCAAAGATTTCATTCAGGTCGGGCAGTTACTCGCTCAGTGGCAGTGAAGCATACCTCGCGTCTCGAGCTGACACGAGCTTCCTTTACCTCGGCGTCTGAGAATGGTCGTGGGAAGCACGCTGTTAAAGCGCCTTCGATATCGCGGATGGCACGGACGAGATCGTGGTGTATGCTCTCGAAGGAACTCATTGGTGAATGCGTCCGGCCAGCCTGCTGGCACCTTTTAGCTCATGTGGAACGCTGTTGGCTAATAATGACTCACTGCTGATGACCCCGATTTTGGAATAATTTTCTCACTCTTCTTTGCCTCGCGCCATCACGCATGCTATGAACATGCTCTTGACAAACTCTTCAAACTGTGCGTGCAGACACCCAGGTTGAACAGCCGTGCACCGGATTCACACTGATACTAGTTTTATCCACTGATTCAGATGGAGTCATGTTCGAAGTTGAACATGACTCGGAACGAGGTGAGATCCAGTGCTTGGAACGATGGAGTAGGAGAATAAATACAAAAGCTCAATAGAAGCTGCTTGGTTGAAGAAAGCATAATGCACAGTGCATTGCAGCGAGACAAATTGCAGCGTCTGCCTCCTTCGATTCGGGTGGGTCGCCCTTCCAGTCAGCGAGTTAGGCTCATGATGTATTATTGCTCGCTAGTCCCACGCGGAGGCTGCTATCGACCCCCGCATCACCAGCGCCGAGCGGTTGCGTGCGACTTATCGGGTTGTACATTGGGTCGAGAGAGTGCAGAGGATAACACCGACGTCAGTGGCCGCACGGCTCGCGCTGCCGGTAGCCTCCGCAATTCTGGCAGCCACGCCGGTACTGGAAATCGATGTCACTTCCTCAACAATAGTGGATATACTCGCCTGCGTCGTCCATGCAATTGAACTCTTGGGGCTGACGGCTCAGGACGAAGGCCGGCCACTCGGGGCATATCGGGAGCTATGGCCGTCCTTTTGGCTTTGGGTCCCGTTCGTCCGTGTTCATTGGACGTTACTCGACAAATACGACATCACGGCGGCCGGTATCAACAGCCGGATCATTCGCGCTATGGTGGCATTTGTTGGACCTGCAGGTGATCTCAGAAGCATCTTTGAGAACCACGGTATGGCAGGCTTCTTGGGGACGCTCTTTCTTGATCAGCGCCGCCACGCAATGACTACCATCCAAGAAGAGAACCTCGCTTGGACGCAATCCAACATCGACGAGTTAGCGGACAACTTCGACGGGATTGCTCAGCTCATTGAAAGAACGACTGTGCGCCTCGATACGGCGTGGGCGCACTGCCCAGATCGCGAACTGCCATACACCAAGATATGCATTGCAACAAAGATCATGCATTCTCTCATCCAGTTCTATGCTGCTGCCGTTGCGAGGCGTCCCAAGACCGTCGAATGCTTGATACGCGCTCTTGGGCTTGGCGCAGTCTGGGCGGGCCGCGGAGGCTGCGCTACGACTATGGTCCACGACCACATTGCTTCGCTGGAACATCTCTTCAACCAAAGTCGGGACGACGATCGTAACATCCGTCTTCTTCGCACGATGCTCAAAGGCAGCTTGGTATCTTCCTTGCTGTCAGTCGCGGAGTTATCGAACAATAATGGTCATTCGGAGCTCGATGGCTGGCTCCGCGACCTATTGGAACACCATCTCCCCAACGCTACCTTCGATCCGCGCTGTCTCGGATTGCTCAAGGGTTCTATTTCCGAAATCTACGGGCAACATTCTTTTTCACCTCGTCTAGCCTCGTCCCTCAATGAGCTTTCCGACATCGTGGAGACGAGGAGCCAGACGTTACAACTCTTTGATACCGCGGAGAATCACCAGCGGCGGATGTGCCACAATCCCCAGGTGCGTCCCAGTATGGACTGACGCGACTACTTACGCCTCACTAGTGTGCAAAGATTGGGCCGTCGCGGTCTCTCTCCCAGTGCAAGCGCTGTCAACGTGATGTATATTGCAATAGGAGCTGCCAGAGCGTAGCATGGCGTCTTGGTCACCGCGAGGTCTGCGAGCATCCCGCAAGCTACAGGCATCGCCAGCCCGCGGAGCCAGGCGGAACGTTTTCTGCAGGAGGCTCATCTCGCCGAATACCAGCGGGAGAAGCTAGCTGTCTTGGTCGCTCAACTCGCGTGTGTCTTTGGCGGCGGCACCGCGAGCGTGGTCCATTTCCATTATACCAACGGCAGGTTGCGCGAAGTGGTGGCCCCCGTGGAGCCCACTCAAAACGTGATCGTCGGCACGATGGCCGGGTTCCATGTGGAAACTCACCGCCACGAGCGGCTCGATAGCACGGGCCTCACCCGTCTATACAATCTACGTGCGACGGATTCGGGGAGACTGATCTGGCTCCAACTCCTGGCGAATCGCCTTCCTCCCGATGTCGAGTTCTCCCAGCTCTCAGCTTTAGCTCCGGAGGTGTGGGTCGAGCTGTGTGCCTGGGCTACAAAGGAAACCCGAGAGATCTACGAACTCGTTATCGATTCTTTATGATACAAAGGAAATAGTCGGGATATTTATTTAGAAGACGTGGACAATATTGCACGAGAGATACAGCTACATAGATTGACGACAAACTGAATAAAAGACGCATTAAACGCCTTTCGTCTGTTCTAGAGTTTGACGTCTCCATCGCTCAGCCATCGCTTAGTCTATCTCGGACGGTGACATTGAGAACAGGCGGGCGACAGTTCGTCTCAGTTCGTACGCGTCGAGAGAGTACGCGGATGGAGCTGGAGTGATACATTGTGGATCTGAAGCCACAGAGGTACAATTCCGAGGACGCGCCGGTGTATCCGTTTGGGAGCTCAAGCCTGCCAAAGCGCGGGTGAGTGCCATTTGCGTGCTAAGATGTTACTGTGGACACTCAATAGCGTCATGTGCATTCCCCATCCCACGCGCAAAACCGCGTACCAATACGGCGTAAATACATCTAAACTAATGACCATGGCTGAAATGGAACTGGAAGCCACCACCGGGTTCGAACCCGCCCGCGCCGCCTTGGAAGAACTGCGCGAATGGGTTGCCGCCGTACTAGAAGGGGCGCCCGCCCTGCTACGCCATTGGGTCCATCGGATCCTCGCCGTTGTCAAATCGTTGGCGGAGTTCTGGGACGTGATTAGAAATCGGTTAGAAAGACAGAGGAGGGAGACGCGCGTACCGGATCCGACAGGACCTCCTACGCCTCGTTGAGCGCCGCCATCTTCTGTTCCGAGCAACCCTTATCCGGATGCGCCGTCTTTGCACCGCTACAGCTACAAGGCTCGTGAGCGTCTACGTACAAAAGAAACAGCAGCAACACGCACAAAGCCTTCTTGATAATCTTTGCGTCCGCAGCCCGGGACACGCCCAAGATCTTGGGATAGTCCTTGGCCTTGCTCTGCTTCAGCAGACGCTGCGCCTTTTGCAGCCTAGCGCCAAAATCGCGATCCGACCGCCCCGTCGCCTCAAACGCCTTCTCCAGCATGCTCACCGCCTCCTCCCACTCCTCCTTGACCAACATCGCTTCCCCTAGCCCGCGCAGTGCATCCGCCTATCCCCCTCGTGCATATCGTACAACATCTGGCACCAATCCTCGCTCTTGCGATGCGGCTCCATGTCTGTGCTCCTTGCACAGTTCACGCAGCAGCGTTCGCTGGCGCGGAGACATCTTTTCTCAGCTCCCGACGCGAGGCCGAGCATGAAGAGGTTTTCGGGAGCGAGCTGCGCGGCGGCTTCTGGGACTTCCCTTGACCGTCGCAAGCGCGCCGCGCCAGTCGCCCGCGGCGCCCTGCTCCTCCGCCATCGTGAACCCGCGTTCGAGCGTCTCGCCTTGGAGAGTCGGTGGATGGGCAGAGCCGCGACTCGGGGTCCGAGTGCAGGCACTTCAGGGCGTTGGAGGCGACGGGGGAGACCGGGAGGCGGAAGAAGGACAGGCGGAAGATAAGGGCATTGAGCTCTTGCGTTTGCGACTCGGGGAGGAGATTCGGTAGGACTACGTGGCCTTCAGCCCCGCATTCGGACAGAAGAATCCGGACCACGTACCTCATATGACCAACGGCGCCCTCCACATCCCCCGCCTCCAACGCACACTCGACATCGCAGCGCCATGTGTCAACACCCCCAACGCGCGCGTCGCATTCTCCACACGCATTGCACAACTGCGCGCTACGCTCCTGCCCCGCCTGCTTCGCCGCCGCTTCCCCGTCCGCAATGTCCCTCGATAGCGCGTCCCGCTCCTCCCCGTCGGTATAGTGCGCGAGTGCCGCCCGCGCGGTGGCAAGGTCCCCGTCCTTGGTGTATATGTACCTGCATGGGGTACGCCGAGGGCAGCGGTGTGAGCCCCAGCACGCGCGTGAAGCCGTCGAGGGCGGAATCGTGTCGTCCGAGGGAGAGTGTGCTACGTTAGTAGTACAGTAGGCAGTCGGCGGGGGATTGTTCTATCGAGCAAGTCGTGAGCGACCACGACGGAACTAGGGACGGGGGAGCAGCCGAGGCTCACCGATAGCTTCGGAATACGTCCTCGCGGCCTCACTAAACTGCCCACTCGAGAGAACGTTTGCGCGCGTCATGAGCGGCTGCAGGCCGGGCGAGTATAGACCAGAGCCCGAGTCGGCGTGGACCCCCGTCGAGGCTAGCAGTGGGCAAACGAGGGTCGAGGTGAACGCGTGTATGCGCATCGCTAGAGCAAGGGGAACGTGGAGGCGAGAGCCAGGTCGGAATGCCCATCAACCAGCACCTTGGAGAGCTCGGTGCACGGAACCCGTTTCCGAGGTGCGTCCTCGCCGTTCCCCACCGTCCCGCGTCGGACAATGAACACACGGTGAGCGGCCTCCCCCCAGAGACGGCTACGGCGCTGAATGGTGCTGAGCGATTTGCAGCTATTTGCAGACATCTTTCGCAAGCACCTCCGCGCCCGTCGTGTCCGCCAGCCAGGGCGCCCTCCCCACGGCGTGAACCCGCCGGCTCGAGCCCTGCACAGCCTCTTCTTGCCTGCGACGCCGTTCTCGGGCTCCCCGATGCCGCCCGATTGGTCGCCAGAGTCTGCGTCGCCCTCGATCGAGCGCACCGGCGTCGCCGCCTCATGCGTCTCCTCCTCCCTCGCACTGGACGCTCACCGCGCTGGCGCCGTCCGTGCGACACACGCGTTCCTCCGGTCGAACAACAATGCATTTACGCACAAGGCGCGATTTGCCAGCGCTCATGAGCTGACGCTCTGTCTACTGGGGCTTGAGCAGGGACGTGCGAGTTGAAGGAGGACGGGAGTTGCGAGGGCTACTCAGCTGGGCATGGTATGAGCGATGGCTGGTGCGTCCCCTGGTTTTCATTCCTTTCGCGAGCGTCTGTGCAGCCCGCCTACAGCCTTTTCTACCTTCATCGACTCCCTCCCTGCGCAACTAGGCCCTATTCTATGTCCCCCTTTACCCAGCTTGTCGCCCACTCGTCGACATTGGGCCATATAACGTCCCTCGCCGCCATCTTCCTCTTCGGTCTCTCCCCACCCCCGCTGGCCAATCTCTCCGCGACGTCGTACCTGACGCCAACGTCGCTGACCGGCAAGAAGGAAAAGAAGGAAAAGAACGAAGTGACAAGACCCCCGAGTCGCTCCTTTTCCTGACAGTCAAGGATTTCAGCACTTGTGGGGGGGCGGTCTACGAGGAATATCTACGTGGGGGCGCGAGCGGCGGAGCATCTCCTGCTTGCCTGCATCCGCGAGGACGTCTGCGGCGGGTTCAGTGGGCCGACGCAGTTTCGGGAGTGGGTGGGGATGTACCAGCCAGTGTCGACACGGGGCCAGCGTGTCGCGGGTGCGAGGCGGGGCGCGAAGACGGTACGGATCGTTCACGTACGGGGGAACGTCCGGAGCTACTCGACCGATCTCGTCAAGACGGGGAGCTCTTGACCCGAGAGCACCTGTGCGCGCTTCCTCTCCTTCATCGCCGGCGGGACACCGATTCGTACCACAAACGAATGGACTTTGGAGTCGGCGTACATCCAGTCACGCGCTCTACATCCAGCACCTTCTCGGCGCTCTCGACGCCCAGTACGGGCGTTAAGCCCGCTGTCGGCAACGCTGCAGTTCTTGCCTCCGTTAACGACGGCCAATACGCCGTTCACCGCCCGGCCGATGCGTAACGCTCAACGCGTTAAGATGGGATAGTTTACCGGTGGTTGGGTCGGAGCAGGCCATCGACGAAGCGTTCCTGGGCGTTTTCTGCCATTTGTTGTACGCCGAAGCATGGACTGAGTGGGCGATCAGCGTTGGTGGACCGCTCGCAAAACAGTGTTCCTAGGCGTTAGTGAGCTTTCGTTCTCGGCGCTTCCCAAACACTAACCTCGTACAGGTCGACTATAAAATCGCGCTCGGGCGCGCAGCAAGGTCCCGGCGCGACGATGGTGTTTTGCGACCAGCGTATACCATGTGAATACAAGTTTGCGCTAGCGGCGTCGCTCCTCCGGGTACGCGTCGATGCCTCCTTTTCTTCTTCACGCCATCGCCTTCCGGCGATGGCAAGACTTGGAAGCAAACCCCGGCCCTCAACGGACGTCCATAGACTCTCAGCGCCAGTATAATCGTCACCAGGAGCATTCGCGACCTCGATTTTGACTGAATGCTCAGGTCATCTCCGTTGGATCCCCCGTCCGCAAACAACCCTCTTCTCGCCGTCCCGACGCTCTCCTCCTCTCAGCGCCGCCCTCCCGCTCACCTGCCGGCGCAGCGACAAATCCACCGATAGTGCTGGCGGTCCGCCCAACACCAGCCTGCTCCAAAGCGCTTATTTTCGCTTGCGATGCGGTAAGATCCCCGGACCTCGTCTTTTTATCCAGGGCGCCTACTGAATCCGCGCCTATCGAGTTGCAGACGCGGATGGCGGCCCTTGACATCTGTTTTAATATAGGCACAAATATGGCTCCATTTAGTAGGTAGACCATACCAATCACCGTTCCAGAAAAGTGTGGGATTGCTAATCGCCGAGTGAATTCATATGCCATCCATGGCGGTCCGACGCGTTGTTTCGTATAAGATCCCGAAGCCGCCATCATCAAGGCTGATGCTCATGTCGACTTCCCTCCTTCACTGTCCTATCGAGCTGGTCCAGGAGATCATCCGCCTCCTCCTTCCGAGCGAGCTCCAGCACCTGTCTTTGGTCGGAAACCACAATCTCACGTCTCTCTGTATTCGGACACTCTTCCGCAGCGTATTCATATCTTCGATCGAGAACCTCGAGCAGTTTTGCGAGCGGTTGGATCAGCAGCAAGACAATTGGCGGCTTGTAAAGGTCTTTGAGCTGTAAGTGTCATTTCGCCGAACAAAGGCGAGGGTCACGCCGACATAATTCCAGAAACCTACACGAATCTACAGCGGCGGATCCAGGAGTTCTTGCCAAATGCGCTATCTGTCTTCGTCAGTTGGACAATTTGACCACCTTCAAGTGCTCCAGCGCCGACATCATGGGCTTCCTAGGCAGCACAGGGTTCGAGGGGACTTTCCGCGCTCTCCGGAACATCTCTGTCCCGCTTCTCGACGCCGATACCCTCGACTCCTTCCTCAGAACACGTTCCGCCACCACAGTTCGGAACCTTGAAGTCGTCTGTGGGCCCTTCGAACCAGACGCGGCGCGCAACCACCTGGCAAGCCTCGCCTTCATGGCGAACCCATCTCAAGTCGCTAGCTATCCTAATCTTCGCACATTCCTGGGACCCGACTGGCTTGCTGCTGCTCTCCTCCCGGACAGTACCGTACAGATGGCCACAATCATCTGGACCGACCCGGGCGCCGTCGATGACCCCGATCGACAGATTTTAATCTGCCGCACCTTCGCTGGGCCTCTCCAGCGCCTCGCGATCTGTCTACACGGATGGAACTCGCTCGACATGCGCATTCTCGCGGATTCATTTCCCGATCTGACGCACCTCACGATCCGCAACCACGAGGATGCTTGGTACGAAGTTGAGGAAGAGCATGTCGAGGAAGAGCATGTCAAGCGGTTTTTCGCCAACTTCGTGGAGGCGTTACCGCGATGGGTGAAGCTGCAGACGATCCTGGTTACGGTGGACGAGCGGACTCTTCCTGCGGTTCCCAGATGGATGTTGTACGATCAGGACGCGGAGGCGGCCATGAAGGAGCTTTGCCCATCTTTGCAGACCGCGCAGAGGCGCATTGCGCTTGAACCCGAATGGCCGGAGACAGTGCAGGATTAGATCTTGAGCAGAGATACTCGAGTACGTACAATAGCTAGACCCCAGATTTAGAAAGTTTACAACCTCGGCTACGAAATGCTCCTGGAGTACGCCAATGTTCGCCTCAGGTGAGAGCGGGGGTGGGCGTCGCCGTCGGTACGCGTGGGGGCCGGTGGCCTCACGAGCACTCAGCGGGTAAGAACGCGGCATCTCTCGGTCCTAGACGAGCGTTTGAGGCTTGATCAAACGCAGCATGCGACGCGCGAGCTACCGCTACGACATTTCCTACATCCGTCGCAGCGATAGCGGCATCTGTGAAAGGGGCGGGAGCGCTCACTGAGAAGATAAAAGAGTCACAGCGCCGATTCAAAAAGATTTTTTTTTGGTAGCTAACTTTGTATTCAAAAATGGAGACATTGCCGGGGATCATTTTTCCCCCATTTCTCTGGGTTGGTTTTGGTGATAAATGTCTCCTCCCAAAATGGAGGATCATTTCTGACCAAGAATATGTGTGTTTTTTGGGGTATTGTCTACAACACATACCTCAAAGAAATGCCTCTTTTTGAGCAGATTTCTTTCTACAAAGAAATGGTCTAATCATAGTCTAGAAAAAAATGGATCTACCATCAGTTCTATTTGGTTAACGTTGATGATGATACCGGAAATAGACATATTTTCAATGATAAATAAGCCTCTATTTTTCTATGTCATCATTACTCACCGGAAACGATGAAAAGAATACAATAGGGCTGTTCACAGTAGGAGTGAAAGACTTGGTGCAAGATTTGGTGCAAGTAATAAATAATCTTCTATCCAAATCTTGCACCAAATCTTGCACTGGGGTATTCACAGTAGAACCTGCGGATTACTCCCAGATTAATCCCAAAAATAATTTTCTCATGCAGCAACAGGAGCATTAACCCATTGCACTTGCACCAAATCTTGCTTGCCAAAATTTGGCAGTTAAGACTTGGTGCAAGATTAGAGCATATTAGTTGCGGCTCAAACACCTGTTTTCAATACACATTGTTTCCTACTCCGTTCCAATTGAATCCCGGTTGCTGTGGCTACATAACTACAAATTCTGGCCCCAGTTGTTACACAGAATTTTGTGGTCAAATCCTGCAACTAATATGCTCTATTAAGATTTGGTGCAAGATTTTTTACTGGAGTAGAAGATTTTCAGTGTGTTGGAGCCTGAGGATCAGCTTTCTGCTCCCATATCCCACAAGCTTTCAGATTATTCACTTGCCTCGAATACCTCTATGATCATGGCATGCACCATCTACCCATCATACCGGCTCCGCAAAAGGAATTGCGGCGCACCGAAGGATATCCTGGATAGTCGAGCAGTTAACGTTTATGTTATCATATACCACAAGTATGGATCATTCTCCATCTGGTAGAATGGGACTGGCTGAAGGCTGGAGAAAAATTGCAAACATTGTGCTCAATTCCTCTAGCCAAGGGTAGCATCTGGCTTGGTTTTAAAATATTGGCATTTTTATGAGATGCCTGAAAGGATTTATGTCTTACTAGATGAAAAAGACCTCAAATGCCAGGAAATTTTGTCAGTGTTGGGCCAATAGCGATATTATATACCTGATCAAATATCATGCTGATTGCATCACAATTCCATACAGGCCAAGGCAATGTTGATTTACTTTTGGTGACAGCGAGTATATACTCCGCAATGAGGTAAGTTCTACCGACATGCATAAATCCCCTACCGCAATGCGGTAACCTAGAAATACCGCACTGCGGCAGTAACTTTCTTCCGCAGCTTCCCGTAACACACTGCGGTACCTCTTCTGTACCACAATGTGGTTTTTTTTGGAATACCGCATTGCGGTAGTGTAATACCGTACTCGTATTGCGGTGGTTCAAGTTTTGAACAGTCTGCTCGAAATCATATCGCCAAGTTCGAGAGTCTCGTGAAATCATTGAATGTGTAATAATAACTATCCTAGGCATTAGAATCGCTTCTAAGCCTCCCTTCCTTCACGGCAAATAATCCGCATCGCATCAGCGCGGCTATCACGGTGTCATTAAATGTCAATCCCTCTTGCTTCCTGCACTCATCACCTCCTCGCGCAATCCACTTCCCTCACCTCTATGCCGCAAAAAAAAGGATAATATTGGTTGTAAACGCCGGACTCAGAAAGCTACGCGCGAGCGGCGTAAAATCTATCGCTAGCACTAGGCGTACCACAAATCTGTCGACGGACGCGCCTTTCTCAGAGGCTCGGCGCCGACGCAGACATCCAGCCAATCCTTTCTTGCTCCGACGATCTCTCTAAGTGCGATGAAATGTCCAGCGTCGACGGCCAGCCTCTTCCGATGACGTGCCTGAGTTTGTCGACAGTTCTTCGCCGCCAGACTCTCTTCCGTTCGCATCTACGTTCAACCGCGGGAGTGCTCCCAACCCCGGATGGTCTCCATCGCACTCGGACCCGGACTCTGGCGCAGGGGCCTCTGACTCGGATAAAAGCGAGGCAGAGCCAGAGATTCCTGCTCAGCCTGCTCCCGACACACTTCTAAACCTGCCGTACGACAAGCACCGCGCGCGACCTGCCTCAGCCTCTGAATCGTGTTGAAACTCGGCGCCAGCGTCGCCTCCTCCTCGAGCGACCTGTACCGGATGTCTTAGCAAGCGATGAGCCTCAGCAAGACAGCGACGGCTACGCAGCTGTGCGCGCACGTAGACCCAAAGTTGAATTCTATGACTGCTGCTACAACTCGTGCATGGCTTTCACCGGCGAGTACTCTGACCTCCCTGAGTGTCTCCTCTGCTGGAGTCGGGCTGGCTGGTCTGAAAGGGTGAGCTCTGTGCCAGAACAGTACAGTACCATCGCGGTGTGGCACCCTTGCGCCACACAAGGCGTTAACGTTCCAAGTACTGATCCTCGACCCGTCCGATCACCTGCATATAATATATAGTGCCCGTCATATAGGTCACTGAGGACCTCCGAATCTGACAAATTCTTTGCGCGAAATTTTAATTTAAACTCATACATGTTTGCAGACTTGAACTTGAATAGATATGTAGAACCGATGTACACCGAGCCTCAAAATCGTTTATCTACCCCGCTCTCTTCGAATTAACACAGTGGTGTTCCCCAAACACATTCTTTGTCATGTAATACCGGCAGTCCACGCAGCTCACAAACATCTGAACAAATAATGCAGGGGATGGCCGCAAGCGGCAGAGACGAACCTTCTTTTGTTTTTTTCAAGACCGATTTCGCAACTCTATCAAGTGAGTGGACTAGAAGTTTGCATGTAGTCCAGAAGCCAACACCTTTCTTTTTCTTTTGAGCGCCCCACAAGCTTAAGTCCTATCTGTAATATATAGCATCGACCGAAGCATACATCCCAATCCTCCAGCTTCAAATTCCTTGATGTAGAAAGCTCAACCAAAAAAAGCTCAGGTCTGCTTTCTCCATCGCACTTGGAGGGAATAACCGGATCCGTACCTAGAAGGTTTGCGAGCTTGCGTCGAGATTATGTGGTCTCTCCGCCAGCTCTCCGCACTTCCGCAATGGATGTGTACGGCAACTCCACTCGCGATCCGAACGTCGGCGTCCGGCAACGGCTGCTTGCGCGCGTTCCACAGTATCCATCCCCGTCCCCTATCCTTCTCATTCTCCTCCAGTTCTCCGCCCGCACCAGAACACCACCAGTACCACGCTCTGCCGTTACACGTGCTCGTTGCGTCAAAGGACGTGCTCCCACTGCCCCCCTCGCCCGCGTGCCGCCGGGATCGGGACCACGACCGGAACAGCGACGCGACGATACTTATGGCCAAACAGATTCATGGGCGCTTTGGAGACGAGACGACCTTCCGTCCCCGCCGATGCGGCCAGTGACATGATCTCGCGGAGCGTCCGCCCTGCCTGTTGAACGTTGCATGCATGGTCAAGTCCATCCAATACACGTTCGCGGACGCCTTGCCAAGGTGGACAAGTAGCGGAGCGGGGGCGAGCATCTTCTCGGCGCTCTCGACTATCGCGGACGTCTCCGGCGAGGCCTTTCGGATACATCCTTATCCTTCTCAATGATACCATATCGTCGATGTGAGCCATCTGGAGAACCCAGTCGCCGGTCGCGACTGCGAGTCGCGTTTCTGGGCCGGCTGCTACTCGAAGGCGGAGGAGTATCTCTTGTGTAAAAGTGTCTGGCTAGTTGTGGTGGACGACGCGGAGGAAGTAGACAGCGGCATTGAGGATCGGCTGTGGGGTGAAAATCTCGTGGACTGGAGGCATATGAGGGTAGAGATGAATGTAGGACCGTTAACACGCACCTTGGAAGCGCGCAGTGCCGGTCGGATTTTTGAGCGCCACACCGTTTGCCCACTGTCGACAACAAACTGGCGGTCTGTGTCGCAAAAAGCCGATTTGGACTATAGCCAGCTATAGCTGCCTATAGTCCACCAAATGGCTATAATTTTCTGGGCGGCCCATAAGAGGCGAGGTTTATCTTGTAGGTGGCTATAGGTGCTGTAATTCTTACAGGGTTCCATAAGACGCTATAGGTCCCACAGCGGTCTATAGGTGGCTATATGCAGCCCGGCCCACCGTAGCCAGATTTCGACGACGCTCAGCTTCCGCCAGATACATTATTCAAATTTTCATAATAAGCAGCATTCACATTCAGCTACTCGAATACAGGGGTGTGTTTATATGGAGTGGAGCAATGTGGGGCAAGGCCGCCGCATCCGAAGCTTGGGCAGCGACGCAGGAAGGGAGCGAGGGGACGGAGGAAGGGGTGACAAGAGACGCAGGACGACACGGCACACTTGAAAAGAAAGGTAAGCATCGGCATGTGCGACGGACGACAGACGCACCACCAGCAAGTTGAGCAGGAGCGCACAGCGGAGGCGGGAGCACGCAGCGGAGACGGGAACCTGCTCGGGCATCAGCAAGGCGAGGGAGGCCGAATGTAGGCAGGCACATACGAGCAGCAAAGTTGGTATAAGTTCGAGCGATGGTCGTGGTGCGGAAGGAAGGAGAGTGCGGAGGCAGCGTCACACAGCGGTCGGCCTAATATAGTCCTGCTGACATCACCCACTCCACCCAGCCTCCCACAACGGCGATACACCCCCGGGCCCAGATCGCGCCCTTCCTCCCTCCCCTCCCCATGAGCGATACGACCCCCACCGACCACGAGCTTCATTGAAGGCGGCCATGGGGGTGTCTGCATGATCTACGGGGGGCGCATCGACGCGCTTGAGTCCGAGATGAGCGCGCACTTCATCAACGCATTCGGATCGCGCAACGAGCCTGCTCCCACCAACCACCTGGCCAGCCCGTACTTGTCTGTGGGGTCTGCGCACCGTCCATGCCCTACGATGACCAAACCTACCAGCCTTCAACCTCCCCTCCCCGCTCTCCCTTCGCGCACAGCCGGGGTCCGCTCGAGTCTACGGATAGCTCAGTAAAACGGCGCTGCCTCAACGACCCGCTTCAAACACGAGTCCTCCTCACCCGCACGCCCTAATGCCCATTCCTTATCACCTTTAACTCCACGGCCCTCATTCGTGGTGGGGCTTGCGAAATCGCGGTATGTTGTGTGTACGCGTCGCCGCGATTCCTATCTGACCCAATTCGCCAGAGAGCTTGTTTAGCCGGGTGGATATCTGGACACCCAAACGGACGACTACGCGTACTTCGGTGCAGAGACGGAAGGGGGGAGCAAGCGCGGGGACGGGCATCGTGTCGCCGAGTTTGGCGCCAAAATCCGAAGCGAGCCAGGTCCCAGGTGCGCTATCCGGCTTGTTACTCAAAAATCTGGCTCATCTCAGCCATGTAGCCCTCGCCGCGTGCCCAAATAATATCCATGTCGCCGCCGAGCTCGACAGCGGCATTCGACAGTATTTCGAATACCGACTACATGCATTAACCGCGCAACTCACCCAACGCGACGCTGTTATCACCGAGAACGCGGGACAGCTCAAGAAGATCGCTGTAGAGCGCGATGAATGGAGGGAGATTGCACTGGCGGCGGAAGGCGCAATTGCGATAGGATTCTACTTGAACGATGTAGTAGAAGAAGATTGGTTCATTAGGGGCGGGCAATTGATCCTTTCTTAGATATACATGTCTGGAAGCAGGTTAACTCTCCGCGCCAGCTATAGAAAGGCTATAAGGCATTGTAAGACTACTATAGGGCACCTATAAGAAAACTGTTTCTTTATAAGAAGCTATAAGATGCCATAGGACGCTGTAAGCTGGCTATAACCCTCCTGTAATCTGCCTATGGAGGGCTGTAGAGCCTATAATCCGCTATAGGCCAAATCGGGTTTTTGCGACATTGGAGACGACAAACGCGCCCTTCGCATACGAATCCTCTATGCACAATCCCTCTACCAGCCCGGCGCGTCGGTCTCCGGGTCCGCCCGTCTCGTCCGCCACCCCAGCGCCACTACCAGCCTCGTCGTCGTTGGGTGTGCTTCCGAGCCGTCCCGCCTTCGTCGTCGTCGCGCTCGGTCTTCTCTGCATGCGGGAGCTATTCGTGGATCTCGCACCGCCATCGTCCGGGCAAGCGTCCTCTGGCGTCCCTCCCGCAACCCCCGTCCCTTCCGCCAACCTCCCGCCTGCTCAACGCCCAGAATGCCGCCAAAACAGCGCCCGGCGCTTCCCCACTTCCCGTCCCCGCCATGGTCTCGCCGAAGCGCTCCAGCCGGAACTGGTTGGGGTTCCGAGTCGGCGGTAGAGGTGTATTGGCGTTAGAAGTTGTCGGCTTTGGAAGGACAGAGCCCGAGCTCGGTTGACGGCCCACTCTCACCAACTCCCACCAATGCTGCGCAAGCGCCGATGACCGGACGCTGGCTACTTCTGTCCTCCTCTTTTTCCATCTCCTTCTCCCCCAAACGACAGCCCTCGCCCTCGAGACACATGAGATACCCGACGCCCGCACACCCAAACGCGATGGAACACCGGCATAACTGGCGCGTCGAAACTTTTGTGTCAGACCCGAACGCGACCGGGCAGGCGCGTCTCCAAAGACGGCACAGAAAACAGCAATGCGTAAAAGGAGCTGGAGACGGCACGGAAAGGGCCGAAAGTGCTTGGAGCGTCGCGACGGGCTTGCCGCTGTCGATGAGGCACGATATGAGGTTGGAGGCGAATACATCGGGCGAGACCTCGCGCAGGAGGTGGTGGGTTTGCAGTGGGTGGCCATTGGTAGCTTGAGTATATGCGCTGGTTTGAGGTGAGACGACCGCGTCGGAAGAACCCGAGGACGCACCGAGGTCGCCCTGCTCAACACATGTCTTATGCGCCAGCTCACGGACATGGAGAAGTGCATCGCGGTTGACCTGAGCGGCCTGGAGGAGGCCGAAGCAGCTAGGGAGGTGGTAGCCCCATCGACACATCGCAGAGGATGAGGAACGGCGGTCGCGCTAGCGGAATCAATGTGAGTTATGGTGGCGGCGCGTCGGCGCTGCTCCGACGTCAAGACTCAAGAGCGGAAGGGAGAACGTGTCGAGAGAGGGGAATCCGGCGTCGGGGCTGGTCGATCACGGCGACGGCGACGGGAGCCTCGGAGTAGCCATGCTCGATGTTATCAAGGGCGTCGCCGAACGTAGGGACGGTGGAAGAGCCTCAATACAATGACTTGGGTGCCAGTCTAGAGCTAATGATGCCGCCATCAAATGCATTGGCCCAGGCCTGGTTTCCCGATTGGGCGTTGCTGAAGCGAACATGGACTCTAAGGTGTCCGAAAGGGGATATATGATTGCTAAGCATCGAACAACCCTATGGAAGACAAACCTAAAGGTTCGTCAATTCATGTTCTGGGATGCCCGGATCATAGCCCGCGTCAAGTTTACACATCCTTCCCCACACAGCGCCTGGTGAGAGCTCACCCCCGCCTGGGACGATCTGTGTAGAGACAAGGGACCAAGATGTGCCAGCGGAATCTGGTTAATGGGTTTCAATTATATATGATAGTATCGGGTCTTGTTACCTTCGTCCGTAATATCAACACCGGTTTCAGTTGAGCACGGGATTGCGAGTGGATGCGGAAGTCGCGCAGGATGCGAAATTATGTCAACGCTGGGCGAGGACCCGTCGGAATGGCATGGATAGTCGCGGAGCCGATACTTTCCAACTCTCAGGTTTTGATTTGCAAAATATCGCTCGATAGGCACTATGGATGTTCGGTCAACTGAACAGGGTTACTGAAAACACCGCCAACCAAAGTAGCCACATTCCTCTCTGGGACAGCGGGCCACATACTCTCCGATGAACTCCCCTGCATCTGCGAGCACAATCACAGACTCGACCCCACCACATTCCGCGGGCACATCACAGGCACAATACGGCAGATTGCACTCGTATGTCGCACAGAAATCAGTTAGCTCGCTCGGGGGAACACGCATGAAACGGCGTTTAGTCAGCTTCACAGCATCCCTGAAGAACCAGAGATCATCGGAAACCGGCCTAGGATGTATGTTGAACGTAACGTTGCGGCGCTTGATGCCGCTCACCAGTCCCAAGGGATTGCCTTGTTGTTTCGAAGATCAATTTGCAAGACATTTTGCTTGCTTGCGGCGATGCGGCGGAGAAGATGCTGGGAGTAAGCGGCCATTGGTTTGTCTTGCCTTCGAACACAACCTTATATAGATGTACAATGAGTTCGATTGACTCATTGAGAGTCAACAATCAAAACTGGGCTCAAATGTGGTTTCAACACAGGTTGAGGTACAGCAACCTGATCGGTTGTTTCGGTAATCTGAGAATCAAGATCAATGGAGATCCCCAGCTGCAAGCTCTTCTCAGCTAGTAGCCAGTCAAATTAAGAATAGAGTGTCCTTGGTATCTCACAATTTGGTAATAATTTATCCTAGAAAGATTGGTCTTTTGTGGTGGGTTGTTTGGTTTGTGGTATATTCACCCAGTTAAGGCATGAATTTCACAGTGTCTCAGGAATGCCTTATTTGCACGAAATATAGACCCTGTGAAATTTTCTGTTTCACCCGAAAACCCCGCGACAAAGGAATTTCACGGGGTCAGCTCTTCTCAGCTAGTAGCCAGTCCGCACGAAAATTCACAAACAGGTGGAGTTTGTTCACAAAGACTGTAGTTTGTGCTAAAGGCAGGCGTGTTTGGGTCCGCATATATGGTCAAAATAATTTGCAAGCACACGGGAGGAGCAAAGATTTCAGCACAACTTGTTTGCATTTGGGCTCAGTTGTGTCATGGCTCAAGCCCGGATCAACCCCGGCCAACTCCCCATCATGACATCATGATGGCCGACCCCCGATACCCGATAAAACCTGCCAGGGGCGCTCACAACGACCTAAGAGCCCGATCGGACGTACAGGGTTATCCCTATAGTACATACCGCATATAACCCCAGTACAACTCTGGGAGAGGCTTAACCTCTCCCTCGTCTATACACCGCTTTGCCTTGCCCTTTCCGGGGTTAGCGACTGTTCTTGAAACCCGATCTTACTCCCGGTTCCTCAACGGCATCCAGTCCCCCGCCGGCAAGCCTGACCTAGTCCTGACAAGTTGGTCCAGATTGCGGAGATCATTTACATTTTTTTTTTGTAAACCAGATATTACTGTAGCATTCTGACCGGATGTTCACAAATCTGGAATTTCTCAACCTCCGAGAACTCTGAAAAAATTTCTTTCAATTTTAGGTGATTTTTCCCGTGTCCTTTTTTCTGCGCATCACGCGTCACCTGAACATCCGGTCTTCAATGATTTCTCCATGCCGAGGGTTAGTGATGTGTTTTAACTAAATAATCATGATCGTTTAATTTATTTCCTTTAAGATTTATCCAAATATCTTCAAATTTGTGTTGAATTTTCTTTCTTTCTGCAACTTTAACTTTATTTTGGTTAATATTTTTAATTCATCTTTTAATAAATCTAAATATATTCAAATATTATTTTTTGAAGATACTTTTTTATTTGAAGATACTTTTGAAATTAAATTATCAGAAGATTAAATTAAATTGGGAGAGTTTAAATTTCTTAAAAACACTACAGTCGCAAACCCACATCCGGACCAGACCCGTGTGCGGACCCAGCCGGTTGGAATGTGCAGATGTACTTGTCAATCGGCAGAGAGTTAGATACACTGTGTCTAGTTAATCTCTCTAAATTTGATGGTCATCAGATGAGTTGGCATAGAGGAATAGTCAAAAGACCTAACCTGCAAACTCTCCCCCGGGCCCAAGTTCAAAATTGTTTTTGGTGTTGCGATCTAATAAATGATGCATCTGATTGGGATGTTTGGGATAGCGTAGAACATAAGCATTACTCTCAGATACCCGCAAACCCAAGCCGGAAAACCTGCTCTTCAGTCAAGGCATGCAAGATGGTCCGGATGTGGGTAAAACTCAAACATGCGGTCGTCAGGATGCCTTGAGTGTATAATGTGATTGTGAGCACACAGCCACCCAATTCTTTTTTTTGCACATTATTTATTATTTTCCCCGCATGCTCACCAATTTTGATGAGATCAAGATCATTTTTGTTGCTTCTATATTGGTATTTCCTGGGCGCGGTCTGGATGGGGGTTTCCGATTGTACTTTTTAAAGATTCTAACCTAACTATTAATCAAGAAAAATGAATAGCGACATTTCTAATGGTCAGTTTCACATTAAAGATGAAATATATACATTAATGATTGCAGATAACAAAAGAAAAATAGTGTATAATTCGGATAATTTATTTTATGAAACAGCCCCTTTGAAAATATTAAATAATGAAATTCTTAATAAAGATGAGATGCAATTTCATAATACACATAATCACCTAATAAACAATCAAAAAGTTGTAACCAACTGTTGCCTTTTAACTTTGGAATCAGTGTACTGTAATATTATAGCTGGATATTCAGGTGACACATCACATCGCAAACAGAAAACAGGACACCGGAAAAAAATTGACCAGAAAAAAAGGCCTCTAGTAGTTGAAGGAAGAAGAAGAAGAAAAACACACACACACACACACAAAATAAAACCAAAAAAAAAAAAAAAAAACCCCACAAAAAAAAAAAAAAAATTGTGAGCATCTAGTTAGGAAGCGTAGTGTAATTAGTCTCAAGCAGCGTGAGTGGTGTTTGGAACAATCACTCTGAACGTAGCTACCTATATGTTGTTTGTAATGTGATTGTTCATGCTGTGGAAGTCGACGATGCAGCAATAATATATCCCCCATAATTTTCCTGGATGATTAATTCACGGTTGTATCATGATTCATTTGAATCATCACTGATGGTAACAGTCACACAAACGACCCATGAGCAATTTTTCACTGGCACATTTCAACATGTATCCCTCCATGGACAAACATGTCTTGAACAATCCAAGGTTGACATTTATTGCACAACGAAGTGCCCATGCTTCTATAACTTGTCCTGAATATAATGATATTATATGAATAGTGGATCAAATATAACGGCGGACAGGGGACATGGGCTCAGACCCATGCGAAACTTTAGCACATTCTGCAGCAGCAGAGCTTGAGGACTGCATAAGCTGCAGTTGTGCTTTCAAATATCTATCACGCTTGGCTCTTTGCCTTCGCGATTCCTTATAGGTATCCTGCTGTAACATCCGGCTGCCAATTTCCCCCCACTGTATCCACTGCTGCTTGAGAGTGCTAAATGAATTCTAAATGCACGGTGATCCAGTTTTACAATGCAAAAAGTGCTGTGTGACTTGCCGAACGTGGACTAATGATGATTGGAAAAGCTCGTTTGGCTGGATTTAACTATTCCGACTGTCAATCCGGAACCGCCAACAGATATTAGGCTTACGGCAATCAACTTGGGCATTATCATTCTCCCCTCTGCCGCGCCCAAATGTTGTGACAACATGACATACCTACACCAGAGTTGATCTGAGGTGTGTACTCGTTACTGTGAACTCTGCTACTAGCTCACCACGGCAGAAGGGCAATGATCAAACTCCGCATGCGTGTGGTTTGTATCTGTAATTGTTGAGTGAGCTAAATTGGACACATCACAGTAGAGAGCTGGAACAACCACGAGTTCACTGAAGCGTGCTATGGCCAAAACCTCATGGCCAACAGAGCGGGAACATGATAGTATGAACAGAAGTAGAGGCTCCAGCAGATGTAATGCCCGAAGGAATAGGACAGGATCATTCTGGGCAATCAAAAGTGCATGTCAATGATACAATTGGCCACCATACATTGGTCTTTTCCCAGTAGTATTTGAGCACACTTGTAGCATACAAGCGAGGGGATGCCAGTTCATCTGTGGTATGATGCATTGGATCCACTGAACCTCCCGAATGCACTTTATACAGTACTGGTCAACCAGTCATTTCAAGTCACACTTCATGTGGGAATGATTAGCGGGTGAAACACGGAGATTGGAAGCTCTAGATCTGTTGAATGCGGAAATCCAACCACAAGCAAACAAAACAACCAATCCGACGTAGGTGTGTTTGGGGCTCCATGCACAGTATCTGCATGGTGCAACCCAGACGAAGACTTAAAGTGACCGGCGGTGATGGGAAAAATATATAACTTGTCCGGTGAGTGTGTGTCGGATAAACGTCCCTAAAATGCCCCAAACACGACCAGCGCAAAAACCCAGGCTCATACCCAGCCCTCGTTGCAGAGCTACACAAGGCTTAATTTTAGTAGAGTGTATTCGGGCTTTATCTTACATTGATATAAAGCTGAAAATCCGAAGATGTGTAATATAGACACTCGCCAAAGTTTTGTCACAAATTCAAGTTTAAAAATGCATTTATTTCTACTCACTGTCCTGTTACTACTAGCACTGAGCGGCTGTAATGACGAGCCTGTGCTTTTCGGTTGTCTAACCTAACAAAATGGCGGAGATAGAGAGTAGAATCAAACTAGCACATGTACCAGCCATTTGTCCACATCTAAAGTATTCTTCCCAATGAATCCCGTTGACCATGATTTAATCTGATGTCACTGATGACATCAAGTGAATAAGTCCATCAATAAGATTGACCCCCCATGTATTGCTGTAGACCTCGTTAGATACTATAAACTCCCCGCAAACTTTTTTTTTCGGCCGCTGCTGGACCCCCTCCCCCCTACCCGATGACCGATCTGCGGGACTTGACCCACCCTTGCCTTGACCGTCCTCTATTGACCAGGTGCGCTACAGCGTGTTTAACGAGCCGCGCTTCGCTTCGGGTTTCGGATTCCGGCCCGAACCCCGTTCCGTTCCGTCGCCGATCCCGCTCCGTTCCGTTCGTCTGTCTTGTTTGTAGTGTCTTGTAGCTCGGAAAATTGAAAAATCCGCGCCCCGCCGCGTCAATCCACGCCTACGCTCGCCACCCGCTCACCAGGGGCTCGCTAATGGAACACAAGAGACGCCCTAACCAGGCTCAGAGCCAAAGTAATTAAAATTGGCCGAGCCGCAGTCGTGTCAAATTAAAGAAGCGGCATGGCACGCGTCATGTGATTGCAAGAAGGTAAATCTAGCTAGCCATTGGCAGATCCACAGTCTCTTCTAATCAGATCTAAGGCTGTTGCACAGAAGTCTACCTACTTCTTAGATGTTGCATCTGGCTGCTCCCCATCCAACTGCAGGTGTTCGAGGCCCCTCTGTAGCTCCCCGAGCTCATCGGGCTGTTGGTGCTCTGCTCGTAATTCTTTCTTCAGTGCCCGGATGCCATGTCTCCAGTACCAGCAGATATCCCACCAAAACTCATTCTGATATCTCGCGCTGTACAATAGATGTGGCCGGTGGTGATGTGCATACACAACAAAGCCCTCAATCTCCTGAAACAGTGATAGGAGACCAGGAGTAGACGTCTAAAGAGTGTATGAGGACCATAATGCCTTGATGACGCAAGTCTATACCTCCAGCTCATCCTCGAAGTCAATCAACTCCTTCACAAGGTCTCGAAACCCTTGGAGATTCTGTTTCATTAATTAGCTATGGGAGCAGTCGGCCACACAACCAAAATATACCTTCAGCTGACGGGTTTCCATCTATGTAACTCTACATTTACATTTCTTTCCTAGACCTCATATAGCCCCTTCATGACTCACATTTTGTCCGGTACAGTCTGGCAGCACTGCATGCTTGGTTTGAGTCAGGAAGACATGAGTGAGGCTCTGCTCACAGCATGCAACTGTACCTGAGCTATCTCAATAGAGCTCGCGCTCGGCACTGCAAAGTCCTTCCATGGCCATGAACAATCGTTTAACTTAACCCGAAGGTTTTCTGAAGCCCAGAATTCTGACCACATTTGGTGAAGTTAAGGAGGAATTCCCACTGAGCCTTAGCTCTGCCACATTCTCGCGCACTCTTGCAACCTCGACCGCAACCACTAACCGCACTCCCGCAACACTATGACACAAAGTCACGCTCCCGTAACAAACAAGCCGAGTTCAGCACTGAATTTTCCGTACAGGAGGTTGTCTCCCGCTACCGCAAACACAGCCACCCACTCCCGCGGTATAGAAAATAACTTCAGGCGCATTTCGAGAAGATCTCGGAAGAATAGACGACGGACATTGGACCTTCAAGCTTCAAGCTTGGTAAGGGAGCATAATTGTGATCTAGGCCGGGTGTTAGCTCAGAGGAACATGACCCGTACTCAAACACGCACGTAACACTTTTCGAAAAGCTTGGTGAGCTTGGCCCACCTCATCTGCGCGAGCTAAGACTGAACACGGCTAGCCAATGCTTCCCCGACCCGCCGCCCATATCCCCCGCAGCTGCGCGACACCGCTCATAGTGTCTGTGCAGCGTTTGCTGCATACTGTGCGTCGTGAGACGGGAGAGGGGAGCTCGCGTCGCCGTACCTTTGGAGATTTACTGCGCCCAGACACAACCGCCTGCAGCCGGGCTGCAAACGCGTGAACAACGCAAAGCCGTCCGGAGACGAAGCACGCACCTCCCATGCTTTGGTTGACCGCATTGCTGCCCGTGCTGATATTGAACACGCGCTTGCGCTTGTCCCGGACCCAATATATGCGCCTGAAGACGCGTTGTACATGCTGCTGAAGCTCGTCCACGGTATTGAAGAAGGCGGCCTGGCCATAGCGTCGTCAGTCACGTCCACCGAGACTAGAGGACGTGTAGGTCGGGGAGTAGACGAGAAGCGATGACTAGAAAGACCGAGCGATTGCGCAATATGCCTGCGAGAAAAACGCTTGAGCTGCGTTGTCATCAAGACCCGGTCATCAAGAAGAGCAAACGAAGCGACGCGCGCCAGGTGCCCGGGACGGCGTTGAGGATGATATGGAGCCTTCGAGAGGATTGCGCTGGTTGGTACTCGCTAGAGGGAAGCTAGGCAGGGCGCGCCATTCGCTCGGTGGGGCACAACCGTATGCGCGGCAAGGAAGCAACCGCTCGAGATACGTGTCGCGGCGTCCAGAGCTTGGGGGGGTCCGGGGTACGGCTCGAGTCCATGATAGATTCGCCCACACTCGGATGCAAGGTATGTGCCGACCGCGGGATAGTGAGGGACGCAACGGCGGCTAACTAGAATCCATCGAGGGCCAGTCTGCGCGCGATGATGATGCGGAGCGGACTCAGTATTGACGGCGTTTGCGAGGAGCGTGAGGACGTCGCGCTGGTAGGCGGAATCGCACAAGTCGAGCCCGTCGATAAGGAAGACGAGGAGGGGAAATGGGAGATCGGAGGATGACTCTGCATAGTTGCGTCCCGAACTCGGCACAGGGAAGCGACTGGCCTCCACGGACAGCACGCGCGATGGCGGAACGGATGGTCGAAACTCTGGAAAGGTGAAGGAGTCGCCAATACGGACCGTTCATTGAGGAATCGTGGGCGCGGAGACGAGGGGACAGCAATGAAGGGTTGCTCTGAGGAGAGGGAGAGGTGTAGACGAGGGAGGAACCCGGAGGGTGGGGATTATGCGGTTGGACGGTGGTGGTACAGAAGGAAGAGGGATCACGTGGGAGTTTGGATTTTGGCCAGATTTTATGGGGAGTTCGAGGCTTCGTAGGTACACGAGGCCAAGCCGGGTTAGACGATCTGTACAATCCGTCAACAACGCGGAATTGGCGCCGTTCCGTCACTTGGGATACTCGCAATGTAGATATCATTTTTATTGAGCTCGGGACTGCATTGTGCGGTATATATCAGAAGGTTACGAGGGAGTCAAAATTATGGTCGCCTCTCGCGAGGGTGTGACGAGGGTTCCACGATGCTGGTGGGCGTCTGATCAAGATTCCCAACAACAACAAGCCTGAATGGCTTGCGTCCCATTTCTGTGATCTCCAGCTCTGAAACTACAAGAATAATTCTGTCATTCCGCAGGTGAGTACATAGGGCTTTCCCCGCCGGCACTGCTTTAAATGTCCAGTAAGTATCATGCCGGGTTTAGGCAAGTTATGGGAATTAATTGAGGGACCGGGACCAGCCAAAATGGTTGCTACATGTTTTCTCCCCGTGCTGTTGTATACATTTTTCTGCTCTACACAATATACTATGTTACGGCTGCAAGTTGCGGTCCGGCCAATACCACCAGTATGTCATGCTCAATCCCTGCACACCATTGAGACCTTCTGTACTTTGATGGGTATACATATGAATTTGTGGTACATAGAAATAACACTGTCTGGGAATGTTTAGATACCAGGCCCGGACAGCCTGAGCATGCAGGACTTACTCGGTTGTACACGCAAGCTGTGAGCTTGAATAACTTGCTGCCGCGGATGTTGCGGGCCCGCAATGACAGCAACTACCATCCTTGGTGACAAAACAAAATAGATCTTTGCACTGAAGTCTGCAACGTCTGCAAAATCAGCAAAATGTCTAGGGCCTGGCTGATGGCTCACAATTGCTGTATGTTCCAGAGGGTGTCCACCATATTGCCAAATACTGTTGCTGGTCTAGATGTCTCCGTACATAGGTACTTCTGGTGTATGCTTGAGGTGCTGATGTGTGAACCAACCTTCAAGGCAAGATTTATTGACGTACCATCAGGATGAGATTGAACAGAAGGTGCATATAAGCTGCCAATTTCTGAAGGAGACATTGGATACCACTATAGAAGAAGCCACACAGGCCTGCTTTTATTATCTAGCGGGTAACTTACAGAGTCAATGACCTTTGTTTGAGTCGAATTGACATGGCTTTGTTCTGAAACAGCACAGGAAGGCTATGCAGCAATTATATGTTGCTAACTCAAAGACTGAGCCAGAGCTGTGCTGTCAAAACATCTGGTTATCCTGGTGTTTGACCTTAGAAACATGTTCCGTCGATCTGAAACAGGAGCCTCCTGGTTTGAAACAGGTTTTAGCACAAGCTGCACAGTCAAAAACCTGGTTATTCTGGTGTTTGACCCTTAAAACATATTCAGTCTATCTGAAACAGGCGCCTCCTGGTTTGAAACAGGTTTTAGCTCAGTTAAAAGCTGTGCAACTCAACGTGAAACAGGTTTCGGCTCAATTACAGCCTTTGCAGCTCGACTTCAACCTGTGCAGCTCAGTTTCAGGTAGGCAGCTTACTTACACTTTTGACATGTTCTGACTCTTGCTGACTTCTTGCCTTGTCGGAGGCTATGTTATCAGATCACAGAAACCATATTTTTAATGTCACACCTCCAAAATGAATCCTACAAATTCCCCAGATCTGTAAATTTTCCCCAAATTTTGAATACACAGGAGCTGTCACACATCAATATCAAGGGGCTGCCATCAATAGGTCTGAATACACAAAACGTCCCCAGAGCAAGTGAGTAAAATCACCTTTGATTCGTGTGCCTTGAACTTTGTCCCTTGTGTATCTTCTTAGCTTCAGGGAGAGCTTTGACAACACCACATCCACATCAAATCCTTCGCCAATCTCTTCGCTTCTCGCCGACTTGCCGCATCGCCTGATCTGTGTAGTCCCCGCGATGGTTGCGCCTGCGCGTAGGGCGCGGAGGACTAACCGCCTCCCGGGGCCGGTCCGGCACGCTACAGACCAGTCAACGGGAGGTCCACCCTGTGTATAGGGCGGAGACTAGGAACGCCGGAGTTGGGAACTCGCGGATAGCCTATAGCCGCTAGTCTGCACTTGTTTGATCTCGGATGGCCGCAACTTGGGTGGAGGAAAATTGGGTTGATATTGATGGGATCAAGGGAGAGTTTAATGCTGCTCCTCGCATGTTGCATTGAGAGAGAGTCCATGTTGCATTGAGGGAGAGTCTTGGGAATCAGTGTTTCCCGGCTGAGCAATCCAACGCTCGGGCATCGGCCACCGGATCAAGTATATGCCGGCTCCCGAATGTTCTAGTAATTTCTCTCAGTTTCCATCTCAGTCATCCATAGAATATTCTAGATACTTTACTGTAGTATATAAGCCTGCAGAATTGTAGGCGTTGGGCATCCGTTTGCCCTAACGCATCTAACCTTCATCGGCTTGCGATTGCAAACGCGAATCTTGTTCTCCCGCGCTTCCTTCTCCCGCGCCGTCGAAATTCAACACCACGCAACACTGTTGCTGCAAAGTCAAACCCAATGGCATCAAGCCCCGAATGGTAGATATCCTGTGTTCTTCCAACTTGGGAAATAAGTCAAAGCGGTGGCTCATGAAGACCGGCCCGGCCAGCGCATCGATAATTATATTACTTACACGGCTAAAAAAACCATAATCAGGCGTCAGAACGTAAACACAGGCACTGAAAATGTGAAAATTTACCTCTGCTGCAGACAAAAGCCTGCAGACAAAAGCCCGTATCTTTGCGGCCGTTTCGACAATGCGGCTATGCTGCAGTTGCTTGCATCCACGGGTGACATGTTGTGCGGTTGTGAGTTGCCGCACATGCGGTTGCATGCGGCACCTGTGCGGCAGCTTTGCGGCAGCTGCAGCTGTTTAGTCAGTCCCCGCCGGGAGTTCAACACGGCAAATGTCCGTCTTTAATCTTGATTATATTGTCCTCCACAGGTTTATAAGGCGCTGCAGGTACCGTCAAATTCGTCATTTTCAGCGCACCCACCCCATCCTCCAGCCGCAATGCCTTTTATGTGTGAGTAAATTTAAACTTAAACCAGCCGCCTGCGGTCCCATTCCCCCAACTTTTCACTGAAAACACATTGCAGATAACCAGATAACCTACCAGTGCAATAAGTGCGAAGCAACAGAGACAGTCAGCAAGGATGAGGAGCAGCCGGAGAAATGTGCTGAGGCTGGATGTGAGGGTGATATGGAGGTTGTTGATCTCGATGACGTCAAGTCGGATAGTGGGAGTGATTCTTGAAGGAGGCTGCCGAGCGCTGTAGCACAACCTGATTTGGACATAGACCACAAATTACTGCTTCCCAGCAATGCCTCACTGCTAGGCTAAGAGGCAACTAAGAGGCTACGTGCGCAGCCCCAAGGGATAATCTCTAGTCTCGTAGCCGCGCACTGTGAGGAGCTTATAAGTTCACCTTAGCTGTTGGGCCCGCTACAGTATTCAGCAAGCTGTCATTCATGTGACACAATTTAGAGAATAGACTTGACTAGAGATGCACTGCTGGCTTGATTTTTTTCTAGAATATCTTAGGTAGGAATATACCATTGGTATCTTGAAGGATCACCCCAGCAACTACCCAGGTTCAGCTATGCAAGGCTGGTTGCTTGGGGATCAACTATGTACTAGTAGCATATTTACTCATGCAAAATCATTATAAACAGGTCAATATGTCCATGAGTCCCTATGAATACCCATCGTTGAAATTGAGGCATAGCCTAGCAGTAGCCACAGAGATATCTACCAGGGTGACTATATTCTCAAATGGGATATAGGTTTGGCTTTGATGGACTAATCTGGCTAGAGATCTTACAGTGGACGAGAAATGCAATCATCCAGTCATCCCCCCAAGGGTGTGACCCCAACTGGACTAAATCCCTCACCTATAGTTCCCACCAACCCCCTCATATTAGAGCGGGTATGGGGGGGGGGTAAGCGCTCTAACTTGAGGGGCATTTAGCGATTTTGGCTGCAGCCTATATCTTCGCTATAATTCTAGGTAACTTCAAGGCCTCCGGAGGTGGTTCGAACCCGGGCGGGGCCAGGTGGGCGGGAGAAGATGATCGGCGCTGTCAGACGTGTGGGCGCTGACGTCCCGACACCCGCGCTCATCGTCCCGTCCCGCCCATCGTCCCCGACACCGCGCCCATCGTCCCCGACGACACCGCCATCAAAAAAATCAAAAGTTCCTAAATAGGCTACAATGCATGTATGTACTGTTAGAACTATCTAATGTGGCCCTGTTGTTGAGATACGGGGGGTGTTTCTGTAAAACATCATGGATGGACTTGGTCTTGGTGGCGGGGGTGTCGGGCAGCCCATCCCCGACATGCCCGCCATCAAAAAGATCAAAAGTTGCGCATCAACTAGAAACCCCCATAGGTACAAACCGCACTGCCTGAATCGGCCCCGTTGTCGAGATACGGGGGTTTCGATGAATGTCACGGACAGACACAAAATAATTATTACATATTTTACAAAACATATTTCAGAGAACATGTAGCCCTTCTATCTCGCTCCCGAACGCGGGCTGTTTCGTAGCAAACACCCTTCCCGTTGTGGAGATATTGAGCAAACACTGATCACTGGGTTTCAAGGCCATATCCCGTCCGGCTGGAAAGCATGAAATTGTTATCTTGCAAACTCAAAACAGAGAAAAGCTGCGCACCACCTCCCCGACCCTTCCTGCGCTGTTTTCATCAAATTCTGTGCAGCGCCCGTTGAAATATCGCGTGTTCTGTCTCAGGTGCATCACGGACAGACGGATGATCATGGAGAGACACAACATATTCTAACAATCTAGGCCCCTTTCCCTACTATTGATGGTTGACAAACACAACATTGGGGATAATCTTTATTTGTTTGCTTTGCTGTGTATAACTGGCTTCACCCTTCTCTGCGGAGACCACATCCAGGTCCAAGCACGGTCAATGCACAATACCAGCATCCTGTGTGCTTGCCCACTGATGGTTATATCATGTATGATAGTTCCTAGTCCTTTTTAAGCTCATCTTTTACCCTGTTTCTCAGATATTACACGGCAGAGTCATGGATGGACACCTTATCATGGTTGGACATCCCAGGAACATGTTCCCCATTCGTATCAACATACAGCAGACAAGATGCATAGTGATGTCTCAAATATAGAACATAACACCATTCATAGTACATGAGTATATTTCAGCCACATCATGAATAACCAGAAGTACTAGTGTGCACCTGCTGCTGCAGCATTCTACAGACACCTCACGTCAAGCTAGGACATGATAGTCCCAGATCCATCCCCTTCAAAGCTCAGTAAGTGCTCTCCTGGGACCAATGTCACATCTGTGGCCCTCAATACCAGTGTGATCTGTCTGATTTGGTGTGACTGGAAGCTGATCAGGCTTCAGCACACTCCCCTATCGATGGCTGGACCTGTAAATTGCAGGGTGTGCTCTCCTTTGCTATTTCCAGAGGAATATCTACTTTATTTGGCATTCTTAGGGCATCCATACAAGCATTTTCCATTAAGCCTGAAAACCTGATCAGACATCCAGCAATTTACCCACAAAGGAAGCTGTGGTGTATTATTTGTGCAAGGCCTCTTGGGGCTTGAATCCACCATCTGAAGGTGTTACCACCTATTCTGGCATCGGGGAACACCTGTATTCCTTGTCATGAAATGTGTCACAGTTGGACAAACCAAAGCCGTCTCTGAGGATACATGGTGGAGACATTATGGTCATGGACTGGTCTATAGCTACTTGAGAGTGTATAGAGCCCTTCTATGGCTCTTCATAAACCCTGCAATGCTTTTATGGGTCTCCCAAGTCTGAATATGTCCAGGACCCGGCTTTAACACCAATTTTACATCTTAAATCAAGTCCAGGGAGTGAGGGATAAGATATAATACAGCAAAACAACATGTATCAGGTAGTCTGGAGGGTCCTTGTCCCTTCTAGAAAGTTTTATCCAGCTGTGCAAAGGATTGCCAAAGAAATGGCCTAAATGCACGTATGGTACCTAAGTGCAAACTGTGAGCTTCCTCATCTCTCGGATGTAAAAAGTTAAAGTTGCCTGTATTGAGCGGCCGCTGTATATAGTCTGTTTAGGTACCAGAGCCACCCTGGAAACCACAGAAAATAATCCTCCAACTTTGCCTGATCCCTTGGAATACCATAATCAGTACTTATCTTGCACAAAGAGATTAGGTTGTGTCAAGAGATCCACCGGCCTGATAAATGCGCATACATGTACAAGGGTTTGGTGCATATGTATAAGTAGTTTAATGAGGTCATTTGCCCTTCTCATGATCAAGAGCAATTGGTAGGAGCTGCCTCATTTTTCATAGTCACCTCCTCATACCGATGGTTGTGATACCCACGAATGCACAATTCCTTCTGGAATAGGTTGGAATATGATAATGAACTAATACACATTCAGATCGGGCAAATATCTGCTCCGAGTATTGAGGGAGAAAATCTGTGACTGGAGATCATGCTTCATAGATATTGCTTTCCTGTAAGTGGATTGTGCTATAGGTGGGAGGAATTCACCACTCTAGCACACAGATACTGTATATCAAACAAGGGCTAGACAACTCCCCAGGTCACAAAGATATTGAGGCACCAACATACACCACTGGTCACATTGGATCCCAATGCCTTGATGTCACACCTACCTAAAAAGTCAGGAAATGCAATGAATGAAAGCCATCTAACGGCCCACCAAAGCACAGAAGCTGGCATCCACCCTATGATGCACAATGAAATGCCCTGTCCATCCGTGATTTGATGTCATGGATGGACACTCCAAATTGATTATATGCCTGAATTTTAGGAGAAAAGCCATGATTTGCATCAAAGTTGATAAACTGTAGATTCAATCACTTGATTATGCAACCAGCCCCACTGTAGATCCCTCTACTGGCACGTTATGAGTTTGTGTCCATCCATGATTGGTTCTGTGCGGGACTTTTGTCGTGATGGGTACTGTGACTATTTCCCCACATAAGAATGTATAATTATTGATTTAACTACACTGGAAAGCTGATATCTTGCAGATTGGTCAAGTAGCTTGCCTGTCCATCTGTTCCTGTGTGTCTGTCCGTCATTGTGTGTGGTCTGCCTGCGGTTCAATTCATATGCAATCCATTAGGTTTGCATAGTGGTGTGTTGAGACAGACACTCAAGCGGAATTATGGGAGTACCGCAAACAGTGTCCATCCATGATCATCCGTCTGTCCGTGATGCACCTGAGACAGAACACGCGATATTTCAACGGGCGCTGCACAGAATTTGATGAAAACAGCGCAGGAAGGGTCGGGGAGGTGGTGCGCAGCTTTTCTCTGTTTTGAGTTTGCAAGATAACAATTTCATGCTTTCCAGCCGGACGGGATATGGCCTTGAAACCCAGTGATCAGTGTTTGCTCAATATCTCCACAACGGGAAGGGTGTTTGCTACGAAACAGCCCGCGTTCGGGGAGCGAGATAGAAGGGCTACATGTTCTCTGAAATATGTTTTGTAAAATATGTAATAATTATTTTGTGTCTGTCCGTGACATTCATCGAAACCCCCGTATCTCGACAACGGGGCCGATTCAGGCAGTGCGGTTTGTACCTATGGGGGTTTCTAGTTGATGCGCAACTTTTGATCTTTTTGATGGCGGGCATGTCGGGGATGGGCTGCCCGACACCCCCGCCACCAAGACCAAGTCCATCCATGATGTTTTACAGAAACACCCCCGTATCTCAACAACAGGGCCACATTAGATAGTTCTAACAGTACATACATGCATTGTAGCCTATTTAGGAACTTTTGATTTTTTTGATGGCGGTGTCGTCGGGGACGATGGGCGCGGTGTCGGGGACGATGGGCGGGACGGGACGATGAGCGCGGGTGTCGGGACGTCAGCGCCCACACGTCTGACAGCGCCGATCATCTTCTCCCGCCCACCTGGCCCCGCCCGGGTTCGAACCACCTCCGGAGGCCTTGAAGTTACCTAGAATTATAGCGAAGATATAGGCTGCAGCCAAAATCGCTAAATGCCCCTCAAGTTAGAGCGCTTACCCCCCCCCCCATACCCGCTCTAATATGAGGGGGTTGGTGGGAACTATAGGTGAAATCCCTTTAAACACCATGAATGATGGGTTTTGTGATGAAGGATATACACAAAGAATTATAGCAATGTGCGCCGAATCCACCTGTCACCAATTCCATGAGATCTTGAGCTGTAGCGCAGCTGGCCCCCTTGTCGCGGTGAGTTTCCGCAGCTGCATCAGTGGCGGATCTCTCACGGAATTGGCAAATAAGCCGCGTTCAACGCAGTAAACGAAAACCGCGGTAGTCTTTGCCCCCAGTGCAGAGGTGGATATATCGATATATGACGGACGGGATCGACTGGTGCGTTGTTGGGAGGCTTGTTGAGCTGGGCCCTGACATTAAATTGCGACAGCTGCAGCCACCCAAAAAGTTTCGTGTTTGGTCAAGGCGAGACTCTCCAGTGTAAGGCTTCAAAAAAATATGTCTCCTCCACGAATATGTTGGGTTCTGGTGCTAGTTTGATCAATGAAAAAGTTTCAGCGGCGGTTCTGAAGCGGCGCAGCGGCTTTTTAGGGCCACCCATTGGGAAGTCCTCCAAAAATACTGAGAAATAAGAGAATAGCTGTGGTCAGAGCAGAGCGCCGGGTTGTTACAGTTTATTTAAATTCTAAAATGTGAAAATTCCAAATACGCATCAGTCACATCGGTGACCCGGCTTCTTCCGGACATCTATCATCGTCTCTTGCCACCCGGGTCACTCACGGATACCTGGCGATTGCACCGCTCTGACCTGTCCATGGACGCACCTGCGGTTGCGAGTACTCCGGTTTCTTGCTGCTACACCTCATTAATGTACCAAGGTCATCGATGCCGGCTCCGACACTGTCAAAGCTGGATGTGAGTGCTCTATATCCGAATTGCTCACAACGAATGACTCCTTATCGTAGTCGCCGGTAAGCCGTGCTCGTCAAAGGGCTGCAACGCGCTTGGTCGCTGAGATCCATGCAGGAGACGAGGCTCCGACGAGCGTATTTCCGTCAGTTTGCGCATGATTCCGGGATCGTGGGCTGACGATGAGCTGGCAGCTCTGTCGTTGGTCATCCGTGGCAAGCCGAGGAGGGACAGTGTCTCTTCGGGTGCGTCAGCTCAGTCTTCCTCCTCCCACCTATTTAATGCTCGCCAGAGACGAAGCCGTCGCGAAACAATCTACTCTGCGAATGCAACGCCCAATTCAGAACGGGCGCATCGTCTCCTGGGACAATATGCTTCCCCTGCTCTCGTTCACCCTCACCTCTGAGCTGTGCACCTCACCCCCGGAGCGCCCAATCCTGCTCGCCGATTCTGCTAGCGGCTCCGAGGACGATCGCGCCGAGGCGGCAACCGCGCTCTTCGAGAGCCTCGGGGTCCCTGCTCTATACATCAAGTCCACCGCGGCGCTCGCGCTCCACGCAAGCGGGCGTCGCACAGGGATGATCCTCGAGTCGGGATACGATGCGTCCCGCTGCGTGCCCATCTACGAAGGTGAAGTCATCCGACACGCGGTACGCAGTGTCCCGTATGCGGGGCGGCAGCTGAGCGAGCTGTTGCATTCACTGCTGGCGCCAGAGGATCGCGAGCCCGGCATCCGCGGAATCATAGACGACGTCAAGCGGAACAGGTGCTTCGTCGCGGAGGACTACGAGGCGGAGCTGGAGGCCGCAACGCCGGAGAGGGAAGCATGGGTGCGGGAGCACTCGCTTAGCTATGAGTTGCCTAATGGGCGGATATTGAACACGTTCGGGGACGCTCGGTACGCTATCTAGATCTGCGACCTTTTATTGCTCGGCCTAATGTCCGCGCAGATTCCGTGCCCCGGAGGCGCTTTTCCGACCTTCCATGCTTGGGCTCGACGCAATGGGATTGCAAGACCTGGTGTATGAGTACCCGTTCCCTCCAATTCGTTCTCCATCTCACCGAAAACAATAGTGTCACGTCCCTATCTTCCTGCGATGAAGATCAGGCTCTGCGCAGGGAGTTTCTCGAGAACATCACCCTGTCCGGCCGTACGACCCTCTTCCCCGCCCTCACGGGTCGTCTGGAGCTCGAGATTGCGCGGTCTGTGCCCGGGCAGCTCCGCGATTCCGTATGTACTCCATTATACCTCGTCCCGGCGGCGTCCTTATCCTCCTCAAGGTCCGCGTACACGCGCAGCCGGAACGCGGGTACCTTTCCTGGATCGGCGGCTCGCTCCTTGCGCTCGACCTCGACGACGGCTCGTTCAACGGGCACGGACGATGGTGTACAAAGGCGGAGTACGATGAGTTTGGACCCGGGATAATCAACCGCAGTACGTGTTTGTTGCTGTTTTTTTCCGCTGCCGTCTTGCTCAAGCTTGACCAGAATGTCTCTAAAGGTAAATCCTAAACAAAAATTACAATCAAGGCGTACCTAAACCGCCCGTCCCCTGTATCGGTCCAACGATCACCTTCGAGAGCTACCAGCCACTGTGGTCGGGAAAGTGTATGACTTTCATACTCTTCTTTCATGCACATTCAGCATGTATTTCACTGTAATGAATTTCATACCCCCAGTTTCATATACCTGATGCAACCTTTCACAACCTTTTTTCATGCACTTGGGTAGTGAAAAGTATGCATTTTTGCATTGATTTTGGGCAATATAATATCCAAAAGAAACATCTGGAAGGTTGTGAATTTCATGCTCTTCCATGGTGTTATTTACCATTTTCACTACCTTTGTTACTTGCTGTCACACATGGTGTAAAGCACTTATTCTGACTTTTTCACACTCTGAGCAAATTTGGGCAGCTGCCTGAGTCGAACGGAGGGCCTCTGGGATACAGGAAACGGAACAGAAAACCACTAGGCCAAGCAGACGCGCGATGTGAGCAAGTGTGATCACCATATCCAGCCACCCAACTAAATGTTCAGAATTCCGCTGTATATTTATAAGGGGAGAGTCACATTCCTATGTTCAATGTGTCTATATGTAGTAATAATCGGTCTCTAGTCTAGTTACTGCTGCCCTTTCTGTAGTCAAAATTTGAGCCATGAAAATCATTGACTCTGGTCGTGAATTTCATTCCGTTCGATGGGGCAGTAGAAATATATAATTTGGGCTAGTAGGAAGACGACCATGAAATTCTTGCTTCACTGCCTTTGTGCATGAATAAGATGTTCACACACCGGGGTGTATGAAAGTCATGCACTTCTCCGACCACAGTGCTAGCGTCGAGCACGAACTACACCCTTTGTGAATAAATTATACAGAGCGTAGATGCGGCGGAACTTGGACTTGAAGACTACACAATTCCCTTCGCTTGAATCGCTCCTCTCGCCCATTCCAACGGATTCACCGCCGCTTTCTTATTCCCCTCCAGCGCTCTTCGCTTCTCGATCACATGTCGCGCCTGTTCGCGCTGCATCCGCTCCGCCAGCGCGCGCATCTGGACTTCTTTCTCTCGCAAAACCCTTCTGCGCTCTTTCTGCGACGCCGATGTCTCTGGGAGACTGGCGCTGACGCCAAGCGGAATGCGATGTGTGGGCTGAACTTCAGCTTCAACTTCGGCGTCGACGTCCTGGGACTGCGACTGCGGACCCCGCGCTTCAGTTGTCTGTACATCAGGACGCTCGGCCGTATTGCTGGAGACTAGAAGGAGTAGCGCTAGTCTCCAAGCCCGGATCCGCGACCGACGCGTTGTGTTCAGCGATGCGGTCGGCTCAACGGTGTTGACAGTATCCGACTGTTCTGTCGGTTGGCCGGGATCTTATTCAAACCCGTAAGATCGAAATCGCCCACTTCTCCGTCATGAGGGTCTATATCCGGGAGGAGCAGGTGTTCAGCTCTGCCCAATCTATCGCAGCAGTTTATCCATCAGCGGTATCTTCAGAAATGATTCGTACGGTCCTCCGGTAGGCCCGGGAATATCGAGACTCGCGCGAACGATGTGAGTGGTCTCGGCATTGACCGCGGCTTCGATCAAGTCTGTTGCGAGCACCCACGACTTTGGTAATAAAGACTGTGCTCGTGGGCTAATCGAGGTTGTCAGCATTTTGACAATGTCGCTTAATTCACCGACCTCTGGAGAAGGAGAATGGTCTCCACCAAGTTGCCCTTCCACGCATTATGTGAGAGTTAAGATTTTGGCTTGCCAAAATGGCTTGGCCCCCTGCGCGGATTGGCTTTTTCTGGCTTGGCTTGGCTTTTGGCTGGGGATCAAAGCCCAAGCCAGACAAGCCGGCTTGTACTGCCATTCCGACGGCTTGGCAAGCCATTCCGCTGCGGGGGGAATGTGTTAGGGTGACCATATTGGCTTTTTTGTGGGAATAGGTGGGGATTTGGTGTGTTTACCAGGGATTGGGTGCGCGGAGGTGGGGTTTGCAGTCCTGCAGCTACCAGAGCCACCGGGGGGAGTACAGAGTAGCGCATAGATGAAGTTTGGACATGGGTGGGCATAAGTTAGTGCTGAAAAGTATGCATGGCATTGATCTGTGCCCCTTTGGGGTTCATAGTCTCGAATAATTCTACTGCCAGCCAGCGAACTACCTTGCAGGCAGAGGGGGGAGAATTGATGTGTTTGATGGCATCAATTTTCAGACTATGACATAACTGTGCAGTGACTCAAATGAGCTTACTTGTTGTGCAGTGCCTCGGACAATTGAGTTCTGAAACATCCAAGTCATGTGTCATCAAGTGAACAGCAGATCTAATGGGAAGATCTTAAAGTTTTGTGTTTAGAGCTGACCTGAACCGGCTCAACTTGCCTGCTGACTCACTCTGTGTCTGGTGTGACATGTCTTTTCGATTTTTTTTTCCTGTTGTTTCAGGCTCTCATCAGGAATTACACCCTCATCATTAGGTGTAAAATACCCTGAGGTGGTCACACATCATGATGTATCAAATGGTCCAAAGCCGGAAAGTCCCACGCTATGTGACTGTAATCGGCTGTCAAATGTGTGCCCTTTACTTTGCCCCTAGTGCTCCAGGCCCTGAAATATCACCCAAACTCACCCCAAGCCGGCGCAAGCCAATGCCCAAGCCCATCAAAGCCCAAGCCAAAATGTCGGGCCTCCTGGCAGGGGCAAGCCAAGCCAAGCCAGTTTGGCAAGCCAGTGTGAGAAGTCTCCGCATTATGTACGTCGGCGGGCTTCAAGCCCTGAAATTGGGCCTGAATCATCTTCTCCAGTCCCGACAGGATCGCGGCACAGAAATTGTCAGATCCTTCGAAGTCCTCCTGGGTCTGCGTTTCAAACAGCGCGGGGGCCGGCCCTGCCAGTGTTTCGTCGCCGTGCCCGAATCCCAGATCTCGCAGAACTATTACCGCAGGCGCGAGAAGCTTCGCGAGGAGTGCGTCGAAAGTCGCGCTGTGCTGCAGCCAGAAGGAAGGAAGCTGAAGAATGCCGGTGATGTATCGTACGGCGATAGCTCCCGCCGATGTTCCGGTACTACTCGCCGTCAGCAAGGGCCGAACAGAGGACAAAGGATATTGATGAACTTGCCTACAGGCTGCGGCGATCAATAACCGCTCGAGAACACTCAGCCCGTTCATGCTGTCCATGCTATCTACAGCCCACAGTACCCGAGCCTCCTCCACATCTTCGACGATCTGTCAGCGCGGCACAGGCGAGCTTCAGGTAGAACGTGAACTGGGCGAGGCCATCCAGTACGTCGTCCCGCTGCTTGCAGATGGAAATAAACTCTTCCGCGCGCAACTCCGCGTCTGAGCTTAACCGGTAGGCGCCGAGCCCGGCGACGAACACCCGCCGTAATCCCGGGTACATTGTCGTCAGCACAGCGATCCCCTTGAAACAATCCATCTGCGTGCGGGCTGCCTCGGAGCTAAGCTCGTCAGATTCCATCCCGCCTGCGATGGAAGTAATTATAGCTCACGGGAGGATGTACCGCACGAGTCGTTTTGCTGCTGCCCCCAGCTCAGGGTCCACGTCCCCCCTGCGCAGCTCATCTAGCTTCCGTTCGCGATGCGTCCCGACGCCGAAGAACCCGTGGATGCGCTCGATGAGCGCGACGGGGCCGAGGCCGAGGAGGTGCCCTGCACGGTTCGCGTAGCGCTGGGCTAGGTTCCCGAGCGCCTCGTAGGCCTCGTGGATGGTGCGTCCGGGGCCGTCGAATGGCTGGTGTATAGGTGCGGCAAAGACGGTGCGCTGAGAGCGCAGAACGAGTGCTTGGCTGGTGGCGGCGACGACGGCCATCGACGGAAAGGACAAAAGCAGGGAAAAGATCCTTACATGGGGGACGGCGGGGAAATCTGTAGCAGCATACGACGACAATGTCATAGGTCAACAGTTTGTTGAGATACTAGGTTGAGATGGTCAGTGCGACGACGTTTCAGCGCAAAATATAGTGCAACGCGGAAATCAAAGCTCGATAGGACTTTGAAAGAGCTGCAGCGGGTAAGGGACATCCAGAATCAAGGATTACGATTTGCCGCTTGACCAATACTCACTGTGTGCCTAAATGACAGGAAATTGCGCCGTTTTTGGATGGGTTCTGATGCTATCAATTTCATATCAGACATTAAAGTGACCATCTATGACATAAGCACAATTGCCCAGTTGTGTGATGATTGTATCATTTTTAGCCGTGATACAGGATCTTTGCAATAATGGCCTCCAAATACCATATATTCCCTTGTATCAATGAACTTGTCATATTTGTAAATTTGATCACCCATCAAATCATGGCTTGTATAAACGTCTTCATCTCTCTCAGTTATCAGAATGGAAGCCTTTATTCAGCAGAGATATATACATAAGAATTTTCATGATTACATCCAGGGTCTTGCCAGGCCAGTTGTACTAGCAAAAACTCGGGTTTACAGGAGTCCCTCACAAAAAAGAATCTGATATTAGGGACGGTCAAAGTTCTGATTTTGGAACGGATTTTGAGTACTGATTGTTGAGGATTTTCTTCACTTGATTGGATTTTTGTTGGGCCGATTTTCGAGAATCGACGAGCGGTGCTGGAGCCGCTCGCCGATTTTCTTCGGATTTGAAAATTCTCGATTCGCACTCTTGCTCTGCCTCCACCTCCTGCGAACTCTTCTGCCCCCGATGAGTGACCTCCCCAAACCCGGTTCTGGGTTTGTGATGCCATTGGAAAGCGTCGGGGTGCTGGGCCCGCAACTCCTCCAGACGGCGGCGGCGTTTGGCAAGGTGGCGGCGGTCACAAACCCAGCGCAGGTAATCTTTGAGTAAGCGCTTGACGACGGGACCGCGGCGGCTGGAAGCAGGGATCGAAAAAGGCGTTGACGGAGAGATGTAAAAGGAGACGGTCAATTGCAGAGCCGATTATGTGCCCGATTCTCAGCTAGAATCCAACCAGAATCACGAATCAAATCCATTCGAAATCGGTCTCAAAAACTTTGACTATGGAATGGTTTGTTTGAGTCCAAACTTTTGGGAGCTGTAGTCATTACAGCCCTTTGCAAAAGTGTAGGGGGTTTGTGGAGCCCGCTCCCTACTCAAAGTTGTTTACATCTATTGTCTTTCCGTAAGAATTTTGAATGGGGCGCGCGACGGCGCAGGCTGTCCGGGGCTTCTAGGTGGAGCTCCGCCATTCAGAAACCCACAACAAGTTTAAACAACTTCGAGGAATAAATGAGCTCCACAAACCCCCTACACTTTTGCAAAGGGCTGTAATCCCCATTTTTTGTGATGGGTGTCATGGCGAATCTGGGAGGTTTACGAAAGTGGCAGCTGGCGGATGCGAGGGACGAGTGTCCGCCAGCGAGAGATAAGGTAGTGTGAGTCGTACAAGTAGCGGTATAGACTCACAGAATATTGCGAGCTGTTGCGAGCAGTTTGCCTCCGCGAGCATTTGATGCCGCGGAGGAATCAAATATTTTTACTTGACCCCATTCCACCACCATCGTCCCCATCGTTTTCACGCGTCATGCCTCCCGCTCCCCCTGCTGCCCCCACGGGCCCTACCCTCTACGCCGCAAACGAGGACCTGCCCAACGCTGGCATTAAGGCCCCGTACCCGGCCAACTACGACTTTGACAAACACTACGATACACCTCCCCCCATTATGAACTACAGGCTCGACTGGCGCCAGCGCAATGCCTTCAACGTCGACGTCGACGCCGCAACACCCTCTCCTCCCTCCTTACGACCCGCGCCCGCATCGCTGCTGAAAGCAAGGACGCTAAGGTCCCCGACGTCGGCGGCCCGATGCTTGCCGTCATGGGCTTCACCGAGGACGAGGTGGAGAAGCTGGCGTCCTCCTCGGCCTTGTTCGGGTCCATCCAACCAGGGCCATGCGCCCTTCTTGCCGACCTGGTCGACATCGAGAAGAAGAAGCGCGAGTTGGCGGCCAAGGCCCCGTTCTCGATGCAAGGCAGCCTCCAATCCCTCGGTCAAGTCCTTATGACGCCGGCTGGCCTCGTCGTCCCCGACTCCATCATCTCCTCGTGGACTGCTCGACGAGTGGTCCCCATCCAAGCCCACACACCCGCGAACATCAAGGCAATCGGAGCGGGCTTCCATCCTACGAAAACCATCTCTCGCCCCGAGTACAACATCAAGTCACTCACCATATTCGACTCGGACGCCTGGATCGAGAAGCAGCCGGTGCCTGACGCGCGTTCCGAGAAGAACCTCCCGAACCCGGGAACGGACCTCTTCAACGCGCTCGACATCTGCAAGCTTATTGCCCAGCACATCACGCCCGGCAAACGCGTCCCCCAGGTCAGACCTGTTTACGGCCATTACCGCTTTCGACCACTACATTCGGCAAATCGTGTCCCCGGTCGTCCCGATCGAGAAATTCTTCGGCTGGGCCCACGATCGCTTCAGCGCCCTCATTACGGCCGGCGGCCAGCCCGTGCAACTGGAGTATCTCAGCTACGCCAACACGTACGAGAACATGAAGAACTTTTCTGCGGGAGACAAACGGCCTCGCGAATCCGACGACGCTGAACGTCGTCCCGCTCCCGGCTCCCTGCAGAAGCCGACGCCCTCGGAGCGCTACACGGCTAACGTCTTCCCGCCTCCTCCTCTCGCCGAGATGCGCCAGCAGCAGATGCGAGAGCAGATGGCTGCTTTCCAGAACCAGATAAACACGTTACAGGCTCAAATGGCGACCTTCGCTGATAGTTCGATCCAGCAGAAGAAGGCGGCGATGGTGGCGGCGCGCTATCAGGGCGTGCAGTACTCGCAGCCGACGATGTCCATCTCGCTACCCCAGCAGCAGATGCAGCAGCCGTTCGCGGGTGGTAGCGGTTTTGCAGCTCCGATGGCTCAAGGCGCCGTTCCGAGTGGTGTTTCCGCTCCTAACGGTTCCTTTCAGCCTACCGGGGCAAACGCGATTTTTCAGGCCGACAAACCAGCCTTTTTCTGCCCCATCTGCACCGGCGCACATCGTTTCTCCGACCACCCCGCCGCGTCCACCCACGATGCTAACGGACGCCCTTTCTTTTGCCGCGTCGCCACCGTCAACACTCTCGGCGCCAATTTTGTCACCCTCATTACCGTCAACCCTCCACCCGGTTACGCCCAGCCGCAATATGTTTGCCAGTACTACAACATCTACCAGTCGTGCCGTTCCACGAATAGCCACAAGGTCGAACCCTCCCTCCATATCTGTTCCATTTGCGGCGACCCCAAGTGAGTGGTTTCCTTTCTCTATTCAGCGCATTTGCGCCTCCCCTCCCGCGCATTTGCGCCTTTTTCTTCTTTGCGTATTTGCGCCTTCCCCTTCTGCGCATCGGCGCCCTCCCCTCCCGCGCATTCGCGCCTCCCCCTTCCGCGCATTCGCGCCTCCCCCCTCCGCGCATTCGCGCCCAACCCCCTTCCGCGCACTTGCGCTCCTCGCCCATTCACTTTCGCATTTGCGTCCCCCAATCCGAGCATTCGCTCATACCCGCTTCCCTATAGCCACAATGCCCGCAACTTCCACGGCTCTCGCGCCTAGGCGCGACGAACCGAACGCTGCCTTTGTCTCGGATAAATTATTCGCCAACACGCCTCTCGAATTTTCCGACCCCAACTTCTTGCTCTCCCCCAATTATCTATCGCTCCCTCCCTCCTCGGACCCAGCGACGCGCGACCTCATCGTCACGCCCTACAACGCCGACGCGTTTGAGCGCGCCCTCTCCGAATGCGGTATCACGCACGAGTTCCCGTTTCTTGTCAAGAACCTCCGTCAAGGGTTCCCCATTGGTATTATGCCCCAGTTGTCGAAGTCGATTATTATGGAGAATGGGCACGGCGTCGACGACCATCCCAAAGCCCAAGAATACGTCGACACCGAATTCGCCGCTGGACGTATCTCTCGCGAGTATGACACGGCGGAAGAGGTGGAGGCCGTCCTCGGCGGCCCATTCGTCTGCTCCCCCCTCATCATCGCGACGAGTATCCAAGGTCCCGGTAAACCGCCAAAAGACCGTGTCTGCCGACACTTGTCAAAGGCCGACAAGGCCTCCGGCTTCCCGTCCGTCAACTCTTTCATTAAAGAAGAGAAGACGGAGGGGATCCCGCCCACTTTTCCGACCGCGTTTGATGGTCCTGATTTTATCGCCCGCACCGTACGATCCCTCCGTCGATACCATTTCTTTTGTTCATACCTTCCCTTCCCCTTTCTAGATCGCCCTCGCGCCCCCGGGCACAAAAGCTTGCTCATTTGACCTCCGCGCTTTCCACCGTACCATCCCCGTTCACCCAGCCCACAAGCGTTTTCTTGTTTTTTTGTTTTCGTCGTAAGTTCCGGATCGACCATGGCAACCCATTCGGCTCGGCTTCGGCGAGCAGCAATTCCGGCCAAGTTGGTGGCGCGATCAAGAGAATCTGGACAATACGGATACAAAGGAGAGGCGTCACGGGCCGTTTCGAAGACGACTTCTCCAAGTTCAAGTTCGTCACCTGCACCCTCACTTTCGTCGAGATTTTCGGTCTCGTCCTCGACCTCAACGCCCCTTGGCACGACGAGAAATGCGGGACGAGTTTCGAGGACATTTTCGTCTCCATCGGCTTCGAATGGGATATCCCCAACAAACGCGCTCGGCTCCCCGAGGAGAAGCGCCTCAAGTACCTAGCCCGGATCGACAAGGCATTGGACGGCGGCAAAGTATCCCTCCGCGACCTCCAGTCCGTCCACGGAACGCTCATCCACGTCTCTTTCATATTCCGCAACGGATCCTCCCGCCTTCCCGCAATCTCCAACTCCTTCGCATCTTATCCAGACGAATTCGCGACGCGTTTCCTCACAAGAACGGCGCGCGAATCTCTCGAATGGTGGCGTCCCCGAATCGCGAACCCAAATATATCCCGCTCCCTCGCGCTTCACCCGCTCCTCGACATCCGCTTGGTTGCCGATGCCTCTACGTCTTGGGGATTGGGCGGCTTTATCGGCGATGAGTGGTTTGCCATGCGGATTATGGAGAAGGAGAAGAAGGAGGATGACATTCGCTGGCTGGAAGCTGTAGCCCTCGAGATCATGCTGCTCTTCCTCGTTGAAAGCGGCATCGCGAACGTGCGTTTGCACATGCTCTCCGACAACCAAACGGCGATTGGCATCCTACGGAAGGGTAGATGCAACCGTTCAGACCGCCTGAACCGCGTAGCCGCTCGCTTTTGGGAGATTTGTGTTTACCGCGACATTACAGTTGACTTTTACTTACATCGAATCCGCACGCAACCCCGCAGACTGTATCTCTAGAGGCTCTTTACCCTCGCACTTACCATTACGCCGTAGTTTTGACCTGCCTGTAGACATTGCAGAGATGTTAGTAGACATTCGTTAGCGCAAATCGATTCGCACCTTGGTCTTTTGCTTCCGGATCGGCACACCCAATCTGCCTCCGTCCCCGATGTTCCCTGCGTGTAACCTTAGGCATTCGCCCTCCCCCGCCCCGCCGACCTATGGCCTCTTCCCCAGCCAACCTCCAGCGCCGGTAACGGCCCGCGTTGCACCCCCTTACTCCCTCCAACTTTGCACTCCCGGCCCGTAACCCACAACCCCGCCTCGCGGGCCTTTTCCCGTCAATTCACCATCCTCTTCCCGAGCTGGCTCCAACTATCCCCAAAGCGGTCGTCCATCCCGTCTTCGACACGCCCCGTATCTCTGGCTTCTCGGTCCCACCCGACGACCATACCTTTGCGGCAGACGTCGCTACATCCGCCCTCCTCTCCGCATTCCCGGATCCGCCCAAATCGCGTCGACCCAAGCAGGGCGACGCTCACGTTCCATCCCCCCTCCGCCCGTTCGTCCCCGCGCAGATGCCTGCGCTCGCCTGGCAAACGCCGTATGGCACATCTTTCCTCGGCTCCCGTCGCTACCTCCCCCCTTCCCACATGGCACTCGCGCGTGCAGCCATCTCTAACTCGCTGGCGAAGTCATCCAAGTCCTCTTACGCGGCCGGTCTCCTGCGTTTCACGCAATACTGCGACCGCAACAGTATACCGGAATCCATGCGCATGCCCGCCGAGCCCTTTTTGTTACGCTGCTTCCTCGCCGACTCCATCGGCTCGCATGGGCTCAAAAGCGCCAAGAACTGGCTCAACGGTATTGCTCATTGGCACCATGTTAACGTGGCGATCTGGTACGGCAAAGACCCAAGCGTCAAACACGTCTTGCGGGCCGTCGATAAAGACGGGAAATTCATCCGCCCTCCCCGCGGCCCGGTCTCTATCGAACATATGCGCTGCATCCGGGATAACCTCGACTTGACTACGCCGAAGGGCGCAGCGTATTGGGCACTCTCTTGCGCGGCCTTTTGGGGTTGTCGGCGCTTGGGAGAATTGACGATCCTCTCCAATAACGCTTTCGACCCGGCGCACGATGTGTCGCGCTCCGCGCATATTACGCGTTCCTCGACGGCCGGACGTTCAGTCGTCACCATCCATCTGCCTTGGACGAAAACGACTGGTTCGGCTGGCGGCTCGCTAATCCTCACATCTACCGACGACGACTTGTGCCCTGTCTGCGCCTTCGACAACCACATAGCCGTGAACCACTCCCCCAACGAGCATACCCCGCTTTTCGCATACCGTTCCGATGACGGCTGGATCCCGCCTGTCAAGGCCCCATTCCTCGCGTTCCTCTGCGCCCTCTTCCGTACCGCCAAATTGGACCAGGTATTCGGTCATAGCTTCCGCATCGGCGGCTCGGTTTTCCTTCTGTGCTCGGGCGTCGAACCTGAAATCGTCATGAAGATCGGCGGCTGGTCGTCGACGTGTTTCCTGATCTACTGGAGGAAACTGGAGACCTTGATTCCGGTAGCCCTCGCTCGCGCTTGGGGCAAGCAACTCAAAGCATTTTGTATTCGCAACGACATCGCCGACGAAGTAGACGCTGAGATAAACTTTACCTCCCTGCACATATGAATCTACTAGATGCCAGCAGCTGGCTGGCTGAGACCTTGCTTTTGCAATGACCTATTTTTTTTAATTCTTTATAAGACATAACGTAGGTGCAAGTCTCAATTCAAATTGCTGTATCTCCCCCTCATTCTCAGGCTGTTTCTTTTGCGGATTACTGCACTGCCTACAGTCAGAGCATTACCAACTTTTCCCTCTAGGAAGAGTATATGACGGTACTTTAACATTACTTTGATACTGAGTTGATTGAGTGGGTGCCTTCCGGCAAGGTACTGTAGTATTAAACTCAATTCAGCACATGATCCTTGGGTGTGTGACATCACCAATGAACTGAAACCTTCGGCCTACGGCGCGGAACAGCGTGACTGACAAGAAAAATCATTGTATTGATCACAGGCCCCGCAGGGCAGAGATGCTTTTTGATGATATGAAGGCCCGGAAGCTGCGGAAGCTGCTCAAAATCACTTATTACTCGGTATCATCAAAAGTGACCGGTAATTGCTGTGTTGCGGGCGAAGTTTTGATCGTATCACTCCCGAATTTGGGCGGCCATTTCTTGCCACCATTCCCTGATGGCTGCCAAAATCTTGCTGCCATTGATACATTGAGTGGTCCAGAATTGGCATAACAAGTTTGAAAACACCTCTATTTCAGCCTCAATCCATGGGTTAGGCTAAAACCCGGAACTGATTTGTTTGGGCCCAAATTTTGTGGAGAGACCCAGGGGTCATTGGACATGATGAAACAAAATACAGATGCCCATTTTATGTGGTTGCCGTGTACTAGCATACTAAATACTGTGTTTGCTTACACTCAAAATAATGAAGATTGTGAGTTTGTCAGTGCTACTGACCCCTAGCGCCTGCTTTCTGGACATCAATTCTTCTCCACATCTTAGACAGAAACCAAATGCTTAGCTCTGCGGTCTCAAACCCTCAAAATTATCTGCAATGCCAACCCCAAACCAATTTTCGTCTGTTGCAATTCCTGTGGTCGGAGACTCATCAATTTGTTTGCTCAGTATCAGGGGGCTACGGGACACGGCAACTTAGTGCTTGCATATTCCCAGCTGAAAGATGTCTAAGATAAAGTGGCCCAATTTTCTCGGGCATAGCATGGAAATCTGGCCCAGACTGCAGTCATTACCGGTTACTTTTGATGATACCGAGTATTTCGGTACTGCAAGGGTGCTTGGCGTGTGACTTTGGCAGAATTGACCTTTATACTACGGTAAGTATTAGAAAGCAATAAAATCTCATTCCCGTTTCCTTACCCCAATCAAAAATCTATGAAAATATTTGCCATCAGCCAAGAAAGTTCTCAAATCTGAGGGAGGGTCTCTAATCTCCCCCCTCTTGCCCCCCTTCCAAAGCTCACAAATCTATGTTTGGCCTGAAAACACTGCTCACAAATCTATGTTTGGCTAACCGCTGAAAATTTCAGCGGTTAGCCGACATCTTTGGCACCGCAGACTGTAATTTCTTTTATGTGACAGGAAGGCACCCAGTAAAAGTGCATCCTCTGAACCATATCACAACACCCAGAACAGTTTTTTATTTTATTTTTTTATTTAGGTATTTATCTTTTGTTTTTGTTTTGCAGCTTGATGCCTCATCAGGCCAAGCACAACATGCCTGCCCTCTTCTCACAGACCCGGTATGTAGAGGGATATTTTGTCAACATCATGACAGCTGATCAGTTGCGAGGTATTTTGAGCCAGCATCATAGTAGCTGATTATTTGCATATGAAATGTTGCTATATCATATGATGCTACATGTTGTGTCAGCATGTGACATATCCACAAGATTGCCCCTTTTGAGCCAACCCTGAAAGTTACACAGCCAACCCACCGGATGAGAATTGCCAATAGGAGAGGCAATTGATAGCAGGAAAAAATAAAGAAAGAAAGAAAAAAAAACCCCTCGCAAACCAGAGTATTTTTGATATTTTGGGAGTTTATTCCATTTTATTACTAAAAACATATTTGTCTGATGAGTCAGCAAGTGGTTGTGGTAATCACAAAATGTGGTTCATGATAATTCTACCGGTTTAGCGCTGAAATGATATATCGTTATGTAACCACTCAATAGGCACAAAGCAGCACAGGTTGATGCACCACCAGCCAACGGAAAATTTGGGGCATGATTGAAAGTATGCCGACTGCGCGGCGTGGCACAAGCTGTAGGATTTCTTTTAGTTATTTGAAAGCCCTAGAACATTGCCATTGCCAATACAAACCATCGTACACAGACAAGACATCAACATCGTGGCAGATGATTCACTCTGTCTTAAAAAAAAACATATTTGGGCTACCGGCTAGGGCTTTTGAGGTAGCGTCCCCACGCGTTACCGAGCCCGACGCTGAGCCCCACACGACACGTTCGGTGAACCGCAATGGGGATCCGGATGTAAGTGTGTAGAGCGGTGGTTATTCGGGAGAGAGAGAAGGAATTCGATGATACTACGCGAGGTACAGCGTCGTTTATATACTGCACTAATTATTCTAGCAAGTTCTATTCTACTGCGGAAGGTCTCAGTCATTGGAAACTCATGGTATCGGGCAGAAGGACTTGCACCGAGGGTGCTAAGTCAAGTTCCGATCCGGAGGCGCATCAATTGATGCGCCGCGTCGGCTTGTTACTCCAACAAAGTGCAGTGGTGGATTTCCTGGTGGTGGTTGTGTCGACGAGGTTTTCTTGTTTTGCCTCGTACCCTGACTTTAGTTTTCGGAGAACAACTAGATCGGTCTGAGGATCCCGCACAGGTGATAGAAAGCGCTGTATTTATATGTAGATGCAGCCCTATCTCTGAATAAAGGTTCCACAGAAAAAGAAAAGGAAACCATATTTGAGCAGTAAGCTGACTCATTAGAATATTTTCAATAAATTTCATAACTCTTCTGGCAGTTTTGGAACGTACATTGGATTGTTATGAAGTGGCTGTGGTGCTTGCGGGGCGGAAAAAAAAAAAGAAAAAAGAAAAAAAGAAAGTTGCCAGACCTGGGATTGAACCAAAGTTATGATCACATGATATATACAGACTCTTACTAATCAACTTCCTTTTTTGGGGGCCCATTTTGCCAACATAGCACAAACTTGAGGTTTGTGAACATCGTGGGTATGGCAATGTATGACACACAGTGTGGCTGTGAACACAAAGGGCATACTCCGTTGTCATCCTCGGGCCGCAAAAGCCTGAATCAAAATTACTTCCAGTTTCGAACCTCTTGGGCCCTGTGACAGGTATGTAACGGGACTTGAGTAGTAAGCACACTGCATACTGCAGATAGGTATGCACAATCCATGCTGCGAGGTGGTCCGCACTTGGGCAAATTGTTGGTGCTTGCCTTGATTTTCAACGAGAAATATACAGTTCAGGCCCCGGAGAAACATTCAAAGTTTGCAATCACAGTCTTGTAAGAGATAGTGTGTTAGGGCAAGCATGGTTCTTATATACTACAGCAGTGTTCTAAAAAAGGGAAGCCCTATAGGGCAATGACAAATCAAGATTTGTGTTGAGCCCGTTGCGATTCCGCCGCTTCGTTACGCTGACTGATCTCGCCCGTGGCAAGGCTGTCAGTCATCAAGATCTATTATACAAGCGAGTTAGCTGTCAAAGGTCTGATCGTCCAATGGGCACTTGATGACGGACGCGTCAGCCAATCAGAGGCTTCGGATGGGGTGGACAAACCAACCTCGACGACTCTGGCGACTTCCAGGCGGCTCTGCGCCTCCGACTCCCTTCCAAATCATCATAATGTCTGTCTCCGTCGTCCCCACGGGCTTTTGGGCCCTGTGGCAAGTCCACACGCGCGGTAGCGCGCTGCTGACGCGACTTAGAACTCTGAGAGTTTCCTCGCACATCCCTTCGAGTCTTCGACAAATTTCTACATTCATGTACTTGACTACAGTTCTCCTCAAGTATTTAGGTGGCACAGGGGCACAAGAACCAGCCGTAGGCTGGTGACGAGTGACACCTGGTTCTCTTTCGCGCTCAAAGTCTTGGTCACACCGTTGCGTAGAGTAGCACGGGCTTAATCTAGTTACATTACAACCGGGTGCAACTTGTGAACGACTAAGACTGGTCGCGCCTTCCGCTGTGAAGATTCGGCCGTGGACTCTCTCGGCCGTGGACTCTCGGCCGTGGACATTCCGCCGTGGACAGTGTAGCTCAAAACTGTTGACAATGAAATTGGATTACCTTGGTGTGCCAATGCTGTAGCAAGCTTCACAAAATTCCGCCGTGGACATTCCGCCATGGACAGTGCAAACTGTTAGTGCTGATAATGGCTGTGAAATGAGGCCCACTCCCACCGATCATTTGGCACTTGCAGGCTGCCTTCGGAGCCCACCGCGAGGGGACAAGTCTATTGCGCCGGGCTGTTACCCTCGATAGCCACTGCCGCTCATGTTCCTGATGTGAATTGCTTGTCTACGCCGTCATATAGTACTCCACCACTGTTTTCACATTCCGTCCCAATTTCACTACTTATACTTATTCGCTTTGCGCTGGTTGAGCTAAGCGCCCATTTGCAGCCGAGCCGTCCGCGTCACTCACCTTCGCCTCTGCGACACCGGAGTAAGCGCAGCCAGTGAGTTCCGCGAAGGCACGCACCGACACGATCCCCGCGGCCATTGTCGGCCGTAGCCGTCCAAACCGAGGCCCCCGTTGACGTGCACGTTCTGCAGCAATCCCGCGCATTGAATCCGGTGTTGCGCCGCCGTAGCCATTGATATCGAATCGAAGCTGCTCGCTCTTCGAGCACGTCGCATCAAGGTTTGCTCTGCATCGTTCCGCCAGTCCCCGCCTGCGCAGTCAACGGAGAGAGTCCACGGAAAGCTGTCTTAGTGTGCCGCACATTGTCTGGTTTTGCTCCGTACCTTGCCATTCCGCCCTTCGAACCGCTTCCGCCCAATCTCGAGGAGCCATAGCAGACTGGCGTGTCGCCGCCGTCGCGTGAGCTTGCGCCCTTGTTGGATATCGTGTCTTGTATCGCGGAGATCGAGTCCCGCATCGCAGTGCTCGCAAACTTGAAGTCCCCGATTTGCTGCATGTCCATCCGAGTCAGCATCCCGCATACACTGCGACGCCCCTTCCTGGCCTTCTCCCGACTCCTGCCGCTCGGTCTTGTCCGGAGTCGTCCACCGTCGTCCCGATAAGTCCGAAACTCATCGCTCTTCTTCCCCGCGCTCGAGGCCGTTGCTCCAGTGTCGTCTTTGCGCCAAGAGATGTGTAATCGACACGGTCACGCGTCCACGCCTCTTGGACGGGTGCGCCCGGGGGATGTGTTTGTGTGCAACGTTTTTTGACGATCCCAATTAATCGCAAGGTGTGGTGCCAACAGCGGTGCACTGTGGTGAAGATGTGTGAGTTGGTGCCTAACGAGTCAGGGGTGTGTTCGCTCATACAAAAAACCGGGACAGGAAGGCACATTTGGACATTTCACAGTTTGTGATTTGGACTCCAAGTGTGCTTATCCCTCTGAAATGTTGTGTTATGACCGGCTATTCTGCACGAACAAAATTGGAACATATTTTGGGGGAGTACTTTGATAATTACTGCTGATTTCAAGTTTTAGACTTTTTTAAGAGAACATTTTACTTGGACGGATATTGAGGGGTAACAATAGTAGTAGTAGTTCAATAATTATTAATGATTTGTTCATTCAGTTTGAATAAACGGGTTAAAATGCACAATAAAGCGATGGCTCAGGTCTAGCAGAATGTGAAAGATCACATGACGAGAACAGTGGCTGTGGGCTAGTGATGGAATAATAGGTTGTACAGACCTGGGTGTATGCTAGGGGTGGGAAAGTCCACATGACGGGAGCTGTGGCTGTGGGCTGGTGATGGAATAATAGGTTCTGCAGACCTGGGTGTATGCGGGGTGTGGGAAAGCTCACATGACACTAGTCAGGTGATAATTTCCAAGGTGGGGGACCTAGCAAAGCAAGGTGATTTCTTTTGTCCCACATTTTTCTTCCTTCGCGCGGCTTCCTGTTCGGGTGTCCGACGGACGCGCAGCGTCTCTGTCGCTGCTTGGGAGCCTCGCTCCTGTTTGGGCTGTCCGTCGTCTCCCTCCTCGGCCGGGACGGCCCTCTCCGCGTCCGCGCTGGCTTCGGCTTCCCCAGGCGTTCTGGGTGCGAGTGGTTTCCTCACGAGTTTGGGTTTCTTTCCAGCCCGCTCATCCGGCACTCCCATCCCTCGCCGTGGAGGTCTCCGACCTCGCTCGACACATCCTATATCCTCGTATGACACTGTACACCTACTACCGGTGGCGCCAAAGGCGCCCTTTCCTCGACTATCGGATTGCCCGCGCCGTAGGCGCTTTTTTTCCCTCCTCCTTCTCGCCGGAGTAGACCGCGCCGCAGGCGCTCCTCCCCATCCTTTCCATCTATCCGGCGCCGCAGGCGCGTCTTGCATACAGCACTACGTCGCGTCGTAGACGCGTAGATCCTGATATTCATGTGACCGTCCCTCCGCTACTTGGGAGACGAGGATTACCTTATCTTTCGGACTACCTTATTGATTTTTTTTCCTACCCATGCGGGGCAGCATATATTGTCTGTGTGGCTATCCCGCCATGTACTATTATGTTAGATAATACTGCAATTAACGGAGAAACTTCATGGCCGATCCGGGGTTCGACGTTGGTGCCTATGAAGAAGCTTCGATGTCACGGCGGCAATCCGAACTTACGGATTGCGCTTTTTGTAGCCGATGGCACACGGCAAACCTTCATTTGGGTTGAATGAAATAGTACAGTAGGCTCAACAAGCAACATCTCTATTGTGTTGAGATGTAGAAGAGATGCGCACGGATTGACGGGTTAGATCAAAAGCGTCGAGTGTTCTTTGCAATCGCAACTCGGTAAGAAGGGGATGCATTAGGGCAAACAGATGCCCAACGCCCTCAGTTCACAGTTCTTATGTACTACAAGCAATTATCTAGAAGATTCTACCATGTATCAGTCAGCGAGCCATATGGAATTTACCAGAACATTCGCCAGGCGGCGCGTCACGCCGACAATATCCCAACATATTGGTGTAGCTGGCCCTGGTAGTCTCAACAATGTCTCCTTTATTTCATCCCTTGGCGGTCAACACTAAGCCGATTGCAGCTGGCATTCCCAAACACCGGTGTCGGTGTAAGATGAACCTCCGCTTCCCTGCGTGGTGAACCTGACCCTGTACATTCGGTGCGACTCTCCGGCCTATTAGAGTCGGCTGTGAAGCTGGGTTTTACAGACAGGGCACAACGCACCTTCAACCCTGCCGGTGGCCCCTGCGGACCAGCCTCCGGGGGTTGTCTGGCCGTCGCGGACCGTGACACTGCTGCTAGCTGTGAACTAGAGGAGAGCACTGGTTGGTATATTGAAGGGACCATGTCTGCGGGAGTGTCTACCTCGTAGAGGGTTCCTGGTTGACACATGGTTTCTTGGTTGAATGGGTTGGGTTTTCACTCGAGGTGGGAGGGTGGTGTTGGCTGGATAAACCTCTATTCAGCTCGGGGCTCTTATACCAAGGTGCCGCCCAAGAATTCCTCTTCCATAATATGGTGTGTATGTAACCATATTAATGACTGGCCCGCATGACAGCCGGACAGCCCAACTTCAATTCCATTTTGTGAATCTGAGTGGCCCGCCGTTACCCGCAACAAAGGACCTCGCCATTGTGATCGCCGTAAGGGCCGCCGGAAGGGCCGCGGGAGTTTTCGCGACGACGTATATGTGTGGGTATTTGATGCACTGTGCTGAAGCTCGCCGGCAACTGGGACCAGAAGCGTCGCGGCCAACTGCTGCTGCCTTCGACGCAACGCGCCTGAACCAATCGACGACGGACATCGAGGGAAAGAACAAAAGCAGGAACGATGGGGAAATCTGTATTGTCAGATAGGCTGAGATGGCGAGGACGCCGCGATGTTCCAGTGCAAAATATACCGCAACGAAGTGAAAGGTTGATAGAACTCCGACACTGACAGGGCAAGGGACTCTAGTCCTTACCTTAATTGGCGACCACTCGACCAACAGCTCAGTCGAAGTACCTCCCTCCATCCGCCGAGATCGATTGTCCTAAAGCACTTAGAACGAAACTCTCCGTTGCAGGTGTGGAATGGATCGTACCGGTTATGAAGCCCGCTTCCTTCGACGCGAGGAACGACACGAGGGATGCAATATCGCTTGGAGTGACGTTGACCTTGGTGGAGGTCAAGTCCGCTTGCTGTCGACGTGTTTGAGCTCGTTTTAGCGGGATGAAGAGGAAACGACATACACCAGCAAAGAATTCGTCCTCGGCGACGCCTGAAAGGGCCGGAAATTGCTGGGCTGCGAGAGTTGTGAGCGTAACTCCCACCAGAATCGGAGACCCGCATACTCATAGGCGTGATAACCGCACCTCGAGGAAACAATTAGACCGACTGTAGCGAAGCAGCTGCACGGCACATACCCGGCGCATACGTGTTCACCGTAATCCCATGCTTCCCCAACTCCTGCGCCGTAGCCTGCGTTAACCCCCGTACCGCGAATTTGCTCGCCGAGTAGTCCGGGAGCGGCGCATACCCCTGCTTGCCCGCGCCGGACGTCGCGCCGATGATCCTCCCGCCGCGTCCCTGCGCAATCATGGCCTTTGCGGCGTATTTGTAGCAGAGGAAGATGCCGCGGGTGTTGATGGCGAAGGTGGCGTCCCATTCCTCGACGGAGACTGTGCAGGGACGGGTTAGCCGATGCAGGGTACGGAGGACGGAGGGGACGGCGCACTGTCGAGGACCGACGCGCGGGGCTTGCATATCGCGGCGTTAGCCACCATCTACGCCATCGATTAGCGTCTGCTCTCCATCCAGGAAACGGACACGACGCACGACATCCAGCCCGCCCAGCTGCTTCACCGCCTCGTCGACCATACGCTTCACGTCCTCCTCCACCGATACGTCCCCACTAAGCACCGCCGCCCGCCGCCCCAGCCCCTCCACCTCCTTCTTCACATCCTCCAACGCCGCCTGCTTGCTCGGGATGTCGTTCAGCCCGATATCGAAGCCGTCCGCTGCGAGACGGAGCGCGATGGCTTTGCCGATGCCTTGCGCGGCGCCGGTAATGCAGGCTGTTCCTTTGGATTGGGTGGACATGGGGTATGGACGAGAGGCGCGGATTGCCGGGTCTTCTTATGGAGCAGAAGCGAGATGGATACGCGTGTCCGGAGCGTGGAGATTCGGCCATGCTGCGGGGCGGTCCGACGGTTAGCGGGGACGCGGGGTCGATGGAAGGCACGGAGATGGAAGTAGAGGACAAGCGGCAAATGATGGTGCCGACCTCCACAGGCTACTCGACGGGCAGACGCGGAGGCTGGAAGATATCGCTTGGACATTTGGGTAACCTCAAAGAGTTCATAACGGTATATATGACATGCATACTAGCGCTACCATGTAGTCTAGCCACTTCCGCGCGCCGTAGCGCGAAGCGACGCTAACGCGGGGCGTTCCCTGGTCGAACGCATCACCTGGTCGTGCTCGCCCAACGCCTACTAGCACCAAAGCCGGTTGTGCTCCTCCTCCTGCTTCCTCATTTCCTCCTTCTCCCTCCTCATCTCCTGCGCGATCTCCGCCTCGATCTCCGCCATCCCCACCGACCGCGCCGCACGAATGAGCAGCGCAACACGCATGGCGGAGCTCTGCCGCGCCATCGGGATCTCGTATGACGAGATATCGACCGCGACCTCGTATTGCTCCAGACTGGCGAGAGGAGTGTCGTTCGGCGCGCTCGGAAAGCGGCGGCGACGATAGCTGGGGGTGCGGGAGATGGATGGGGCGGAGGAGGCGCGAACGCTGAGAGATTTACGGAGGATGGGGATGGCTTTGAGCTAGAAAGGGGAGGTGAGACATGGAGGGGAAGGGAGCACAGTGTCGGCGTACCTTGGCGCTGGGAGTGTTCTGCTTCCGGGGCACCGCGCTAAGAGGAGAGCGGCGCGCAGGGACAGCCTGGAGATGGCATGGTTTGGCAGCAAGAGCGGTCTGAGGGAACGTTAGCATGGGGCAGCATCGGACGGCAACGACGCCATACCTTGTACTCGATGCTGCGAGTCGAAAGTGGCCCGTTGACTGGGACAGCCTCTGCTGGCGCTGAAGCAGCGGTGGAGCTCTACTGCTCCGTTAGCGCGGGGACACGAGAAGCGGATACGGCGACCACGCACGAAGACAGACTTGAGCGCCGAGCGCACAGACGAGGATTTGAAGGTGAGCATTGTAGCCGGGTGGTTTGGAATGTGGTTTGCAAAGTGGATGGTGGTGGTACGAGCTCAACAACGAATGTGTCGCCTATCGGCAGGGGTTAAGATATACCCCACGTCGTCTGAGACTCGTCTCACTTACATTGCCTCCGCGGACGAGACAGTACTGGATTGCGAGACAACGCGAAGCGTACAGTCGTCGTACCATCCTGGAGTGGCTCGTTAGCGCCCGCGAAAAGAGAGGATAGAGAACGACGCGTACAGAGTGAGCAATACAAGATATCTCTGGATTTCCGACCTGCTGTACGCGTCCAATCCGGTACACGAGGCGTAGCATGAGCCTCCCGACGTCGCGATGCAGAATACGCGACCAAAAACGCGCTCTTCTCGGCTAGGGAGTCCCAATCGCCATTTCGCAATGCCGCGAATACGATCGCATGAGGCGTTTCTGACCCCGCGGAGATGCGCCCATGCACGGAAGAGACGCTGAAAACGCCAGCATCGCCCGATTTTGAGGCTGGTCAAAGCGCATCCGGAATAGGAAGTATTGGAAGGGAAAGGACCGGCTTAGACGAGGTAAAAGAGGCTAGTGAGCCCGTCTCTGCCCTCCCCAACTGCGGGCAGTGGCCACCAAAGGTCGAGGCGCCGCGACCTGGCCACGGAAAAGCGTGGCCGGGAAGCCCGTGGTTATCATATACGACGCGCCGGCCTTGCGGATGGGCGCGTCGAAAATGGGCGGGAGGGTCTCCAGCAACGCTCCAGGTCATTGCGGTCGAGCCGGATGCCCGTGCTAGTTCTCCGCGACGTCCACCAGCCCCATGCCCCGAGGCCGTCGCATAAGCTCAGAGGCACAAGAGCATGCACAATGCGTTCCCGACGGTCGCCGCGCTGTTGTTTGAGTGGGGCGAGCGACGACGACGTGGGTTGGAGGCCGGGCGGGTGGCGACGCCCGCGAACGGGTTCGCCGTCGGTGTCGCTCCTCGGGCAGATGAAAGAATCTGGCGAATGCGGTGTAGAGAAGGGCAGACGAAAGGCGGGGCAGAAAGGAGCATCGGCGGATACTGGTCGGTGGGGTGGTGGTGGGTCGGTGGTTGTCTCCTCCTCAGACTGAAATCAGGCGAGGGAGAGTGGGAGGGGCCTGATATACAGTCTGATTCCAAACGCGCCCTGCTACCCCTACTTCGCCAACAAGCCACCTGCCTTATAAGGAAGGTACCTGTCAACCAGCTTCCTCTGCAGCCCACTACATTACAGTCTAAGTCCAATCCTCATATTGCTCAGCCTTTTTCGATGCAGAGAGCCACAAAATAGCTTTTGAAAGCTAGAAGAGTATAGCAGATCCCAAAGGCAGGCTTGCTAGCGGTATATAATGAGCTAGAAAGCGACTTGTCTATAAGATTTTGCGCGGATGGTTGGAATGGGCTCAAGGAGCGAGGAGTGCACAGTTTTGGCTGGAATTTGGCCACAGGCAAGATAAGATACATATAAATGGAAATAGAGACAGTTGAGGCGTATATGTCCAGAACGTCGCGTCGCCAGACGCGACGAGCGGGAAGAGGTTGTGGCACGTGCACCAAATCAACGAAGTCGGAATAGGACCCCAGTGATGGAACAAGACTAGGTCGGTGGAGCAGCCAGCCTCACGGTAACGGTGGTAGTTTCTGTCAAGGCTTCTGGCCTCCGGCATGTAATACGTTCAATGACTGCTCGGGAGCCGCGGTGTCCATGAGGTTTACGGGAAGGAGCAGGACGGTGGGCTCGGACGTCGCGTGGGCTGCTGGATGGCATGGTCAGATTGCGAAAAGAAGAGCAGAGCCTGCGACGCACCGGCAGAATGAGCCTCGAAGTCCCAGTAGCGCAGCCAGCACAACCCTGCCCAAGTCCGCGGTGAACGAATGGCGGTCCGCGCAGGAGGCGAGATTGGATTGGAAGGAGGGGTAGGGGTCGTCAAAACGGCGGCCGGGCGGATGGTCTCGAAGGCATGGCGATAAATCCTTCACCCCCGGTTAATAATAGCTGCACTGGAGCCAGGAGGGCGATGGGGATGCAGGGCCCAGCGCCGCCGCGCAGATTGTCCGACCGACATGCATCGTGAAAACGACATCCGCCCTTGGTCCTCCATCGGCGTATGGACTAACCCTAACCCTAACCCTAAGGCCAGTGAGCTGGTGTATGATAGAGCCTGACGTACATGCGCTACAGAGCTTCTCCCTAGAGCGCGTTCGCGTAGGTTTTACACGACGCTTCCATCACAAAAAAGGTTCAAAGCAGATATGGTGCCGTTAGACCATACTACACCGGATATTGCGGAGCTCTGGCTTGTAAGGTCCCTTATGGACCTATGAGTAATTTTATGGAGGTGTATGGTACTATATGGTAGGTGGAAATAATATGTGGTCAACCCATGTCTTATGCGGCCTTACGCTACCATATGCGGTGGGTGCCCACCATACGCGGCCATATGAGGTGGAATCCCACCATATGAGACCTAGAAAAAAACCGATTCTTGTGGGCTGGCTGAGCGGACCTCATAGGGTAGCGATAAAAAGGTATTCCCAGCTGAGCGAGGCAACTTTGTGGATGGAAACATAAGGACAGCAAGGGCTACGCTGATGGGGGGCGGCGAAGTAGTCATGTCTTAAACGTTGCATGGTGTAGTGGTTACGTGCTCTGCGACTTGCCGAGCAGAGCCTCTGGTTCGACTCCCGATCGTTACGTTTTGTTTATTTTGTCTTTCTTGCCTTCTGTGCCTTTTCATCGTATCTGTTTGGGTCCCACCATATGCCGCCATACAGCACCATACGCCGCCATACCAGACAAGGGGGGGTCGCGCATATGGTGCATAGGGCAGTATATGGTGAGCGGGCACCATATGTGCCCATATGCAGCATATGGGGACTGGGCTTTTTTTGTGATGAGTCGATGTTGGCCTGCTACTAGTAAGCCAGGCGTTCTTGCGAGCTTGCCTTCCATATTTGGGAATTTTCCCAAGAAATGTCAGTGAAATGATTGGACGGGATAAATAGACCTTATTAGCAGTTTCACAAAAACCGAATTTTGTGCAATCCTATTGGCGATTGTACTGGCTTGGCACCTCTTCAGCCAATGAGAAAGCGCAAAATTGGGTTTGGAGCGCACTGCTAATAAGGTCTAATGCCAAAATAAAATAGAAGAAGAAGAAGAGGAAGGTTGACTGGAACAAGCACTGTAGTATTTCATTTGATTCGTGGGTCACACCCATCGCAGGGCTATTTTTCCTCAAAAATTTGAACCATGTCACACCGAAATCTCAGAATGTGGATCCTAAAAAGACAGATCAGCAGATATTGATGTGGTTTGATTGGGAGAATTGCCTAATGGGAACATACTATACAGTACATTGAGACTTCTGGAGGTGATGTCACACACTAAACCCCATTCGAATTGAATGAAGTACTACAGTACTAAAGTGGAAGTGAGCTGTGCAGAGAAGTTTGCTCCTGCCATGGCTTGAATGAATAGATTTGATTGGATACAATTTTGCCCAGATATGGGGACCCAAACACCAACATACTGTAGTGATTAGACCTTAAGTCTTGTTACTTGTTACGGACCCCCACAGACCCGGACGGGTCTGCGTTACAGGTTACAGCGGCCACCGGACATGTAACAAAGTGGTCCAAAAAAGGAAATTTTTGATGGATTAAATTCGAATTTCTCTGCGTTAAAAATTGGTAAAACAACCTGGCTATCTAATGCCCGTCCCAAATGCGGGAGTTATAGCGTCTCGTAGGTACCGGCCTACACTTTCCGCGCCCAAACATATCCGCATCATCTCAGGATCCTAACATTGCCTTTGCCGCGGCGGACTTATGGGACTTCGGACTTGTCTGAATGTGTTACAGGTTACGGACCCCTCCGGACTTGTGCAATTTCGGGACTTATATGTGTTACAGTTACACCCTCCGGACTTAAGGTCTAATTGCTACAGTGGTATTTTATGCAATTCGGCGCGGGGTTTGGGGCGTGACACCCGCGCTGAACCTAACCTTTTGGCATCCGGGCGACGGCAGAGTGACTGCCGGAAATTTTCGGCACGCAGGTTCATCAAATGGCCTTTTCCGGACATTTTGAGCCACCTTTTAAACATGTTTGACCCTCCAGGGATATTTCTGTAATAAAACCGCCCCGCAGGGACCTAAAAAATTGCCGGATTTGGGGTTGACCAGAACCTTTCGGCAGGAACTTTAGGTTTGCGTGACCGCCGAAATTATTTCCGCTCTGAGAAGCCGCGTGACGCGTGACTGACAAATTGATTAAAACACCACAGTATCTGCAAATCACAGTGCTGGTGAATGATTGGAGGTTTGTTGACTGTGCTGCATTAAAGAGTATTAGTACCACCGGAAAAAACAATTTTGGATCTCCTGCCTCCTTGAGCAAAATTCTTGTGTTTCAACAACATTTGTCGAGAATCAATGGTATGCCTGAGAGGTCCCACCCAGCTCATGCCTGGATTGGCCTTGCTACCCTGGACACAGTGATAAGGTAGCAAAATTTGCGCACCTAAAATCCCACCCTGAATGTCCGCCGCCAAGACTACGATGGAATTAGTGGGGAACAATTTAGAGTGCGGGCTCACCCCGGAACTGCGCATTAAAATTGCAGATGGCGGAAATTCGGTGAAACACATAGCCGAGCTACGGTCGGGGGCTAACCACCCACTGGCTATGTGCTGGAGATTAAACAACCAAGGGGAAAATACCCACCTTTTGGGCAGCTGCGATATACACGCGGAGTTGCTCTGCGGGTCTGAAGTCTGAACAGCCAGATAAGATTAGATTAGATTGACTTTCGGGATTGCAACAGTGCGCGGGTTCTACTCGGACCGGAGACTTTTGAATTGAACTGAATGACTTTATTGTCCCCCGCCCGCCCATATATGATGGCCGCACACCCACCTCAAAAGCAACAATTTTCATTGGATCTCGGACATTTTGGCCCGCCTCGGAACAGCGCCCATACACGACAAAAATCAGGGCGCCGCGATTTTAATCTGGACCTCCGCATATTTATACAACTACCTACCCGCGATTGTAAATTAGTGAACGCCTCCCCCACTTCGCGGGACTGCTCAGTAGCTCAATTGTACAGTTATGTGTTACAGGTCCATTTTGGCGGTGATTTTGGATGGCAAGTGGCCCAAAGAGGCAATTTTGCGCTTCCAGCTGTGCCTGAATTGCCTTTTATGGAAATTTTCTGATGTCATCGGACATGTAATATTTCGGACAGCTAGCCTTACACGTTACACTGGCCGGACTCAAGGTCTAATTACTACAGTACTCAAGTCTGGTACTCACCCCGATACTTGTTAGGTGCCCACATACTCCTGCCTCCTTCACGTCCCGACTTCCAGGTCCATGTCCTCCTCAACTATTTGATCTCCAAACTTTTTTAGGCCTGTTACGATGCACTCTTAGGTTTAGATTGCCTCATCCCAAGGACATTACTTGTCTACCTCGTCACTGCCCTGTGCCTCGCATCCAAGCCCATCCATCAGTGCCTGATTGATGCCATTAAACCCATCGAAGACATTGTCGCTGACGGAGGGGAACATGTTCAGAGCCTAAACATCAATTTCTGCTGGCATCAGTTTTTCCTGTCTGAAGTTAGCTTGTAATGTAGTATTTCATTCAAATCATGGGTCACCGGTCACAGGGCTGTCCGGCGGCAGCCCGAACAGAATCTTTTGATGGAATTGTTCAGTTCATTGACTGCTGTCACCCGTCATTTGAACATTTGGTCAAAGTAGTAAGTACAGTAATACTCTCACAAACTTTGTCAAATTTCTTTCTTTGAAATCGGCATATGTCCATTAGATGATGCCAACTATTTTAGATCTTTCAAAAAAAAAAAAAAAAAAAAAAGTTGAGTGTATTAGCAGGCTGTTTGGTGTGTTCCAAAAAAAAACTGGAAAGAAAATTCCGGATGCAAACGAGAATAGTTACAAAAGTGCACTTCACAATAGAGCATATTAGTCAGTAGTGACCCGTGCTTCGCTACGGTTGAGGGTCAAAATTGGAGAAGCTGTTGTTCTTAGTGTCGTTACGACCCGTGAATAACGTCAGAAGCTACATGAGCATAGTTGGACCAGACAACCCAGAATAAAATTCCGTGAACTTGATGGCAGGTGGTGTCTGGATGATTCAATTGAAAAATTCCGAAGGCAAGAAGATATGTGTCTCGGCAATGTTGTCCGAAAACCAAGTAAGTACATCTCTGGAAAGTAAAATGGAGTACATTCCAAGTGGACTACACTGCTGCCTCGTTCCACGTCAGCGCGGGTCACGGTCTGAGCCAGTTTCAGTGCTCATCTCAAGAGCCCAGCAACAATTTAGACGAACTTTGGAGCACCCCAATGTCCTCATCGACCCAGAAATACCCGTCCCCATCGTCAACCGATTACCGACCAACACATTCCGAAGACGTCCCCGAGCCCGTGTCCCCAGTCCATAGCACACTGTAAATACGCAAATTTCAGCTCGGGTGAAAATGACGCCGATAGAATGATTATCAGCACAGGTTGAAAATGTGTCCGAATACAGAATTTTCAGCGCCGCTTAAATACGAGCTGAAAGATATCCTATGAAATGAGAACATTTAGCACAAGCCGAAATGGGTGATGAAATTTCCATTTTCAGCTCACCTTTTGGACAATCTGACAAAAGAGTTTCCAGCCCATCTGAAAAGCGTGAGGAAACTTCCATTTTCAGCTTGGTTTTCAGATGCGCTGAAAGCCAGACTTTCAGCGCGAGATGAAAACTGAGATGATTTTTATATTTTAAGCACCCCCAGGCCACCCGACTGGGGCCACTGAAATGATTCCTTTCAGCTCGGCTATCAGCTTGAGCTGAAAACATTATTTTCAGTGGTGCTGAAAACTGAGCTGAAAACTGCGATTTCGGGACACTCTTTAGATCATCTGAAAATATTTTTGCCAGACCACCCAAAAAATGAGCTGAAAATAGTAAAATCGTCGCTGATTTTGGATTGCGCTGAAAACATAGTTTTCGGAACTCGCTGAAAACAGCCCCGATAACAAGTATTTCATCTCGGTTTTCAGCAAAGCTGAAAATAATTCATTCAGTTTCATTTTCAGACTGCGCTGAAAGTTTTTCTATAGGCTTCATTTTCAGCCCAGCTGAAATGTCCATATTTACAGTGTGTAGGACATCCATAGGAAGCATAGAATTGACAATATCATTTCAAGTAGTCCTGAGTCTCGACCGAGTCCAGAGAGAGGTGTCTAAGCAGGAGAAACAGACCAACACAAGTTGTGTCTCTTGAAAGTTGTGTCGAGGCGGCACGATGTATAATTGGACGATCAAAAATCTGTCTTTTGTATAATAGATAGATTGGCTTGCACTCTGAAGTTCATTAAAACATGCAACTGAACTGTAGTTGAGCTCCTTCAGCCAATGAGATGGCTGGATTGTTATAATTTTTATTTCCAGAGTGCGAGCCAATAGACCTCATTAGCAGTCGATTCTTGTGCTAAGTTCTGGAGGAAAGAAAATGTGAAAAACCGAATGTTCGTGCTCCACCTACAATATTTGTCTAATTTTGACGAAAAATCTGTGGGGCCGCCCTGGCAAGGAAAGGTAACGTGTAGAGGAGGTGGTAGATGGGGTCGGCGCACAAGGCCAAGGCTGGGTCCGAATCGGAATTCCGAACAGCGTCCTCATTTGGCCTGAGGCCGGCGATGGCTTCCGTAGTAGTTCAAATTTTTGTCCGGATCATTCAAAAGTTTTACAATATTTTGCTGAAAAGGGCGCTCCAACATCTGGATCTCAAAAGGTTTGGATGAGGTATCGAAAATTTTAAGGTCGTTTTTAGCAGCTGCTAATAAGGTCTAATATGCTCTAATTTTGGAATTGAAATCTCAAAGGCGCAACTAGTATCTAAGGCGTGCAGTATATGCTCCACGGTTGAAATTCAAATCCCATCCATGTTTTGTCTGGGTGTGTCAAGCTGTGTCCGTAGCGCTCGCAAGGAGATGAGAAAATCACCCTGCAAGCTGGTGTAAGATTTCTCAGAAATGCCACCGAAACACAAGAAATTGCTAAGGTTTTTGCTTGAAGAGCCGCAACCTCTGAAATCGTTTTACAATGCTACTAATACAGGCTAACCTAGATGGCTTTCTGTTCAACAACACACTCTTTGGATGTGTTATCGGGCACAAAGGATCCCTGCACTTCTGTGTAGCATTAACACGGAGTCAGTTAGTTCACGGCCAGTCTGTTGAGGTCTCAGATTGTTGTCAGCGCGGTTTCGGCGAATCTTTGGAAGATGCTTGAACTAGATTGTAACATAAAGAAAAAAAATGATAAGCAAATAATGAGCCCTAATAACAGTGGTCCTGTCACAAGGCTCACCCAGGGGCCCCATGGTACGAAATCCTCAGTGGGACCGGTGGGCTTTAGCAAGTAACATCTTTATTAGTGTAACTCGCCTTGGTAGTCTACACACTGTCTATCTGTCTATGGATTTATCCATTTATCGTCAACTCTAAGCTGATTGCAGCTGGCACTCCCAAGCACCGGTGTCGGTGAAAGAGGAACCTCCGGTTCCCTGTGTGGTGAACTTGACCTTGTACATTCGGTGCCGCTCTCCGGCCTATTAGAGTCGACTGTGAACACCGGTTTTACGAACATGGCACGACTTACCGGTTGGAAGCCAGAGCTTCGACCTTGCCCGTGGCGCCTGCGGACCAGCCTCCGGGGGTTGTCTTACCGGTGCGGACCTTGACGTTGCTGCCCGCTGCGAACTAGAGAAGAGGGTGGTAGATATTTTGACGGGACCAGAGCATCTACCTGGTAGCTTGTTCCTTCACACATGGTTGCTTGGATTGGATGGGTTGAGGTTTTGTTTTGAGGTGGGAGCTGGTGGTTGTTAGCTGAAGTTCTACCCACCTCGGGTTTTTATACCAAGGTGCCAGGGATTCCTCTGGCACAATATGGTGACACGCACGATGTTGACAACTGGCTTGCATGACGGCTCGCGGGACCAGACTCGACAGAACTTCGCTGGATGATTCGGTGTGCATATTGTTTCCCGGCTCAATTCCACTTGTGAATCCAAATGGCTCGCAACAAAGAACTTCCACATTGGTCGCCGGTCGGGCCGTCGGCAAGATCGCGGATTTTTGTTTGTGGCTGCAAGGGAAAATTGTCACTGGCTGTTGTTACTAATATTTGCACCATTACCAACCACAGTATATTTCAATCGGGGCCAGCTCATGATCACAGTAGAATTTTGGATCACAAACGTTCGCCCGGTAATCGAAGCAGAGTACATTCAAACTGGAACAAGTGAATGACCGACGACGCGTTCGATTCCCGCGGGGCTGCGATGCATCGCCGGGAGATAACGCCAAGATAACCCCCCACTTCAAGCTATGTCATCGGTGCCATTGCAGAAGTAGAGGACGGCATCCGGGTGTCTGGGGCTAGCCGTTCCAGATCACATACCATTCACTTTGGATGATAGATACATAGTTTCTCTGTTCAATAGAGCATAATAGTTTCGCCTCAGAACACCGTTTTGGATACAAGTAAGCTTGAAGTTACATATACTCGTTCCAATTGGATCGAAGGCCGCTGGGGCCACATATCTACCTTTTGTTATGTAGTGCATTAGAGCATGTTATTTGCGGCTCAAAACACGGTTTTCAATAGACCTTATTGGAAGCCCCTCCTCGGCCCAATATTTCACAAAGTTTAAGTGAGATTTCAAAAGTTTTACAGCTCCACTTCCAAATTTCTACAAATTTTGGCAAGAAAGATTCTGAGACAGGATTAATGGCAGCCGGAGGCGCGGTAACATGAATGTTGTTTGCGTCAAATCCACAGACACTCTCTCCGCCACTGGCCTCATCGGCGGCTCCTGTCTCCATGCCTGCAGACCGCCACGAACTTCTCGAGTACCTTATGCTCAGCTGAGGCCTTTGTGTCGATGGAATGAGCACGCTTCGGACCGGCGGCACCCGTGGCAGCTGGAACAGTTCAAATTTTGTAGCTGCTTGTTCCAAAGTTTGACTAATTTCTACTAGAAACCGGGCTCCAACTTCTAAATTTTACCAAGTTAAAATGGGTTTTCAAAACTTTTGAGGCTGTTTTTAGCGGCTTCCAATAAGGTCTAATACACAAATTTCGAAGTTACACACACATTTTCCTATTGAATCAAAGGCGGTTGGACCAGATATCTACGCGATTGGTGCAATGTTGTTACACAAACTTTTGGGCTCCAAAGCCGCAACTAATATGCTCTATTGAACAGAGGGAACTATGTGTCATCCAAAGTGAATGGTCGTTATGTGATCTGGAATGGGCAACCCCGGGACACCCGGATGCCGTCCTCTTGTGCAGTGGCGCCGGATAGCTTTGAGTTGGGGGTGGTCTCCCGGCCGTGCGTCGCAGCGGCGCGGGATTAGACGCTTTTCCGGACATTCACTTTGCTCCAATTTGAATGTGCTCCGCTTTGAGTACCGGATGACGGTTTTTCTTCCCCAATTCCGCTTGAATTCCGCTGTGTACTGATCCCTTACTAAGCTCGCACCGGCGCGGAATCACAGTATACCCGTTTTACTAACTTGGTTAGATGTATACTTCTGCTGGTCCCTATCTACATGCAGCAGTACCGCGGCCTGCAAGTTCTACAGCGCAGAAAACCCGCGATCCTTCCGGCGGGCCGCCGGTGACCGCAATGTTGAGGTTCTTTGTTGCCGTTCACTCAGCTTGACATATGGAGTTTAGCCTGGAAATAATATGCACAGCGAGCTGTCCGGGAAAATTCTGTCGAATCTTGCGCCGCGAGCCGTCAGCCGTAGTCTCGGACACCCAGACGTTTCCTCGCAATCTCGTCGAGGTGTAGCGTAGGCCGGATATGTATCCCGATTCGGTAATTCAGCGACTTTTTGACACTTGATTGATTTTGTCGAGGTGGGAAAAAATTGGGGCTTGGAAACGTCTGGGGCAATCGACATGGGAACACCTACCATCACCGCCGCTGGCGGGCATTGGCTTGTGTCCCGCCGCCGAATTAGCCCCCAGAATGCCTCGGGAACAGCTCGGAGTGCTTCAGTGTATGTCTCTCCGCATCCATGGCAATTTCTTTTTGGCTCATTGCATCTTGAGAAGGCAAACTTGCAATATCAATACCCAAATTTACGCCAGATGCTGGGTGGTCCAAACTGTACTATTTGCCAAAATTAAAACATATTTCGACTGAGAGGGGTATTATCAACATCCTCTGCATGCCCTTTAGCTATCCGAGCTCTGTACGCAGCGAATCGCGATGTTCGGCGGGTGATGGTAGGTGTGGGTAAGACGATTGGCCCAGACGTTCCTACGCCCTAAAATTCTCCCCCTTCTCGGAATTTGGACTCACACCACCTAACTCTGTCACAGGTCCCCCAGGCTACTACATCATCTCCCAATGTGTCTCATGGGTTTTTGAGGCAAAATGGCGGAAATAGCAGAATAATAGGTCTGACGTACCCCCATACTTGCATTAAGCGCAGCCGTAATATGGTCTGTTGGTATAGTGGTAAACGCCGCTGTCACACGTTTTTGCTGAGGTCGAGCGTTCGAGTCACGTCGGTGCCCTTTTTTTTTGCACCACGCAGTGGGCCCCCGCGGCGAGCGGGCACCACGCAGTGGGCCTCCGCGGCGAGCGGAAAGCCCTCCGCAGGAGCGGGGTTCGGGGCGGAGCCCTGACCGGGGTCCGGGGTGGGAAACCCCGGCCGTCGCGGCCGGCGCCGCAACTCTGCATAAAAACCTTCTCAAATAAACCTCCGTAAAATATTAACGGCTCAAGCTATTGCTTTCAATTAAAATACATAATATGCCAATTTAGCAGCTCTACAAACTGAATCTATTGGTATGACACTACGTGACAAACTGTGACTGTGACAGAGTTAGGTGGTGTGGGTTGATCCTCCTACCTTCTCCGAATCAATCAACTGTCAGAAATGTCTCGAATTAACATATATAGCAACATGCCCCTTTCTAGTAGTGCGGAGGAACGTCTGGGTTTCCGAGACTAGTCAGCCGGGCCCGGCCAATTGTCAACAGCGTCGTCGACGCTGTCTGGTGCGTGTCACAATATTGTGCCAGAGGGATTCCCTGGCACCTTGGTATAAAAGCCCGAGGTGGGTAGAACTTCAGCCAACAACCACCAGCTCCCACCTCAAAACAAAACCTCAACCCATCCAATCCAAGCAACCATGTGTGAAGGAACAAGCTACCAGGTAGATGCTCTGGTCCCGTCAAAATATTTACCACCCTCTTCTCTAGTTCGCAGCGGGCAGCAACGTCAAGGTCCGCACCGGTAAGACAACCCCCGGAGGCTGGTCCGCAGGCGCCACGGGCAAGGTCGAAGGCTCTGGCTTCCAACCGGTAAGTCGTGCCATGTTCGTAAAACCGGTGTTCACAGTCGACTCTAATAGGCCGGAGAGCGGCACCGAATGTACAAGGTCAAGTTCACCACACAGGGAACCGGAGGTTCCTCTTTCACCGACACCGGTGCTTGGGAGTGCCAGCTGCAATCAGCTTAGAGTTGACAATAAATGAATAAATCCATAGACAGTGTGTAGACTACCAGAACAAAGATGTTGTTTTGATACTTTGGGTACAGCCCATGCAGACGCGAGGCTCAGGCTGCACATTGACATGCACATTAATTCTCATAGTTCCTAGTAATGTAAGCCTCCTCATTATAATTTACAATCACAGTCCACCCAATTTAATCTATGCGTCATACTAGAGAAGCGGGCTCATTAACCATCCTCACACCAAAAAACACGACTCACCACCACATTCATCGAGCCCGGCCAGCGACTGACCGTCCCATATGGGCTCAGATACATGCTCGTCGGCGTCCCATTGACGACCTGCGTGAACCCCGTGAGCTGCCCGGCGTCCCCCGCCGCGCGGCGCACGTTCGGCAGCTCAAACACGGCTTTCACGACCTCGAGGATCGTGAGCTCAGTTACGTGCTGAGCCGTCGTCAGCGCTTCTCTGCCCCCAAGCGAAATTGGGGGCCGGTCGATGTCGACTGTGGTTGGGTTGGGGAAGTCTGCGGGCTGGAGATGGGTCAGCACAGGTCTCGGTAGGAAAGGTGGAGGAGGGGGACGAACGTTGACAAAGGCGTTGGCGAGACTCAACCACACGCGATCGCCGGCGGAGACCTGCGTCGACAGCTTGTCTTCGCTGGCGATGAGAACCGAGTTCTCCACACAGTCGCGCCAGAGACCCGGCACGGGCGGGTTGAGGCCTGAAACATCTCATCAGAGACATTGCGGGGGAAAGCCGAAAATAACGCACGAAGAGCCTCACGGACGTATCCCAGCAGCTGCTTGTCCGCCGCCGCCGTCTCCGCGCGCACCAGCTCAGCCATATGCGCGCGGTTCTGCTTCCGTTCGGCGGAATCGCCGAGGTAAAAGTCAATGACTTTCACCGCCCCTGTGTGTTTTCTCAGCATCTACGGAGATATGCTGCAGAAGCCCACAAACCGTGCGTGAACCCAGCAAACAGCTCGATGGCGATGCCCACCGTCTGCGCCGCTAGCTTGTCCCACTGCGCCTCCGGCTCGGACTCAACGAGGCGCTCGACAAAGTCGACGAACGACTGGGCTTTGTGCGGGTGTACCCATGCAGAGAAATGAGCAGCGGCTTCTTCGATGAGATTCTGCTTGGGGCGTCAGATAGCGTATCGTCGAAAATAGACGGAGGGCGTACTGGTCCGCTATCTGGCGCTGCAAACTTGACAGCCGCATATGCGAGCGCGAAGAGCTTCTTGTGCGCCTCGCCGGCCGCCCACGCGTTCGAAAACGCCTGCTCCGCGTCGCCAACGGCGAGGAAGTCGTTTGTAAACTACCCTCGAGTCAGCGCTTCTTCGCATCCAGCAGGAAGCACACGCACGATCGTCGCCAACATCTCCGACACCTCGTCTGCCGTCAACACTCCCCGCTCCTTCTCGTCCGTCCTGAGCGAAATACCAAACTATCCACCCCCATCAGCACATATCCAAACAAAGAGGAAACCCCAAGCAAAAACGAACCGCGCGCTCCGCCGCCCACCTCACAGCCGCCCCATTCGCAACATGCTTCACAACATCGACGTACCGGCCCTCAGCTCCATCATACTCGAAGCCCTCCCGCGCGATCTGCTTCGCCACAACCCCGCGATACCACGCCCGGTGCTCCTCCACCGCCGCGGGCCCGGGGAACAGCGCCGTCACCACCTTCTTCGCGTACTTCTTCTCCGTGGCCGCGGTGAACTGCTTCGGGTTCTCCAGCACGCTTCGGATGCCGGGGATGCTAGAGACGACGTGCACGGGCGCGAGCGGGATGGGGCGCGTGAACGTGTACGCGCCGGCCTTGTCGCGCTTCACGAGGCTTTTTTTCATGTGGTCTGGCGTGAAGAAGGGGAAGCAGGTGTACACCGAGTTCTGCCAGGTATTTAGAAGTGTTAGAGGCGCGAAAGACGCAGACGGACAGGTGGGTAGTACGCCGGAAGATGGCGGGCGAGCAGTTTCGCGACTGTAGTTGTGTTAGTGCGGCGCAAATGGACACGTGGATTGGACACGAACGTTCACCACCCAGCGCGCCGTTGTGGACGTCGCGTTTGCAGTCTTGGAATCCCCATGCCGTCAAATTCCAAGCTAAACACATAATGATAATTCAACAAACGCGGAGACGTAGCACGTACGCGTGAAATCGGTAGTGAAGTATCGGTCGCCGCGGATGAGGGCGAGCGCGTCCGCGAGAATGGCGCGCATGAGCTGTGACGCGTTGGCAGGATGTAGGAACGAGAGACAGTGGGACTGACCGTGAACCCCGATGAAAGCCGGACGCCTGGACGGAGAGGCATGATATCTTCACATTCCAGACCGACCTAGAGCTATATGAGCGCCGCCTAAAGAGTAATGAATCTCGCACGTAGAGCTCGAGGTTATCAACATGACCATACAGCTTGCGCGCCGCTTCCTACTCGCTCATCAGCATCCAGTATCCGTTCCTAACCGTAAAAACACGTACCGCAATCTTCTTATCCGGATTCCACTCCTCAAAGCTCGCAAACCTCTTCAATCCAAGGAACTCCCTGAACTCATTCATCGTGCAGCACCCCCACTTCCTCGCCTGCTCGATCCCCAAAATCTCAATCACCCGCAGCTCGGGCTGCACGCCCCGCGCGCGGAACGCTCCAGCAGGCGCGTCCGTCGCGTCCTGCAATATCCGCGCAATGTCCGCGTCAGCGAACCGCTGCGTGCGCGGATCGCGCTTGATCCCGCCAAACTCGCGCGTGCGCGGGTCGGGAGAGAGGGTGCTGACTGCGCGAATAAACCCGGCGCGGAACTCGGGGAGGGTGAGCGACGAGAGTGGCTTGGCGTCGCCAAAGACGTGCGTGAAGACGTTGGTCGTCCAGGCGCGGTCTTTCTCGGAGAGCACGGAGTGCCACTGGGTGTGGGGGTGAGTAGTGAAGGAAGGGAAGGAGGAAGGAGGAATGCGGGACGTACGCGGTAGAGCACGTTGAACTCGACGCTGCATTGGTTACCTTGCCCGCGGGTGACGGGGACGCCGCTGGACTCCTTCATGGGCGCGAACGCGTCATCGAGGAGCGGGGAGGTGATGCCCTCTGTCGCCCCATTAGATTCAGTTGGCGTTCCGCGCAAAGGATCTTACCAGAGACACCGAGGAACGCCGCGACGTAGTCGTTTACGATGAAGCTCATGAAATGCCCACAGCTGCGCGCCAGTCAACGGTTTCCGGAGGAGACGGGGCAGAACATACTTGACCAGCCGCGAGATCTGAAAAATCTCCTCATCCTGGGCCAACCGCGCAGCCTCATCCAAAGAAGCGGGATCCCTCCACTTCCCGCGTTCGTTGATCCGCAGGAGGTTCTCCGCGATGTACTGCAGCATTGGTTAGCCTCGACAACGAGCGAATCCGCGCGACGCACGTTATGGTTCCTGTTCCACACAACCAACAGCGCGCTCGCGGCTGGGGGGAGGAATGTCAGCCGCTCCTCAGAGAACACGTCAGGATACAGCAGCCCGCGTCCCTGCGCCTTGTCGCGGACGGCATCCTGTGTCTTTTGATCTGCGGCGCGTCAGCTCGCTGCAGCCAAAGAAGAAAAAGGACGCACTGATTCCGTACAGAGGGCTCAAGTCGAAATACGACGAGGTATCGTTGATATTCCAATCCTTGGGGTTGGTGCGGAACAACGAATGCGTGACGATGGTCGCCCACGCAAACGTGAGGGATGAATTCCCGCCGGGATGCTCGACGAACTTCTTCTACACTCGTGCTTCAGTAACACCCGAGAGAAGGCGTGCACGCGTACGTTGTGCTCGTCGTCCCGCGCACGCATGAGCGTATCAAACACCAAGCCGGGATCGGGCAGGGCGTTGGGCGCGATGGCGGAGCGCGTCTGGACGCTGCGCGCATACGGCGTCCCGGCCTGCCCGATCTCGGGGTTTTGGATGTTGTTCCCGCCTCCGTCGGCTTGGCGGTAGGTGTACTGCGGTCCGAGCGAGGTCGCGGGTGGCTGTCCGGCATTCAGTGTCTAGCGCTCTGCTGGAGGGCAAGCGACGTACGTGCGGGATGGTGTTGTAGAGCAGCGTCAACGCTCCGTGCGCAAGCTTTTTTGCGGGCGCGCTCTGCGGGGGTAGGTGCGACATGATTTCAAAGATGGCGGAGAACTGCGTGGGTTAGGGCTGAAACGCTCGGAGGGAGAACTTTTGCGTACGGCGCCCTTGCGGTCGTCGATAGAGTCGGGATGGCGCGCCTGGTCGACCAGCGCGTCCTGTAGCCGATTACATGCGCGAAGCGAAAGGCAAGGCGGCGACCTACGATAACCTCGAGAGGGTTGAGCGGGGTGTCCTTGGGCAGCACCCGTATGAACTACATCACCAGTTAGCGCCTTCACTTCCTCCTCCCCCTACACACTCACATCGTTCAAGACCTTGGTCAACCTCGCATGGTTCCGCTCGTCCGCCTCCGCCTCCTTCGGGGGCTGGTATTCGGGATCGTACTTGCCATCCGGCGCCATCGGGAGCGTGCGATGCACCCAGTCCGACGCAAGGTCGGCCCGGACGGAGAGCGCATGCGCGAGGGTCTCGATAGCGGATTCGGAGGGCAGCGGCGTCGGTGCGCGAGTGGGTGCGCGGTCGGTCATCGTATCAAGCAGACAGAGGTAGATGGAGGGAAGAGGCAGGAGCAGAGATCGGCCCTTGATATACGCGTCGATTCGCGGGAAGCGAGCACGCGCGGTACCTGGCGCTTCAAGAACGCCGAGGCGGGGCTGTCCGCTGTCAATAAGATGGATGGCTGTCCGTGTCTCGACGCGTCGCGTCCGGCTGTTCCAGTATTCGGGCCATGGTCGCGCTTCCCAGCCATGGCTAGCGAGTGATTTACTTTCACCTAGAACCCGACTCTACGACATCCACGGAGGTTGTCCAGAAGAAACAAGAGAAAACCGAAATAACAAACCAATCGTGGCATCAGCATTATGTCGGGGCCGTACAGCCCACGATGGATACACGGCGCATTTGAGGAGCCCAGACACGGAGAGTTTAGGCTCCGCTATATGCCAATCTATCGTGTTTGGTGTCCGTGAGGCGGTGGACTGGCTAGACGGGCCGCGATCTGCACCGATGCAAGTATTCACCAAATGTGGACAGTCCGATTTTGGTGGATTTATATGTATGCTATAACGGGACGAAAAGACCTTATGAGCAGCCATGAAACAAATTCTTGAAGCCATGTTTGAATTTTGTGCAATGAGGCAAGTGTTCAAGCCAAATGATATCGATGTGGGCGCCAAATAATAGACAGTTTGCGCGGAGCCAACAAAAGCCACCAGGTGGCGTTTTGGCGTTGCGCCGCCGGGTGGCTTACATCCGAGTGGTGGCTCCCGGTGGCCATTAGCATAGCCTTCAATATACGTGCCCCGCCGCCCTGGGAAGTTATAAATGTAATTTCAGGTTTATCATCGGGCTGCAGAGAGTATCCAGCCAATATATATTCTGGTGGCTGTTAAGAATTGCACAGGGACAAAGAATTAGGATTGTGCACTAATCTTAGACACTATGCAGCACGACTAAGCCTAACTCGAGTGGTTCACTCCCATCAGCACAATGGGACTTTTTAGAAACCGAGCCACCGGAGCCACCGCGGCGCAACGCACAAATGCCACCTGGTGGCTTCCGGTGGCTCCGCGCAAACCGTCTAATAAGTGTAGTTGGACAACACCCACGAACTGTTTTTTGAGCAGGACCTCCCCCACGCAATAGCGCCTTGTCGAGATTTCATGAGTAGGCACCCCGCGCGAGACCTTTTAGTATGCCTAAACCTGTCAAAACAGACTGTTCAATCTTATTCCCGGCAGGTTCAGATCCGTGCGGCTCAGACCCAAGTAGAGACAGTGCGAGAAGCGTGACTTGCAGCTTGCCAAAGAGAAGTATAGTAAACACCACAAATATCCATTAGTCCAGCTCCGAAATAACTATCCAGCCAGGCCTACACCGGGCGCGGAGATATCCGCATCTCATCCCTCACACTCCCTCCCATCCTCTGCATCCTCGTCCCTTCCCTCCCAGCACCAGCACCAAACTCATACTCCCCCTCCTCTTCCTCGACAGCGAACAGCGGCGTCCGCACATACCCCTCCTCGTCCCCGACGCGTGCGTACTCCCTCCCTGCGTCGTCTCGCCCCTCCGCCGCGCCATCGAGCAGTGCGACGTTGAGTATGTGTACCCCCAGGAAGGTTACGAGGAACCCGACGAGGAGGGACGCCGTGTCCGCCGAGGACGCGGTGTTGAACCCCTTGAAGAGGATAAGCGACGACACGATCGTCGCCGTGCAGAACCCGACGTAGTACAGCGGGTTCACCCTACACGCGTCAGCCTGGTACGGAAAGGAGAGAGCGCGACGCACAGATTGACGGAGAAGATATCCAGCGCCATATTCGCATAGTACAGCTGCACGACGATGCACCCAAAGCCCGTGACGAAGAACAGATACGTGCTGATATACACGAACTGGTTGTTGCCCTCGAGGGTGAGCTTGACGGCGACGCCGAACGCCTTGATGCCCATAACGCTGATCCCGCCGACGACGCTCGCGATGCTGATGTACACCAGCGGGTTGGTGCGCCCGTACCGCGGCCCGGCGTAGAACATCATCGTGAGCGTGAAGCACAACGCGGTGACGACGTAGAGCAGGAACCCGGGCTCGAGCGCGTACGCGAAGAATTGGGGTATGGACGAGATGTCCTGGTCGGCGGGCGCGTGGAGGACGATGATGGTTGTGCCGAGGACGCAGAGGCCGCAGCCGATGCGCCCAAGGTGGCCCAGCTTTTCGTTGAGGATGAAGGATGCGAGGATGGCGCCGATTATGACACTGAGCGCTCCGAGCGGGGTGACCTGCCTCGGTCAGCGGAGCCCTCCGGGTAGCGGGATGGGGGCGCACCAGTAAGGGCGGGGCAAGCGAGTACGCCGCAAAGTTGGCCGCTTCGCCGACCGCCACTGTCCCAAAACCCGTCAGCGCCGACCCCCACACACTCTCGCCGACCACTCACGCGTCAGCGTCCCGCCCCACCATATCGGGTTCGCCAGGTACGCAAGCCCGACGCTGCCTGCAGGCCGCCCGCGCTTGTCTGCCGCCGAGTTAAGGCCCTGCGCCGTCGGAGGGTCAGTTCCGTCCCGCGGCTCGGGATCGTACGACGCAACGCACCATTTTCGTGATTACCGTGCTCGTCCCGATAGCGGTACTGGCGGCTACCGCCAGAAGGAGGCCAACGTAGCGGTCATCGACCATTGGGAGGGAGGGAGGACCGAGAGCGGAAGAAGAGGGGGAAGGGGAGGTGTCGCAGCGTGGCACGCCCATCAGCGCAGCCATGTGCCTGGGACCAGTTTTGGCAGTAAGCCCCTGTTGAGCAGGATATGAGTACTACAACCGGAGAGTACAGAAGGGCAGTGCCGCTTGGTAGCACTCCTGCGCCAAAGTTAAAAAAATGCACCCCGCCTCGCTATTAATGCAGTCTGTAGTAGAAAGCCCCATTCTGGCGTCATTGCTTTCCTCTCGATTTCTTTTGCAGGCGGCAGAAAAGATGCCGTGTGACATGTGACATACGAATCGATTAAAATGCTACAGTAGCCGCAATCCCTCTTTTGGCGGGCGACACACCGGTGTCACACCGCGACCCTCCTGTTTTCGCCTAACCATCATGGAAGGCGCAATCGCCGCCGACGCACCCAGCGCTCAGCCTAAGAAATGGCAGGGATTATGGCTCACTGACTGTGGCCTCATTATCCGCGCTGAGAACACCATACTGTAGCATTTCATTCAATTCGTATGTCACGCGTCACACACGGTTTTTTCTTCGATAATTTAAGCTATGTCACATGTAAATGGAGGAATTTGCCTCCGAAAAAGGAAAATCGGGAGATTTTGATGCAATCTGATCGTGGGAATTGCCTAATCGGGCCTGATTACGAATTACGAATTTCGTATGCATTGTCACACGCCCAAAGTCCATCCGAATTGAATGAAATTCTACAGTATTCCGCGTCTCGCGCGACCTCTCCGCTCTGCAGTCGCCCATCTTCGCCGCCGCGCGGGAGGGCAGGAGAAGCTCGAGGGTTGCCCAATGCGTACTACGATAAGTTGTGTATATATTTTGAACCCAAATCTGCGTGAAGTTGGCCGACCATAGAAGCATCTGTGTCTACTGTAACACGTTTTATAACCGGTGCCAGCTGATTGACGTCCTAGATATGGAAAACCACCTGGCCATTGGCGCCGACTCCGTAGGTCTGCAATGTCACGGAACCGTCGAACACCTCGAAACCATTAATGTAGATGTGGGGAGTGTAGCTAAGATTCATAGCGCTCTTGATTGTGTTCTGTGCTTCGGCGACGGTGTCGGTTGAGTTGACAGTTACGAACGTTTCCCTTCCGTTGTCGCCGTCGATTACTTTAACAGGCATTGGTGCTTCAGTGGTATGTCTCTTCAGTGTCAGAATTCGCAGATTTAGGGGGACGAGCGAACCTGGTATGTGGGGGGCAAGTGTGAAAAGGAAGTTTTGTGCTCATCGATACCGGACGGCGACTATTTAACCACTCGACGATATCCCTTCGCAGATTCATACGTGGAGCGGCGGCGCTAGGGCTCAGCAACCAGCGTACGGCAAACGGATACGGCCAGGCTAGAATAAAGTCCCGCCTATTGCCGCATGTGCGGGACCTTGCGGCACCTTTTTTCCAAGCTGTATAAAGGCTTGGGCGGAGTTGTGTTGCGCAGTTTGTGTGCAGTCAATAATGGTCCAGAATGACATAATTAACCACTACAAACACCCGCATTTGGTTATAATTTGACAAAGAAATATGACACCCTGCGGGACCTTGCGGGAGTTGGCGGCTGAAGTGGAACTCCCGCACAGAAAACTCAATCCTCGCCTGTGGTGTGCGGTAATCATGCGGTATGGCGGCCAGGGCGCGAGGTGTTTTTTTTTTTCTAGAGTAACAGTGCTGAATGCGTCCTTTGCTACACCGATGAATATGTTTCTGAATCCACCATGAATTGTATAGAGAAGTTGTGGCTCTGGTGGCTCAAAAATATTATCATAAATTTTCCTGGGCTGAACCAAATAGAACCAAATCTGTAGGATGGACTCCGAACACATGGAGACACCCACCCATCAAGTTTCCGGTCTGCCGCTGCTCTCCAGCTGAAAATATTTGAGCCACCAGGTGGCTCTAGATCTGGTGGCTCATTGCAACTTCTCTAATGGCTAATATTTGTTCTTGTAGAGGAGCTTCATGCCCGGAATTTTTTAGAATGCAGAGGCTTGATACAAGATACATGTGTGCCATTGATGTCTCATCAGTGCCATCAAAAAAACCTCTTAACACTTCTAAGTCCGGGGAATGGTTCTGGATTAGACAGTTTGCGTGGAGCCACCGAAAGCCACCAGGTGGCATTTGTGTGTTGTGCCCCAATGGCTCTAGCGGTTCCGTTCCTGAAACTTCTCAATTTGCTGCTTGGAATAGAGCACTTGAATCAGGCTTCCTCGTGCTACATGGAACCTGTGATTAACACACAATCCTAACTCTTTGTCCTTGTGCAATGTTTTAAGAGCCACCAGAATGTGTATTAGCTGGTCAATTTCTACACCCCAATGATTTTTAAACTTTCCAGGGAAGCGGGGTCGGCATATTGCACCTTATGTGAGTGGCCACTGGGAGCCACCGTCTGGATGTAAGCCACCCGGCCAAAAAGCCACCTGATGGCTTTCCAAATTACCCCTATTGACCCATGCTTTTGAAAGGTTCGTCGCATCGCCGCTTGCGGCTTTCCCCCAAATTGTAGCACCAAACAGAAGTTTGTGAATGTGCATGCGGCTGCTGACCTCGGCTCTGAGCTCGTGACATTATCATAAGTACGTACTCTCCGGCTTGAAATGGGGTCGCTGAGCGCCTACATTTCGGCGCCCATTTGGATGACGGCATCTATCAAGCTAGATATATCTGTCAAGTCTGCTCGGGTGCAGTACAGCTTTGCTCCGACCACCACCTCGACGCACTGAACTTGAGCTGCCGATAGGATTCCCTTCTTCGCTCCACCCCGCAAAGCCAGGAGATGACTGTCTCTCGGGCATCATACGCACCAGCTGAATCCTGAGCTCGAGCTTGATTTGGGACATGGAAGCGAAACAACAGCATGCCCGCATGCAGCGACCCTGCACCTGGTGCCCGCTTCCAAACCTGCCAAATCTTCGCATCTCCCAAATCGAGATCAAACAACGCGCAAATCTCGAGCTCCAATTACCGTCTTCGGTCGCAAATTTGCTCAACAGCTGAAGCTCTACGACGGAGCCCGTCCATATATGAAGCGGCGCCTAAGCTTGTGTACCCCGCGAACGGGCGGCATGGACCTCAGCCTCACCACCCCCTTCTCGGCGTCCCCACCGTCCAGCTCGCCCGCATTCCGCGCCTCAGACGTCCTTGCTTCTCTTCTCTTGATATACCTCTGCCTTGGCGCCCACCGAAGCTGGCGGTTGTACCTGATCCTCTGCGCAATCGTGCTACTTTGGTTTCTCCTGCGCTGCCTGGAGACACATCCGCCACATCAACGAATAACCCGCCTGCGCGACGAAATCGACTACACCGAAAGCCTCGTCTGGCTCTCTCGCGGCCCAGATAATCGGGCGGCGCTCAGCGCAGTAATAGCTTCAAAGCAGCTGCTGTCGTGAGTTCAGCCCTCCATACCCTGCTTCAACTCGCTGACGCCGTTACCCTCCACAGCGAACGGCAGAAACTCACCCGAACCGAGTTCCAGCTCGCAGACCTGCGGCTACCACCAAAGAACATTGTGAAATATATCGCCACGCGAGCCAGGTTATCTCGCAGCATTTCTGGATGCGCTGCCCGCGTTCGTCAGATCCGGAACTCGACGCAGGTGCGCATTTACTCCAGCCATGTAGTTATAGTATCAACCCAATTTATCCTCCCTATGTTAGGTTGAAATCGAGGAGCGCGCCGCGGAACGGCTCGAAATCGAGTATCGGCAGTTGATGACCATGGGTTCAGTGGACGCGTACGTTTACGCCCAGCGCGCTCCGTTCGCGCCCCAGATGCCAGAGCCGGCATACACGCACACGAAGCGCTCGATTGGATACTATGCTCCATGCGACGAGAAAGCGCAGTCCGTCCATTCCTTTGTCTAAAATCCCTCTTCCCGCTAGTAGTACTCCTGTCCATACATATAAGTATGTCTGTGGCTCCGTACGCACTCGTACGCATTCAAATTGCAGTGCAGATTTCTTACTATGTACCGGTAGAAGAAGAATAATTTCACGCATCGCGCAACGGAGTCCCTCGAGCTGCCTTGCGTGATTGCGGACTAGTATATCCAATAGTCCGCCTCAGCACATTTTACTTACAAATCGTACAAGCAAGACATTATTCGTCAAGTGTTCTTATATACCCAGACCCGTAAACTACTCGTATCTTCAATACGTATACCTAAACCCAGGCTGCGCCCCCTGCTCCCCCGTCTCCAACTCAACCTCGCCCCGATCCGCCTTCCGATTCTGCACCCAAAACGCCCACTCAGCACCACCACAAGAACAACATTAAGCGCCGTCGTCGCCATGCACGCATACAACCCCGGGCGATACCCCGGCGCATCCTGCGCCCTAAAAATCAAACTCCCCGCAATGCCCCCCCCCATTCCCACAAAGCTCGCGCTCGCAAACGCGCGCTTCCACTGCCCCCGGGCCCCGAATGTTGTTCGCCTGATACGACATGACCGCGGGCACGTTCGAGTTGGCGCCCGGGTACCGGCACGCCATAGTGAGCAAATCTGTTACAATCCTCCGCCGAACATTTTAGAATTACACACAATAATCCAGTAAACGATGAACTAGCTCATGGCAGCACTAAGTTAAGCTTCTGGATAAACACACCCTAGGGTGCTGAAATTCTCCCCAAATAAATATAGTCTAACTTTTGGTCTCGAACAGCAGCCTTCCTCGCTCTACTCTTGACCATATCACAACTGTCCTCAATGGATGAGAAACTGATGCTGTTTTAGGCAATTCATCAGGATATTTATGTTCGCCAACACGACTCTTACAGAACAGGCTCGAGAGCTGGGATGCCTCGGCCTATGCCGCGTAGTCAGCCTGCCTCCAATCACTTTTGAATCTGGCCTTTTACCCATGCACTGCAGGAATTGTCACAGAACAGAACCGGAATAACTTGTGTTAACTCACAGGATGTGCTAATATGCATGTTAACCAAGGCTTTGAATGTAAGGGGTTTTTTTTTCTTTGGCTCAAGTGCTTCTCTCTCGTCCGCAGCTCTACAGCATTCGTAGGGATATTACTCACTGAATACCGGAGTACCTCGCAAACATCTCCGAATATATACACTCCTTCCCAAAGATAGCCCAGGATCTGCGCTTTACACCGTCGCCCCTGACGACCAGCCACCTCCGCGGCAACAGCGTTTTGGGTTTGAGGTTGAGGGGTTTGTGAAATTACCGCTGACGCGCGCGCGCGGATGTACGGGATCGATAAAGTGCGAATCCTTCCCGTGCCGGGTGCTCAAGGAGAACGGATATATAGGCGGGACGCAGTTTGTTTGTTGGTCGTCCCCACTGCACTCGTTCCTCCTGCCTTCCCACCACACACTCGCCAAAGATGGAAATGTCCGCGTTTTACGTCCCGCCTGCCAGTGGGTACGCCACGGCCCTGCCAAGGCGAATGCGCATGGTGGCGTGTATAAATTGCCGACAACGCAAACGCAAGGTGCGCCTACTGCTAGCTGCCAGTATTCACCTTTAAAAACTCGCAACCGCAGTGCGTGACAACGGAAGACCCGCCGATTAACCCCTGCACGCGATGCCTGGCAGCGGGCGTACCCTGTGAATTCCCCGCGCAGGAAGAATACGAGGATGCCGCGACAAATCCCGGGGGAGGATATTCTGCGACAAGTCCCGGCGGCGGATATCCCTCGACAAGCCCCGGAGGAGGCGGGGGGACGCTATGCCACTGACAGCGGGCCCAACTCCGCAGGCTCGCCGTACGCAGTAGCGCCTGCATCGGCGCCGCGTAGCTACGGCTATAGCCATCAACATCCACAGCGTCCAGCGCTCCCATACACCGGTCCACCACCACCTCAAACCCTCCCGCGGTATTCAAACGGGACCCCCTATCCTAATCTCGCGTTGGGCGCCGAGCAGCAACAAGGCAGCCAGAGTGATAACATGGAATCGGCGGGGTGGTATGTACCACCCCCATAGCAGTAGCGGTAAATTCCTGCAGTTGCTATGTTAACGTTCTGGTTGCACGCGTATTACTATGCTTTTGATTTCTGCAAGTTGTGGGTTTTAGAGTGTACTTCATCTTACTCGGTACCCTCGCCCTGGAATCAATCAGATAATAATCCTTCGTCGATGCGGGCACGACACAGCCAATCCCGAGATGCCCGAATCACGCCGATCCTTGCATGCCCGAAGTGTGCCCGAATCATGCCGATCCTTGCATATCCGAAGTGTGCCCGAATCATGCCGATCCTGGCATATCCGAAGTGTGCGACGATCCTTGTGTGCGATTGTAATGACATTGTGCCAGCCGCCCCATTCAGCTTCTCGCATCTACCACCATCATGAGCAATAACAACGCTGGCACCCTCTCAGTCTGCACGCGTTCTTCCCGGACGACGATACCGATCCGCGCCTAGGCTGGGGTTGTCTGCTCGCTGCTGGTCGCAGGTTACATTGCCCTTCATTGCACCTTCCCGCTCGCGGAGCGTATCACCACGCGGAACTGCGTCCTCCCTCTCTCCGAACCCATTTGACTGTCCACTGGCGAGCTGGCTTCGGAGATTGCGCTGCGCGAGGGACTTGTTTCGATAATTAGAAAAAGTACATTTCTTGTCAGTTTTTGCGCAGGCTTTCGAACAAGCCAGGTTAATCCACTTCACGTGAATCCATGCATAGGTTCTTTTTAGTAAGAGCCACTTTCTTATTTCATTGACACAGAGAATTGCAACTTTCATGCATAATTGCTAACTCTTTCTGACCGAGAACCGCACCGTGAATCCATTTCCTTCTTTCCTTGCTGAGGGAGTCGTTATGGACTACTGCTATCTGCCAGTGTGCACCAATTCCATTTCTGGTACCGCGTCGGACCGTCGGATGCAACCGGGACAACAACCGGTTTTACAGTCTAGTCAGCGAATCATGCCGATCCTTGCATGCCCGAGTTATGCCTCAAACCCTCCCGCGGTACGTATTCGAATGGGATGCCCTATCCTAATCGCTGGACAGCACAAGCGCCATGTTTGTAGGATGCATACATAGCATTGGTTATAAAAATCCAGTGTGGTCGGATGTGAGGGGCAAACTACAAACCAATGTCCGCAGTTCAACCTCCGCCTGCGCGTGCCACCCCTGTGCGTACTCGAACAGGCTGCGCGCGACTTTGAGCTGACCCACAACCCGCTAGTATGTACGAGGCGACTGTGTTCGGCTCAAGACCGACATCTACGGATACGATAGCTTCATTACGATCAAGGATGCGCCGGGCAATCCACGCGTGGTTGTGAGTTGAGCTGTTGCGCTTCCCCGCAGACTCGAGGTGATTACTTACTTGTGCTCAAGGATGGTGTGCGGTATTATAAAGTCATTTTGACCGCTACAAATGGGGGTACAACGACGGAGGAGGAGTTTCCAGAGTATCAGCTTCGGCCAGTGGTGAGCTGAGGCTCGGAGTAGCGAGGTCTATTGTATTCACGCACGGAGCCGATTGAATGCTGTAGTTAACATTCAGAAACAGAACATGGTGATTCACAGACTTCTGTTTGTGCTATGCGAGTAAAAGTGGCCGCTGATTTGTAAGGCTCTTTCGAGATCGTGTGACTGGCCCTGGGTTGATCTCTTGGCGAGCGCAGGGGTTGCAAGGGAAAAATATCTGTAAGCCTCACAGCCACCGGATGACAAGTCCGAATCAATATTTTATCCAATGTATGCACCAACTTCAAGTTTGTGTAGCCAAAAAAAAAAGGGCCGCTAAAAACAATCTTCAACTGATCACATGCCGAGGTTCTTGGTGCATTTCTAGCTTGAATTTCCAACCTGCTAGCAAGACTGCGGTTGGTTATTGCTTTGTCCGATCTCACTGCTGCTGGCTCAGTAAGCGCCCACGCTGCACACCATTGTTCCTCCTCCACCCTTACCGCCATCCGCCCTCTTCTTTGTGTCTGCCTCTTGTTCTCCGCCGCGCCCGCTCCATCCCTCGCCCCTCTGTCACGATTCCGCGACGCCCCCGCTCCAAACTCCCGCTTCAAGCTCCCGCCTCAAGCTCTCGCCATCGACGACTCCGCCTCAAGTTCCCGCGACGGCCCCACCGCTCAGGCTCCCGACCCTCAAACTGCGGCCATCGTCGGTGTGATGCCTCCACTCTGAGCAGTAACTCATGATAAGCCATCCCGACACATCAGTCAAGTCCGCTGAGGCCATGTAGATGGCACCACTGAAACAATGTTTTAATGTCACATCACCAGAATCTGTCTTACAAAATTCCCAGATCAGTAGATTTTCCCCCAATTTTGAGTACATGGGAGTTATCACAGATGATTTTCAAAGGGGTGACATCAATGTGTTTGCATAATGCAGAGCTGTCACGGTTCAAGCCCGGACTGGCCGGGGCCAACTCCATCATGATGCCATCACAATGGCCAACCCTGGTCATGCCCGGTACAACCCACAAGGGGGATCTACAATGACTGGAAGCCCAATTGGACATACAGAGTAATCCCTATGCTAGCTACAGCTAGTACAATACCGGAAGAGGCTTAACCTCGTCTATTCACTACTTTGCCCTAAATAATAATAATAATAATAATAGCAATCTGCGGCATTAGAGCATATTGGCAGCTGTTGTAAAATTGAATTTTCTTACAACAGAAAAGTGGTCAATCTGCAATGCCCCAAATGGCGGCGAAGCTCTGGTTTTGGGTTTTCAAAAGTTAACTGAACGGCTACTCAATTGCTTTTGCTCCGAGAAACTCAAATCTCAGAGAATCTAATAAGGACAATTTAACAACAAGTATTTCTCTATTTTGCAATGTAGAAAAATCGTCTTTCAACACTGCCAATATGCTCTATTGCACATACTTCAAAAAAAAAGAAAGAAAGGAAAAAAAAAATTCACCCTTGCTTCTCTGATTTTTTTACGAACCCGACCACGTAGCCAGGGCACATTATATACCGATAAAACTTGTGCAGGGCTTCCCTGAGCCAAAAGAAGGCCAGGGCAGGCCAAAAATATGGAAGATTTGAAAGTATATAATTTTAGATTTCAATGTGGATAAAAAGTTCGTTCAAATGCGCGTCGAACGCGCCCAATCTCGTCCTGAACGAATCAGAAATGTGTTCAGGAGACGGCGAAAGAAATGACACCCTTTTCCCCATCAATCGACGGGTTAGTCTCATGAATTTTGCAAAGAGCTGTAAAATGTGCACCTTTCTGGGTCAATAAACAGACCGCGCCGGTACCAGGATTGCTAATCAGCTGGTAATCGGACATGGTACGATAAAAAAGCAGTAAATTCCGGATGAACAAGCAGGTTTATTCGCGCCGCCGTTCTGTACCACCTCAAACCCTCCCGCGGTATTTCAAACGCACTCCACGGCAGTAGCGTTGGATTCCTTGCAACCTGCTTTATGTGTGTGCTTTCAGTCTGGTTACACGCATTCGATTTCGATTTCTTCTGTGGTTCCCGGAAGGTCCATTAACGGTTAAACCTTAAGATCTCAATTCCCGCCTACAAACTTGCACGCCGGAACAGGAACACAGACCGAGGTACCAGGAAAAACAACGAGAAGAGTAGCAGCTCGAGGTCGGGGAATCGAAGTAGAGGACAAGCGCAGAATGATGGCGCCCACAATAGCGATAACGGTCTTCGCGCGCCCACGTTGGGCGTAGATGCGAGGTACTTGATAATAAAAACCGCGGATCCGTACATAAAGAACACAGTTGTGCGACGGTACCGAAAGCTTTGTCTCGTAGTATCTTCGCGCCACGTCGTAGCGGCATCGCGCTCCACAGCCAAACGCGGATAACGCAGAAACGCGTCCAACGCGTCGCCTTCTCATCCAACTGCCGCCTCCCTCTCAGCATCCTACTGGCACCAAAGCCGATTATGCTCCTCCGCCCGCTTCCTCATCTCCTCCCGCTCCCGCCTCATCTCCTCCTCAATCTCCGCATCGATCTCCGCCATCCCGACCGACCGCGCCGCACGAATCAGCAGCGCAACACGCATGGCGGAGCTCTGCCTCGCCATCGGGATCTCGTACGAGGAGATATCGACCGCGACCTCGTATTGCTCGAGGCTGGCGAGAGGGATGTCGTTCGGCGCGCTCGGGAAGCGGCGGCGGCGGTACGTGGGTGTGCGGGAGAGGGATGGGGCGGAGGAGGCGCGCGCGCTAAGGGATTTGCGCAAGATGGGGATGGCTTTGAGCTGGAGAGGGGAGGTGAGACATGGAGGGGAATGAGGACGGCGTCGGCGTACCTTGAGAATGGGAGTGTTCTGCTTCCGCGGCGTCCCGCCAAGAGGGGAGCGGCGCGTAGGGACAGCCTGCAGATGGCGTGGTTTGGCAGCAAGAGCGGTCTGGGTGGACGCGTCAGCGACAAGCAGGGTCCGAAGGAGAGCGACGTACCTTGTACGCGATGCTGCCAGTACAAAGCGGCCCGTTGACTGGGACCGCCTCTGTTGGCGCTGGTCCAGCGGGGGGAGCTCTACGGCAGCGTTAGCGCGGGGACACGAAAAGCGGATACGGCGACCACGTACGAAGACAGACCTGAGCGCCGAGCGCATAGACGAGGATTTGAAGGTGAGCATCGTAACCGAGTGGTTTGTAATGTGGTTTGCAGAGGATGGTGGTGGTACGAGCTCAAGAGCGAATGTGTCGTACTCTCGGCAGGGGGTTATGATATACCCCGTATTGTCTGAGACTGGTCTCACTGACATTGCCTCCGCGGACGAGACAGTACTACATTGTGAGACAACGATAATCGTGAAGCGTCCTGTATCGGCTCGTTAGCGTCTGAAGAAAGCAAAGGGCAGGACCGTCCAGTAGAAGATATCGCCGGAATCCGACCTGCTGTACGCGTCGATTGCGGCGCGAGAGGCGCTACACAAGGTCCCGTAACGTCGCGACGCGGATACGCGACCAAAAACGCGCTTTCCTTTGGCTGGACGGTCCCCAGTCCCGGTTCCGCCCAAACGCGCCACAAAAACGTAGTCTATCCGCGATGTCGCGAATATGATCGTATGAGGCGTTCCTGGGCCCGCGGAGACGCGCTCATGCGCGAGAGAATTGCCGACCAGTGCAGCAGCGCCCCGACTTTGAGGCTGGTCAAAGCGCATCCCGGATAGGAAGGTTCGGACGGAGACGGCGCAGGCGAGGCCGGTGAGCGGTGTGGAGCTTCAAGACGGTCCTGAGGTATGGGGGAGGGCAACAATCAAGTCGAGTCAACGCAATCCGCCCGCTGGCAACGCCCCGGCATACCATCCCGACGAGTAGGCAAGGCAGCAGCTACGGTCCGCGGACGAGACAGTACCCGATTGTGAGACAACGCTAAGCGTACGGTTGTGGTATCATGCTAGAGTGTCTCGTCATCGCCCGAGGAAGGAGGGATACAGACAGTCGCGTACACGTACCGAGCAACACAAGATTTGACCGGATTTCGAGCTGCTGGACGCGTCCGTTGCAGCGGGAGAGGCCCCGCATGAGCCTCCCGACGTCGAGATGCCGAATACGCGACCAAAAACGCGCTTTTTCCCGCTGGACGGTCCCCAATCGCCATTCCCGCCCAAACGCGCCACAGCACCGTACGCCGATTCGAAATGACGCGAATACGATCGCTTGCATCGTCATTGACTTCGAGGAATCGCGTCCATGGACGAGAGACGTCGACACCGGCAGCAGCGCCCGACTTTGAGACCGGTCAAAGCGCATCCGGAATAGGAAGAATTGGGAACGAACGGAAACGGCGTAAGCGAGACCGGGGCGCGACGGAGATCGTCGAAAGGAAGCTACGAAGCCCGTCTCTGCCGTCCCCAGGCACGGGCAGTGGCCACCAAAGGTCAAAGCGACGCGATCCCCCCTCGGAAGAGCCTGGCCGGGAAGCCCATACGCGTGGCTATCGTATGCGACGCGTGGCGATCGTATGCGACGCGCAGGCCTTGCGGATGGGGTCCCCAAGTGCGTCGAGACCGGGCGGGATTGCCTCAAGCGATGCTCCAAGTCATTGCGGTAGAACCGGATGCGCGTCCTCGTTCTACCGACGTCTAGCCCCATGCTTCCTGCTCATCCCGCAAGCTCCTAGCCCCAGGAGCCTGCTGATTGCGGCCCCGCACGTCTCCGCAGTATGGTTTCAGCCACACAAGCAGGCGATATCGATGTCGACTTTGGATGCAGGGACGGCGCGAGGACGCCACTTTGCAGTCAAACCGGGATGCGCGGGCTGTCTGCGGACGTGGGCATGCTTCTCATTCGGCAGGAATGCTATGAAGAGTGCGGGGTACGCCTATGGTCTCCGAATGGCAGCCCAGCGCGGGGGTAGTCGGGCGCAGGCCCTTGCGCGTCGACTGCGTCGGAGAAAGCCCGAGCAGGCGCGGGGAGCTGCGGGCTGCGGGTAGCGATACGCCGTTCACATTGAAGCTCAAACGTGCGCGCGTAGGACCCCGCCGCAAGGACCAACGAAGACGACGGCGTGGCTGGAGGCGGGGCAGGCGCCGACGTCCGCCGACGGGTAACCTGCGTCGCTCCTTGGGCGGGCGAGAGGATCCGGCGAATGCGGTGTAGGGGAGACGACAGGCGGGGCGAAAAGGGACATGGGTGGATACGGGTGGTGGGTGGAACAAGCAGCTCCCGGTGGTGGCCTTTGCCCTCCGGTCTGTATGTCCACGGGCTGTTCGGGAGCGGGGGTGCCGGCGCGGATTGCGGGTAGTAGGAGCAGGAAGATGGGCTCCGACGTCGCGCGGGCTGCAGATGGGGGCGGTCAGTTGGGCGAAAGCAGCGCAGAGCCTATGACGCACCAGACACAGCGAGCCCAAAGATCCTGGTAGCCAATCTAGCACAACCCCGCCCAAGTCCGCAGCGTGTGCGAGTGGTAGTCCGCGCAGGAGGCGAGATTGGCTTGTCGGGGACGGATCGTCAAAACGGCGTCAGGGCATCAGAGCGCTGCATGGGGACGTCAAGGCGAATGAGCATTCGGGGGACTGTAGCCCGCGCAGCAGCGCGCTCGTCCTCGTCTGCGGCCAGTGAGTCCGCGCGACACTGGGGTTTGTAGACTCACCTCAACGTACTCGGGCGCAAAACCCGCGCTTGAGCCGGCGAGGTGGCTCCGGGCCGTTGTCGGAGACGGCTATACGACCCTCATGGAGAACGGCGCGTATCGAGGGACTATGAGCTGCGGAGAGCTGGGAGGCCTCGAAGAGGTGGACGTCGCAATCAAGTGGTGGTCACTGGATACAATGTTCTCAAACGACGACGTCCAGCCTTACCTCTACGACTTCCGCCCGTTGCAGGCTCCGCAATGCGTCTAGCCCCCGAAACCATGGCATCCTCTTTGAATTTGCCAGTGAGCATCGACAAGCCCGAACTCGACATCTCGCCCATAACGCAGCCCGTACGTACCAATGGCCCTCGCTGTCGAGACAAAGACGGAGTTCATCGGACATGGCGGCGCAGAACAAGCTGCCGAATCCGCAGCCAGGTATGGTCGCTGCTGCCAAGCGCAATCCAAGCACCCATGGTCCGTGCGCGCGATCCGCCCAGGATGACCACACCGATCCGTCCTAATATGCGAGCTACTTGCTTTCTTTCTTTCCTCCCGCCATGCCCGAGACGCTCGACCCCGCAGCCCTCGACGCCGCTACCAAGCTCGAAGTCTTCGACGACGCCGGCAACGAGGTGACTTTCGGGTCGCTCTACGCCGACCAGAAGACCATCATAGTCTTCATCCGCCACTTTTTCTGCGGGGTACGTGTGGGCAGTCCCTTATGTGCAGCGTAGACTTCTCTCATCCCAATTGCAGTCGTGCCAGGTACTTAGAGCTTCTACCTACCTGCCCCCGCGCTCGCGCTCACGCGCACACTCACGCCCGCCCCCGCAGATGTACACCGAGGAGCTCATGCGCGTCCCCGAAACCGCCCTCGCACGCGGAAACACCAGGATAGTGCTCATCGGACAGGGCGAATGGAAGGCGATCCAAGCCTTCCGAGGTCCGTCTGCGCCCACGCTTCATCCCACGTTCGGTGACTTATCCCGTCCGTCCAGACCTCACTGGCTTCACCGGCGCAATCTACGCCCACCCCTCACACAACCTCCACTCCCTCTTCAGCTTCGTCAAGACCACGGCGCCCGCACCCGCAGACAAGAAACCAAAATACATGAAGCAACTCACGTACTGGGGGAATATCATGCGCAGCTGGGCGGTACGCCTTCCTTCTTTCCTCCTCTAAAATTCAATCCCTACCTCGCCCGGAACGACGGCTAACGAAACGAAAACCCAGGGTGCATTCCGCTTCCCCTCCCTCATCCTCTCCGCCGGCTCGCCCGCCCTAAACGGCGGCGACTTTGTTGTCGGACCCGGAAATCAGTGCGCGTTCTTCCATCGGATGCAGAATGCCCAGGATCGTGAGTTTCTGCTTGTAATTTTGCGGGAGGAGCAGCGCTAAATCTGAGATAGATGTAGAGGTTGTTGACTTGATGCGCCATGCTGGGGTAGATTACACACCCGCATGAACAGTGTTCAAGTTAACGTTCTTGTTACTTTCAGGCCGTTTTTTGTGTTAGGTTACGGTCAACGTTTGCCGCCCAAATACACTACATATACACTGATTCCACCCTCAAGAAACGAGCACACTCATCTAGCGAACACACTATTCGCGCCGGCAGAAGGATCAAATGGAGGCTAACTTTCTTTGGAACCGCGTGCTAGTGCCGAGAAGCACCTCTCTAATGCCCCTCATGGCCGCCCTCGCTCTCGTCGTCACCGCGCTGGCGGGCTACTTCCTCCTCTACACCAAACCTGCTCTGCCCATCCGTGGCCCCTCCCCGCGTTCTTGGATCTTCGGTCCGTGCCCGCCCGCTAGCTACCGCATTCTCTGCCAGCTCACCGTCACTCCTCCCGACAAGGAAACCTCAAAGAGCTCCTCCTCGCACGCGAATACGGTCACTGCGAAGTCATCTGGCGTGAAACGTACGGGCAGGTGTACCAGCTTCGCGGGTGCTTCGGAGTCAGCCTCGCACCTCCAGTCCGCATTCCCTTTAGATTCTCACCCGCGCCTAGCAATCCCGCCTCGTCGTCTCCGACCCCGCCGCAATCCGCGCACTCATCAACGGCGAACTTGCGAAATGGGCACACGGGCAAGCGCGTATCGGGGATGCCTTGTTCGGGGAAGGGAGCCTGTTCCTCGCTCGCGGTGAGCGCTCTGCGTCTGCTGCTTCTTAATTGGGCTTAGAGGCGACTCGGATATGCAGGCGCTCGCCACAAACACCTCCGCGGCGTCATGAATCCGTGGTTCTCTCAGCGCAGCAGGCGTCAAATGCTCCCCGCGATGAAGGCTGCGGTCGAAGCGGTGCGTCTGAATTCATGGGCCTACCTGTCTCTCGCTTCGTGGGCTGACGGACGTGCGTCAAGCGAGTGGAGAGTCTGGACGCGGAGGTCGAGCGTGCGCACGGCTCTGCGTTTGATATCGGTCGTTCATTCCACAAACTCGCGTTGGACGTCCTCGGAGGAGGTGCGCATACTGTAACCGTCCCATAGCTGTGTCCTGATAAATTCACAGCTCTCCTCGAGGGTATGGAAGCTCAGTCCGGTGGCCTAGCGGATATTCAGATGCAACTCGCGTGCGCCTTTCGAGCTCAACTGGGCTGCCAACTTGAAGCCAACCATCTTCACAGAGCTGCAGTCGACGGTGTCTCCCCTGGCGCGATCCTCGCGAACGCCTTACTCCCATACATCCCAAAAGCGCTGTGCCGGCTAGCCACCCGCCTACCCCTTCTTCGCGAGTACCACGCAACCACTGACCGGATGAGCGCAGATCTCGTTCAACTGAAACAAAAAGAACAAAGTGCTGATGAGTCCTTTGTTGGCTCCCTAGGTACGTCGTCCCTTTCTGCGATATACTACCCGCTATAGGATCATATGTGCGCACAGTCCACAATGGTAGCTTCTCGAGAGCAGAGATCGCCGTCCATGTCCGTACCATGATGATAGCGGGCACCGAAACCACCGTATGTCGAGCGTCTTCCGCCTCCGTCAAATATTTCAGCCAAGTTCATAATTCCGAAGGGCAACACACTCTCGTGGATATTCTACCACCTCGCGCAGATGCCCGAATATCAAAGCCGGCTCCGGGACGAGATCCACGCAGCTGATGACGGCGCTGCTTCCATGCCGCTGTTGAATGCTCTCATCAACGTTCATTTCGCCCTTCCTGCCCTGGCACAGATCTGAATTGTCATTTTTTTCCAGGAAACTCTCCGCCTATACCCCGCCTTCCCGCTCGCGGAGCGCATCACCACGCGGGACTGCGTCCTCCCTCTCTCCGAACCCATTCGACTCTCCACCGGAGAAATGGCTTCGGAGGTTTCTCTGCGGGAGGGACAGTTCTTGTACATCTCCATCGCGGGATACCATCGGTTCGCTATTTCCCCTCCGCGTCCCACGAGAAATTTGGACATAAAATCTGCGCTAGGAATAAATCATTGTGGGGCGAGAATGCCGATGAGTTCCGTCCGGAGCGGTGGCTGGGGAGCAAGCCCCCATGCAAGGGTCCGTCCCTCGGACCTCACGCGTCGTTGTAAGGTGTTCTCGCCCCGTTGCCTTCATCTCTGAACACGGCGAAGATTAACGTTCTGGTCCGGTTCCACCGTCTGTATCGGGTCAGCTGCTTTGCTTTGAATTCCTTTTCTGGCCTTTTCATTGACATCGACCGTTGCAGATACCGCTTTGCGTACGGAAATATTATCTACGTCGTCTGGACATTTATACTCATTGCGTATGCAACGAACAGGCTGCAAGAACTCTATGTCGCGACCGTGGAGCTCGTCCGGCGGTTCAAGTTCAGCTTGCCGACCCAGCGCGAGCTCCAGGTTCGACCCGTCTTGTCGATTGGTATAGTCCCCGAGACGGAGGGAGGGCTCCGTGAGATGCCGATTTGCGTCGAGAGGGTCTAAGGGTACGTGTACTGGGGATAAGTATTGCTGGATACTAATTCAAGGTCAGAGTGGAGGACTGTTGCTCAATGGTTGCGCTACACTTCGCATCCACATGCACAATCCAAAGAAATGTATATGTGCACTGATCAACATTGATTTCACTGCTTGCTCCGAACCTCCACCATCTCGCCAAACTTGGCAATCTTCTATCCGCGGTCAGAAGCTTACGCCCGATAGTTTGCTTCCTAGGGATCACCGCAGAAGCCTCTCGGAGTGTCTCTCGTGTGATTCTCTCATGTCCACGCCCACAAAATCATTGGAGCACGTCGGCGCATCTTCCCTCGGACACAACGTACCATCTCCGTCGTCCGCCATTGTGGGCGAGGCCTGGGTCAGTCTGCGTTGCTATCGGCTCGAACTATGCTTGTCTACTATTTGGATGCGCTGCAAACGATGCTCCAATGTCAGGTCACAGTGTCCGTATGGCCCTTGGAGCTCCGGACTTGGAAGTAACTTATCAAGAACAGTCAAGAGCTTGGACTAACCTATCAAGACACCTCCAAGCGACGCCTCGGCTCTCGTAGTCCGTTGATGCCCACTTGCCGCGCCTCGTGTTCCTGGTCAACTTTGTCCCCGCTGCCGTGGGTCCCTCTGTGTGGGCGTTCCTTATAATGAACAGGTCGTGAGGTCGGAAGGATTGCCTCTGCCTCCTCCCTTCCGCTTTCCCCTCCTTCCTCCCCCTCCCTTCCTCCCGCCCCGGACATGAAGCTCGTGTCAGACACCGCGCTTCACCACGCCTGGTCTGTCTCGGGGCTCTCGACATCGTCCATCTCCGAGTTGTGGAGCGTTGCCGCCGCCGTACGTCGTTCGCGGCGTCGCCGCCGCTTCATTACTCAAAATGGAGCATTTTCGACTGACGATCCTCCTCTAGGCGCTCGCGGCCGTCGCGTACAGCCTCTACACCCTCTGGCTCTTCACTGAGTCGGATTTCATGACTACCATGGTCCCCATCGTACGCCACACACGGCTTCCTTCTCCGCTCCACTCAACCATCGTTTGCACAGTCCATCTTCGGCATCGTAGCCGCGCCACTCACCAACCCGGCCCACGTCCCGCACCTCCTGCTGCACCTCTGGCTCTCCCTCCTCGCGTTCAACACCTCCAACCAATCCTCCCCGCGGGCCGTCGCCGAGGACTGCACCAACAAGCCGACGCGCCCGATCCCCGCAGCCCGCATCTCCCTCGAACACGTGCGCGTCCTGCGCTGGGCGCTGCCCCCGGCCGTGTGGTGCCTCTCGGCGGCGTACAGCAAGGAGACGCTCGGCGCGAGCGTGGCGCTCAGCTTCTTCACGTGGTGGTACAACGAGTTGGGCGGGAGCGGGCGCATGTGCGAGCGGTACCTCCTCAATGGCTTGGGATTCGCGGCGTTCGAGGCGGGGACGACGTTGATTGCTGGTGCGTTTCGCTCATCATCTTGCTCGTTGCCGAATGCGCACGCAGGCAACGACCGGAGCGGTCTGGACCGCGCAGGCTGGCTCGCGATCTTCCTCAGCGGAAGCATCTTCGCCACGACGATCTACGCGCAGGATTTCCGCGATGGTGCGCTCTTCCTCCCTTCGTTCCCCTCTGGCTCACCGCCCTCAAGTCGTTGGCGACGCGGAAATCTGCCGGACGACGATCCCGCTACGTTTCGGCTACTCCGCACGCCCGGCCCTCCTGCTCGGTATCCTCGCATGGTCCGTTCTGCTCTCACTAGTCTGGGAGCTGGATCTATACACTACTGCGGGGCTCATCGCGCTGGGAGCCTGGGCGGGAGGGCGGTTCGTACTGTGGACGAGCGTGGAGGAGGATCGCAGGAGCTATTTCTGGTATAATGTGCGTCTTTCGAGTCCTTGCTGTCAGATAGGGTCTGACGCTGGCGCAGATCTGGGTATGCGCAGCGCATCTCGCGCCCGGGTATTGGCGCTACCTTCGGGTGTGATCCCGGAGCTGCACGACTTCAACGAACGAACGAACGAACGAAATTGACGGCGCGATGAAATGATCCCCGCGACGATCCCATCATTCAAAACCCAAACGCGATACTCTCACCTACATGCATGCCCTTTACTATCACCTCCCCCTCGTCTGTATTTCCTACCCCTCCCCCCATCTCGCATTACCTGTTGTTGTAACTGCTGTCGCGCTATTCCCTCGCTCCCGTTATGCTTACACTGTGCTCAGCAGGCACCGCGAATTTCGTGGTGCGAGCCCGCGAAACGTTCCATTCGCTACAAAAGACCGCGAAAAAATAGCGAAACCTAGTCTCTCAAAATTTGTGAAAATGATGTTCTTTTTCGTCGGTTTTAGAACTAGTTTTACCAGAGTCTAATACTGTACAAACTCGACGTACATTCTTACTTACCATGCGCAACCTCTACGTTCGATGCCCGCATCGTCTGAGTTGCCCGTCACGCCTTCGGCGAGGCACGTTCCTGCTCCTCGCGCCTCAGCGTGAGACGTCCCTGAGCCCGATCTACCTTTAAAAAGCCTTCGGCTACTTGAAAGGAGTTCGGGCTCCTTCTCCCTTTTGGGGCTCCTTCTCCCTTCGTGCTCACTCAACTGCCTCGCAGTTTCTTTCTAGTTACTCTTGGATTACCCCCGCAATCCCATCGTCGTCATCTCCTCAATTTCCTGAGCACCTATGTCTACGAATGGCCCCGTTAATTCCACCACTGGACCAACTGGACCCGCGACTTCGAGCGTCAGCGGAACTGCCGGCGGAACAACCGTTCCCGGTGGGACCGTCGGAGACAACGGAGCGCAGCCCCCTCCAAATCCTCCTATCCTGGACGACGCCGTCGTCGCTCAATGCGACCTTACAGTCGACAACTACCGCTCTGGTCAAACCACAAAACCGCGCGCACTCGTCGCCATCCATCGTGCCCTTCTCGCTGCCCAGACTGCTCACAGCTACTCCGATGCCGCGGTCGACTCTGCTTACGACTCCTACGTCGCCGCGCTCGACGACCACGACAGGGATATGCACGCCGCTGCCGAACGCGGGGCGCGAGGCCCAGTGGGGAGTGAGCAAGGAGGTGCGCCTGCCGGGGGCAGCGGAGGGAATCCTTCTGTCGGACCGCTTTACCCCTGGACTCCTGAGGGGGTCATTCACCTCGCTATCCATCCGGCTATGGACGACCGCGCGGAGACGCACCGCATCGTATGTCTCCTGCTCTCGGACTTCAAGGCTGCAAAGCGTTCCGTTCAAACAACTTTGCACGTACCGGCATATCCCGACAGCGAGTGGAACAACCTCCTCAACTGTCGCCCAGCCAATTTTGACATCCTGCTCTCCGGCATCTTTTCCACCGTCGTCGATGAGCAGAGAACCGAAACTCTCGGCAACAGGGTCGAGCTTCGTCTCGGGCATATCGAGCCGGGACGCAAGGTCGTCGACATGGGCGGTTGGATTATTGCCTGGGGGAGGTTCGAGGCCGCCATGCTCTTCATCTTCCCTCACCGCCGCGGGGAGCTCGCGGCGTACCGAGAGTTCATATCCGGCATGTTCGCCGCCACCGACTCTTGCTTCCACGAACGCATCATCGCGTTCGACAAGGCATGCCGCGTTCGGGTCGCCGAGCGACGCAACGTCGCGTTTAGCGACCTCGCCTCCTTTCTCGACCTCAAGATGGCGCTGGTCGACTCCACCGGCGTCGGGGTTGTCGAGCGAGCGCCGTCGTCCGGGCCCGCTCGAAGCGGGAAGCAGCGCGAGGTCTGCAACAACTGGAATAGTGGGCGGTGCACTGCGACGGGCACCTGTCGTCGTGTGCACATTTGCAGCAAATGCCGCAGCGCGGACCACAAGGCCAGCGACTGTCCCGAACGCGCCCAAGCTTGAGTCTGACCCGCTCGTCGAGCTCAAAGCTGGCAGCGGTGTCACTCTCGCAGCCGCGCCGTTCTATCGCCTCCTTGTCTCTCTCGTCCGTGTCTCTGTCCCAACCACCACCCCCTTTCCTCCCCTCGCCCTCATCCATGATACCCCCGCGCTGCACGTCGGGGGCGCCCGCGCATGAACGTAACACCAACCTCCAGGCAGCCAGCGCGGGCAGCCTGGAGTCCTGAGCGCCTACGGCGCGAACGCGCGATTGCCCTCGGGCTCTCAATCGACACAAACAGTGCCTCCGCCTACACGTCGGCCACCAACTCATACATCACCTTTTGCAACAAACACTCCCTCCCCGTCGAGCCCACGCCCGACACGCTCAGCTTCTTTGCCGTCTACATGTCGGCGCACATAAACCCCCGGTCCGTGAACTCCTACCTGTCCGGCATCTGCAACCAACTCGAACCCTTCTTCCCCGATGTCCGGCGCCATCGAAACAGCGCGCTTGTCCTCCGGACCATGGCCGGCTGTATGCGCCGATATGGGGAGCCCGTTCGCAGGAAACGGCCGATTAGTGAGGATGACATCGTCCTCGCCGTCGATGCACTCGCGGCCTCGTCGTCGCACGACGATATGCTCTTCTTGGCTATGCTCACGACGGGGCGCGACGGGCTTCTCCGACTGGGAGAAATGGCCGTCGCGGATACCATCGCGCGCCGCAACGCGAGAAAGATTACGCTCCGCTCCTCCGTTCGCGTTGAGGTCGTGCAGTTCTCATTCTTCCTCCCCTACCACAAAGCCGACCGCTTCTTTGAGGGCAACACCATCATTATCCAACGCACCAACCGCCGCTCCAACCCCCACTCCTTCTTTACCGCCTATCTCGCGTCCCGAGACCGTCTGTTTCCCTTGAATCGCGAGCTGTGGCTGCGTTCGACGGGGACGGCGCCGACGCGGAGCTGGTTCATGTCGCGCATGCGCGCGTTCTTCCCAGCAGATATTGCCGGGCAGTCTTTGCGCGCGGGCGGGGCGACGTCGCTTGCCGAAGCCGGCGTTCCCCCGAACATGATCCAGGCGATAGGACGGTGGGCGTCAAGCGCGTTCCAGATCTACATCCGCAAAAACCCAGTCCTTTTGCAGGCAATGCTTTTCGGACGACCGGTTCACCAGCCGGCCGTGTAAGATATGTATTTTTCCTCCTCCTCCTCTCCATCATCTTGCCTCTCCCCCTCTCCTTGGCTCGGGCGCCGCGCGCCGTCTCTCTCTGCCTCATGCACGCACGGCTCTTTCCCTCCCCCGCATCGGTTCCTCACCCTCTTTCTTATCCTCCCACATTCCATCCTCACATACTATTCTCTTTCACTTAATTTCCTCATACTCCCTTATACCACCTACGGCTCGGTAAAATACATATGTGTTTGGGGCTGCGGGGATCACCTCGCAGTCGCCGTCCCCGGTACTTTATCCACGTCGCGAGTGACAGGATTAGTCGGTTTTAGAACTAGTTTTACCAGAGTCTAATACTGTACAAACTCGACGTACATTCTTACTTACCATGCGCAACCTCTACGTTCGATGCCCGCATCGTCTGAGTTGCCCGTCACGCCTTCGGCGAGGCACGTTCCTGCTCCTCGCGCCTCAGCGTGAGACGTCCCTGAGCCCGATCTACCTTTAAAAAGCCTTCGGCTACTTGAAAGGAGTTCGGGCTCCTTCTCCCTTCGTGCTCACTCAACTGCCTCGCAGGTGCAGTACTTTGGGCACATTCTTCCTACGCGCTCACTCAACTGCCTCGCAGTTTCTTTCTAGTTACCCACCCTCCCTTTCCCTTTTTCTTTCTTCCTTACCTACTATGTATTGTAACCACCTACGGCTCGGTAAAATACATATGTGTTTGGGGCTGCGGGGATCACCTCGCAGTCGCCGTCCCCGGTACTTTATCCACGTCGCGAGTGACAGGATTAGAGTCAGCGAAATTCGCTTGCGGGTCCGTGAATTTCACCACAAAAGTAAGTGAAACAGGCCAGCGAAACGTTCCATTCGCGGACTTTTCAGCTCCGCAAAATTCGCATGGCGCTGCAACCTCAGTGTTACATCTCTTACATTGCTGTCTGTAGATACTTTCCTGTATCTTCGCCGAAAATTCAGCCAGCGCACTCGAAGTGTCTGCCAGTCTTTCGCGCGTCTATCTTGTCCGCTTTTCATTTCTGGAAAACATCCGTTGCTGTCGTAGTCGTAGGCTCGGCAAAGCTGCACAGTAACCGACGTCAACGTCCAACGTTCAACTTGCGCTAGCTCAACCTGCGTTCAACTGTCTGTGATTTAATAAATCGTGGGATGGCCGCAACAATCGCGAGACTTCTGGGCACCGATGCGCCGTCAGTGAAACGACTCTGCGGTGTTGCACAAACAGTTTGAATACCAAGGCTCCATCAAACCCAACAAAATTTGATGTTCAACTGGGTCAATCAGTCCTCATCGTAATTTTTTGCTATCAAAGCCATGACGAACGGGGCCTTATCCTGGCGGTATGCACAGGAATTTAGTTTCAGAGCTTGGCCAGTGATGCAATTATTATTAATAAGGCAGCAACCAGCCAGCTGTTGATACACGTTGATATCTAGTAGGTAGGAAGAAGTCTGGAAGATGTTCAACTCAAATCTTAGGATGTTAAGCATTCTCGCTCAAAATAATTAGCTTTGTAATTTTTCTTCATAGTATGACCTTATTAGCAGTTTTTCAAAAATCAAATTTTGCCAAACCAAATGGAAATTATTTGCAGCACCATTGGATATAGTGAGCTGGCAACACTCCCGGAGCAACTCTATCAGTGGCCCCGCAGGGCAAAAAAGAAAAATCCAGATTGGGTCGTCCAAAACCTTTCGTAAAACTCTCAAACTGGCCGTGACAGCTGTCAAAAATTGGGAAAGAATTATTGCTGTGACGCGTGACCTACAAATTGAATGAAATACTACGGTAAGATCTAATAGTCTTGGTGGAAATTCACGCACAAATATAATCATGTTTCAAAACAAGATTCAACGAGTTGGAGACCATACCATCAGTCGGATCAGGCGCCATAACTCAGTTTGACTCTTACCTCCATGTTGGTCGCAGCATCACACCCTTGCGCCTGCGCCTTCCGAGTCAAACTGGCCTCTTTTCCACCGCCACCGCCACCGCAGCGCCAGCCTCGGTCCGTCTCTATTGTATCCACTGCCCGAGTCTTGAAGTCGGCCTCGGGCGGCGGCGGCGCAGACACTAGGATTGCTACGGCGAATGCGGTACGATTGGCTTTTCATATGGACGCCGAGCGACTCGGGGCGAGGGTGATGAAGCGCTACCCCAGGAACAGTGAGCAAATCTGGTGTTACCCGACAAGTCTACACTCTTAAAAATGGTTCAGCTAGAACGCAGCCGCAGCGGCCTGCGTCTCTGCCAGTGTCCCTCGTCTACGCAGGCCGCACGCTGCCAGTGCGTTGGCCCACATGCTACGTAAATTCCATTCTCGATCCGCGATTTCTACGACGAAAATTGCGCGGAGTTCATGATACAGCTCCTGCCCGTCTGCGCTCTGGCCTTCCCTTTCGCTGCAAGTCTTCAATCGACACAAACCTACCTCGCTCTGTGCTCCCAAAATCCAGCGAACTAGTCTGGAGTCCCGCCATCATGGACCTGACCTCGAAATGCTGTTCCCTTGTCTCACATCGCCTTCCTCCGTTACACATATAGCCAACTCCCAAATTCGCCATTTGCCTGTTCGCGGTTCCACGGCTTCTTAATACCGACGTGCAGATCGCTGTCGTATCGTCGATCCGCGGGTCACCGATGACTCAACAGCAAAACCCGTTTGGACATACGGCGACGCGTCTCCTTCAGAAGTCCTACAGCTATGTTATTGAACTGCCGGGTCCGAATCTATCAGCTCAAAACGGCGCAGGACCGTCCCAAAGGCTGACTCTCGCTGCTTTCTCAACCAAAACACATTCATTCGCGACGCACTCTGGACTGTTCAACTGTTCCCTCGCCCATCCCATCAAGCAGTTTGTAAATTTACTCTGACTCGACCTGAATCACGACTTTGAACCAAACCGCCAGCATCGCCGCAGTGTCCCACTCGAGCTGGGCGTCTGCACCCGGTATAAAAGACTCATGCACTCCTCCAAGATGCGCATGTTCCCGCCATTTACCGACTACAACCAGTTCTTCCCTGGCCTTATTCTCTGGTGCGACCCCTCGAGCTACGAATCCGTCCTGTCCACGCTGCCGCCTGGCGAGGAATACGACCGCCGCAAGGCGCGCGAGCCCAAGCCATGTCTTGTCGTTGCGGTCGACCACACGCAGCGGCTGCTGCAGGTGGCTAGGATCTGTGCTAGCACGGTGAGCGCTCCCATATCTCCGTCCTTACCTAGCGCTGATCAACTCCCGTCCCCACAGCCTAGAGACACGCGCAAGTGGGTGCGCCTCGACTCGAACCCCGCAATCAACTGGCGCGTCCCCGACGGCTGGATATGGGTAGGCAAGCCCGGCACAACCAAGATGCTCCTCAACGACGCGCGCTACATGCACCGTGAGCACCCAGTTTCTTCGCGTTCTCTCCGACGCCATTTAACGTTTATCTGCAGCACACAAAGACGCGTCGTACAGCACCAACCCCATCGCATCAAGCAACCTCCAGAACTACTGGACCCACCGGCAGAACTACCTCAAGTGGCGACAGGCGCAGCCGGATACGGCTCCCACCAGTCCGTCGGGGTATGCAGGCCCAAGTACAAGCACTAGCATTTACGCCGCCGCCCCGTCGGCATCTGCGTACCCCTACACCGGCGTTGGCGGCCCTCCCCCCGCATCTTACCACACACTCTCCGCGCAGCCCGTCGTTGTCCCGGCGGGCTTCACCGACCGCCACCCAAGTTTCCCAGGGTGGTGGCGCAACCCGACCACGGGCTGGTTCTGGAGTCCCAGTAGCGGGTTGGTGCCGCCGCCTTAGAGTTTATTGCAGAGGAGGGATTTGGAGCTCGGATGAATTTATTGTTATTAAATACATTTACAGTATGATCTAAATAATATGGGGGGCGGGGGAATGGCAAATGAAGAGTCCTGGGCGCATTGGAACGTTAACTTGCAATTACCTGTTGGTCTTCGTCCAAGTCTATATCTAGTTGAATGATAACTTGAGTCCAAGTCAAAGCTAGGTCAATATACCGTACATGGGCCTGCAATGGAAGGGTTCTGCGCCTAGTAATTGAGGTTCCATTCCATTCTCAACCCCTCCTCCCTCAACTGCCGCACCACATCATCCCATCGGTGCACATCGTACGCGTAGTCTGTGCCCGACGAACCAGGGCTCAGAACAAGCACCCGCTCCAGGCGACTCGGCGCGCCAGAATTATGATGCGCAGGCTCCCCCCCGACCACCAGTCCACCATCTCGATCGTATCATATCCAGCAGAGCCTCGATCTCATACACGTCCAGCGCGACCACATCCAAGTTCAGGTGCGTCAGCTTCGGGAGCAGCTGCGTCGCGACGTCGGCGCCAGCGGCAACATCCCAAGAAAGTTCTCGAAAGACGCGCAGCTCGACCCATGCGTGGCACCGCTCGAGATGCAACTTCCGCAGCGCGGGTGTGTGCCGCACGATGGTGAGCAAGCCTCTTGCGCTGAGCTCGCTCGTGTCGATGTACAGCGTCTCGAGCGCCGTGATGCGGGTTAGAAACTGCCGCAAGTCCTCGGTGTAAGGGTTCGGGCCACTTTCCGCGTCCTCGTGCTCCATGACGATGAGCCGTAGCCATTGGATGCTCCATAGTGCCCATGGCGGCAGCCATCGGAACGGCTCTATAGCATCCTGACACCAGCCATCCCGCTGGCTAGAGGGTTGTGCTCATCCGGCGACGGATCTGCACATGGCTGCCGTCGAATACACACGCCCGCCCTTTATTTTCCTGCCCAGTTAATCACTATTGTGACCAGGAATTAGTTATTCCACAAATAATGGACTACATTTGTTGAATTCCATTTTGGGCCGTTGGCTACATCCAGACTTCGGGGATTCCCGGTTTTCGGGATCTGCGCTGGCCGCCGCATTGATTAATCCGGCGTGGTGGTTGCGCGCGCGCTGGGGCGGCAGCCTCCAGCGCTCCCGCCCGCCCTTGATGGCGCATCAAATCGCGCCGGTCCGCCGCGGGCTTTGGCTGGCGCTGCCCCGGCGCTGCTGCCCGTAATGCGGGTTTTTTGCTGCCCGTATCCGGCAGCTTCCAGCGCTCCCGCCCGCCTTTGATGGCGCATCAAATCGCGCCGGTCGCGGGTTTTGGCTGGCGCTGCTGCCCGTAATTGCGGGTTTTTGCTGCCCATAATCCGGCAGCTTCCAGCCGCTTTTGATGGCGCATCAATCGCGCCGGTCGCGGGTTTTGGCTGGCGCTGCTGCCCGTAATGCGGGTTTTTGCTGCCCATAATCCGGCAGCTTCCAGCCGCTTTTGATGGCGCATCAAATCGCGCCCGTCCGCCGCGCTAGCGCTGGCGCTGCCCCCGGCGCTGCTGCCCGTAATCCGGCAGCTTCCAGCGCTCCCGCCCGCCCTTGATGGCGCATCAAATCGCGCCGGTCCGCCGCGGGTTTTGGCTGGCGCTGCCCCGGCGCTGCTGCCCGTAATGCGGGTTTTTTGCTGCCCGTATCCGGCAGCTTCCAGCGCTCCCGCCCGCCTTTGATGGCGCATCAAATCGCGCCGGTCCGCCGCGGGTTTTGGCCGGCGCTGCCCCGGCGCTGCTGCGGGTTTTTGCTGCCCCGGCAGCTTCCAGCCGCTTTTGATGGCGCATCAAATCGCGCCCGTCCCCCGCGCTGGCGCTGGCGCTGCCCCCGGCGCTGCTGCCCGTAATCCGGCAGCTTCCAGCGCTCCCGCCCGCCCTTGATGGCGCATCAAATCGCGCCGGTCCGCCGCGGGTTTTGGCTGGCGCTGCCCCGGCGCTGCTGCCCGTAATGCGGGTTTTTTGCTGCCCGTATCCGGCAGCTTCCAGCGCTCCCGCCCGCCTTTGATGGCGCATCAAATCGCGCCGGTCGCGGGTTTTGGCTGGCGCTGCTGCCCGTAATTGCGGGTTTTTGCTGCCCATAATCCGGCAGCTTCCAGCCGCTTTTGATGGCGCATCAATCGCGCCGGTCGCGGGTTTTGGCTGGCGCTGCTGCCCGTAATGCGGGTTTTTGCTGCCCATAATCCGGCAGCTTCCAGCCGCTTTTGATGGCGCATCAAATCGCGCCCGTCCGCCGCGCTAGCGCTGGCGCTGCCCCCGGCGCTGCTGCCCGTAATCCGGCAGCTTCCAGTGCTCCCGCCCGCCTTTGATGGCGCATCAAATCGCGCCGGTCGCGGGTTTTGGCTGGCGCTGCTGCCCGTAATGCGGGTTTTTGCTGCCCATAATCCGGCAGCTTCCAGCCGCTTTTGATGGCGCATCAATCGCGCCGGTCGCGGGTTTTGGCTGGCGCTGCTGCCCGTAATGCGGGTTTTTGTTGCCCATAATCCGGCAGCTTCCAGCCGCTTTTGATGGCGCATCAAATCGCGCCGGTCGCGGGGTTTTGGCTGGCGCTGCTGCGGCTTTTTGCTTCTGCGGCGTAATCCGGAATTGATTGCTCTGATCGCGCATCAAATTGCTTGTACTATTTGGTACCCCCTCCGCTGCCGGTTCTGGCTCGCACATCAAATACAATAATTTTGATCATGCCATCAAATTCTGTTGTGCCGCACCAGCAGCCTTCGTTCCGGCATTGGATATCTCCTACATCAATGCATCAAAAAGACACTTGCAATGCAAGCAAGCAAGAACCTCATTGAAAGAAACCAGCCTACTCCCTTCTTTACGGTCTTAGAAAGAACCAATGTTTCGATACTACAAGTAGGTTGGACTTGTCAAAAAAATTCAAAATATCGACCGGCGATTGCCTAAAAATAGGATTGGTGCTCGGTCGCGGACAGCGGTCGGCACCTCTCCTAAGGCACAAAGGGGACTCGAACCCACTGTCGCCTGCTGCCAAAGTGCATCTTGGCAACAGGTGCTCTCCCAGCTGAGCTATTGTACCCCGGAAACGCCTCTATCAGGGACGGTGACATCCTCGTCACAGGTTCAAGAGTTTGAAAGGCTTTTGTGCACTGAACACCAAGGGATTCGCAGTCGATTCGCGGAAGACATTCGCAGTTTGTATGCGGAAGACAGAGTTTGGTCCTCGGCTTCACGGTCGATACGCCGATCTCCACTTTCGATATTGACAAGTCCTCATCCGTCCAGTCCCCGTAGAAGATTCCATAAATAAATAAATAAATTGGCAAAAGCAAATAACAGGCGTGTATCGACAACTCCAAACCCAAATGTAGCGACCGAAAAAGACAAGACAAGACCGATTACCACTTCTTTCCTTTGAACTTCTCATAATACGCGGCCATACCCTCAAACATCCAGCCCCGCGTCGTTCACCGCAATCATCCAGGTAGCCGTCTTCTGCGGGTTGCTTCTGACCGCGACGCCCCACATGTATAGGCCGAGTACAACGGCAACGACGCCCCGCGGACCCCAGGAATACAAATTGCCCCACTCTTGACCGCGACCGCCATATGCGCCTCCAACGACCCATGTTCTATCCGGGTTCTGCTTCCGCCACGCTGGTTGTAGCGCCGCCCACCAAGTCCCGAACGCGGTCGCGAATCGCCCGGGCTGAGGAAGTGACGGCGGCGGCTCTGTCGGGGAATCCATCCACCGCCGCAAAGCCGCCGGACGGCCAATGAGCGGAAGCTCTTCGTCGCGATGACATGCAACGAAGTTCGACGCAACCTCCATGCGAAGCCAAGCTGCAAGAACAGCGTCAAATTCGGGTCCAAGCGCGACGACAGCGACACGCGCATGAGCTTCGCGGAACCAGTCAGCCGTGTTTGGAGGTAGTTGTAACGGGCCGGGGGATTGGACCAGTCGCGTATTGGTCGCGTCGTCGGGGGCATCGGCGCAAGCTCGACGAGTAGGACGTTCGTCGCGCGGAACCTGGTCTCCCGTCCGACGACGTTTGCGTTGCCCTGCGGGAGCCGAAGAAGACGCGGCAGGACCACGCGACGCTGAGGAAGTAGTCGCTGGTGGGGATTGTACGACGGGGGAAGTAGGGACAGTCCTTGGTTGCGGGGACGGCGAGGCAAACACGGACGGAAAGGGATTGTCGTCGGTAGGGGAGACGGGCTTGGGGGAATACATGGGAGAGAAGGCGCGCCTGTACGGGGTAACACGCTTGAGCGGCTGTGGGCGAGGTCGCGGTCGAGGAGGGGCGTCATCTCCGCCCGGTAGAGGACGCGTCGCCGCGGGGCGTACTTGCTGCCGCGCCGGAAGGGGCTGCCGGTAAGGCGGACGACGACGACGCGCCGCTAGCGCCCGCAGAGGCTCCAGTAGATGGACGCAAGGAAGCCGATGGGGTAGCCGCAGAAGATGCTGCAGTCCGACCGGAGCTCGGTGCCGCCAGTCCCAAAGCCTCCAACGCTACTCGTGCCGCGGCCGTCGTCGGACGGGATTGACTTCCGCCCGAGTACGCGCGTCGGAAGGACGCAGCGGGGCCGGGAAGGTGAGTGTCGTCGTTCTGGGACTGCCCGCGGTCGTTGACGACACGTTTGTGGGGCGGGCAGGGGCGGGGAAGGTGAACGCCGGCGTTTGGGAGGCGCTGGTGGTCGTTCCGCCCGTGGTCGTTAACGACACGTTTGTGGAACGGGCAGGGGCGGGGAACGTGAACGTGAACGGCGGCGTTTGGGAGGCGCTGGTGGTCGTTCCGCCCGTGGTCGTTGACGACAAGTTTGTGGAACGGGCAGGGGCGGGGAACGTGAACGCCGGCGTTTGGGAGGCGCTGGTGGTCGTTCCGCCCGTGGTCGTTGACGACAAGTTTGTGGAACGGGCAGGGGCGGGGAACGTGAACGCCCGGCGTTTGGGAGGCGCTGGTGGTCGTTCCGCCCGTGGTCGTTGACGACAAGTTTGTGGGGCGGGCAGGGGCGGGGAAGGTGAACGCTGGCGTTTGGGAGGGGCTGGTGGTCGTTCCGCCCGTGGTCGTTGACGACAAGTTTGTGGGGCGGGCAGGGGCGGGGAAGGTGAACGCTGGCATTTGGGAGGCGCTGGTGGTCGTTCCGCCCGTGGTCGTTGACGACAAGTTTGTGGGGCGGGCAGGGGCGGGGAAGGTGAACTCCGGGGTTTGGGAGTCGTTGGTGGTCGCCGCATAAAAGTCATCGACAATGGGGTCGGGCTCCGGACCGAATTGTAACGAGTCCCAGTTGTACGTCTGGCCCGTGATGTCGTCGGGTTCAGCGCTGAAGCGAATGAGATCGTGGTCTCGAAGCAAAGGGGGGAGGGGAGGAGACGGCGGGAAGTCGGGCTTGGGCTCGGCATCACGGTTAACGGAGTCGGCAGATGTTGCCCGCTGCTTGCCTGCACGCCCGGACTTGACGACTGGCCGCGGATTCCGGGGCGCTGCGGCTGCAAGGCGAGCATTTTCCTCCAGACGCGCTCGTTCTAGCCGGAGAGCATCGGCTGCCTCCTGCTGACGGGTCTGAGCATCGACGGTATCAGCAGCAACGGCGGCGGCCGCCCGTGCTGCCAGCGTTGCCGGCCCCGGGCCAGCGGGCGCCGCCGGGGCAAGTGTTGTTGCTGCCAGGGACGGTCCAGGGCGCGGGTTGTCGTCAACGGCAGTCCAATCATCGTCACGACGCGCGGTTGGGGGAAGGGCAGACGAAACGCATTGGTCGGGGGCTAGATCTGGGAGTGAGCGGATTTCGCGAGCGGGAGCAAGACGTACAGTACGCGGTCTTGAGGTACTCGATGAAAAACTTCAAAACGTCGTCCTCAAAGCGCGTCGGGTCCCATTCAGCCCAATGGTGGCCCTCTCCGGTCAGGTTGCGCCCAAATGAGATGCTGTAACGGGGTCAAAAAGACGACAGAAGACGGCAGCCTCGACACGCACTGCTGGGTGGCAATTTGACCTCCAAACTCTGGGTGGGGCCCACCGACGATGAGGGTAGCGTGGCAGCCAGTAACGTTGAAGATTTCTTGCAGGATAGGACCAACGAAGTCGGGAAGACGGTTTATGGCCCTGGGCGGATGTCAGTCGAAGAAGAGATGAAAAACGAGGACGCACGCTTGACGATCTTCCGGAGACGTGCTAGGTGCGCGTTTGAGCGCCGCCTCGTACTCGGCCTTCTCCTTTTTGGCCTTGGCCGCCGCTCTCTCGCCATACTCTTTGCGCTCCGCAGGCGACAACGCGTTGAAAAGCTCGCGCGCAATCTGCGCTCGGAAGCCTGCTCGGGGACGACGGCCGACGAGGGTATTGTCCGCTAACTGGGCGGCAGACCAACGCATATCGACGATAGGCGCGATGTCGGTCGCGTAGCGCTCGGCCATGAACTGCTGGTATGCTTGACGGGCTTTTGGAGGAGGGTGATAGCCCGACAGCTTGATGACGAGGCGCGCGTAGGGGTCTTTGGCGGGGTCGCGCCCGAAGGTACGGCGGAACTTGAGGATGCGTTGGACGCGGTACCGGAGCCATCGGCGAACGCGCTAAACAAGAAGAGTCAGCGCCACGCTCACGTTGTTTGCTCCCGACGCTCACCTTGATGCGACGCGCAAGGCAGTCGGCCTTTTGAAACTGTTGCTGGTCGGTGAGTATCTCGGCTGGGACAACCGCGTCGGGGTCGTAGTCAAGGTTCGCCGGCTCCTCGTGATCGGGCATCCACCACGGAAAGATGGTGTTGAATTTGACGAGGATATGGCGAAGGGACGCGACGTTCCGCGGCGGAACCGCGGTTCATGGCGGCGGCATAGTCGGGGATGAACGGGGTAAGCACCTCCTCGCGGCCGCCCTGCGCCCAGAGGCGCAGGCTGCGACGCATTTCCTTGGGGATGGTGGGGCGCTTGCGGGGTTCTCGAGCCATTACTGACTAGTTTTTTTTCAGTAGGAGTCTTGGAGGACACGGGGGGGGTGAAAGTGGGTACGCACGGTAGAGGACGAGGTTTTTTTGGGAGCTGACTGGCGATTTTTGGGGGAAGAGTAGGCTTTGGGGACTTGAGGGTCTCGAAGGCGGTAAGACGTCCTAAAAATGTATGTGGTCTTATAACTCCCTTGTAACTCCCAGGCCTGCGTCGCTTATTCCGAAATCTCCGATTCCAGGTCTAGTCGTTCTAGTCGCGCACCAACCTCGATCCCGATTTGCAATCAACCACCTGCAAATGTCCCACTTAAGAGCCGTCGAGTCGTTTTCGTCGCACTTATCTTTCCCCCATCTTGCCCCCGCCAAAATATGACCTCTTCGAACACCACCGCTGCTGGCGCGCCTCCGTCGTCGGCGACCCAGTCCGCTGCGCGTGCGTCTCCCTTCCGCCCCGCCCCTGCCTACTAACGTCCGCTGTAGCTGTTAATCTGAACGCCTTGCACAACTTCCTCGGTGTCATGGTATCCGCCCTCAATACTCCGGGTTTGTTTGCGGTCTTCCTCTTTGTCAAGAAGGACTGACGCGATCTAGGTGCTACTGTCGAGGCCGTGGCGGCTTCGTGCCGGCTCGACGGTACGTGCACTGATTATACCGTCTTTGCGTCCGAGCTGACTGATACTCCTCCATAGTCAACTCGCTCGTGGGCTTCGAGCTCTTGGTAGAGTCGTTGATCGCCCGCGCGTCCGGTACGTCCGCATCCTGGCTGTCCGCTACCATCGCTGAGGAATTCCCAACGCCGGCGTCAACGAGGCTGAACTCGAGGCTGCGCTCGATGCCGCGCTGGCTCAGAGCGGCGAGTCCGACTCGGAAGCTTCTGTCGGCTCGCGTCGTCAATCGCTCGATGGTGTCATCCCCGCCATCCCGACCGAGCACCATTACAGCGGCGCTCCCTGGGTCGCCGGGCGCCTCTACAGCGTCGTTCCCGCCCGCCCCCTCGCCACCGCCTCCGAGGATGGACTCGCCGAAGGCACTCGCTGGTATGTCGTCACGCGTGGCCACTACGTCGGTGTTACTACCGTCAACGGGCTCGCGCTCGATGCCATGTCTGGCGTTTCGCGGGGCCATATGGTATCGTTCTCCAACCAGATTGCCGCCGTTATCGAGTTCAACGTTCTCCTCCACATTGGGCGCGTCGCCATAATTTCTGCCTCCGCTTGAATTTTTGTATCCGATTCGAATCGTATCGATCCCATGTTCTCTGTTTGTACATTTACCTTGATGTACGTACTTTGAATAGGATCCTCGTTCGGAATCTGTTTGCTAACTCTCCACGCGTCGCATTTGTGGCTTGCAACAAGAAGCATGAGAAATAAGGCGGCCGCTTCAAATGGTAATTTGCGACATGCACATGCGGTAGCGCGATACACGCTACTTACACGCTGCATGTTTCAATGCAGTTACCACTCCTCTGGTTTAGCTTCCGCGGTAGCAAATATGTTGTAAAGATTGCAAAAAGATTGTTCCAGTCGCAGATCCTCGCCTTGCCCACGGGCTATCCTCGCGATTTACCGGAAGCTTGCGGACCTATTTCCAGAGCTGAGCGCAGCCAGCGCCCTGACGCGCCCTGGCAGCAGCCATGGCGTTCTAATATGGCAAACCGATAATTCCTTTGTTCGAATATCCCCGCTCTCCATGTTCTGAATATTCCCAGCTCTCCCGTATGAGCAGCTCCTTATTGGCTTCTTATCTCCATACCGTCGGATCTTTTTCAGCTTAGCCGTGCTCCATGGGGCAGAAACGCCAGGACTTGACCGCACGGTCCGCAAGGAACCCTGTTGCAATGTTGTCGCGTATTCCAACGCTCCACCAACAAATTAGGAAGCGCGACCCTCTCGGACCAAGTCGCGGGCCGCGAGCAAGGATTATAAGGACGGGACGCGCATCTGAGACCCAGAATACAAACGACTCTACCCCCGCATCCTATTCACACCTCAATGTCCTCCGAACAAGAGCAGCTCCACGATAAAATCGCTGAAATGGCGTACCGCGTAGCTCCCATCTCCTGTGCACCACTCCTAGCCCTGTCTCACACCTCCTCAGGATGTCGCGCTCCTCGGCATCATTGGCGACATGCACGTCTCGGAAGAACAGGCGATGGCGGATGAAGGCCTCAAAGGCGCGCTGCGCCGTGTCATCAAGTTCCGGCGCGGTCTCAACGAAGAGGACAAGCGCCTCTACGACGCCTTCTACGACACTTACAAGGTATGTCGGGGTTTTCTTTGTTGTTTCTCAGTTCTGATGGACACGCAGCGGCGCCGTTTCCCGCATCTCTATCAGTAGAGTACACGACTCCTTGTAGTAGTCATGTAGCTGCATGTGCAAGCCAGACCGTATTGAAGTCGTGCCACACTATCTTGCGTTGCGACTTGGAAGTGTTGATGGGAAAAATCTTTGCGCGGCGTCACCGCCTGCCGTGGTCCTCCATCTTCGCAGTTCTGCCTTGTCCGCACCCGACTTACTCTCTCTCTATCTTCACTACATGGTGCGCTCTCCGATATCGGCTGCCTGCCGCTCAACCCCGAATGTAGCCTGAAGAACCAGAGCATCGATCCAATTTTGTCCAATTCGACGGGGTCGACAGCGACGGGAACAGATTCCGCGGTCTACGCATTGCAGTACCAGCCAACGTAGACCCAGACCCTCTCGCCACCCGGCATACAGGCGATCATGAGCGCCCTCGATGGGCATCGGCGGGAAATGGGCAATGCGAGGCAGGGCGAGGAACAGAGACCGATCTTCCTCGCCATCGTTCGCGCCGGTGGATGGAGGACACCAGGGCGTCGTGGCGCCCCTGAGAGTCGGCCGCAAGCGCAGAATCCAGCCGCAGCTGAGACGCGCGGATCTCTTCCGCCGCTCGACGCTCCAGCTCCGGTTTCAAGCAACGCGCCAGCTCGGTCAAGGGCTTCCGAGGGAGCTGCCCCTCCCCCATATCCATCTACAGCGCCCAACACCACCGCCACGTCGTCCTCCCGCGCCGCCACTATCTGCTCTCGTATCTCCTTCGGCCGCTCCCCAATCGACGTCCCAATCCGGAGCACATCCCGTCGACCATCCTCCGCCTCGCAGATACGGCTTCGTGTCTCCAGTGGGACAGGGAACAACGAATCTATGGTCCCGCGCGGGTGGCGCCACCCAAGGCGTACCTCATGGGCATGTCTGGCGCATAGGTGGTGGGCACGACGCCAACACGGCTGCGCGTCTTGAAGATGCTTCCATTGGTGTAGGGCGTTACGTAGTCTTCCATGGCCTCCAGCCGGGGGTCTATTCGACCTGGTTAGCCCTGGCCAACTGCACCGTCCCCATCCTAACCTTTTACAGGGAAGCCGCGAAAGTCAACGTTCACCGAGTGAGTAACGCGCTGCACAAAGCGTACCCCTCTCCGGCCCAAGCTCGCGCTGCGTACCGCGTCGCGCTGTTGCGTGGCTGGACCAGAAAAATCGACCCAGATATGCGACACGATAATGCCGGGATTCAATACCTTCCGCGCCCTATGTACTCGACCTCCGACGTCTCCAACTACGATTTCACTGCCGAGAGTCCGCCTCAGTTCGGGTCGAAGCGCTCGTAGACGACAAATGGTACCTGGTTTTCAAGGGCATATGCCCCGGTGTTTACCGATCCTAGTGAGCTCCGATTGTCTTCATGAACAGTCCCTTCTGACGCATGAGCTAGCTTAGAGTCTCAGCTGAATGTCCTGGGCATCTCGAACGCCATCCATCTGTCGCTGGAGGGCTCGCTGGACTCGGCAATCGCTCACTTTGTCCAGGCGGTCGAGGACGGAGATGTTGCTGAGCTCGTGCCTCCCTACGTCGAATAGTATGCATTAGACGCGCAGACAACCAATACTTTTCAATGAAATCGGTTTATACTCCTTCGCTCGTTTCCCGTCGATGATGACGACCTCCCCAGTGTGATATCCAGCGCGTCGACGCCCTGCATATGCACGCGCACCCGGGGCACAGCTCTATGGTACATCCGTGCGCGTGGCAGGCTGGTTTCTCCTCCTCTGCCAATAACGCGTAAATGCTGGCCATCGTGAGACTGGGGATGCTCGACTTCTCCTGCTGGATGTCTTCCTCCTCGTCGGAGCTCTCCGCAGCAATCGAGCTCAGCGTCCGATCCTCGCTTGTGTGGTAGTTCGCGTCGTCGAGTTCAATTGAACATGGTATATTTGCGGGCTGGGATAGTGGACTCGGAATCGTCACGCTCGGAGGGAGGGAGGCGGCCGGTGAATGGTTTCCCGCCGCGGGTCCGTTGCAGCTCGTCGAGAGAGAGCTATTCTTCGGCGCCCTCCGAGTACCTGTCTTTCTGGAGTCACAATATAGTACTTAGTAGCAGAAAAAGCTGCTGATTCAACGCGTACCGCCGACGATAGTGGGCGGATGCTTCTTTCCAGCCTCTTCGTTGCTCTTTGAGGAGTATTGGATCGCCTTCGAGAACCTTTTGGCGATTCCTTGCAGCACCATGAGAGGATTGGTACCCGGTGAAGATGCAGAAATAACCTCCGCATTCGTTCACGAGCCCTCGCCTCGCCTGGAGTCCACATTTCTGCAGTAGAGATGAGTACGACACCATGCAAGCTTACTAGAGACGAACAGGCGCTCATAGCGCTGGCGCGGGCTCTCGTCGGGATCGTCAGGGTCGGTCAGGGAGGAAGAAGAAGGAAAGCTGCTAGTGCTGATGCGCGTATATCAGACATATAGTTAGTGAGCTCCAGCACAGGAAAAATTAGGATAAATCCTGAAATTATTTAGAGGGGATTAGATTATACCTCCCCACGTACCTGCAAACTTACACGCGGTGGCATTAACTAGGAGTGGCGCTACGAACATCTGCATAATTTATCCACATAGCGGTCTAACCCGCCGACATCGCGTGTATACATAGGTCATCTCCATCTCCACGAGTTTTTAAAGCCTCACTTGAAGAGAGGTGTATGTTATATGCTGACGAGCGTCATTTCGCGATGCATTGACGCAGTCCTCTGCGCGATGCGCCATGAAGCCTACATCGGCTACAAGGGTCCCAAGACGCTATATAGTGAGCTAATGCTCTATCTGACAGTATTCCTTAGATTTGAGTATGTGGCTTCGCCAGGTCGAATGTAGCTACTAACCTCGATTAGACTTGAGCCGAGTCTGTCCTTGCTCGTAAACTGAGCTCTTGACGCGAGGCTGTCCCGCCTGCGGTCTTAAACCTTCCGAAGGGAGTAGCTTCCACATTATCTACACTCTCCGTGCCCATACTTATAACTTTCCATGCAGAATTCCATACGAGCTTGACGCAGTCTGGCATCGAAGCTGCACCAGTATCTTGACAACCTGCTCTGGTTATATCGCGGTAAGAGGGCCCACTGGTCTATTTCACACTTCTAGCCTTTTCGCTCACGTAGCAATGCCATATAATATAACCTCACCTGTACGAGCTTCATCCCCTCAAGTCTCAGTGGCATAGCCAGCAGACAACTCTGGGATCGACGCGTCTGACGCGTCTGACGCGTCTCTCCAGCTCGAGCAGCTCGAACGAAGAGATACAATGACTTTTCAAGCAGGGCACCGCGGACGAAGCAAGAAGTTCAGCGCCATCGGGCGAGAGGAAGTTGACGAACTACGGTATGGCGCGAAGCTAAAATCGGACATTCAGATTCTTTGGAACCCCCCAGCTTCATTCAGGTTATGAACGTACATAATGGACGCAGAGATTGTATAAGAGTAAAACGTGCAGTATATAGCTGTAGGTAGAGAAGTGCATACGTACGGAGCAGCGCCGTACGACCGTAGACGGGGTCCAAGGGGTTGAGCGACGCGTTTGGAAAGGGTACACGGAGCAGCGGCGTACGACGGTAGGCAGGTTTGAGCGACGCGTCTGGGAAGGGTATCGTGCAGTATAGCTGTAGGTAGAGAAGTTGGTCGTGCATACATACGGAGCAGGGCCGTACGACCGTAGACGGGTCCAAGGGGTTGAGCGGCGCGTTTGGGAAGGGTATCGTGCAGTATAGCTGTAGGTAGACAAGTTGGTCGTGTATACGTACGGAGCAGCGCAGAGGGGAGAAGACCAAGTAGAGTAGCTAGAGCGGGATAAGGTACCGGATGTAGAAAACGCAGTACCAAGGGCACGATATGGATGAATATGATAGAGGTGCGTCGCGTTGAGGGAAAGAAGAGAAGACGGACGAGCGAGGTATCGCGCAAGGGAAAGATAGGGCAGATGGGTCGAAATGAGATGCACTAACTGACAATCACCGGTTGTGGCTCCGCCTCGTACGTCGCCTCGAGCTCCGCCATGCCATCCAAGTTCTTCATCTCCTTGAGCGTACGCGACGCGTCCACAGCCCACTTGGTTTGAAGATGCCCGAGGAGTAACTGACAGAAAGCGGCTTGGCGCGCGGCATATGCGTCTAGCCCTTGGGCGACCTCCGGAGATACGGCTGGGCGGACGAACCGGTCCATGGGCGATCCACCAATTGGCCTGCCAATGGAGATATCGGAGGACGCGCCGCATCTCCTCCTGCAACAGCAAAACCTCCTCGCACCACCGGGTCTTGCGAGCGAGAGCCCGTGTCCAATCAACGCGAATCGCTGAAGGGGATCAGCACATAAGCACAAAGCTCGACGACAAAATGGCACGTACAATCTTGGAGCTGCTCTTCGGCGTCTCCCGCGTTGAACGAGGTCCCTGCAGTCCAAATCCACGACATGACGCGTCGAGACTCGCCAGACGGACGAGAACGGACTGTACGTGCGCCATGCGATTTTCCTCCCCCCATCATGTCGCCGGCGATCCGACCGCCTCGCGAATGCGCGCTCCAGCCTCAAGCTCCCGCCGCCGTAGAAGATACCGCCTCTGCTTCAAGGCAAGCAAGATGGCCCCCGCCTCACGGGTCGATGCTGCAGCTCCCCGGCGCGGCTCTGCCAGTGGCGAGTAGCAGAGCTGACGTGGCAAGGATGGGAGTGCGGGACTCAGTCCTCTCCCTCCGCTCCATACTCTGTGCGTAGAGTCGATGTCTCTGACGTCCTCCGCACCCTCGCTGCGTCGAGTCGATGTCCAGGACGTCCTCCGCACCTTGGCTTCCGCTGCGGCCCATCCGCCTCGCGGCTCTTCCTGACCGGCCCAGCCGGGCGCAGCGCCACGCCGCTGCCCGCGTGCCAGCAGCCTCGTTCTGCGACGCAAACATGTCGAGTACGAGTTGAGGTGCGCTCCTCCGTGCAGCCGCAGTCGGTGGAAGGCGTAGCGCTCGCCCCCGTCATCTGACGTCGCAGATGCCGCCCGCGCTGCCAGCCAGCACAGTACTGCTTCCACTAGGCCCGCTCTCCGTCCCGGACAGTGCTCTGCCCTGCGCGTTGGTGCCCCCGAGACGATGCCCTCAACCCTGGGCGTTATCGATGGTCCGGCCCATCGATTGCATGTATGCGATGGATCGACCGATGGTATCCACGGAGCGCGGTGGAGGACCAGCGACGGAGCGCGGTTGAGGGCCCGAGCTGCAAAGCTGCCTTCCCCTCCGGACGCGATCACAGACTCTTTGTCTCGGTCCAGCCTCATCGTGGTGCAGCCCCGCAGTAACCCGCCGCGACCATCTTCCGCCCGCGTCCCCTCTCCGCCCGATCCTTCCGTCGCATCGTTCCCGCCCTCCGTCCTTTCGCTTCCTCGCCTCGTCCCTTCTCCTTTCCGTCGCGCTCGTCCTCACTCGCCCACGCTTTGATGTCGTATCGCCGCGCTGCCGGTTATACCTTGCGCCGTTTCCGGTACGTCGACGTCGCGTTGCGCTGGCGGCTGCGCTCAGGCGGGAATCGGCGTTCTCCTGGCCCGCTCCCCGCACGCTCGACTTCGATGATGCCCTTGTCCGGCTGGAGTCGCGTACGCACTCGCTGTTGGCAGTTCCGGCTTGAGCTGCCGCTCGCTGATGATAGTCCATACGCTCGGCTCGAGCAGCATACTCGCCGATGTCCCGGCTTGAGCCTCCTGCGCTCGCCGATGTTTCTCGGCTTGAGATCGCGCTCGCCGATATGTTCCCTCGACTCGAGCTACATGCTCGTCGATATGCTTCCTCGGCTTGAGCTGCGCGCTCGCCGATTGTTTCTACTCCTAGCTACATGTCAAGTCCAATGAAATTATTCCAGACCTTGAACAGTGTGCTCTCCGGCTCCCCTTTCATTATCTGTCTTGGGGGTGCCGGCAAAACAGATCAACTACGGCGCGGATACACGCATTGTATGTATTCACCCTCCGTATTTTTCCACTGGCACCAGTGTGATTTACAAAACTTTACATTTGGAACTGGATGGTGTTTGCGGCACCTGAAAGTTCCTGGAGCGGCCTATCCTGCCTGCATCGTGCAAGGGAAAGACCTGCGACAACCAATCTGGACTGGTGGACTGCAGGGGATTTGTGCGAGTGGATGAATCCGCTTGGTGAATATTTTGCTCCGCTTGGCGAGTATTCGGCACGTCCCAGTGGGTTTATTTTTTTCCCATGCAGAGGTTTCAACCTGCAGTTCTGCCCGCAAGGGCCGGCTAGTTCAGATGGCCAGCGTCTGGCAGATATCAACCCCCGGAATCGGTGCAGTCTCGAGTTACAACACGGTAATGTTCAGCAACCAACTGGAAGTTGAGCGTATAGTTACATCATTGTAATTCGTAACATCGTTGTTCATGTAGTGGACCACGCGACGCTAATATGACCCCCCCCCCCATGCCGCGCTCCGACGGCATTGAGTTTGTTGCGGGCGTCAATTTCGTCGGTGTCGTCACCCGTATCGCCCGGCAGGACCAAATCCGCATCTGTGAGTAGATGTAGATGGGGGTGTTGCCGGAGAACGCCAAGGGCGGTGAGGGCCGCGTAGCTGCGTTGATAGCGCCGCTTCTCGCGATGAGCGCGTTCGCCCATGGTTTTGATGAGGGTAGCGGATTTGGTCGCTTGTTTTTGGCCGACTGAGTGCGCGTTGCGGTACGCAATGAGCCAGCGCTTCGTAAACAAACACGCCCGGACCGCGACAAGAGCGTTTTCGCAGGCGGTGACGCGAAGCCGTTCCTCCGATTTGGCGAGGCCGGGGACGGCACCCGACGGGTGCCGCGGTCGCACTATCTAGCCCCATGGCACTGGGCATGTACAGTGCGGTCTCCTCGGGACCGGGCGCGGGAAGGTCCGCGTCACGGGCGTCCTCGTCCGCAAGGGAGACGAGCGGCGGCGCCGGGCATGTAGATGGCCTGGAGCTGGCGGAATCGGCCGAGTTTGCGTAGGACCATGAGACGCCACTCCTCCATTTGCGTCTGTTGGCTCGTCGAGAGAAGACCTGGCTGCGCAGCTTCCTCAACAATGCGGGACCTGCCAAAAGGCCTTGTTAGCGGTGTTCGCGCGAAAAAGCGCACATACTGAATATCCTCAATCTGTAGGCCGGCAGTTAAGAACGAAGTCGCGCTAGCGCCGGCCAATGACGCGCCGGACGACGCGTTTTGCTCGCGTTCTTCCCTTTGAAGCTCGAGACGAATCTCTGCTTCCGAGCGATAGGCTTGTAAAAGTACGAAACAATGCATAATAGGTAGACGGGGAACTCACGGCTGGTTTTGAGCATGAAAGGGTTCGGTTTGGTATGGTCTTGTTCCCATTCACGCAAAGCGCGCTTCCACGTCTTGATGGTATCCGGATGCAGTCCCTCGCTGACGGCCTCAAACGCGTCAATCTGGCGCTGACGCTCGCTCAATGCAAGGACGAGACGACGACGCTGTAGAAGATCGCCTACGCGGAAGGGTTAATGGTGGTGCAAAAACGATCTTGGGACATACCGAGGCCGAGGTTCTTGAGATGGTTGTGGTTATCAATGCGATCGTCGAGAGCGTCTGCGCGGTTGCTGAGCGACATCTCCTTGGTGGAGAACGCGGCCGGGTTCAACCCCGACCATACGCGCTCGACACCCTCGCCGTCGCTCCCACCAACACCCGATTGTAAACTGAGCTTGTTCTCGCATCGACATTCTTCTTCGTGACAGTCGGCGTGGAAGACAGGAAGACCGAACTGCAGCGTCGTCTTCGTCAAATCCTTCTGCATCGGCTCGGGGAGTGTGCGCATGCGCGACGCCAGGTTCTTCTTCCATTGGCACGCGATATCATACGATATCGTGACGAGCAGAAGCAAAACGCCCATGAGGGCGGAAAAGATGATCCAGTCCATATTGCTGTACCTCGGGGGAGCGTCAGCTGCGGCATAGGGAGGAAGATGATCCCCTCACCGTTCGCCTTTCTGCAAATCTCCGAGCCCGTTGGGTTGCACGATCTCGTGGCGGGCGCATACACATCCCCCGACGCCAGAAACGCGTAACCATGTCGTCATACGCGTGTTCTTCTGGAGAAGCGCAGCAAAGGCAATGCAGGTGCTCATCTAGAGGAAAATAAGTAAGATAAGACCGTATTTAGCTCAACCACATACATCGGTTTCGCTCACATAGTTCTTGACGTGGTCATTGTAGGCTTTAGGCTCGACCCAATACGCCCAGCCCGAGCCGAGCGGGGTATCGCTAACTTCATTCGCTCGGATGCGGTTTTTGAGACGGAAGTTGGCGTCTACGGCGAGGATTAACATATAGAGAAATCTGGAATGATTCAATCGATGTCAAGCCAGCAAGCAAAACCACGGACCGATGTTTCGCGTCGGCCTCGCGCCAGTCCGGAGGGAGGTTCCGATCTTCGTGAGGACACGCCCAACAGCGAACCGCGCAAGCGCCCAGCGGCGTCGCCTGCAGGTCCCCCGGGACGTGAGCGCTGAAAAGCGAACTCTATGCACAGAGTGGAATGCAATGAAACGCGCAGGCTGGTGCTATGCAAAGCAAACACCTAACACCAAACACACAACAAAACACACACACACTAAACACACAGACTTCTAGGAGATCGGCCTCGGTAACAGAGCCAATCCAGGGTATTGTGAGGATAGAAATGTCCAGACAAGGGTGTAAACGTTTATGTGGTTCTCGAAACACGTAGACTGAACCTCAAGCGGACTTGGTGTTCAGAGTACTTTTGGGGCTTTTGAGTTTATAGTATCTCAACTGTGCAACTAACAGCGAACTGCGTAGAAGCGGGGTATGGGTGATAAAGTGGTATTAGGTCCTTAAACCCCAATCACCAACTCAATCGGTTGTGCGTTTAACGCGGTACTCGAAACCAATTCCAATCCAGAAGCTTCCTAGCTTCACCCAAGTCCAATCGCAGGCTTCCGGCCGCGTTCCAAGTTCCAAAAGCTTCCTAGCTTATTCCAAGTCCAAAACCAATCTTATTCGTTTCAACCAATCCAGCCAAATCAAACTTGTTCAGATACAAACTCGAGATGAGTAAGCACCGCTCAAGCCCAGAACTCGCCCTAGTGGTAGCGGGGGAGGATTCCGTGCCCAAAACTGTGCCCCCTCCCTCTTTATATACAGTAGCCAAGAAATACGAGTGAGAAACAATTCTGCAGAATAAGGAAATTCGTGTGGTCCATTGTCGAATCCTCTATAGCCAATTGGCTCGGTCCTTCGAAGTGCCGGGTATCCAGGAGGTCGTGCTCCACGTCGCCACGTCCCCTGATTGTCGGATGTTGAACCCTCGAGCCCTCGTTCCTGGCTCAGAACCTTGTGCGGTTCAAGTCTCTGTCCCTCCACCAAACGTACAGCCATTTTGTAGCGTACGTGCACCTCCTTCCAGCGGTGCTCAGCACGTCCTCAGAGTCCCTTTGGTTGGCGAGCTATGGGGCAATTACCCCTTCCTCCAGGAATAGGATACTCGCGCCCACATGCGCCCTCAACACGCCGATCCTTGATGGATGTAGATAAGATCAAGATAATTCCCACAGCAGCATGGGACGGCTCCGACCCGTTTCCCTATTAACCAGAATTATCCCATCCATCTGAGTCATCCAGTAGCGCCCACAACAAGTCAAAGTTCCGCTGACAGTTCATAACACACAAGCGCATCGAAACGCATAACACCAGATAAGTTCCCCGTTTTGAGTACACGCAGGTAGGGCTGCTCCGCGATAACATTCGAGCTCGGGCTAACCCTTCAGTGATATCGCACACCGTCGGAGTTCATGACCATTTATAGTCAAACACCTTCAACGCTCTCACCAACTGCAGAGGAAACAGTGGTGTAAGTGGTTTTGAGGTCAAAACACATAGCGCAAAAACCCGCATTTAGAGTAATTCCAACGCGTTTATTTTCACGGCTTATCATCTCCCCCATTTTCAAATCTTGACTGCCCCCAGTCAATCGGTGTTTCCCATTTCAGACGCCCTTACGCGTTTCGCCGAGCGCGGACTTAGAACTTTTCGAAGTTTCCAGGTCGCCTCAAGGTGCTGCGGAGAACCTCTTCGACTCATTGGCTTAGCCCCGAAAGGTAACCCATTCAATCGAAAATTTCTCACACAACCAAACGCCGCATAACATTCGCCAACCTCGAGTCCCCTCCAAAGTAATTCTTCCTTTGGACGCGCCTCTCTCTCAGCTTTTCCTCGATACCCAACATGCCCATGAACGCGCCGCAACATCTTATGTTATTCAACGATCTTTGAATCACAAAGGCGTTTGTTGGTCCAGGTGGGTGCCAATTTGGCTCATGCTGCGCAGGAAACGCTTCTCCCGTTCCTGGTGCTTCCATACTTATCACCAGGCGGGTCCGAGACGCTATTCAGTTCGTCCAAGATATAAGCTTGGACGCGCAGTAGTCGTCACTTTTCTTCTTCCTTTCCTCCCCCATGTCTTCTCCATCCAAACGAACGACCCGCCATTCGGCAACGACGACGCCCACCAAGGCGAAGGCCGAGCCCGCCCGCGACTCCTGCTTCCTCTACGCGCTCCAAATCGCCCCCAGAAAGTCACCGCGTCTCCCAAGGTCAAGAAGGAGAAAGACGCGCCCGCGACGCCTCCTGCGTCCGCGAACATGCCGCTCGTGCAGTGGATCCCTCTCCAGCAGCACCCCCTCTGGTCTCTGCTCCACCACCCTTCGGCCGCGCGTCTCGTCGACGCCATGCGCGAATACTGCCAGCGCCACCAGATCTCGCGCCAAAGCTTCTCTGGCTCTCCGTACCGGTATCCACGTCGTGGTGCGCCCCTTTCCCTTTTCCGATCCGTTTCCTCCTTACTGACGCGCCCCTCTGTCTAGCGTCTCCTCGTCTTCGTTCCAAGCGTTTGAAGGGGATGACTACACGACGACGCGGGCATCTTCGAGCTCGGCGAAGTCCTCAGCGAGCTCATACGCGTCGCCGAGATCTCCAAGAAGATGGGCCTCAAGACTGAGTGGTTTTATTTTCCCCGACTCGAATTCGACCCGGTGCGTCCCGTCATCTAGCCCTTTTTCTTCACTTCGCTAACTTCGAACCGCAGACGCGTTTCCTCGATCCCAAGTTCCGCGTCCCGTCGAACAAGAAGCACCCATCGCCGTCCCTAGACGAGCTCAACGAGGCCCCCACCCTCTACGAATCCGCCTACCAAATGCCGCTCCAAGGCGAAAGGCGCTCCATCCTCAGCCCGGTGCTCATCCAGGAGTTCCGCGACAGCGGCGGCGAATGCCTCGCCAAGGTTGAGGAGGTGTTCGACACCGCCGGCGATGAGGAGGATGAGTTGGATGAGGATGAAGAGGAGGAGGGTTCTCGCTCCGGTTCCGAGTCCGAATCGGAGGGTAATGCTACCGCCGAGGTGCAGGAGGACGAGGACGCAGAGGCCGAGAACGACGACGCGCCCGCCGCTCCTCTCAAGACCCGGCGCCACCATATGGTCGCACCACCGCCGAAACCCGCAAAGACCGCCCCATCCGACACCAAGTCCACCGTCATCGTCGAGGACGTCGAACCACGCAAGGTACGCCGTTCTCAAACGCATAACCCAACTCCACTAACACAGTTCACAGACCCGTCAGCTTCCACCACCGACCAAGTCCAAGGCGAAGGCCCAGTCGCCGGCCGCGGAGGGAACCGTACTGGTCGACGATTCCGACGCCGACGCCGAGACTGCCCCGCCGCCCAAGCCTGCTACCAGCAAGTACGTATTTCGACTTCGCTCGAAACGCGTAGCTTACCGTGCCGCTAGAACTGCCAAAACCACCAAGGACACCAAATCGGCACCAGCGCCGAAGCCCAAGAGCAAAACCACCCCGTACGCGATTCGGTTTTACATTGAATCCCATAGCTGACTTGTACCAGACGCGTCGAAGTCCCCGTCGTCCAAACGCGTAAGGCCAAACCGAAGCCCAGCGGTCGCAAGGCGCCGACTTCCCGCGCAACGCTTACCGACACCGACACCGACGCCGGCGAGGACGACCGCATGGAGGTCGACCAACCCACGCCGCCGCCTGCCCCAGCCGCCAAGGCTAAAAAGGCCACGAAGGGGAAGGAGAAGGCGAAGGAGGTCACCGTCGAGGAGAGCGTCGCGGGAGATGGCGAGTCGGAGGTCGAGGAGGAGGAGGACGAGCCCGCCGAGCCGGCCGCAAAGAAGGGCAAGAAGCGCGCCCGCGCCAGCAACAGCGGAGGCAACCCTCCCAAGAAGCGCGCCAAACGCGCCGCCAAGTCGCCCGACCCCATCAAGACGCTCTACCACACCAAATCGGTACGTGTTCCCTTTGTCCCTTCACCAACCGCTTACGCGTCCCAACCACAGTCGCAGCCTGCGCTCCCCGAGCTCGACACGCAGGAGAACTCCAAGCTCGTCCTCGACGGTCTCAAGACCCTCTTCAAGCAGAACGCGTCGTATAGTCGCGAGGTCGGCCGCTTCTTCGGTAAGCCCCTCACGCTCCCTAATCGTTCTAGCGCCAACACGCTCCGTAGTACCCCTCAAGATCGAAGGGCAGGACGTCGCCTTGGCCCTCGCGCAGCGCAAGATGCGCGCTCCCCGCGCCGAATCGTACGCTGGGACGCACTCGTTCATGCGCCAGGCGAAGTCGAACACCTTCGAGCCGTGGTTCCTCACCCCCGAGGCGATCCAGCTCAAGCCGCTCGAGGAGATGGAGAAGGAGACCCTTTACGAGGTACGCCTAGTCCATTTCCTCCAGCCGCCTTTTACTAATCCATCTTGCAGCCCTCCGTCCCGTGCACCGACTGCATCGTCCGCGGAACGCTCTGCGTTCCCAACCCCGGACACAGTCCCTGCGCCGGCTGCGACGACCGCCGCTCTCACTGCACTCACGCCCTTTCCGGCCCCGAGCTGCACCAGATGTGGTCGTCCGTCTCGCAGGAGGCCGAGCTCTACGGTCCCCGTGCGTTTCACCACCATCTCATTCAAACGCGTACTAACATCATCCCAACAGTTCTGAACTCGCTCGCCGACGACGTTCTCGAAGCCGGCCGCATCGCATCCGCCACCAACACCGCCCACCAGAACGCTACCCGCACCCTCGAGCAACGCGTCGCGCGCTTCAAGTCGATGGCCTACGACCTCCTTTACGTCGCAGGTCCTGGCGCGTTCGAGCAGCGCTTCGAGTCGATCAAGGACGCGTCGGCTCGCTCGTTCCTCGACGGGTGGTTCCGGGCGATGGAGTTGAAGCTCCGCGGGAAGACTTCCAGCGACGAGGGTCTCGATGGTGACACCGCCAACTCCCTCAAGCAGATGGAGGTGGGCGACGCGCTGATCGCGAAGTCGAAGAAGGCCTTGTCGTCGGCTGGCAACGCAGTTGCGTCCAGCTCGAAGAAGAAACTTCGGCACGCCCTTCTTCCTTAAGCGTTTCATCACAACTAACGAGTCTCAGACGACTAGTGCCTCTCCAACGTCCTCTCCGATACGCAGCGTCCCCCGAGCCCGTCGTTTCGTCCGCCGCCGCACGTTTTTCTCTCCTCGTAGTCGATCCCGCGCCTGTATATTAGACACACGGCCATTCAAGTAGGCGGTCACCGCTTGTGACGCTACTTGAATGGTCCCCAAAACGCGCATCCCCGGCCCATATGGCCGTAAATACATCGTTTTTGCCCATTTTTACGCGTGAATTGTCCCGAGTCGAAAAACTGAGCCTAAGCGTTTCGAGTCCAGAATCCAAAATTTTCGCTAAGTCCGATTTCCAGCTTGAAACACACAAGCCCGAAAACCGCCTCGGCGGCCACACGTCCGCATCCTGACTGGATTATTCAGGTCCCCAACTCTATTTGAGGAAATATGCATCATCCGTACGGCGCAACAACCGCCTACCCTAGCGTTAGCTGTTCGATCGTTTTGATCGTACAGCACACGGGCACCCATACACTCCTATACGTTTCGAGTCATGCGACTCTGTAATCCGGGGATATCTGCTCTTATCGGCAGGATCTCCTGACCGGAATAGGCCGAGTTGCGTTATCTCGTGGACCACTATACACACACATCAGAACCTTTGTTCAATCCGGATGTCGTATGCCGCTCCGCCACGAAACGCACAGCACATGAATCGAAAAATTTCCAAACGCGTAAGGCCATCTACGATCTCTCCCCCATTTTCAAGTGTTCGCTGTCCTCAGCGAATGTACTTAAACACGCGGGGAGGGACCTAGACGCCTCGTCGCATTCTTTTTCCCCCACACTCGTTCGACCAAACTCTCGTCGCATTCTTTTTCCCCCACACTCGTTCTCGCAGCTGCGAAGCCACAAGGGCACCCCCAAAAACACCAACGCTACGACGCGCAACTTTGCGAAGCTACATCGCGATGCTCTCGGTGAGTCGTGGCCGAAACACCTAGGCGCTTCCTGACCACCACGCGTGAATTGTCCCGAGTCGAAAAACTGAGCCTAAGCGTTTCGAGTCCAGAATCCAAAATTTTCGCTAAGTCCGATTTCCAGCTTGAAACACACAAGCCCGAAAACCGCCTCGGCGGCCACACGTCCGCATCCTGACTGGATTATTCAGGTCCCCAACTCTATTTGAGGAAATATGCATCATCCGTACGGCGCAACAACCGCCTACCCTAGCGTTAGCTGTTCGATCGTTTTGATCGTACAGCACACGGGCACCCATACACTCCTATACGTTTGAGTCATGCGACTCTGTAATCCGGGGATATCTGCTCTTATCGGCAGGATCTCCTGACCGGAATAGGCCGAGTTGCGTTATCTCGTGGACCACTATACACACACATCAGAACCTTTGTTCAATCCGGATGTCGTATGCCGCTCCGCCACGAAACGCACAGCACATGAATCGAAAAATTTCCAAACGCGTAAGGCCATCTACGATCTCTCCCCCATTTTCAAGTGTTCGCTGTCCTCAGCGAATGTACTTAAACACGCGGGGAGGGACCTAGACGCCTCGTCGCATTCTTTTTCCCCCACACTCGTTCGACCAAACTCTCTACATGGCCCCGCCTCCGTTCAGCCAGGTCTACGCCACCCACGCTGCCGAGTACCACGAGGAGCACCAGCGCCTCAAGGACATCTTCTCGCAGCTGCGAAGCCACAAGGGCACCCCCAAAAACACCAACGCTACGACGCGCAACTTGCGAAGCTACATCGCGATGCTCTCGGTGAGTCGTGGCCGAAACACCTAGGCGCTTCCTGACCACCACGCGTGAATTGTCCCGAGTCGAAAAACTGAGCCTAAGCGTTTCGAGTCCAGAATCCAAAATTTTCGCTAAGTCCGATTTCCAGCTTGAAACACACAAGCCCGAAAACCGCCTCGGCGGCCACACGTCCGCATCCTGACTGGATTATTCAGGTCCCCAACTCTATTTGAGGAAATATGCATCATCCGTACGGCGCAACAACCGCCTACCCTAGCGTTAGCTGTTCGATCGTTTTGATCGTACAGCACACGGGCACCCATACACTCCTATACGTTTCGAGTCATGCGACTCTGTAATCCGGGGATATCTGCTCTTATCGGCAGGATCTCCTGACCGGAATAGGCCGAAGTTGCGTTATCTCGTGGACCACTATACACACACATCAGAACCTTTGTTCAATCCGGATGTCGTATGCCGCTCCGCCACGAAACGCACAGCACATGAATCGAAAAATTTCCAAACGCGTAAGGCCATCTACGATCTCTCCCCCATTTTCAAGTGTTCGCTGTCCTCAGCGAATGTACTTAAACACGCGGGGAGGGACCTAGACGCCTCGTCGCATTCTTTTTCCCCCACACTCGTTCGACCAAACTCTCTACATGGCCCCGCCTCCGTTCAGCCAGGTCTACGCCACCCACGCTGCCGAGTACCACGAGGAGCACCAGCGCCTCAAGGACATCTTCTCGCAGCTGCGAAGCCACAAGGGCACCCCCAAAAACACCAACGCTACGACGCGCAACTTGCGAAGCTACATCGCGATGCTCTCGGTGAGTCGTGGCCGAAACACCTAGGCGCTTCCTGACCACCACGCAGAACATCTTGTTCGACCCCGAGCATGTCAACGTCTTCGCTCACGACCAGCTCACGACCACCAACACCCACGCCTTCTCCAACAAGCTCGTCCAGTTGGTGAAGTCGTGCAAGGACGCCAATCCCACGTACAAGGCCCCCGACGAGTTCTTGACCTTCCTCAAGATGTGCAAGAAGTTCTACGATCTTGGCACGCTGCCGTACACGCAGCAGACGGCTGTGCGTTTCGTGAACTCCCTACGCGTTTTTGCGCTGACTTCTCTCCAGGACGAACTCGACGCCTTCCTCCTCGAGTCCGACGGTGAAGGCGACAATTCTGACACCGACGCCGAAGGCGACGAGGAGGATGAGGTCCAGATCATCATCAACCCCAAGCCAGCCAAGGCCGCTCCCGCCGTCGAAGAAGACACGGAGATGGAGGACGCGACTGTACGCGACAATCTCCCCCATTTTCCGAATCTCACTCTTCCAGGCGTCCCAGAAGGCCCCCGCCGCGTCGTCTGTTCCGACGAAGCGCCAGGCGTCCCCCGTCCAAATCCTTGTACGTTTCCACCATTCCATCACGCCAGACTGACTTTACCCAGCCGGACTTCAAGCGCCGCGTCAACCCAGCGATCCAAGAGGCCCAGGAAACCGTCAACCAACTCGAGGGAGGTCGACTACCCGTCCCCTCGATCCTCCGTAGCTAACGTGTTTCACAGGCGACCACTCCTGGACCCGCCGGCGCTGGCACCGTCCCTTCCGTCTTGTACAAAGCCGTCCAGAACATCAGCGTCGCGGCCGCCGAGAGTATCGCTGACCACGATATTACCGTCAACGCCGCTCTGCGCACCGAAGCTGCCGCCTGGGACGATCTCATCTTCCATCTCCGCCGCCTCAGCGTTACCACGGAACAGTTCTTCGCTTCGCGCCAGCGCTACAACGACGTGCAGCACGAGATCCGCGAACGCGGAGGCCGTCCCCCGGTCCGCAGCAACGCGTATGTTCCTCATCCTATCCGTTTGACAATTCTAATCCAAACGCACAGGGAAATGGAACGCTCCATTCCGAATTACCTAGTCGTTGCCCTTCGTGGCAACGTCAAGGCCATTCCCACTGGTCCGCGCCCTGGCACCGCTCCCGTCGTTGCCTCTGGCAGCAAAGGCCGCGCCAAGCCGCGCCAGTAAGCGCCATTCCTACGTGTTCCAGCAGTCCATAGTATAATCGAATAGTTTACCACTATGTAGTTCCCAATTCGATCATATTATGACTCTTCCGGTGGTTTTCTCCTGCTCCTCAGAATGCGACCCACGGGGGCATCCTCCTCATCCGGTTCAGAGGCTTCACTCTCCGTGTCATAAGCCGCCTTCTTCGGTTTCGGACCGAAACGCATATCGTCAAACTGCAGATCCCGGTCAGGATCCTCGTCTTCTTCTGTGTCAGCCGCCAGCCTGTCTAGATTATCTTTAGACATGTCTATCAGGGCTTCCACATCATCGATAAACGCTATCTTCCGCCTAGCCAGATAAGGGATTACGCGTTTTGCAGCCACCTTATTCGGCATCACCGCTCCATTCAATTCACACAGAATGTAGGAACCTCCAAGGGTTCTCCGCAAAACCACCAAGGGACCCAGCCACCTGTTTTTAGCTTTACGATTCAGACTCTTCTCAATGGCGCTGTTTCTCATAAGACACAAATGACCCGGTTTTAAGTCAAAGTTCTTAATCGTATAAGAGTTCTCCATTTCGAAACGCCTAGCCGCTAGCATCTTCTCGTGATCCACCCGGAGCCTCATTTCCTCTACGTGTTTCTGATGTTTTGCGAGCGCTCTGGCCCGTAAACCCACCAATTCCTCCGTAGAGATAATTTCTCCCGGGTAGTCCACAAGCCAAGTTGCTTCCACTATGTCCAATGGTAAAATTGGGTCACAGCCGGTAGCAACCTTGTAAGGTGAACTGCGCAGGCCTCTCCGTGGTCTGATCCTATCCGCCCACACCACTTGAGGCAGGAACCACAGCCACTGAGCGCCATCGCCCCCCGTAGCTTTCGCGAGAGACTGGCGGATGTCAGCGTGTCCACATTCCACCGGACCGTTGGCCTGTGAGTTATATGGGGAGATTCGAATCCCTTTAATCCCATATTTCGACTCTAACCATTTCAACGCCCCCACGAACGTAGGCCCGTTATCCGTAACCAGTTCTGCCGGACAACCCCAACGGCATATTACGTTTTCTAGCAAAAACATAGCAACCGCCTTAGTTGATTCCGACCTCAAACCCCTAGCTTCCAGCCAACGGCTCAACGCGTCTCGAGCAGCAATGATATATTTGTGGCCATTCGACGCTTCACTCATCACCATCACATCAGTATGCACCTTTCGAAACAAAGGTGGCGTAAAGGTAGGTACCGGCGGAATATGGATATAGTTGCGCTGGCGCACTTGGCACATATGACAAGTGCTAATATACCAGGCAACATCCTTTTCCATCTCCGGCCACCAAACGCGTACTTCCAGAAGTGACTTAGTCGAGTAAACACCCCGATGTCCCAAACAATCATGCGCCGCCCTCAGCATGAACATACGATGCTCCTTCTCCACTACCAGCCGCGTACGACCTTCTTCTCCCCTGCGGAAAAGCCTGCCGTCTTCAGCCTGGTAGAACAGCGCAGTATATTTCTTAAGTTTTTCACGCTCCTTCTTGGAGAAAGAAGAAGGGGCCTTGAAACCCTCAGAGATATAACGCTTAACCACCTCTATCCGCTCATCCGCGCGTTTCCCGGACTCCGATCTGTGGTCCTCCGGGTAAGGCTCCCTCTTCGATTCATCCCACTTGAAATTTTCATCAGGCAGCATAGGCTCCGGTTGCCTAACATCTGAAGAGATGTACTCCGGCATGTCGACTTTCGCTTCGGCATAGGCTAAACGTATAGCTTCTCCCTCCGCGTAGTTGTCCTCCTGTGCTTTGATACAATCCGCAGCGAAGCAACTCATAGTCTCCTCCAGATTCCTAACTTGTGCCTCATCTGTCCAAGCGACATCGAAGAAATATCCCCCACGCGTGTCAATGTCCTCCCTGAAGTCCTCAAACGCATAAGGTTGCTGGATCGTATAGTCCCAGTCTTTATGTGTTTTCGGAGGCTCAGGCTCCCTGAACTCAAGTTCTGGGTCTGGTACCTCTTCGTCACCATCCACTTTCCGTCTTCTCGAAAGACCATCCGGAGAGAACGTCGAGCCCTTTACGTGTTTCAGCTTGAAGTGGAACATTAAGATTTGCTCGATCCAACGGTTTATGGTGGCATTCGCCCCATACCCGGGTTATCCAGCATTCCCTTAATGTATAGCGCGTCAGTCTCCACAGTCAGGTTCCGGCAACCCAGAATCCAATACTGCAAGTACTCTAGCGCGCGTTTCAACCCAAACATCTCCCGCTTCGGCTGTGAAAAGTTCTGCTCCCTGGCATTCAACGGAATAGACGCGAACTTCGCGAAGTATTTCTTCTTCGGGTCGTCCGGGTCCACCTGATACACCTCTATACCAACAGCGATATAGGATGTATCCACCGCGACTACTGTCTCCCAGCCTGATTCGTAGTCCAAGGGTCTCAGTGCGCCACAAGTTTCAAGAGCGCGTTTAACCGCGTCCATCGAAGCCTGCTGTTTTTCGCCCCATTCCCACTTGGTCTCCCGCTTTAGCAGGTCGTTCAGAGGTCTGGTGAGTAGCCCGTAATCCTCAATAAAATTCCGGACATAACCCACAACACCCAGGAACTGTCGAACCTCGTGCACGTCTTTGCACGGTGGCCAGCGCGTAATGACACCAACGCGGTCCGTTGACGGCTTCCGTCCTTCATACGAACACTCATGCCCAACTACGGCGAACTGCTCAGCGCAGATAATCGCCTTTGTCCCCGATATGGTTAGACCACTATACTTCAGTCGCTGCACTACGCGGTTCATGTTGCCAAAGTGTTCCCAAACAAACCTCCGGATACCGGGGTTTTCGGGAATCGTCTCATAATTCCCATCCTTATCCATGTATCGCGATGCTGGTCCCCGCACAGGGACATCATCAATATATGGAATCGTGATGTGCGGAATCTCGTCCTGAAGCACATAGGTAACATCGTCGTGAAATATCGGTACCGAGTTCGTCCAGCCCTGAGGTAATTTAACCAGTCTCAACGCGCCGAAGGGCGTTTGAAACGTTGTTAAATCCCTGGACGTTTCAGACAAATCTCGCTGGTCATAACCCGAGTACAAGTCCAGCACCCCACCACAGGCTCGCCCTGCAAAGTGGTTTGCCAGTTCCTCCGTCGCCGGAGGAATACCCGAATGCGCGATCGTCACCGCGTTTAAGGGTTCCAACGCGTGTACCAACCTAATGCTTTTGCCGTCTTTCTTGATTACTCCGAAAAACTTAGACCGATAGGAAGAGTTAGACGGCTCGTAAACACCCGCGTCTATCTTTTTCCTAATGACCTTGCAAAATTCATCCAGCTGCCCGCGCGGAATGGGTATACTCTTTTCTACCCATACCTTATGCTCCACGGTCGGAATTTCTATCGGTGGAAAGAAGTCCTTCCTCAACGATCCTCGTTCTGAGTCGTCCCAAGCGAATGCGTCTGCATGCACGGTCATAAACCAGTGTAACAGTTTTCGCTCGGCCGGCCACAGAAACGCACCGGCGTGTGCCTTCTCGATAATCGCGTAACGCTCCGTGGTATATCTAAGAGTTGGACACCAGTCACCAGGATTAGGCTCTAGATCTGGCATATCCTTGAGGGGATCGCCTTTTATCTCGCGCTTAATTCTGTATTTCTCGGGCAACTCCGTATACACCGGACGCGTTTTGAGTGCAACTGGCTTATACTTCTTCCCAGCAAAGCTCTGTCGCACCTCCGCTTGCGGACCATCAGCCACTTCGGGCTCCGGCGCCACACCTTGAAGCGCACATCTCACACAACCTTCCGCCTCCGCGGGTGTTGTGTGCCCCGTTACATCCTTACGTGTTTCAACCCGAACTGGTGGCTTGAATCCCATAGATACAAAGCCATCATCGAAGTTGAGAGACTCAAGGACAGAACCATCCTTCTGAGGTGCCGGTTCCTTTAAACCAACGTGTTGCTCCAGAGTATCCGTCGCCGACGCATCGCGTCGAAACACCTCGACCCCCGCATTACGCGAAGCCACGAGATACGCCGCGGCGAGCTCTTTCTCTGCGAACTGCTTCCCGTTCCTAGGTAGCGCAACCCCGTTAACCCAAAGCAACCCATCACCCTTGACTTCCAACTCGACCGCCAGACCTTCTAACTGCTCTCTCGGGCCCGCCGCCAAATCACGCGTCAATTCCGCCCAGGCCTCCGAAAATCCACTTCCGTCTCACGCCACGGCTTCCGAATGTGTTGACCACGGAAATAGTCGGGATCGTCCAGGTCCTCGGCCTGGCCCCACGCTCCGTCTTCCGATCCGCTCTCGCAGTCCGGTACCTCTCTCCACGCGTTTGAAGGTGTCGAATCACTTGGGTTCGATACTCCCTCCTCTCTGCGTTTCCCGGGGTACAAGTCGTCGAAGTGTGTTCCTAAGTGAAATACACCCTTGACCGAAGACGCCGCGTTTTTCTTCCCACTTCCGGAGTCTCGGACCGGCTTGCGTGTTTCCGCATCTTCATCATCCGTAACCTCTTCCACAGCGACCTTCCGACGCTGTTTTTGTTGGCTAATACGACGGTCCACATCCGTAGGGAAATGGACCTGCCTGACCGTGCCCGTCTCCACCTTCGCAGCTGCCGCAATGGGGCTGTTAGTAGCTACGGGTTTCGATCCGCTCTCCGGTTGACGGTGAGAACTGGCGATCGCCCTAGCTCCGCGGGTGGTCGTAGTCATCGTCCGTCGCTGGTTCGTATTAGGGTCTCTGATAGTAATTTCTTGAGTCCCATCCCGTCGATTGACGACTGTAGACTCCGTAATCACATCGAAAGGCCTTCCCAACAAAATATCATACGCGGGGTCCTCAATAACATGGACCTGCAAATATATCGCAATGTCCCCAAACACAAACATTACATTCCGAGCGATTCCCGCGGACTGCTTAAGCTGTCCATTGGCACTCTGCATGTAAATCTTTACGTCCGGGTCATATACGATATCAAGTTCCTCAGCGAGTTTCTTGGACATTGAAACAATCTGGGAACCACTATCCACTACACTTTCAACCCTTCTGCGATTCGCGACCGTGGGGTGTACGGTTCGGAGAGACGCGGACTCCGCACCTGTATAAACCTGCCTCGGCTCTTGGTCCTCGGGTAGTTTATTCAGATACATGAGTACCTTGTCTCCCACCATGGGAACCTCCGGGTCTAGAGAATTATCCAACGGATCGGGGTGAACCGCATAGTCGCAATCGGGTAAATCCCTGATGTCGACCGCGTCTCGCCTCAAACGCATAGTATCCCCTTCACCTTCCAGCCTAAACGGTAAATCGTCTTCGACCATCTCCTTTATTAGAGCAGCCTTGACATTTTTCCGTTTACCGGTGAGTGTTTCCCTCAGACTTCTCGCGAACGCCGGTGATAAACTGACCAACTCGCGCATTTTGACGCCGTCCAGTGCTGTATCCCCAGTCCTCTTGAGCATGTCCTCGATTAAACCCTCATCGTCCCATTTCCGTACCACCTTGTATCCTTTGTCCTTGTGCGGTTTCACAGAAAACGGGTGTTCGCGCGTTTCCTGTTCTGAATTCGTGAAACCTTTAGGATGAGTTAAAGGATTAACAACAACGGACTCCCTCTGGTTTCCACCCTTGGGTTTCTCTGTGTTATTATCCCTCCTTTCATCCCTGCTAGACGCCTTGGTTGCCGCAGTCCGAACCTCAGTGTCGCTCTCCTCGTCATCCTCTTCATTGTCTTCCTGCATGCGTTTCCCGCGGCCCACCTTCGTTGGCATCGAAACCTTGTCCTCCGGAGGCTTGGATTTAGCTGCTTTTCCCTTGCTCGCTGCCTCCTTCCTCGGACGACTCAGAAACCCGACGACGAGTCTTGAGCGTTAGGCTCCTTACGCGCCGCTAGACGCGTAGTCGCCATCTGCTCGTACAGGTTGTCTCCCCCAGACGCTCCAAAAGCTTTTGCGAAGTTCATCACCTCCACAAAATCCTTCGCGCTCATCTTGTCCATCACCCCTCCCGCGTTTCCGCTGGAATGAGCCGGACTCGGTGAGCTTGACGCGTAAGGGTTCTCACCCCCGGAGTTCGAAGCTCTTGGATCATATGCGTTTTGGGGCGCACCGTGGCCCAAACCACCCATGAACGAATGCATCACTGGCATACTATTCATGAATGTCTGCCCAACGGACGGCAGCTGGCCGTAGACAGGCTGCGAGCCTCGTCCCATGAGAGACTGAGAGCTTCCAGCGTACGCACCAGCATACGGGTTTGAGCTCAAACCCGCATGCATCTGCGCGGAGAGAAGTTCCAGATTAGACATCCCTTCTCCCTCGTCGGTAGCCATCCTGTCCATAAGCATTTGCTGTCTATTGCCCCCATAACTTGATCCATTCCCTTCCGCTTCCAGTACTCGTCTATGCGTTCCTTCTTCGTCATACCCTGTTCGAACAAAGGGAGACGTATCCCTTTAGGCAGCTCCGGATAGCCACGGTCCAGGGTTATAAGCCCCTTTCCCACATACTCTGCTGCATCCATACAATCGTTTAAGTAGTGCGGCCCTCCACAGAACCAGCAATCGTTTGAACGATTCATGTTGCCCCGAGCCTTGGGAAACCCGTTACCCCGGAATCCACCACCACTCGAATTATTATTCGATTGAGGATACCTCTCATGGTCCACTTCTTGCGCCATAAAGGAAGCCACCTCATGAGATCCGCGGTTTTGCCCCCGCTGGTTATGCGTTTGATCGTGGTGACCCCGACCATAACCTTGTGTTGGTCGAGAGTCAGTCCTCGGTCCCTGCAGTGCTTGCTGCATCGAGGCAAAACTACTCTTCATCTCATCAGACAACGACTTGAACTGTACACCAATCTGCTTCTCCTGTACAGCAACCGCATCCTTAATCTGCACAACCTCGTTGGACAAAAGATTAAGTCGCTCATCCACCTCCCTCTTGAAGCGATCTGTCTCGGATACCGCGCCAGTACCAGGAACCGTCGCGCCGTTCGGAGAACGCGAGAATTCTGTAATACCAATCGACGATCTCTCAGACAAATACTCAGCCACCTGAAGCACTTCAAGGTACGTCCACCGTTCCTCTCGCAGGACAATGCCCGCAGCGTTCTGCCTCGGCCCGATAATTGTTTCGACCGACGGACTGTCCAGCAAATGGCGTAGGCTATCCGCGAAATCCGCTGTAAGGTTTCCATAGATCATTCCAACCGCATGTGCGTTTGAGATCCTAGGCCCGTACAACAGATTCGGCGCATTACACTTAGCCACCTGCTTGATGAACGACACCTTCCACCTGAGGAAACGGCCATGGTCCGTCCGACTAATCATGGGGTAGTCTCTATTGACCTTCTCCACGCTTCGGATGGAACCATGCTCTTCTTCATCCAGCTCCGGGTAGAGTTTTAGGACTGCGTTTTTTAAACGCGTCGTAAGACCCCGCCGCGAACTCTGGTAAAGACTTCCACTCGTCCTTTATGATATCATCTTTCAGATATCCCACCATCAAACGCTTGCGCTCTGCTTCATCCTCTAACCTGCCCTTGGTAAACAACGCATCGCATTGCTCCAGGTAACCCCTAAGGGTTTTCTCCGGGTTTCGACCATCCCAAGTCGGTCTATCCCTCTCGTAGGGTTCCGGGACACGAATCGCTCTGCCCCTTCCCCCGGCGGCCTGATCATCCGCCTGCTGGTTTGCAGGTAATTGTTGAACGCCTGCAGCGTTATTCGGCTGTGCGCCGTTTTGAGGTTGTCCGCCTGCCGCCGCACCTGCTTGCGCTGGTGCCGCCTGCGCGACTACCGGATTCCCTATAGGAACTACCCCCGGAACATTGTTGTTGTTGTTGTGAGCCATCTCGAAACGTTCAAGCGTTACAGGTTCCCTATGTGGTTCGTCTGGTTCTATTCCGCGTTCGGATTCTGAGTCGCTAAGCGGCTCTAACCGTTTTGCAGGAGGAGGGGGATATTCAAACGTAGGCGTTTTCGATCTGCTACCAGAGGCAACAGGTCTAGCGCTGTAGTTCGGAGATATCTCTCGGCCAAAGTTTGGTGCGTTTAAACGCTGACGACCTTGTACGGAATTTACTGTTGTGCGAGGACGACTCGTTGTGGTTCCTTGTTTGCGCGGAGCAGGTGGAACTGAACCGAGCGGTTTGCTTTGCAATTTGCCTTCTCCCCTTAGGAAGTTCGGAAAATCACTTGGCGAAGAGTCCGAAAGATCTCGTTCTCTTGGTTTTGGTGGAATCGTGTCCTAAGACCTCTTCCAGACGATAGCACAGTAGACGTTATAACCCAAATCTAGAGATTTCCACCCCTCGCGGTGGGCTCCAGATGAAAAGCGAACTCTATGCACAGAGTGGAATGCAATGAAACGCGCAGGCTGGTGCTATGCAAAGCAAACACCTAACACCAAACACACAACAAAACACACACACACTAAACACACAGACTTCTAGGAGATCGGCCTCGGTAACAGAGCCAATCCAGGGTATTGTGAGGATAGAAATGTCCAGACAAGGGTGTAAACGTTTATGTGGTTCTCGAAACACGTAGACTGAACCTCAAGCGGACTTGGTGTTCAGAGTACTTTTGGGGCTTTTGAGTTTATAGTATCTCAACTGTGCAACTAACAGCGAACTGCGTAGAAGCGGGGTATGGGTGATAAAGTGGTATTAGGTCCTTAAACCCCAATCACCAACTCAATCGGTTGTGCGTTTAACGCGGTACTCGAAACCAATTCCAATCCAGAAGCTTCCTAGCTTCACCCAAGTCCAATCGCAGGCTTCCGGCCGCGTTCCAAGTTCCAAAAGCTTCCTAGCTTATTCCAAGTCCAAAACCAATCTTATTCGTTTCAACCAATCCAGCCAAATCAAACTTGTTCAGATACAAACTCGAGATGAGTAAGCACCGCTCAAGCCCAGAACTTGCCCTAGTGGTAGCGGGGGAGGATTCCGTGCCCAAAACTGTGCCCCCTCCCTCTTTATATACAGTAGCCAAGAAATACGAGTGAGAAACAATTCTGCAGAATAAGGAAATTCGTGTGGTCCATTGTCAAATCCTCTATAGCCAATTGGCTCGGTCCTTCGAAGTGCCGGGTATCCAGGAGGTCGTGCTCCACGTCGCCACGTCCCCTGATTGTCGGATGTTGAACCCTCGAGCCCTCGTTCCTGGCTCAGAACCTTGTGCGGTTCAAGTCTCTGTCCCTCCACCAAACGTACAGCCATTTTGTAGCGTACATGCACCTCCTTCCAGCGGTGCTCAGCACGTCCTCAGAGTCCCTTTGGTTGGCGAGCTATGGGGCAATTACCCCTTCCTCCAGGAATAGGATACTCGCGCCCACATGCGCCCTCAATACGCCGATCCTTGATGGATGTAGATAAGATCAGATAATTCCCACAGCAGCATGGGACGGCTCCGACCCGTTTCCCTATTAACCGGAATTATCCCATCCATCTGAGTCATCCAATAGCGCCCACAACAAGTCAAAGTCCCGCCGGCTGATCATAACGCACAAGCGCATCGAAACGCATAACACCAGATAAGTTCCCCGTTTTGAGTACACGCAGGTAGGGCTGCTCCGCGATAACATTCGAGCTCGGGCTAACCCTTCAGTGATATCGCACACCGTCGGAGTTCATGACCATTTTGTAGCCAAACACCTTCAACGCTCTCACCAACTGCAGAGGAAACAGTGGCGTAAGTGGTTTTGAGGTCGAAACACATAGCGCAAAAACCCGCAATTAGAGTAATTCCAACGCGTTTATTTTCACAGCTTATCAGCGCGACCGGTCCGTTTCAGGCGAATAAGAAACGACCATTGTCGGGACATGCGCTGGAGTTGTCGATTACGGTTCTGGGGCAGCAGTTAGAACAGATTCACGAGCAAAGGGAGCCCGTACTTGGAGGCTGGTGAGTCCGCTGAACGAAACGGTGTCGGTCATGCGCTCGAGGGCGGTAATAAAGTCGGTTACGTTTATGTTCCCGACGACGTTCAAAAGGCGGTAGGACTGGAGCGTCCGGAAGGTTGCGCAAGTCGACGGCGCTGCGACGGTGGCGGGATACCATTGATTCCGAAGAAGTTGGTGGTAGCGTTCGTCGTCCGCGTCCGGATTGCAGGAGCAGTAACGGAGATGCACGGTGTGGACGAAAGGGGCGTCCGAGTACCGCCATCTCGTAGACGATCGGATGAGGGAGGGGGCACGGGAAGCCACCATGTCCGAGCTGGTACACGAGGCCAATCCGCGCGAGGGTCTGCCGCACCCAGTATCGCCCGTTCCACTCCTAGGCGCTCGGTTAGTGTCTATAGCATCGGTTTAGGGAGGGGGCGTACCTCTATTGCGTGCAGCGGCATCAACTGGTGGCGGCTGCGACAACAGTGCTCGCACTGTAAAAAAACGCCGCAATGCTGGCAGCGGAAGAGGCGAACGGTGGAGGGGTCACTAGCTCGCATCTCGGCACTGCATAGAGCGCATTTGGATGCCTGAGTCCCGAGGCCCTCGTGCCGGAGAACCTCGTCGAGGAACGTCGACATGAGCGGGCGCCATTGAGCCATGGGGTTAATCTACAGCCCGTCAAGGGTCAATAGTAGCTCAATGGAGACGAGACGCACCGTATGGTCGGACTGTTTGCGCTTGGAACGCCCGCCTTCGCCTCCACCGTCACCGACAGGACCGTCCGCTTCGCAATCCTCCGCGCCGACGGGCTCAAGAGAGCCTGAGTAGGGCATGGGCTTCCAAGCGGCGAAGACATCGCCAAGGTCCTTCGGCGCGACGTTGCGCTTTTCGTAGGTCGGTTCGGTCAGGCGCTGGCGTTTGCTGCCCGTGCTCATGTAGATGCCCCGCTGGGCGACCTGGACAAAGCCGTCAACGTGTCGACCGGTGGAGAAGGCAGCCTCACGGCGCGAACGACCGCCAACGCTATGCCCGCTCATGGGGTTAGGAAGGGGAGAGGAGAGAGGAAGGAGGCGGACTCCGGGCGCGTTGCATCGGCGTCAGTGTGTGAGTGTGTGAGCAGCATCAACATGTAACCAGTCTAGGCAATCAATAAACCAACAAACCTCGAGGATCGGGAATCGTGAATTTACCCCAGACCGGAAGAATCGGAGCTCAAGTTTTGAGCCCGTTTGTCTTCCAGCTCAGTATTGTTTTGGTACTAGTCTGCCAATTTTATTTTCCCTTTTTGAAGGCAAGATCCCAACCAAGCTCTGTGTTGTCGTACACAAGTTACGCGACGTCTACAAACCGTGCAGTAGGAAAAACGAGGTCGCTCCAGCAGTATGTAACACGACTTTTGTCCGACGCGAGAAGCGGGTAGGTATCAAGCAGCCAACGCTCGAGATCGTAACTACGAGCAGGCGGGGAATACACGATAGAACGACATGTGGGGCACTTCCAGCTGGTTTGGAGCCAAAGGTGGAGGCAGAGGAAGCAGAAAGAATGACCGCACGTAGCTCTATAACGCGCCAATTAGACCAAATTAGACAGTAGAGAACAAGAGCCATACGTAACGGGATGAGCTTGGACGCCTTTGCAGATGCTGCATCGGTGGTGTTCTGCCAGAACGTCGGAGAGATGGGGCGGGACGTGTTGGTCGTAGAGGAGGCGGTGAACCGGGACAGCCCCGCCGCCGAACCTGCGCCAGCCCGTGTGGATCGTGTTAGGTGGAGGGCGATCGGTTCGGCGCGTCTGTGGAGGCAGGGGCAGGATTTTATAGGGCGTCATCGTGCCGAAGACGATGAACTTTTGGCGAGGTAGGCGTGGACGTACTGACTAGTGTTATTGCGGATAAAGGTAAACAAAAGGCCACACTCACGAAGATCTGGGGGCACCGTCGCTTGAACAGGGCGATCAGCTTTAGGCACGTTGGGAAGACAGAGTATCCTCACCAGCGACTGCGTTGGATTCAATCGCGTCTGAGGGCAATGAGCGATGCAGCAGACGCGTCGGGAGCATCAAACAAACCGTGCTGGGCTCCAGAGGACTCGGACGGCGATGGCGGAGGATCTAACGCGCTTATTAGCTCTCTCTGCGGACGCGCGTAGCGAATACAACCGTCGATAGCTAGATTTCCCTTAAGAACAGGAACGAAATTGAAACCGAACGCAGACGCGCCTTGCTGGACCTCACAGAACACCGTGTTGCGCGACGCGGAACCTTCTAGGGAGTCAGCATAGTAATGAGCAAGTCGCACGGCGCGGACCGTGGTGTTCGCTGTCCCAGAGGGAGCTGGGGAGCATGTCTCGAGGCGCGAGCGGATCCGCGGATGCTAAAAAATTCAAATGAGAAAAGAAACGAGGTGCAAGACAGGGACACACAAGTATGGTCTTGCGCAGGCTTCACGCGGGGCATTTACGCCGGCAGGTTGGAAGGAGCTTGGCTGTTTCGTCGGAGGAAGCAAGGTCAGAGGCAAGGCGAGGTGGTTGATATGTGAACGTGTTTATCTGAGGGTTCTGTGCTGTGCGGGTTGCAATCGTTGCTAGTGCCATGTGGTCAGTACGCACAAATGGGGCTGAAATGAATCGGACCTTTTTTCAAATCGAGAACATGAAGGAGGAATTCTGATACGACCTAACTTTGACGGCGGCGAGATAGCTAACTCCCTCTCAAAACATTGTTCCTCGCTGGCGTCGTCTTGTTCCTCGCTTCAAAACATTGTTTCTCGCCAGGCGTCGTCGATATACGCGCAGAGCTCTATGAGGGCGCCAGGTTTCACTTTCTCTAGGTCACCTTTGTCAGAATGAATAGAGTGCCTTGGCGATTGGCGGGCGAATCAAGAAAGAATCTCTGATGGACGTACGGCTCGGGCCGCGGTACGACGACCCTAAAGTCGTGAGCCCGCCTTTTCGTCTGCTGGAGTCTCAGAACTTTACCCCCCAAAAATGCCTCATTATTCGACCCGCTCAAAAGCCACCTTCGCATTCCCGGATGCGCCACCCGCTCCCGCGATCGTCGCCGAAGCTCCCGCGGGTTCATTCCTGGATTTTCTCGCTTGTCAAAACGCTGTCCGCATGTACTTGGAGGACAATGACGCGACTTACCGTCAGCTTGTACGTTCACGCGCTTCCCGAGTGTTCAGAGCGACGCTGACGAGAAACAGAGGCTGGCGGAGGACACCGGCGCTCCGTTGAGTCGCGCACAAGAAGCTGCCATCGTCGAGGGCCAGCTGGTTGCTGACAACACGCCGCCTGGAGACACCGGAGGCGCGCCGTCAGTACCGGGTAGCCCGAAAACAGCCCACCGCGATCCGGAGTGGGTTAGTATCCCAGCGGGCTCGCCCAAACGCACGCAGCAACGCACATACTTGGGGCGTCGTTCGGTGCTCCCAAGTCCGCCCACCGATCAAAGGCAGTCTACCCTTGCGCGCGGGACGCATCGCGCAGGAACGCGGTCGGAGCCGCGATCGTCGCGCGCCGTTTCCCGTCCCATCGACCCCATCCATATTGCGGAACTAGAGCATTCTCTGGAGCTTGTGTCTGCCGACGAGTATGCTCCGTATCATCCCTTCAATGGCGTCCACTCACCGGGATACAGTGCTTCACCGACTCCCATCGTGGATGGAACGGGCCTGGTTATTGGACTCGTCGCTCACGCCCCATCTCCCGACCGTTACGAATGGACTGTTGCTGCCGGGCACTTTGCGAGGGCACTCAATGTGCTCCGTCGGCGGGGCGCATGGGCCGCGGGCGCGCTGCGCTGGGGGTGGGGAATGCGGGAATTTGGGGACGGTGGTTATCCGGTACGTCGCTGGTACTGCCGAGCTTCTGTCAGAATTGACCATTGTACAGCGCCCTGGTCTGTTACAGGAGAATCGTTTTCTGACGCGGACGGCGGGGGATATGACCCAGAACGAGTCCTTGAAGCTGGCGGCAGCGTATCATAATCGTACGCGAATGGTCCGTAGTGCGCGGCGTTCTGCTGCTCATCCAATGACAGATCTGCTGTCCCAATACTTCCCTGCGCACGCAGCGTTCATGGCTGCGTCGCGAGATCACCTCACCGTACTCGACGACGACGTCGCGCTTCCATTCCCGCCGACTGTCTTCCCAATTTGTGAGCTGCGCCTTCTTGACGCGTCGTCCCTCGAGGCTTTGAAAGACTTGTCGGTGGGGACGGGTAATATAGCGGCGTTCACGGTGTTCGGCGACTGGGACAGTGACCTGGGCGGCCACTTTGTGGATCACGACGCGCAGCAGATGATCCCGACACGTTGCGGCACGACGATTCTCTGGGCAACCGGGACAAGGGCGTACGGCTTTGTGCCTGTGCGAGAGGGAGAGAACCAGTATGTCTTCTTCCAGTGTTTCGAATCTGCGACGCTGCGTTGGCTCGAAAAGGGCGGGATGGCGGATGAGCAGTTCGAAGCGGAAAAGGGTGTAGCCGCGGAGGAGCGAGAGAGGCAGTGGAAGAAGGGGAGGATGAACCGGGCGGAGAGGGCGTTGAAGTTGTTCTCGAAGTTGGCCTCGATTCGTGGCGCGTAGCTACTCTATGTGGCGGTCCTGAGAAGGAACGCTGACAAGAATCTATCGTTCGTCGAGAGCATCTGTGCGATTTCACAACAACAACAAATTTGGGACGGCTGGAAATCGAAACGCTCGTCGTGCCTATGCTCCCCGTCAACATTGATATTATCGGCGAAAGCTGGCCGCCGACGCGCCGCCGTCGGTGATGCGCCGCCGTCGGTGATGCGCCGCCGTCGGTGATAAAAATCTGTTGGCGCCGTAACGTCAGATGAGAAGGATGTTGGAGGCCCTTGTTGAACAGTCTGGTTGTTACAACCACCGAGGAGAACGTCGTCGGCGGTTATGGGGACCCATGCCATTCGATGCGCCGGCGTCGGTGATGCGCCGGCGGCGGTGATGCGCCGGCGGCGGTGATAAGAATTTGCCGGCGTCGTAATGTAAAATGAGAAGGACATAAAATGGGTTGGAGGCTGCCCTTGTTCAGTTTGGTTGTTAAGTACAACCGCAGAGAAGAACGTCGGCGGCGTTTATGCGGACTCGATGGCAGGTCATAACAATCGAAGTGGGCGCAGTTGATAATGGCTAGGTGGCATACTCTAGAACAAGCACGTTGTCGCGATTGCGGAGCTAGGTAGATACATACAAAGAGACAGTGAAACTCTAGGAACGCGCATAATAGGAACTAAAAACCTCCGAACCGACCATCTCCGCTTGCGACCGCGAACAGGCCGCCTGAGCAGCAAAACGAGCACGACGGCGGTCTTGATACTCGTCGCAGACAGGCGTCCCGTAACGCTCATGAACCATAGCTTCCCGACGAATCGCCTCTCCAGCCGCGAGCACATCGCGATTTCTGGAAAGATGCTCAGCCAAGCTCGGAAGACAATCGACTACGCACCTGGCACGATATTTGGCGCGGTAATCTCGGTCCCTGATAGCCAGCTTGTCGCGTGCCTCCTGCGGGAGAAGTCGGTCAGCCGCGCGCTTTCTACCTGACGTTAGCAGCGGCAGATGAAGACAGACGTCGCACCGACCTCGCCATTTGTACTCGTGAGCGTTCCTTCCGCGTTATGTACTTCTCGAGCCTGAGTTCGCGATGAGCGGAGGGAATGAGCGGAGGGAAGAGGGCGAAGGAAAAGTCCCGTACAACACGCTGTAAGTCGGGTACTCCAGCTTTTCCTCCCGCGCGGCTTGATTGAGCGAGTACGGAACAGCGCGGGACGGGCCCCGACGTTCTAGGGGTGGATGCTGAGGGAAGGGGGACGGGACGGAACCAGGAATAGCTGGTGGCGGAGCCAGCAACGCGGCTTTCCATTGGCGTTCGGCGGAGGGCGATCGGGGAATGGTGGGAAAGGGAGGAAGATCGTGTAGAGAGGTGGACGGTCCGCCGTGGTGGTAAGCGCCGCCGTGGGCGGCAGCAGGCGCGCCGGCGGATGGAGGGGAAGGAGGGCGGGACGGGGTGACCATGTAGGCGAAAGACAACCAGTTACGAGCTCCAATATCATTGATTGTTGTTACGCGAAGCAGAATACATGTGGTGTTTCGTACCAAGGCAAGTCGGGAATGTAGCACTGGGACGCGTTCGCGCTCCCGCCAGACATAGCGAGACGCATAGGAGGAGGTCCAGAGGAGGAAGGTACCTTGCATACATCAACGGCCGAGCCGAATGTCCATCGATGCCCGCACATTTGGTGTCCGACGTCGGTGCATTGCCAGGCGTTTGGAGCCGACGAGCGGCATCGGATATTCCACGCATGCGGGGAGCATTCGTGGATGGCGTCGCCGGGGCCGCAGGTGTGCCCGGAGAGTGTACGGCAATGCTCGTGGATGTCGAGACGGCAGCGCGCGTGTTGCTCAAAGATAGCAACCATCGCCGGCTCGCCCGTGACCATGAAGACCTTGCGCATGTATTCCTCGACGGCCTCGTTGTACGGGGCGGCCATCGTGAGCGACGCGGGAATATGAATAACCTCAATGTTGGGGAGGGCGACCATGGTGGCGAGCAAATCGAGGTAGTTGCTGCTGCGGAGCGGTGACGCGGAGTTTGTCAAGCGGGGAACGCGAGTGAGACCCCCGAGGTCGAGATGAGTGACTTGAGGGAGGTTGGTGAGGTAGGTGCCGGTGTCGGTCGGCATGTAGGTGGGCAACGCGCCGGCGACGTGGACATGGACGACACCGTCGGCATGAGTACGGTTCTGGATCAGCCACGTCCGTACGCAAGTCGGCTGGGCAAGGTCGAGAGCGAGGTCGGTAAGGCGCGGCGCCGTGAGCATAGACGAGACGCGACCGCAGAAGCGGAACTCCCTGCCGGGATCGGGCGCGTGGGTGCAGCGAACCTGGAGCCTTTCAAGGCGGGGAAGAGTGACCCGCGGGAGGGAGAGCTCCGAGAGCGTCCTGTCGGCGTCCTTGAGTCGCAACTCGATGAGCCCCGGCACCTCCTTGAGAAGCGCTAGAATGCGCAGCTCGGAAGCGACGAGGCGCGCACCAGTCCACGCCAAGCTGCTCTCACCGACGCCGTCGAGCGCCAGGACGCGGAGACTATGTCTGGGCGTAATATAATGGAGCGAGGCGCGTTCGAGGACGAGATTGCGTATGCCGGCGGGGACGGGGAAGGCGAGCGGAACGTCGTAAGGAGCCATCTCGTATCGCGTGGAGAATACGACGCGCAGGTGGTCAAGGAGGGGGAACTGGATCGCCGCCAGCGGGAGGACGAGCGCGCTCCACGCTTCGTAGCCATCGACCCGGATGGCGAGGGCTGTGATCGATTCCCTCCAGCGCTCGAGCATGCTCGCGACGGTGGTTAAGAAGGTGGTGGAAGAGGGCATTTCGGAGAAGAGGGTAGTGTAGTCGACATCGATGATGATGGTCTTGTCGCACTTTTTGGACTTGACGAACGCGTTCTCGATGTACCCGCGGCGCATGTATGGCGAAAGGAAGATGCGAGCCCAAAGGGACCCGTGCTCGTCGAACGAGGACCGCCAGGACCGGGCAACGGAGCGGAGGATGCCTCGACGCGCGTGCTCGGCCACCCAATGGTCGGCGCTGTGGACGACGAAAGCAAAGAGGACGGCGAGAATCTCCGCGATCCGGAGGCAGCGGGTGGACGCGGCGGCGGCGGCGGGGACGGCGGCGGGGACGGCGGCGGGGACGGGGACGACAGCTGCCAAACGCGGGATCAGGAGAAGAAAGGAGCAGCACAGACGACGCACCAGTAGACATGGAGGGCGAAACGAGAAAGGTAGCCAGCTGAAAAGCGGGTGAAGGGTAGCCATTGGGGGTTTTTATACGCCTGTCCCACCTCTTTTGTTGGCATCAAGGGCGAGCGGGAAATAATCTGGGAATAATCCGAATTTCTGGGACCTGCGTCACGCTCGACCGCTTTTGGAATGGACTGACCGCGCGGAGAGGAGAGTTATCTAACGGGGCGGCGTGATAGCGCGTGTTAAGCCAAATGGAGAAGATCGACACGCAAATCGCGGCGACGCCAGCCACCGGATGGCTGGGTTCGTGGCTACACAATATGGTTCCGGTGGCTAGTGTCATGACAGCACAGTACGGGCAGTAGCCACGGGTGTGACGATACGGAGGTACTTCAGTGCCGGGAGCGTAAGCCGCGCGAACAAAGGCGAGAGTACGTGTGCGGAGGCGTGCCAGTCCCCAATGTCGGAGTTTAGGGTGAAGAACTGGAGATTGGGGAGGACAGCAGGGACGGCGGGCCCGACACGGGAACTTTCGAAGCCCTTGAACGTGAGCACGAGGCGCGTGAGTTTTGTGCACAGCGCGAGGATGCTGAGGGGATCGTCCGGCTGGGAGATTGTCAGCTGGGTCAGTTGCGCCCAGGGCATGACGGGTTTCTCTGAGTGTGCTAGGTTCAGGTTTGCGGCGACGAGAACGGGGGCGTCGAGGAAGAAGTTTCCGCATTGCGCCCAGAGTTGATTAGCGCTATTCCACAGAAAGACTGACTTCAGCAAGGCGAGTCGCTGGCCGGGCTGCTTTGACAGCATGGAAAGAATTTCGGGGGCGTCGACGATGGAAAAAGACCCCCAGCGTCCAGCAGCATCAAGTAACGCCTTTATTAGCGCGGTAGGGAATCGATTGCTAGAAGCCCGAGTGCCGCGATTTGTGTCGATGCGGATGGGAATGGCAAGGGGCGAGGAGCGCTCGATGAAGATGCGAAGAAGGGAAAGGTACTCCGGCGTGTCCTTCGGCCGAATGGGTAACTCGACGGTCCACAGAGCTGGCGTGTGGTGTATGAGGTGCCGCCAATGCGCGCAGACTTGACTAAGTTGCAAAACCGCCAAGAGCCCGCCCCCATTTTTTGCATGCACGACTTCGGAGAAGATGCTCACCAAGAGCTCTGCGGGGAGCTCGCGCACGGGTGCTAGGACGACTTTGAGCCCTGCGATGAGACTGCGATCCTGGGCGCATGCAGCCATCAGCTCCGCGACTTGAGCATCGCGAGCGGCCAGTCTTGCTTGCGTCTCGCGGAGAAGAGCTCTCGCCATCGGGACGAAGTTGGTGAGGTCGCGTTGGACGACCATTTGCTGCAAATCATCCATCCTTCGAGCAGGAGTGTCTGGGAGAAGTCTGATGCAGGGTTAGACATTTACTGCAAGATAGCCTGCTTACGATTAGAGACTGCTTGAGCGTCGACGGACCCGTGAACGTGGTGGTGGTCGGAAGGAAGACGCGTCGGCTTTGACAGGTCCCATCATGAGGCGCCCTCCAATGAGCGGGAGCAGGACGACGAGGTAGGCCGCGAGGACGGGCATCCCAATCGCGAGCGCCGATATTGCGGTGGCGGCGGTGGAGCCAGATTATTGCTGGCTATTCGCTGCTGTATGCGCGTCAAGGTTTATAAACGTCAAAGCAAGAGGCGGGACGACACTAACCGCACAAAGGACCGATTCAGCAACACCGAGCAGACACCGTACAGCGGGTAGCCCGGCTGCATCCCCGCAAGCAAGAGAATGCCTCCCTCTCCTCCTCAAAAAAACCAATCGAAAAAAGAACAAGTAAACGGGAATACATACAGTAGCAATTCGTCAGTACTCGTAGCCTCGCAGTCTACACTTTTTCAAAACCCAAATCCCCATCAACCTACTGCTGCTTACACTCCTCCGGGTTAACATTCGACGCCCCAGCCCCAGCACCCGCTCCGCCCCGCCGCTTCGGCGGCACACGCGCCCGACGAGCACGCGCCCCGCCGTCGCTGTCCGAATCCTACTGCGAGGTGAGTGAGCAGATTCGCGAGCGTAACGGAGGAAAGGCGCGTTATGCCAACGTACGTCGTCCTCGTCCTCATCATCGTCTTCGTCCTCGTCGTCATCATCAAGCTCGTCATCGTCATCCTCGTCCGAGTCCATGAGCTCAAACTCGAGCGCCTTGCCGGTAAAGTAGTCGACCGCGCGGGGGATGATCTGAGGTAGGTCGTCAGTGAGAGGAACGAGGATGGCGATGTAGGGGGGGAGGAGCGATACACAGCGATCGCGTCTGGGCCTATCGCCCCGTCCAGGCGAGGACGACGCGACGCGACGCGACGAACGCGCTAACACCGCACACGCGCCGAACAGACATCCGTTTGCCGGCGACGCGCCCCCACCACCAACAACCGAAAACCCACCTTCTCCTTCAAATCCTCGCCAACCTGATAGTCAACCTCGAGTTTCTCCTCAATCTCCTCGAGGTCGTCCGGGTCGATGTCGCCGTTCTCGATCTGCGGGCGGGGCGTTAGCGGGCGGGCGTTAGGGGAGGGGCGAAGAGAAGGGGCGTTGGGGGAGGGGATATACGGGGCGTTAGCAGCGGGAGGGAAGGGATGTGATGTTAAGGAAGGAAAGTGGCGTTAGGAAAGAAAAGGGATATAAATGGAAGAGGGAGAAGAGAGGGAGGGAGACAGGCGCGGGGTTACAGAACGGAACGGAAGGGTGGCAAGAAGTCGCAGGATAGGAAGTAGTAGCATGTAGCACGGACGAGATGAAGGCAGGCGGGGACGCGTAACAAGGGGAGGGAAGAGGCAAAACGGGAACGCTGCATGCGGTAGGTAGGCGGGGAGAAGACGCGTAGTAAGGTGGACAGGGAAGAAGGAGGTAGGGAGCAGAAGGCGGTAGACAAGGGGGAGGAGAAGGCATCGTAGTACTGAGGGATGATGCGAGGAAGGAATAGCCAGCCAGATACGACGGGGGGAGGATATACGCGTCCGCGCTCCAGGCTCCAAAAAGACAAAAACTCACCTCCTCATCGCTCGGCATCGTCGGCGGCGCAAAGAAATTGAAAAAGGACGCGGTCGGACGCGACTTGCGGACCACGCGCGTGCGGTTGGTGTCTACAAGCGAGGGTTAGCGATCGCTGGAGCGAAGCGGGGCGGGGCGCGGTTGGAAGACGGCGACGGGGAGAAACGGGTAGATGCGGGAAGGGAGGGAGAGCAAGAGCACGTCCCCCAATATGTGAGGTAAGAAGCGGTGGGGACGGGGTCGGCGTCGGGTATGGGTATGCGCCGACAGAGACGCGGACGGGAGGGATACGACACGAAAAGCACGCACTCTTGTTCCTCTGCTTCTTGATCTCCCACTCGCGCGTGAGGTCCTTGTCCTCCTTCCATATAATGTCGCTCCCAACGGCGCGGTCGTAGATAAAGTCACCGCCGTAGCCGATCTAAGAACGCGCGTTAGCGCAACTGCAGGCAGCAAACGGGTATGGGGACGCGGGGACGGGACGGCGGACGGGGAATCATTGAATAGGTGGAGCGGCAGGGAACGTGGAAGGCCCAAGCAAACGCACCTCCTCCTGGTAGATGTACGTCTTGGTGAGGGTCTTGTTGGTGAAGAACGGGTTCTCGTCCCAATGGAAGGTAATCGTGAAGCCGGGCTTGCCAGCAAACTCGCCTATGCGGCCGCATTAGCACTAACCCCACAAAAGCCCCGCTCCCGCCCCACAGAAACAGAAAACGCACCCGCTTCGCCGTCCTTGGGCAAATACGCCAACGTAACATCCTTCAAGAACGCCAACGCCTCCGCGTCGCGCTCCGTGATCAGCTCCGCGAGGCCGGGGTGGTTCTGCAGCGCCGTCGCCCAAAAGTCGGGGATGCCCTTGATGTCCGCGCCCTCGTCGTTGGGGGTGGCGGCGGGGATCGGCTCGTAGTCCTCGCCTTCCTCCTCGCGGTCGTGCGCCTCGGCGGCGGCGATCTCCTCCGCCGACGCGGTGGAGGTGCCCGCGATGATCTCCTGGCGCCGCGCGTACAGCGGTTTTTGCAGCTCAAGGTACTGAGCGACGGGTCAGTACGTGCTCTAGCGGGGGCTGGGGATGCGCGGGGCTGCGGCGATGGGGCGCGATAAGGGTGACGAGCCCACACGCGTGTGCCACACCGACACCGAAAAAAGCGCCAAAAAAACGACACACCTTCCGCTCCAGCTCGAGGCACTCGTACTTGTACTTTTGCAGCAGCTTGTTGGTCTCGAGCTGCACGCCCTTGAGGCCCTCGACGTTCCTGCGCACCGGGACGGGGAGTGCCTGTATGTAGCCCGAGCTGCGCCCCACAAGATCCGCGAGCTTGCCCTGCACCTGGAAAGTCGTCAGCGGCGCTCGTAGAGCAGGAAATGGGGTAGACGCACCATCCCGAGCATCGCGGTCTGCAGCCCCGCCGCACCGAGCCCCGCGAGCTCCTCGGCACCTTCCTCGGAGATGTCGGCGACGGTCGGGCGGGCGGCGACGCCCTGAGAGATGGGCGCTGCGCTGAGCGGCGTGTTTTGCGGGGTGGGCGCAGTTATGTTGTTCTGAATCGGGATGCTGGAGCTCATCGTCGCGGGTGGCAGAGGAAGAGATCAGCAAAAACGTGACAGATGTGACACCACATCTTATGGACCACCAGCTGCTCTGGAAACTACTCAGAAATACAGACGCGCCATACTTGGCCAACATATCTGGGTTAGCAACAAGATGTCCAACCGGGCCTATATCTACTTCGCCGTCGCTTCCTTGTTTCTATCTACGATGCCGCCTTCCTCGCAGACCCACCCAGCTCGAGACAGGGGCGACGCTGCTAGCGCTGATCCTGGACCTCCGTCTGCACTTCCTACCCCACCCAATCCTGGAACTACTATTTATCATTTTCCAAGTGATACACCGCGTCGTCCTTAAGGGCTGGAACAGCAAAGCTCACAACTTTCCATCCAGCGTCCTCCCGCCCACCTGAATCTTCGAGGGCTGAGAGTACTTTGGGGAAAGGTGAAAGTACACAAATCGGTGAATTATCCTTCCCCTAGCCACGGTCTGTTCCTCATCTTCCTCAGCCCCAAGCGATTCAGCTTCGCTTCAAGTTGTCCTCCCAACTTCAAGCAATATTCCGTCGAGATCGTCTTCATCTCAAGCGACGCCGACGACATCCTCCCCAGCTGTACTCTCCACAGACGCCGGCCACAGACGTGCCAATCGCACTCTCATAGGAGGCATCGTCGGTGTCGCCCTCTCCCTCGCTCTCCTCCTTTTCAGTGCATGGTATCTGCGCCGTCGCGCACGAATGCGCCATCATCGCACCCAACAGTCAACATCCCCCGATACCGTCCCGACAACTCGCCTCGAGACCAACTCGCGCGGGGAGACCATCATGCTGTTGGATGCAGACCCGCTCCCCGCCACAAGCTCCACAACAGCGACAAATATAGCCGCGTCCGTCGTCGAAACCCAGCGTCTCGCGATAGATAAAGTCGGGCGTCGTCCCAGGCCTTCGACCAGGAATGTGCCCATTGACAGGGACGGGGAGATCCCAATGAGCCAAGCTGAGATTACCCTGGCCACGCTCGAGCAGCTCCGCTCAATGACGCTCCGCCTCGCAGAGGTCGAGGCGCGCGTATCCAACCCCAATGCCGAACCGCCACCAGAATATTCTGCTGGCTTGGGAACCGGGGGAAGTTGAATCGTCTCGTTGTCACATATCACTTGACTCCATCTCCTTTGTTTTCGCCTGACTCTTCCAATCAACACCAGTCAACTGTCTCAAGAGCAATAGTTAGAAGTCCCTAGTGTTCACCAGTTGATGTACAGCAAACAGCTACGACTCGAAGCTAACTTAAACTTTCACTTGCCCATAATCGGTGTCGGATCTAGACAGCTCGCAATCCTCCACCTGAAAGAGCGGCCGTCCAAGTGCATTGAACACCTTGTTCACCCACCCCAACCGAGCATTTGAGTCCCCTGTAGACGCCCGGACGCAGTCGATTATCTTCTCAGCTGCAAAGCCATGTTTCGCCAAAGCGAGGATTGTATCCCGAGCCGCCGCGGCAGTATGTCGATCAGCACCAGACCTTGCTAGATATCAGTGCTTCCTCCATCGCAGGTAAAAGAGGGAGATCTCACCACGTGTAGGAATGCCGCATGAGTGTGTCGAGGAAGGTTCTTTCGCTCAGTACATCAATGAGTGTACGGCGCAGCCGCGCGAAATCCGTAACGGGGTCGTGCATATCCCGCAAAATCCGGGCCGGCACTTGAAGCGCGTGCACACCTACGTCGACGGCAATGCCGCTGGATCGGCATAGCTAGTCAGCCCAACGTAGAGAGTTGCAAAGTCGAAAATCGTACCGGAAGACAAAGTGGCGGAACATGAGCATGTAGAGAAGACCACGGATATTCTCCGCACTCGCTTCATGGTCCTTGACGATGGCCGCAGCCAGCGTGAAAACAACTTCCTGCATCACGACATCGAGGAATTCCGAGGCGTGTACACTGGCATCAAGTTCCCGGCGAATGAACGCTACCAGAGTTCCTTCCCAGTTGTGCCTGGAGTGCAAATAACCGTCAGGACGTGGAGGATTACGCTAAAAGCAATACTCACCAATGGGGTGTAAATTGCGTGTGGATGCGGAGGTGTTCAATCAACACCACTGCAAATGGCTCTTCCCTAACCGCATCGCTCAGAATGCGATACAGAAATTCGGAACCATGCTGCGTCGTGACACCTAAGGGCGCTATCTGCTCGATGAACGCTCCAGATAGCCTTCTGAGAGGATCGCCGCTAGGTTCATACTCGCGAGGCGCCCTGTGGTCTCGGACCCACGCCTGAATGCCTGCTACGAGGCGAGGACCCTCGTCGTTGTCGCTGCGGGATGGTTAAGCTGGTTCATTGACAAAGGATGCACTCACGCTGGCACATGCCGGAACTCATTGTATGGGCACCAGCGGCCGTATCGCGAGAATTTTTCGACCACATCCGACTGGGCAGCGAGGAGCGCCAGTATCTTGCATGCCCGAGTGAATGCTTCGGAGTGAGGCGGGTCGTCTATGACCGTAAAAATCCAATCGCGGGTTGCCAGGATTCCGGCGATCCGCAAGCTCGTTCGAGACTCATACATGAGCCGCCAGAGTAGGTACTGCATGATTAGGGCCCCCATTGCGTCCCGAGGACTCGGAGGCGAGTTGGAGAAGCGCCATTGGATCAATTCTAGCGTTGCGCTTGCCCACTCAGGTTTCGTACTGATTTTGGCGATAAGTTGAGGTTGTGGTTAAGCAACTTGACATACATCAACGAGCCCATCATCATCTCCATAAATGGCTGCTGGGTTAGAACACGTTCCGTTAAGGAATTTTGCAGTCGCGGGAGGTCCACGGGAAATGAATCCAACTGGTTAAACAGTTGTCGAATCACTGGAGTTAACCTGCTAGTTTTGAGTTGGACGGCCACCGATAGGACGGAGGATAATACCGCCGAACAGTTTCTTGCATCAAGAAAAGGAGCGACAGGGCCTTGGCCGCCCGATGTCGAGTTTCGGCGCTTGATTGCCCGTTGATGATGTTCACAACAAGCTCAACGATTGTTCCACCGAGCTCCCCAAGCGAATCGAACATCTTCACGACTCGTTCGAGCTCGTTCACCACAAATTCGCTAATGTTGCTTTCATTAACCGCCCTGAAAAGGTTCAGAATTAGATAGGAGCTGTTCACCACAAATACCATTTCAGATTGGATTGTAGGATGGTCGAGCGCTCAAGCAGGATTATTGCCAGAGGTTCGTCCGCGAGGGCCTGGCCAAAGATAGTTGCGAGGAACTGGGACTGCTTGGGCTTCATTATCTGCCGGATACGACCATCAAGCAGCCCAGTCATAACCCGCATGTCGTCGGGGTAGTCCGGATGTGTGAGGGAGCCGAATTGGCGCAATGCCTGCATGGAAGCCACGACGCGCCCGCTTGTAATCATTCTGAACAGTTGATAAGCTACGGCCGGCGAAGAAGCAAAAACAGTACCGCAGGGACCCAACAATTTCATCATAAGGGCACCACCGTGTGTAGTCTGGAAACCGGGTGCGGACGTCTGGATCAGCTGCGAGGTGAGCCACAATACCACAAGCGGCACGAAATATCGGCGGAGATGCCGGAGCCTCCAGTATTTGCATGAAAACACTGGATGAGAATACATCCGCGACGTGGAGCTGGCGGTCTGGCGAGCGCCAGACGCGATCGCGCAGATCTTCGAGAATTAGTGCTTTAGTCTCTAGTCGCGTGTGCTGATAGCTGGGTTTCGTTTAACCGAGGTAAACTGTGAGTCGGGAAAAGCTCACAGCAGGTAGCTTCTGAGATGCTGGAGCTCCTGAATAGACAACTGGCTATTCTCCCGCAGCCTGAGTAGTTTGCGGACTTCGCGGTGATACATGTAGCCGAGCAGTGGTTTCGCGATGGCGTGGATATCCACGGTGGCGCCAACCGAGTTTGAGTCGGACCACCAGCTGCGGACGCTGTGGACGCTAGGAGGCGGACGGGATGGCGAGGCCTGCGAGGTCATCGTGGTCAGAAACAAGAAATGCTGTCAGTGAGAAAGTACGCACAGCGCTAATGATAAGCGCGCTGCGTACCTCGCCCGGTGCCGTGTGTTCCGCGCACCCTGCAAAGATTTCATTGGAGCATTCTCCGGCATCGGAGTCCAGCCACACAGAAGCTTGGCCGCGTTTCAGGTCGTCCTCGACGCACTAACATCCTCATCTTTGCTCGTCGCATGCGCATTCTACAGTATCAAGATTGCCATCCGTGACAGAATGGAGATTTGTTCCACTCTAACCTCGGCCATGGAAGGCCTATAATACGACAGCTGAGACTTGGGCTGGCTTCTCACTCAGTTATCCCTCCTGATGGCCCCCCGACGAGCTGGGCGCGGGTTGTTCGACGGGCTTTTTGGGAGCGATTCTGCTAGTTCCACTCCTTCTACGCCCGGGCCTACTCGAGGTGTCCTGCCTGGTGGGAAAGGCAATGGGACGGGCCCCGGTCCAAACAGACACAACGGCGATATTGAACCCCCGCAGGCGGACAACACGTCCACGCCAAAGCCATCGGCATCGGAACCCACCGAAAACAGGGCGCCGGTAGGAGGGAGTGTAGAGACGACCGGAAGCCACCACTCGTCGAGCACGAGAGTCCTGGGTATATCTTCAGCTGACCCAGAGAGGCGATTCTCATCACAAGCTCGAGCAGACACAGAATTACCAGCCGGCGGGTCTTCCAGCGCTGTTCCTCAGTCTGAACCAGTTATCGGCCATTCAACATGTAATTTCTCTTTTCCTTCGTAAATATACACGGGAACCTCACAAATCCACAGTGACGACAACCCTTCCGCCTAGAACCGTAACACAAAAAATGGTGCAGACAGGGCTCACATCCGCGGCAGCGTCACCTCCAAGTCGCAGAAACCTCAACACCCCTCTGATCGCTGGCACCATTGCCGGGTTCCTCGGCATAGCACTCCTCATTTTCTTTGTCCTTCTTCTCCGACGTCGAACGCGAGCCCGAAGATCCCGCATGTACCGTACAAGTTCCCCAATCCCGAGAAATCGACTCGAGTACAACGAGAGCGGAGAGACCGTCATGGCCCTCGACGCACAGCCCAACTCGTTGCATACAGTTCACACGCAGCAGGTCGCCTTCGAGAAGGCCACCGCCGGCGCCGCCACATCGAATGCCGCGGCTTCAGACGCTCAAGCACCAACAGCGAGCGAAACGGAAGTAGCTCTCCGGCTGCAGCTGCAGTCCGTGACCCTCCGGCTAGTCGAGGCAGAGGAGAGGATTATGGACTACGCACAGTCGGAGCCGCCACCACAGTACTCTCCTCAGTCAGCATGACTGGCGGACCCAGTGAAAAAGTTGTACATACATCCCCGTATACCCAGTAGCCACGTCCGTGTAGCAAACGACCGATAAACATTTCTGGATAGTTCTTCCCTTCTATTTGAACCGATGATTGTCTTGGGAAACCCTGTAGAAAATACTCTACATAGCTTTCCAATAAATTTTCCTTCTCAACAAATCCGCGTTCTAGGATGCTGTCGGAGGAGGGACGCATACCGGATTTGTATACCGAGACTTACAAGTTTGCGTTGTTCATGAGGCAGAGCTTCAGCGGGCTCTCGAACCCACAGACAAAAAGAAATTGCATAAATACAACAGTGGTATCATTCAAACACGGAACTTAAAGCCCCACCGCCGTAAGCAGCTTGTTAAAGTCCGGTACACCCAGTCCCGTAACCGGGTCCCATCCCGGAGCATTGTTAAACCCACTACACCGCCGTCAGCTACGCCCACAAATAAAGCTGAACCAAGGATGTCTACGCACTCGGTATCACAGCCGGGGTTTGTCCCGGTGGTCACATCGGTGAACGCCGCGCGCCCGGTGGCGCTGTACAGGAACGGGTTGAGGAATCCGAGCTTGGGCTTGCCGGCGGCGATGAGTCGGTCGTTGAGCAGGGAGATGACGCTCGCGAAGGCGGGGGAGGCGGCAGAGGTGCCGTCAACGAGGAAGAGCTAGCGGTGCTTGCGCGTGAGCGTTCATGAGGAGGGAAAAGACAAGAGCGAAAGGGGGGAGAGGAGACGTACACCACCCGTCCACGCAATCTCGTAGTTCTCCGCCGCCATCGCCACATCCGGGAACCCGCGCCCCGAAGTGTTGTACAACCCCGCGTATTGCGTACCAATGGAGCTGATGTATGCAGTAGTGTCCGCCGCCTGGTAGTCCGGCACCGAAAAGTGGTTAGAAAATCCACCGCCAGAGAGGGAGGCGGCGGACTGCGGGGGAAGGCCGGTTGTGCCGCCGACGGAGGTGATCTGCACGGTCGTTAGCTCTGGCATCCGCCGCGAAGGGGATGCGGACGCACGAAGGGGCACCCAGCAGGGGCAGTGGGCACAAACTCCGTGCACTCGCACGACTGCACGCAACCAACACCACCATCGCCAGACGCGAACATGACCGAAATACCCGCGGCGCCGAGCTGCATGTACGCGTCGCAGATGGCAACGCTCAGCTCCTGCGGAAGGTCGTTCTCGTTACTGCGCGGGTAGGTCAGACTGTGGACGATACTGGCGAAGGGACCCGAGGACGTACAGCCGTAGGAAGTCGTGAGCACGCTGGGGCGCGTGGCCACCGGAGTGGCGAGGATCGCTTGGGTGATGTCCTACGCGGCAGCATAAGCTACCACTCAACCACCAGCGGAAAGACGTACAATGAACCCAGCAACGTCGTCGGCGTTGTCTGAGCCGACACTATAAAAGAAACAAATTAGCGGATGCCGACCGCAGCTCCGAGTCAACGAGAACCACGGACGAGATGAAGTTGACGGGAACGCCAGTAGCAACACCGACGGTATACTCAATGTCGAGGTCCGCCTCGATACCAGCTTGCCTGGCGATAGCAACATCAGCGCAATGTGCTATAATAAGGACCGTACGACGCACGACTGAGTCTGCGGGTTGCGCCCGCCATCGAGCAGCGTCGTCGTGAAGGTCGTCCCAACGAGGCTGGAGCGAAGAGTGCGGAGGAAAAGCTGCAAGTCGGCGTTGTTCGCGAATTGCTGTCAACGCGTGAGCGATAAAGCCAACCACGGCGTACCAAAAGGTACATACGTCGATGTACCCCGGGACACCGAGCACGTTCCCGCTCGCGCTGTTGTTCGCGCGCGCCGAGGGAATGTTGTAGAGCGCCTGGAGGCATGCCTAATACAGCACGCATCAGTAACCCTGCGGACGAACCCCCGAAGCGTTCCCAACGTACGGGAGTAATAACGTTCGCGCAGCTCGCGGGCACACTCGTCTGCCGGGCAACCAACCCCTCCATCTCCTGCGCCTCCAACGCCCTACGCTCCTCCCCCGTCGGCGCAGGCCGGACAAACCCGGGGTTGCCCTGGATGGGTGGCACGAAGCTCGTCGTAGGGTGGACGAACTTGATCGCACCCGCCATGTCCGCCGGGACGGAGTACGCCAGGGTGCGCAGGCTCTTGGTGTTGGTCGCAATGTGCTCGAATGAGGCGAACTTAGCGGCGAGGAGGGTGTCGGCCTTGGAGACGGGGACAGTGAACTCGAGGATATCGCCCGCATTGGAGACGCTCGTCGCGCTGATTTCGTGCGAGGCGAGCCACGCGGTGACGGCGGTGAGGCTCTCCGCTGGGGGTTTAACGTATTCGGCGATCTACAACGTGTTGAGGGAGACGAAACAAAGAGATACAGCGTGACGGACCTCCTCCGGCGTGAGGTGCTGCCCGTACAGCTCGCTCGCGGGATCCGACACTGCGTAGGTCATCTTCTCGAACCCCGAAATGTCCGTGTGCGCAAGCGCGATGCGGAGCGTGACGGCCTCCTCCGCCTTGGCTGCGCCCACTAGGGGCAAAGTAAAGGGCACACGTTTGACAGCCGATTACAGTCACATAGCGTGGGACTTTCCAGCTTTGGACCTTTTGATACATCATGATGTGTGACCATGTCAGGGTATTTTACACCTAATGATGAGGGTGTAACTCCTGATGAAAGCCTGAAACAACAGGAAAAAAATCCAAAAGACATGTCACACCAGACACAGAGTGAGTCAGCAGGCAAGTTGAGCCGGTTCAGGTCAGCTCGAAACACAAAACTTTAAGATCTCCCCATTGGATCTGCTGTTCACTTGATGACACATGACTTGGATGTTTCAGAACTCAATGGTCCGAGGCACTGCAATCATTCTAGGCTGTCCGGAATGACTGATGAAACATCAGCTAATAATGTATGAAACAAAGAAAAATGCAGTGTGCCAGGCAGTGTTGCATGTGTGGGCACAGCATTTGATATGGGCAGTGCTTACTCAGATACTCTATGAACTCAATGGCTAGAGCGTGTTAGCACAGCAAATCTCATGAAACATACTGATCTCAACCCAGCACTCGCTGGGTCTTGGTATAAAGAATGTTGGCCAGTGAGTCACGTACTTTTCAAACTGGCTCAATTTGGAATCTCGATTTGGGAGTCAGACTACTTGAAACACTTTGCTTTGTAACAAGACGCGAAAAACATATTTGTGCACTGCCCTAGAAATATCATATATCTCAAGATTCACTTTCACAGATTTGATGCAAGATTTGCTACCAAATGATGGACATGTACGGTATGTGTGACTGTAATCGCCTGTCAAACGTGTGCCCTTTACTTTGCCCCTAGTGGCCGGCGCTGGCGAATCCCTTGGGTACAGCAGTGATTTTCTGTTTGAGCATCATGGCGCGGCCCTCAAGCGGCGCGGGCTTTGCCGAGACAGAGGCGAGAACGGCGGCGAGGGTGACGAAGGAGACAAGACGCATTGCGGAGGGTGGGTGACGAGGAGGTGGGCCGCTGCGCGCGTGAGGAGGACAACTTAATCGACCCGCGCGCAATCGGGACGCGTATAAAGGCACGATAAGCTTCAGGGATGGATCAGCGCCTTCACGAGCTGCTCTGCGCTTCTAAATCTCAAGAATGTCGTCCATCATGCGGGGAGTCTTTAACATACGCTTGGCAGAGCGCCTCGACAACTCGATGTGGGCGCAGCTATTACGTGCAGGAGGAGACAGGAGCGCCCCGCGTCCCGTCAGCAGCTGAGCTTTTTTGCTTTGGCAACCACTTGCCTGAAGACTACTCCGGGTTACATGGTTTGAGGCTTGGAAGGTTGAGCGGCTTCCATCTGCGCACCATGTGCTATTTAAATTTTGTGGGAAAGCCTGAGAAGCGTGTTCAGCAGAGAGGAGATGGCGAGCCGAATGTTGGGCGGAAGGCAAGCGGAAGAACGCGACGAGAGCACATCTCTGGGCCAACATAAGCCCGGGAGCGCCGAACAGCAACCTACCATATGCTTGCCCAGCGTGAAACCCATGCCCAGTGAACGCAAAAGGTTAAAATGAGCGCTCCGTATTAGCCCGCATAGCCGCTCCAAACCGACATCCAATTCCACGCAACACTAGACCGCTTGTATACATGCTTCGACCTCGCAGAACTAACCCGACGCGCCATTAGCGTCGACGAGCGCACAGAGCACAGCACGTACCGCAAGTATGAGAACCGTCAGCTCCAACGGTGGGCACACCGTATACTGCTCCAAATCCCGCCGCTGAGCGCCCGCTGGTTCCTCCTGTAGTAGCTAGCCTCTCTATCTCATCTGTCGATGGCGCGACGTGACCTGGGTGGACAGCACTAAGAAGAGTGTTATCCCGAGGGACCGCTCGTCCGCGTACTTGCCTCGCGTCTGGTCCCGGTTTTGGTCATGGAGCGGGTGCCTGAGCTCGGGGGCAATATACCCGCACCTGACAAGGCGCTCGGGCGGCGTGAGGAGAGTGTATGGGGAGCGGGATACGCCGACGGCCGTTGTATTCGTGGATCGGTAATGATGGCGGGACGGAGGCGCAGGAACGCACTGAGGAGGATATTCCCACGCCTGATGTAGCGGTGGACGTGAAGGTGTAAGGTATGTCGCAGAAGAGAAAGGGCGGGAAGACGAGAGACGACGCACGGCCTCGCGCAGATGGTCGCATACAGCGGCACCGCGAGGCTCTCGGGCGGATAAACGTTCTGAATCTCGTCGGGGCTCGCCGGATGCAGGTCTTCGACGACGTCAGCGACGAGTACTAGCAAAGCAGAAGCTTACACGCACCATGAAGATCGCGGTCGCCCCGCCTGCATGCCTGACCATCGGATACGCCTCCTCCCGCCCAGATCCAAGTCCAAGCAGGTTTACATGTAGACGCTCCCTGTGTGCCACAAGAACCCCCGCTTCCTGTCGTACAGGGCGGTATGGTGCTGGACACCTACGACGCGCTGGAGCTCCGGAAGGACCACATCGGCAGGCCGCGTTCGGTGTCGTGGACAAGGGAGGACCCCTCCGGGATGGGAAGGTCGCGCATGAGTGCGCGACGCCAGAGGCGCCGGACCCGCGGGGACAGCCGCGTCGAGGCCCCTGGTAGGCGGGGGCTGGGCTCCGCTACTCGAGTAGCTGCGGGTGCCACTGGGTACGATGGCTGCGCGCCGGGACGTCGCCTAACTGACTCGACCGCGATAGAGGGTGCCCTGGAGCTCGGGAGGAGAGGTCGGACGTTCCTAATGGCTCGAAGGCCCTCCTTTGGGAACACTATAACCGATTTCAGCGATTGTATCGGAAAATGAGTCTGGCCACTCGCCTTTTGAATCCCATCCACCACTCTTCATCGTACAATTGCCTGCGGACAACCACAGCCGGTGTTATGGCCACTGAAATCGCTGCGAAACGATGTGAGGGTTAGAGTGGTGATGGTCGGGAGAGAGAACACGGCTTTGCCAGCGACGCCCACCACCGTTCCGCGACGTTGGAATGTTTCTCCAAGTCCGGTCCTTGTACGACTCTGAAATGCGGCAAAAATACGCTCAAACCCCGCGCACAGTTTGTAATATTAATGAAGGTTTCTCAAATTGGAAACGGCGAACCTGCAAATGCTCAATAGCGTGTCCAGTTCTCTGTTCTTGGGCCTAGGCACTCAAAGAACCCTTCTGCCGCAAGTCTACGACAGCCCTATGCCGCTGACCGACTCACTTCTTGTCCACTGGTCCCGCATCCCGCCAGTTATTTCAGTATCTCGACTCGGCCCGCTCTACGTCAGCGCCGTCTTGAAGATTACTGAACAAGGGCTTCCCGGCGCACTCTCGCAGCTTGCTCCCAGCCCTCGGTCACCGTTAACGACCATAAATCGCCGCACAGCGCCGCACAGCGCCGGGCCAGCGGCTTCAAATCGGCTAAGAACTCCGGCAAAGATCACTCATTCGTGGCATTTGGCGTGGCGCCTGACTGCGCTTCGACTTCTCCCTCCCATTGGGCAGCTTCCTGGGTATATAAAGTCCGCCGCTGGCTCCCCGCACTCACAGCAACATGATATACACCCTCGTTCCCCCGCTGGGGGCGACTTTCTTCGCCTACCTCCTCTACCACATCCTTCAGATCGTCTATGCCGAATTGAAGTCGCCCCTCAAGCGTCTTCCTGGTCCCAAGAACGGGGGTTTCATCGTCGGCAACTTCATGGAAATGACGGTATGTGCATGTCAGCTCTTCCACGCGCTGTTTCTTGACTGTCCGCGACAGGGAGATTCGACGTTGACCACCCAGTGGCGCGCCGCGTTCGGTCCAGTCTTCCGCTACAAAAACCTATTCAGCGTACGCGATCCCATTCTACGTCGTCGTTGCTGGTCTCCTTCAACCCGCCGTAATAATATTACTCAAATCGAACAGCTCCGCGATCTCTGGTCCGCCCAGCTGTCAGCCAACGGTGGCCAATCCCGCATCGACGTCTCCCCGTGGTCGCGCAAAGTCACGCTCGATATCATAGGCAAGGCGGGTACGCTGCTCCTCAGCTCCGCCCACGCGAGAATTCGAATTTACCAAAACCCCCAGGTTTTAACTACGACTTTGCCTCCCTCGCCCCGGACGAGCGGCCGAACGAACTCAACGACGTCTTCCCAGAGCTTCTGCACTCACCCCGCGCCAGGATGCAGACCGGCTTCCGCCTCGCACAGGCGATTATCCCCGTCCTCCGTCTCTTCGTGCGTCCCCATTGACACCGCGTCGCATTGACTCAACGACCCCCAGCCGGTGCCGGGCCAGTGGATGTTCGCTCGAGCCAAGGCCACAATGTTCCGGATCTCCAGAGACATATTCCTCACCAGCAAGGCGCACACGACGGCTGAGGAGCAGAAGAAGGAATATTCGGAGGGAAAGCGGGATATCCTCTCCATCCTGCTCAAGGCGAATATGTCAGAGGATGTCGGACCGTCGTATCGTCTGACAGATGACGAGGTCGTCGCGCGTGAGCTCCCCTCCCTTCCCCATCCACCGTAAGCTAAGCAAACCCTCGCCGGCGCCATTACCAGAAATCCCAACATTCCTCCTCGCCGGACACGAAACGACCAGCACCACCCTCACCTGGGCCCTACACGCGCTCTCCCTCAACCCCGCCGCCCAATCCAAACTCCGCGCCGAACTCTCCGCTCTCGCCACCGACCACCCGGACATGGACCAGCTGAACGCGCTGCAGTACCTCGAGAACGTCGTCCGCGAGGTCCTGCGCATACACTCGCCCGTCATCTTCACGCAGCGCATGGCGATGTGCGAGGATGTGCTCCCGCTAGGGGCGCCGGTCGTCGATCGGGATGGGCGGGTGCATGAGAGTCTAAGGTTGCCTCGTGTTTCTTTGTTTCCTTGTGACGGTGTTGATGAGCTGCGTGCGCGTAGAATCCCAAAGGGCCAGATGATACACATCCCGGTGCAGGACGTAAATCGCGACGTGGATATCTGGGGTGCGGATGCAGCCGAATTCAAGTTTGTCTTGATCATGATATCCACCCTGTTTTTTTGGGCTTACAATACGTAGACCCGAACGCTGGGACAACCTCCCTGACGCCGTTCGCGGAATCCCCGGAATCTGGCCGCACCTTTTGACATTCCTCGCCGGTACGTACGTCGGTCTTTTCCTTCTACCAATGTTGAGCTCGAAGTAGGGCCGCACCACTGCATCGGCTTCAAATTCTCCCTCGTTGAGTGCGTCTCCACCCTCTCCCCTCCAAATAACAGCCAATTTATCCGCCACTCTACACAGAAACAAAGCCCTCCTCTACACCCTCATCCGCGAATTCGAATTCGCGCCTGGGGTTCCCAAGGGGGACATCCGCGCCACGGCTTTCGGGTTCCAGCGGCCGTATGTCGCAACGACGCCCGAGCTGGGCTCGAGTTTGCCGTTGATCGTGAGCAAGGTTGTTCGTTGAGCTAAGTAGTTGAGCAAGATCGCACGTCGAAGTTTTCTGTAGTTTCTTCGAGGTGTAAATACAATGTGCTGAATCGACCACTGGATGATGCGCGGCCGGCGGCGGTTTTAATCGCCTTAGACTTATGTGCTCGAATGCATGCGAATTTCGTTTGAACGGGGTGGTTCGGAACTAGATGCCAGCTCAGCGAGCTAGCTAAGACCTTGCTTTTGCCAAGTTCTTGATGTTGATAAGTTTCACCAGTCATTTTCCATGCATCAGGAGCCCAAATCAGAGATCCATAGAAATATTCACGATCAGCCTACCGTCAGTTGACCCGCATCACAAACATGAATTGATTTTGACTGGTATCAACCTTCTATTGCTGGGTATTTTCCTGTGGCAAAAGAGAAATCTCATATTAGTGGCTCTCACATCAGGACCTGAGTAAAAAAAAAAATAAACAAAAACACCTCCATTTTTTTGTGCGAATATACCGGTCAAAAAAAAAAAAATTGTAAAAACCACTCCTTTTATTTCCGATCCCCACTTGGCAGGGTGTATCTTCTTGGGGTCTGAGGCACAAAATGAGCACTGAAGTACTGACTGTGAAAACCACTAGGCAGACCATGTTCCGGTGGATGCCTGAGGTCCAGCTCTTTATTCTCTTAACAACCTGCAGAAGAATGGAACTATTGCGAGATATGTCCCAGCATCGGTCTTTGTGCCATATATGGTTACTGTAGTAATCAGACCATAAGTTCGGGTAATGGACCTCGGATTTTTTTTTTTTTTTTGGGAGCCATCCATAATGCAAAATGGATGAACTTGTGGTCTAATTACTACAGTACCAAAAAATGCACATCCTCAAACCGATCCTAGCTATACCGCGACCATACCCAATGGATAGGAGTTGCTCCAGCTGTAGGTGATTCATTGAGCAAAAAAGTGGTTTTTACGCCATGGGATTTACTAGTGGGAATATTTGAGGAAATTTCCAAAATTGTTCTGGCGCTATTGGAACCTATGTAAAACAGCTAAAGTGTTTGGTGAGATTAGTCATCAAGTGGCTGTGCTATTTACAAAATCGTCAGCTGTGTAAGCCGGTCGCCGTTTATGTAAGCAATATGCAACTCAGGTTGACAAAGCACATACCTAACACGGTAATTATTGGAAAAATTTAAATGCTATTCTACTTCGACTTTTACGGGGCTTTATACTACGCTAGTCCGATTATAAACCTTCTTCGGCCCGGGGATAGCGTTGTCGCTTAGTGAGCATCGCATCATCGCCGTTTGGGCTTGCTAACGGCGTTACGGACCCGACGCGACACTACCCGGGCCGGTCATCGGCGCGGCCTCATCTGTATTTAGTTCCACCGCGATGTGCTACAGCGACTCCAGCCGCTCCAGGCTCCTCACCGCTCTCTTAGTCCGCCGAGACAGGGCCATCCGAGGGTATCAACGAGTTCAAAATCCGGGAGACGATGTCGTCCTTCGACGATCGACTCGGTGAGTCGTCCGCGCCCTCCTTGCTCTCTTCTGACCCATCTGCGGCACATCAGCCTACTTTCCTCGCCGCCCTCCGGCACGTCCGTGTTTTTGGTACGCCAAGAACGCACGCGGCGACCGATGTCGTCTCCACCAAGAACGCCGTGTCGGGCCGGGACTCCGACGATCTCTGTCACCTTAGGCCTCACCGTAATTCCTCAAGGCTGCACCATCTAAATTTCGGGGCTGCCTGGATGACGCGGGTCGCAGAACTCATTCCGCACCACCTCCGCCGAGAAGCGCGCACTCGAGCGGCTGGCGATGGAGGACCCGGAGACATCCTACGAGCACATCCGGAAGCCAGAACGTCCGCAGGACGATCCGCCCCGAGATGCCGCTCACCGAGATCGCCGAAAACATCGAAACCGGCGTCCGTGCGCTCGCAGAGGGCGACGGGCTTGACGCTGGCGTCGGCTTACCCACTGGCCACAATATCCAAGAGATCGTGGCGCATTTCTCCCCGAATGCTGGGGACGGGTGTGTGCCCAATTGCCCTCTCGGCGCTCTCTCTCTCATCTGCTTCAGTCCTGAAGATGGGTGACATTCTCAATCGGCGTGCACGTCAAGGGCCGCATCCTCGACTCGGCTTTCACCATGTCCTGGACGCCCGAGTACCGGCAGCTTCTCGAAGGACCCCTGATAATGATAGAGGAACCTGGATCCCGGTTTTGATTTTTTGGAAAACACCCTTCTCGCAGTTCTATAAGCTGGTGGGCTCGCTAGGGCATGCATAGAGGGTCCATTAGGACCTCCGAAAAAAATGGCGCCCGCAGGGCCCGCCCTCGGCGAGAAATCGGGCGATCTGATGGCATCATCCGGAGAAAAAAATGGCCCTTTGGAGGTGCCAATCCGGAGAGAAAACGGCCTTTTTGGAAGACTTTTTCGTCCCAAAAAGGAAATTTTTGACACCTTTTGACGTATATCCGCAATTGCCAGCGCACCCTTGCAGCTGAACTTATGTGGTTTCTTGAGGGCCTTCCCTAGATCCTTCCCCACATCCCTACATAATTTGATGGCCATCAGCGGAGCTTAACACCCTGAGATCTGGGTTCCTCTATCAATATCAGGGGTCCTCTTCTCGATGCCGTCCAAGCTGCGAATAACACCGGCATCCGCGTACGCTCCCTTCTCCGCTTCTGATACCGTCATCTCTGACGGCTGTGTAGGAAACCGGAATCGACGGCCGTCTAGGCGAGCTCGGTGGGCTCATCGAGGAGACGATGACCTCGTACGAGGTCGAGATTGGTGGGAAGGTCTTCCCCGGTACGCCCTCCCTCTGCGCCTCCCTCCCCCATCCTGACCCCGCGCACAGTCAAGCCCATCTCAACCCTCTGCGGGCACGCATAAGTACAAAATCCACAGCGGCGCATCCGGCGAGTCCATGCCGTCCGTCACGACCAACGACCAGACTAAGACGGAGGAGGGGAGAGTACTACGCCGTGGAGACGTTCGGCTCGAGCGGGCGCGGGCGCGTCGTTGAGCATGGCGACTGCTCGCACTATGCCAAGATCTACAACGCGCCGAAAGTCCCGCTGCGGTACGCGTCGGCGCCTATGCATCGTACTCCGCCGCCTCCGTGGCCTCGGGACAACACGCCGAGTTGCATGGTTCTCGCGCCGGCGAAGTCCCCAACTTGAATGCCGATGGCCTATTATCCCGCTCGGAGCGGCACGCTGCCGCATTCTTCAGGGATGCCCCTGGTCTCTCTCTCATTTTGTTGGTACTCATGATCTGCACCAGGTGCGTTGTCGACTGCGCTCGAGGCGACACGCGCCAATTTTTAGTGCGTCCCTATTATAAGTATTACATGCAGGAGTAAACACCCGTTTGCGCCACGACAAGCCCCAAGGTGCGTGCACCGTCGCTGATCTTCCGTATCTGAGCAAACCCTTGTCAGACATATCATTGTATGTAGCAGAGTGGATGTAGGAGTAGCGGCTATGGATATTACTGCATGCAAATAAGCTACAGAGGAATGGGCCTACTGTAGTATTCCGAGGTCAAGTTCGTGTAATGTGTAAGAGCCCGAAAAAAACTCACTGTTAAAATTCAGCTAAAAACAAAAGAAAATTTTTCGGCCTTCCCGGGCATGAAAAAATTCAAATTTGATGAACTTGACTTCGGAATAGTACAGTAAAAGCTGCACTGGTGCAGCTTGATAACCCGCCGCCGATGACCTGCATTTTGGTACGGCATTTAGACCTGTAGCCTAGCTTGCAGATCACCAACCGCAAGCCTGCTGCAAATCAATAACCCGGCGCGGGCTTGTAGGTTATTTAAATTGACCTGTAGATTGATGACCTGCCCCGACTCTCCATCGAAATGCTACTGTAACAATACTTATTCCGGGTCCAAATTCTCATTCGTTGCGGTATCATTGCGTGACTTGTGTGATTGGGTCCGAGGAACCACTAAAGACTGCTACGATCTGCAAAGAGAGACCGACGAGAAATATTTGGTTGCCAGCGTTTCTGCCAAAGGACCAGTCCAGTCAGTTAGCTTCTCAATGCTCTTGCCAGAATTAAAGTGAGAGGGGACAGCGTAGAGTTTGGTGGGGGTTCATCTGGATGAAAAATTTCCACGAAATGTGTTCTCCTACCAGGGCAACCAAGTTCCGATAGCATAGTCAGTAAAAAAAGCTAAAGCAAAAAGCTATCAGTCAAAGAAGGTTTCCTCTCCATTAAAATGGTCTATATAGTCACCTTTCGGCCAACCAGTGGCAGAGAAATTTCGCGTGAAAAATGTTCTTGTCAGTTAGCGCGACTGGGTACCTTCGTTGCCCGATGGTGATTTTGGTCAGTGATAGTTGTCCAAATAGAGTTTGGTTAGAGCTCACCGAGGCACGAGAAGACGATTTGGAGTTGGGTCTAAGTAATAGATATTAAAATCCGTGAAAATGTGTTATTTCAGTGGGTTTGGAATATGGAGTGTTTAAAATATCCAATCTGATGAGCCAGTCTTAGAATTATTGATTGCCTTGAATGTGCCTTAGCCGCCCTCTGCTTACTCCTGTACTCGAGTATTGAACACAGCATCACAAAGCACTACCCCCCAGCGGAATCGGTATTAAAATAAAACAGCTCCCGTAAACCTGACACAGCAGCATGTGATCTGTGGCTGTGGTGGTAGAAGAATTAATGGGTTGCCAGAGGTTGGCTACCAGATAGGGGCTTTACCTGTGAACAGAGCATGTAATCTGTGGCTGTGTTTGCTCATTAGAATAATGGGTTGCCAGCAGGAGGGTAACAGATAGGGGCTTTCCATGAGAATCAAGTAGCTAAGCAGTGGCTGTTGTGGTAGGAAGAATAAAGGGTTGCCAGCGGTTGGTGTAGATGCTTGTAGATAGGGGTGGGAATTTTCCATGGTCAGCTGATGCTGCTGGGCTTCAGGTGGGAATAGACGATGTAACATGTGGCTGTGTTGCAGATCAGGTTAATGGGTGCCCAGAGAGACACTACTAGATAGGGGCACTACCTGGGAACCTTGTAGGTAAGCAGGTAACAAAGAAGGTCACGGTCACCTGATGATGATGACTAATTCTGACCGTGGGGGACCTGCTAAAGCAAGGTGACCTTCGGACACTTTTTGGATGAGATAAGTAACTCATTATATATATGATCTACTGTTCTAGTACAGAACGGCGGCGCGGATAAACCTGCTTGTTCTTTTTCTACTACCATGTCCGATTACCAGCCGATTAGCAATCCTGGCACCGGCGCGGAGATGGTGTCATTGCTTGATGAGCACCGTTGGTCACAGCAAGCTTACTCATGACTACTTTCCTATGTCCGGGAAGGCAATGAGAGCCCCTGGCCCTTTGTTCAACACTCCCTCGGGCGGTCTCTATGGTAATTTCTTGTTGATCGTTCTAGAAAGGTCAAGATTCAGGTTTCTGCTAAGATTTTGAGAAGTAGTTCAAATGCTGTGGTGACGTCAGCGGAACATTTTGTTTACATGGTTTTGCCAGCTTGACTCAGGAAAAATCATAAAAGATAAAGAAAAGAAATCACAAAGGTTGACGCATGCCGCGCAGAAAAGGGGACACCGGAAAAATTTGACCAAAATCCGAAGGAAATTACTGTACTATTTTTATTGTTTCGTACGGGGGGTTTTTGCCTGTGACAGAAATTTTGATTCCTAGAAATCAAGAAAAAATTATAGCACAAATCAAAAATTTGTGAACCTCCGGTCAGAACGCTACAGCATTTGATAAGGCCACAACTCTTACCTTCGCCATCTCCAGGTGGCTGTGTTAGTCACAAGCTGGTCATTGAACCCACCTTGGCTTGTGTAATAGATTCCTCAGCCAGCAGCACTGTTATTGGACAAAGCAATAACCAACCGCAGTCTTGCTAGCAAGTTGGAAATTCAAGCTAGGGACGCACTAAGAACCTCGGCATGTCATCAGTTGAAGAGCCTCACTAATCATTGTTACTAGAATATTCAGTAGTGTATGTCACAGACCAGGGAGGGCATGTATGAGACCTCTATAAGGGCTCAGAAATTTTCTCTCAAATTTTCAGATTTGAAATTTCAATCGTAGTGAAAATGGTGCACTGTACTATTTTGGTTTGCTTATGTCCTGTACTATTCAGTTCTTTTGCTCTCATAGCACAAACAGAAGTTTGTGAATCACTAGGTTCTGTTTCTGAGCTACAGCATTCAATCGGCTCCGTCCGTGAATACAATAGACCACACTACTCCCGAGCCTCAGCTAACCACTGGCCGAATCTGATACTCTGGAAACTCCTTCTCCACCGTGGCACCCCCTCCTGTAGGGGTCAAAATGACTATATAATGCCGCACACCATTCTTGAGCGTGAGTAAGTAATCACCTCGACTCTGCGGGGAAGCGCAACAGCTCAACTCACAACCATGCGTGGATTGCCCGGCGCATTCTTGATCGAGATCACGCTATCGTATCCGTAAATGTCGGTGTTGAGCCGAACATAGTCGTCTGGTAAAAACTAGCGGGTTGTGGGTCAGCTGAAAGTCGCGCGCAGCCGGTTCGAGTACGCACAGGGGTGGCACGCGCAGGCGGAGGTTGAACGGCGGACATTGGTTTGTAGTTTGCCCCTCACATACGACCACACTGGATTTTTATAACCAAAGCTATGTATGCATCCTACAAACATGGCGCTTGTGCTGTCCAGCGATTAGGATAGGGCATCCCATTCGAATACCGCGGGAGGGTTTCAGGCATAACTTAGGCATGCAAGGATCGGCATGATTCGCTGACTAGACTGTAAACCCGGTTGTTGTCCCGGTTGCATCCGACGGTCCGACGCGGTACCAGAAATGGGATTGGTGCACACTGGCAGATACAGCTTCACAGCAGTAGTCCATAACGACTCCCTCTGCAAGGAAAGAAGGAAGTGGATTCACGGCACGGTCTTAGTCAGAAAGAGTTTGCAATTATGCATAAAAGTTGCAATTCTCTGTGTCAATGAAATAAGAAAGTGGCTCTTACTAAAAAGAAGCTATGCACGGATTCACCTGAAGTGGATTAATTAATTAACCTGTTCGAAAGCCTGGGCAAAACTGACAAGAAATGTACTTTTTCTTATTATCGAAACTGCTCAGTTACTCATACACCCTCGGGTGCCACTATGCACCGTCGATTATTTATTTGGTGGACTCCTGTCACACTCGGCTTCAAACACATGTGGAAGTTCCCTGTATTTTCTCCGAGATGTAGGCAGCTGCATGCGCAGAATACAACGTGCTGAAACGACGAGCGGATAATGTGTTTGACGCGGGACAGCGGCACACTACATTGCAGTCGGGACCGAGTGCGATGGCCAGCTCCGATACGTATTCCGCAAGTTGCAGCGAGGCGGCGAAATGCGCGACTGCACGGACGACGGATCTCGGATCCTCTGTGGTCGATACGGCGAGAGAAGAATGTAGTCGCTTCTGCGCGGGATGACGAAGGGCGGAGCACGTTAGAGAGCATGAGGGGAAATCTGTTGGATGAACGCCGTCGATTATGAGGGCGATGAGCTCGGCAGGTAGCGTATCCATTGCGGAGGGGTTTGCGGGCGCGGCAATCGAAGATTCTGCTGGTATAAATATTATTCGAACGAGAGAGCGCCAAGAGGCAGAAACTGTGCTGGCGCACGTTTCAGTACGAGTAGATTCCGGTCACCGCCCATTGGCAAGCAGTGCGAGCTCGTGGTAGTGGATCGCGTCGAAGTCGAAGTGTCCGCCAGATATGGTCTGGCTCAGGTGCGGCTGGCGCGGTTAAACATGGTTGCCGATAAGGTAGACGTCATTCAAACTCGGCAAACGTTTCCCGGAATGGAAATATTCAACAGAAATTCGATTTAAATAATTATAGAACTTAATGTGGAAAATCTGCCGCCTACAAATTCAAGATATAGTGCTTCCACAACCATCTGAATAGAATTCACAGCTTAAAATGGTCTGTGGAAGGCGGAGAAAGGAGTTGATGAAGTTTTTCTCAAACATCTGGCCCACAGACTTGCATTGATCGAGCCCTTATAACTCCGTCAGAAGCTGTAGTCCGACGTCGGGAAGAAGGTGTGAGCCTGAGTGGCGGTGCATGGCCCTTGGTCTAGACTCCTTCCAAATTCGGACTTGCTCCCGACCTCCATGTCGGTATTCTCAGTGGTCACCGTTCTGCCTTTCCCGAACCCCCCGCCTAGTCGCTCGGGACGCCGAGTACTCACTGTCGCGCCCCGAATAACCCTCGACATCGCTTGAGAGCAGCGCTGATGCCCTCGGTACGCCCAACAAAATGGGACTCGCGGCTCCCCGCTTGGGACATAAATGTGTCCAGGATAGCTGCGAGGTTCTTTTGACTCCCCCTCCCCTTTCAGACGACCGCGTTTGATGCATCTTGCGCCGTGTTCGTATCTTCTCTCGTTCCTGACGCTCGCTGCCGCCTACCAAGCTCCCTCTGGGTGGAACGTAGGTCTCAACCAGCTCCTTACAAGCTATGAACCTTACGCTTTGCAGGTCAGCATCAAGACCACACCCGCAGAGCGAATAGCATCCGCCGAGGCGGCTCTCCAAGAGTCCATATCCCGCATCGACTCCAACACAGGGCTGATGACGGACGGAGGTGCGCCTGCGTCCCCACTCCCGATGCCCATCGTTTTTCTGAGCCGCGGACATGTTCAGCAAGCTACTGGACCACGAGTCAAGTCTTCACGCAGCTCGTTGAGCTGGATACACCGGTCAGCAGAAGTACGGATCGATGCTGGTGGATTACTTCGGAAGAGTCTGGCATAACTTGGCTGGGCAGAGTATTGAGAACTTTACGGCGTCGTCGTGCGTTATGTTCATCTCCCTATACCTGCGCTCTCGCTGACGAGTTTTACGCAGGGTATGTTCATTATAGTGGAGTTGTGGCACTCGGGTTGATTCTAGTTCAGGTCGATGCGGGATTGTGAGTTGGTGTGATACTCCTACCATCGCTAACCGAGTCCTCGACAGAGCATACGGAATCGCAGCCGCGCTAGCATACAACTACTACAAAACCCCGGCCTTCCTCGACTACGCCGTCCAGCCATGGTGGGTGGCGCGCACATTCACGATTTCGGAGGACACATCCAAATCCATTGCGGATAAGAACTTCACCGTGGCGAGTTCGTGCGACGGAGGTGTGCTGCTGCTATACGCCCTGCGGTTGGGGTTGGGTACTAATGTGGGTCCTTAATAGCGAGTATGGTCGGGGGAACCTTCCATGTGTGTGTTTCCATCTTCCTCAGTCCCTACTGACCACGACCGAAGATTCAAGACAACAGTACGCAGACAGGGATCAACTCACTGGCAACCGCGTACGTCCTACCACATTCGCTCCGTCCCTCCATTAACGATGCCACTCACAGCGATTTCATGATGTCCGTCCCGTTCGTCCCTCCCCCTCCTCTCAATCCCACTGACCGTCACCCAGTCTGTCCGCCCTCCTAGCAGAATCCACCTCCGACTCGAAATACACCTCCGCCGCGGAGGCCTCCGCGCGCTTCATGCATGCACACATGATTGACCCGCAGGGAATCCTCTCCGACACCATCTCGGGGAGCGCCGCCGAGAAATGCGCGCGTGAGGGGCCGGCGGCGAACACCGCGAATACGGGCCTGTATCTCTTTGGGTTGGCGGTGGTATGGAGCGTCACGAAGACGCGGGATTTCGCCGATTGGTAGGGGTTTTGCCGTTGCCTGTCCAGGGCAGGGTTTGATAATTTCTGCCTAGGGCGGGAGAGACGGCCAAGGCGGCGCTATCGAGTCGTATGTGGCAGGGCTCAAATTTTAACCGGCAACGTCAAGGGTCCGTACCCGGCAGACTGATTTCTTCTGCCCAGCACTGACCTCCGAATAGACTCCCCGAACGGGAGATGTCTACCTCCCCCGCGCCCTCTCCTCCATCCTCGCGCGCAACGCCGCCTCCTCCGAAACACTCGCGGCGATTCGCGCGTACCTCGCAGTCCAGTACAACGCCGTATCCACCACCGCGCGTGTCGACTCGACGAGTAGCATCTATGGGTATTCGTGGGTCGCGCGCCCCGCGTCGGCGACGTACGACGCGACGGCGCAGTATAACGCGGTGGAGGTTCTCATCGCGGCGGTGTCACTAGAGCAGGATGGGTCAAATTCACCACCGTCGAGCTCTTTGCCCGCGCCGTCGGCCTCTACCTCCCCAGGCGGCGGGTCGGACAAAAAGAACAACGAGGTGGCTACCCTGGTCGGCGAGATAGGCGGCGCCGTCGCAGTCACCTGCCTCATCGTCGGTGTTTTACTTTGGCTCCGCCGCCGCCAGCGCGCTCCCGCTCGCGCCTCCGAACCCGACGCATTCCCAGACAAATCCGCCGTCACGAACACCTACATGCGTACGGCCCGCCCCGGCGATCCCGGGCCGTTGAAGCAGCTGCAGCTGCAGCTGCCGTCGTCCGGGGAGCAGGAACCTGTTCAGCGCGGAGGTAAGGGTAGCGGCCGTGACTTCATCGGCACCGGCGACGCCGAGCTCGGGTCACCTACTGGTACATCGACGTCCACAGCCGCGTCCGCGACAACGACAACGGCTCCGAGTCTCGCGCACACGCACCTGCGCCCAATCACGGGTAAGGAACGCGTTCTCAGCTGGCACGTCGACAACAGTGCTGCGTCTGCAGCGGATACCTCCGTCCCCGGCCCAGGCGCCTCTACCCCCGTCGACACTAGCAGTAGCAGTAGCATTTCTGGCCGCGGCACGGAGGCGGCTACCACGTCCCCGGTAACGCACGCGACGACGGAGGATCTGGTGCGGGCTTTGTATCATAGGATTGGGGAGGGGCAGCCGCCTGCATACGGGGTTTAAGGGTACCGTTATTCCTACGGTCCTGTTATTAGCGTCGATTAGTTAGTTCCACAAATATTAATGTCACGATGGCGTTGCGGGTTCGTGTTGCAAAAAGTAATTACTCGTTCACGTCGCTGGACGATATCACAATGCGCTGTTCTCGATTGTGGTGAACAACAAACAGCTCAGCGGGGATCTAACCCATCCGTCAAGCTGAGGGCCTGATATCCGATTTCTTCCCGTCGTTGTTTGATGGTCGTGTAGGTTTGTGGTGTCCCTACGGCCCACCGCCACCAGTCCGTCTCTTTCTTCCCTACTTCCATGTTCGTCCGGCGCGAAGACCGACCTGGAAGCCAACCACCTCCATTGACAGTCGCGGACGAAGCGAATGAGACCCCGGGCCAGACCCCCCCTCCTTTACTATCCGCCTCCGCCTCTAAATCCTCAGTGACTGAGGAAGATGCTGGTACTTCAACGAGTATATATTAATATTCCTCAAGGTTTTCTTCTACTCGCTGAGGTTACTTAGCTTTAGTGGATGTTACGAGCACCATTCCGCCGGTCTCCACTGGGTTCGGGATCTCGACCGACGCGGACGGAGATGCCCTCACTTTGACGGGTATCTAACCCGACGATTCCGTCTGTTCGCTCAAACGACCTTAGTGAATAACACAAGCACCTTAGTTCCGGAAGGATCGTCCTCGCCGGTGATAGTCTCCTCGACGGAGGGCTCGGCCAAACACAGCAAAAACAATGGCATCATCGGCGCCGCCGTTGGGTGTACCGTCGCCATCTGCATCTTAGTCGCCGTCATCATACACACCCTCCGCGCGAATCGCAGACGGAAATCCAAACGCTACACCAGCGCCATCGTCCTCCACAATATTCAGCGCACAGAGAACGAGGGCGGAGAATCCGTCCTCCAACTGAACCGCCCGATCTCACGCAGCGTGCTTTCTGGGCAACAGGCGGCGCTGGACAAGTCCGCTGCGCAGGCTGAAGTGCGCGGACGGCGGGACCTGGAGGCAGAAGTGCGCGAGGTGACACGTAGGTTGGCGGATATGGAAGCGAGAATGCAGTTAGAATCGCCACCAGAGTATTCGGCGTCTTGAGGAAGAGATTACTTGTACTGCGTATGTGCATCAGAGAGATATCAGTATATTTATAGTAGTACTCAGGCCATTTATGGCCTATGCGACTACTTAGCTCTACTCTACTGCCAGGAGCAGTGTGAGAGAGCAATGAGTACGTAGAGTTGAGATACAAGTTGAACGTGATATGGGGGTACTGTCATGGGTGGGGGGTGATGTAGGCGTGGTCGTCGTAAAGTCCCGCGGTGTCTGCAGGGCAACCGCTGGCGGGGGATGACGAGGTAGTAAAGAAAAGGGGAATAGGCATATAGGTAGGCATGTTGCATATGTATGTGGGGGGAAGAGAAAGGAGAGCGAGATGGCGTGTCCCGCGTAGTTTCGCGCCGTACCTCATCATCTGCCGAACTACAGATGCGTCACCTTCATTCAGCATTGAAGCCAGCTCCTCCGCCGTCAGGCACCCGGCATCGTGGTTCTGGCGGACAAAGACCTGCGACTGTGTGCGTGTCCGCTGTCGCTGCAATGTGTTGAAGGCAAACCACGGGAACCGCCGATGACGCGCAAAGCGGCCGCCCTCGTACTTCATTAGGTGCGTGAAGTACTCTCCAAGCTCGATTTTCCGCTGACGCGGAGAATAGAAATCTGCCGTTCCATCGGGGAACAATGTGGGGAAGGCTTGCGCAATGTAGCCGGGCGTCCACTCCGAGATCGGGTCTGCGGTAACCGCTGGCGCCTGTATCTGCAGCAGTGAATTAGGTGCTAGTAAGTCGTTGTCGCACAAACAACGCACAATGGTTTGCTGATATGTAGGGCCAGCAGCTGCCCCCGCTTCTCGACGAATTTCGTCGATCTCTGTGCCTCCCGCAGTACCAAGATTTGGCACGCCCCCAACAAACACGCTCCCCGCGTTGCCGGCTGCCTGCGCAGGTCCCGCTGGCGCAGGGGCTTCATTCTGTCTCCCCTCACGACAGGTCGGGATGCGATGTACCACGGATGCGTTCTCCGGGAGCTGGCTCAACGCCTCCTCATCCAACTGGAGATCAGCATATGCCGGATCGTGCGCCATCTTGTAGAGAAGGGCGTCGCGCACTTTCTCTCGGCGAACAACATAGTCAACATGCTGCGTCAAGTCGACGCTCTCGCGTCTGATGATGACCATATCGACCTCTTCCGGAAGCCGAGGAAGCTTGGTCGCGATCTCAACAATGTTTTGGGGGAGATTGACAATATGGTCTTTGTAGCAGAGTTGGCGCCCTTTGGTATATCGCACTTGCATGACTGTCTTGACGCGCGAGATAAGCATTTCTTCGAGATCGGTGAGATACTGGAGTTGAGGAGGTACATGGCCTTGGGTGATGTTTAGCGCGCTCCTGTGCAAGGTCAAGGACAGGGTACTGACTCGGATTGGTGTTGTTTTCATCCGACCACTTTCTAACGTCGCCGTTGTCAGAATCGCACCGTCTGCACAATGTCGCCGTCTTCAGCTTAACGTCAAAGCCTTCTTCCCTACATCCAACGCAATGCCCAATGGATAGGGCGTCGAGTTCGGTGTTCATCTTCGCGATAGCGGCTGCCTCTCGCGCAGACAGCGCGCAGTCCTCGGGAAGATCAAGCTCCATGAACTCAGCGCCGCTTCCAAAGTAGTGGTCAAATTCGTCGACGACCTCGTTCCTTGCTACACCTTCGGCGTTATCCTCACCCACGGCACCCTCCCCTTGGTCAACGTCGGCGGGTCCACGCGCAGCGGCGGCCGAAGTAGCAGCATGTCGCGTGCGTCGACGTTCACGGCAGGAATTGCAGGTGGCATATAATGTGCCTCCTTCAGTGCAGTCCTCTTCGGTGGAGAGGTCGGGGAGATGAGCCAAGGGGGCTCGCCGCGGGTGGGTGAAAGCAGGAGAAAACCCAATCTGATACGATCAATGCTACGACATGATGTATCTACGGGAACTTGGAGATATCCTCCCAACCCAGCCACATCGGACACCTCGTGGTGGCCGAATGCGCAAAAACGACGCCCGACTGCGGCTGCCCTCTCTCGACGTCGTTGAGCAGCATCGAACCTTGCCGTTCGACATGTATCGCAGGTCCGATAGAGGCCCGTCAGGCCTGGGGGTTTTTCGAAGTGCTTGCGCTTTTTTATGGGACGGCGGCACCCTCGCGCAGTACATCGTTCCCTTGTCCGACAACGGCGACATCGGTCATGCAGGTTTTCCGAGGCGGAAATGCGGAATTCTTCGAGAGAGAACCATTCCACACACTGCTTGCAATGTTTTCCGGAATGCGACGGGAGGCGGATGGTCAGGGCGCGGGCGCGACGGTGAGCACTGTCTTCGGCCTTTTTGCGCACGCAGACGCGGCACATTTGATGAAGGTCGTCGAATAGGTGGTCGGGCACAGTCCGTACAGGAGTACATTCACTGCAGATGCGGTTGCGCTCCAGGAGAGGTTCGAGGGGTAGACGACGACGCGGATGAACGCGCCGTGCCTCGGGCTCATTATCAGGAAGAGGATGAGGGAGTGGCATATTGGTAGGAGAGCGTGGACGGCGGAGAGAAGGTGAAACAATGAAAGCGAGAAAATTCGGGAGGCCATTGTGGCACGAATTGTGCACGTGGGCGCGTCGTTTGGTGTTGGGTGGCAAATTCAAACACGGTCAATTTTGCGAGACGAAGGCTCTAGTGCGAGAGTTGTGTAGAAGGCGGCCTTGTCTTACAGAATTGTAATTCACAGGGACAAAGAAGGACAATTGAGGGAGATAAACGACGGTCGCTGCGCGACCGTTGGATTTTGATCCCCTTCGTACATTTGATGGCGACTCGCACCCTGCAGAGATCACGTGCGTTAGTGAAGAATTGCTCGCTGCGCTCGCAATCACAAGTTAGATCACAAGTTGATCCATTCAATTTGAAACTCCGCTGAATGGACAAGTTGATGGCGCAAGTTAATATGAAAGTCCGCGGCATATGGCTGGTAGGGTGGTTTGAGGTCTTCCTGGTGATATACTTATGTCGCGGTATGCCTCCATCCGGTGTATCTCGAGTTTCTTCAGCGCCGGAGACGCGCAGAGAATCGCCAGCGCATGCTCAAAGTGGCCCAGGTCGGGGCACACGACAGTCAGCTCCTCCACCCTCGACAGCGCCACCATGAATCCATCCCGCGGATGTGCCCCGTGTACCGTCCAGTCCGTGCCGACGAGCTTTGTGTTTCTTGCGTGCTAGTGCGGAGCTCATACGGTGTGGTGGGCGGAAGATAGCGGCCGTGGTGGTTCAGACCAAATGACTCAGGGAGAGTTAGGTCAGCACTGGTGGCGGTCACCAAATACACACCATCACTATGTTCTGTTTCTGAACTACAGCATTCAATCGGCTCAGCGCGTGAATACAATAGCCCACGCTACTTCCAAGCCTCAGCTAATCACTGGCCAATCACTGGCCGAATCTGATGCTCTGCAAACTCCTGCTCCACCTCCGTACCCCCTCCTGTAGCGGTCAAAATGACTGTATAATACCGCACACCATTCTTGAGCACGAGTAAGTAATCACCTCGAGTCTGCGGGGAAGCGCAAGAGCTCAACTCACAACCACGCGTGGATTGCCCGGCGCATCCTTGATTGTGATCAAGCTATCGTATCCGTAAATGTCGGTGTTGAGCCGAACATAGTCGCCTCGTACATACTAGCGGGTTGTGGGTCAGCTTAAAGTCGCGCAGCCGGTTCGAGTACGCACAGGGGTGGGGCGCTCAGGCAACGGTTGAACGGACATTAGTTTGCAGTTTGCCCCTCACATCCGACCACACTGGATTTTTATAACCCATGCTATGTATGCATCCTACAAACATGGCGGCGGGGTAGCCAGGGCAACTGGGTCCTACAAAGTCTGACCTCAGCAATATTATACGAGAGGGATTTGCCCTTCATGTGTGCGGCAGCGAGGCATGCGGTTGAATGGTGACCTCTGCGGCAGCTTTGCGGCAGTTGCGGCAGTTGCGGCAGTTGCGGCTGTTTAGTCAGTCCCGGTTGAACATCGGCATCTACAATTCTAACGCCAACGCGCACACCTGCATGCAGGGTGTTATACAAGGGGGCACCAACATTAAAAAATGTGTATATAGGGTCGAAATTTAGAATTCCGGCCCTCCGGATAAGATAAAGGCTTCACATGACCAAAAAGTGCTTCCACTAGTCAAATTTGGGTCTATAATACATGCCATAGGCTAGCCAATGTAGCTACCAGATGTGTGGACCAGCCACTAAGCTCTCACTGCACCCAACAGCCGGTTTGCAGCATTGATGACATTTCCATATTTGGTAGTTGTGCTTTGACCACCGGCTCACTGTTGGTTTTCTAGTGCCAACTTTATTGGGATAGATTTTCCAGGTGTCTATGCTCACTGTTGACAATGAATAGAGGCATTCCTGAGTCCCAGGAGGCCCACAGAGCTTTGTATATGCCCCCAAAGTTTACATATAAAACTTTTTTTTTTCCGGGGCCTTGAATGCCTGGTTGGAGGCTGGGGTGTGGAAGACGTTGAGGAGATAGTGTGCTGGTGAAGTCCGAGGGTAACCGTGATATTCTGGAGATAAATTGCACAGAATTATGAGTACTGCTAAATGTGGCCCTGCAACAAAGTATGTACACATCATGCGGTGATCAGAAAGAAAATTGCAATTACCGTCCTGATTACAACAACTTCAAAACCAACCTGAACAAATGTATGCATTTAAAACACTGACTTTGTAGGCAATTGATTCAGACATGCATGCTTGTCAAAGAAAACAGCATTAGACAGCTTGCGATGCAGCCATTGAAGCCATTCAATGGCTGAATCGCGTTGCGATTTCCAATGGCTCCCGGTTGTGGGCCAAATTTCAGTGGCTGTTGAAATTTAGTGAGAACATTATTTCGTAGTCTAGAGACATATTTCATGTTTAAATGCAGTGCTGATGTTATCACCACCGCTGATACAACGAATGAAACAACGAAATTGTGATTTTATCCTAATTTCTCCCTGTCACGAGGGCACATTACAATTTCTGAACTAGATGTAGTCAAAAGCATGCTAAGGTACACTACCAGATAGAGAGTACCAATTTTAGAACAGATTTTGCAGCCATTGGTCCCGCAACGCATTTGGGCCATTGAATGGCTTCAATGGCTACATCGCAAGCTATCTATTTACGCACTGTGATGCATGATTCACTAGAATATTTTCAACATTTTACAGAATTTTTCCGGCAAGGTTGGAACATAAATTGAATAAAAATATTGATTCTGATTTGTCACCAAGTGATTTGCCATTCTATCGGTGTGTCACTTACAAATATTCTTCCCCTGTGCTCACCGGGAGTTGAGCCCAGGACATGTCACATGACCTGGAAATAGTCTTACAAATCAGCGGCCACTTTTGCTCACATAGCACAAACAGAAGTCTGTGAATAAATTTGTCAAAATCATGATCGTACGAGCAAAACCTAGGGCATGCCATGGCACAGTAAACAATATTCCTGCTCCAAATCCCAGAAATCTCCACAGATGGTCTGAAGAGGATATCCTGGTCAACATCTACACAATAGAGCATATTCGAAGCAGCTCAAATGGTGATTTTTGATACACAAAATTTCCAAGTTATGAGCAAGAAATTCTCATTCAGTGGAGCACATCTGAATTGGATAAAGGATTGAAATACTGTAGTGATTAGACCTTAAGTCCGGAGGGTGTAACCGTAACACATATAAGTCCGAAATTGCACAAGTCCGGAGGGGTCCGTAACCTGTAACACACTGGTCAGACAAGTCTGAAGTCCTCTAAGTCCGCCGAGGTGAAGATAATGTCAGGATACTGGAATGGTTGGTCCGTGTGGAGGATCATTTCATTTCACAGAATTCTCATCTGCACACGACAGCCTCTTCACCAGAAATCTACACCAAACTACATGCACGACCCGACATCAAGATTGCCAATTTATTTGAATGCTTTTCCACTTGGAAAAGAAAAGAAAAATTGATCTATCAAAGATTCTCTTTTTTGGCCCATTTTGTTGTATGTCCGGCAACCCTTGTAACCTGTAACGGAGAGCCCATAAGTCCGTGTCCGCGGTGTCTGTAACAAGTAACAGGACTTAAGGTCCAATCACTACAGTACACAAATTCTTCCGGATTGCCATACTGAAAAACAGGCCCAAAACCCGCTTCGAATATGCTCTAATGATGCCTGTAGTGTGAACGCCCCATCTGTTCCTCCATTGCACATTGCGGAAAAAAAATGTTTACTGCCAGCTTTTCTGCAAACAGCAATAAATAAATATTTAAGTATGTGAGTATTGGAAGAGGGTTGTGACTTAGAATTGTGGAGGGAATCCCTGGCCGCCCACTCTGTATGGTGCAGCTGCTCCCGCAGTCAGGGGGACCGGGCATCCCGGCTGGTCGCATTTCTGCGATCCCGAAGCTTTCACATTCTTGCAGCCCTGTACGATGCACGCATCTAAGAAACAAGTTAGATGGAGGCCTTCGACTTGGAGGGTCTATGGAAGGAGTACTCACGCTCGAGGCACCCCTCGGACCCGATGACGGCGTCCTCGTTGCAGGTAGCACAAACACGATCTGCCAATTGATATTCAGTCTGCTGAGGATAGTGTTCGTGTAACGAGAGCTTGACGCACCCGACATGATGTGTCTTTACGAATGAGGGAGGGCAAAGTTTACCACGAGCGTCTTTTATACGTCGCAGCAGTGTAGAGCGCGCCAGCAGATCGGCCCGGAATTCTCGCCGAGTCTCGAGTGGACGAGTAGAATCATCGGATATGCCGCGCCTCTGGCGATTCACTAAAAAATTATTAATAAATTATTATGTGGTTGACCCGCCAGCGCTGCCGTATTGAGGAGTTTAAACTTCTCGGAAGTTGGTGTCCTCATCTAAAGAATTATTGATGAGCGCAGTAGAATGGCGTTGTGAGCGAGCAAGGACTGGACCAAATGTTTTTATCCTCCCACGGGTTGCATTGAATTTGCCTCTTTACGATGACCGCAATCTGAATCGCGATGGCAGGTTTAACCGACAAGTAACTCGCTACATTGAACAATTCGAGGTTATGTTTCAGAGAACTTCAACTTGAATGGAATGCTGGCATACCCGACGCGTGCGGGCCGGCGCGCCGACAACGGCGTCGTTATGCAGGCCCGAAAATCGCAAACTCTGTTTGGCTTGATTGTGTCGTGCAGGGCGTACATTCGAAATAACTGTGTTGGGTGCGTCGATTTATGGACGCCAATTCGCGTGAATTTGAACGGATGGCGGGCCTAGAGCTCAGTGGTCTATTGCTCTTCGAGAAGCACGGGAGTCGGCGACGTCGACGGAGCGGGAACATTCCCCGTCGCGGTGGAGTGACAAATGTTGCCGATCCTTTTTCCAGATCGCCGGCTTACCAAGCGGCCGTGCGCCCTTGCGAAACCACGACCACCACCATGCTGAACCTCGTAAACTGCTGCAGGTCTCCGCTATACAACCCGCCCGGGACCGACATCGCGCTCGCAGCCGCGTACGCTGCTGCGATATCCCACCGGCTGCTGGGCGCTCAGATCATCTGCGCCGAGGACGGCTCTGAATGCGACTCTGACGACGCGCCAGCGATGGGCAAACGGAGGAGGGCCGAGGATGGGGACGAGAGCACAGAGACGAAGCGGCGGAAGGGCGAGGGAAGCACGAGCTCGAGCGGAGTTACCGAAGAAGGCGATGGCGACGCCGACGCCGACACCGAGGCGACGAGCGCGAGGCAGGCGTATCCGTGCACGCACTGCAAGAAGACCTTCCATCGCCCGAGTAGCCTGCAAACGCATATGCACACGCACACTGGCGCTCTTCGTGCGTAGCGTAGCGCAATATCGCTCCTCATCCCCCGCTGACGCGTCCCCCTGCCACTTAGCGTTCGGATGCCCCCATCCCGGCTGCGGCCAGGCGTTCAACGTCAAGTCAAATATGCGGCGCCACTTTCGTAGTGCGCATCCCGACAGCGCGTTCGTCGACGCGCCTGCCCCCGTGCAGGGATCTGGTGCCGGAAAACGCGCCCCGCGCGGACGCAGACGGAAGGCGATACTCGCGTCGTTGAAGCCCTCACCGGAGAGCCACATCTCCGAGGCCGATGCCCCTTCCTCCTCTGCGCCTGCTCTGGATCTCAGCCCCGACGCGCTCGCGTTCCCAGACGACCTCATTGGCAACCTTCTCTTCAGCGCTGCTCCGGCGTCCGAAGACTGGCTCAGCACGCACGCGCTGCCCGCCCTAGACTCGTATGCCCCAGTGCCGTACGGCGCGCTCTACGCTGCGATGCCCCCGGATCTGGAACATTGGACGGGGATGGGCGGTTCGGTGGGAGTATAGGACCGACTGCTTGGCCCGGCGCGGCTCTTACTTGCTGATACTCTCCAAGTTCGATGTACCGCTCTAATTGAGTCTGGATCTCGCCCCTCATCTACATACTAGCCTTCCGGCGCAATCTTCACTCCCGCGCTCCGGCAAAAATCGGTTACTTGCGCGTCCTGGCCCGATTCTCATGCTAAGACCGTGCTTCGCCGTCTATTCTGAAGAAGCTCATATTTATTCACAAACTTCAAGTTTGTGCTATGTGGGCAAAAATGGCCGCCCTAAAAAGGAAATGATTAGTAAGGCTATTTTGGCAATCACATGATCAGGTGTGGCTATTATTTAAGCAGGGATGGGTTCAGTGATCATTTGGTGCAAGTGGTTGTGTAAACGGCTGCACACTGTTTTCAGGACACGGAGTAGATCAAAGTTGTACGAATCCTTAGAATCAGTCTTACAACTCTACTGCGATGTTCATCTGGCATCCGTAAAACACCGTTCGCATGAACTTCGGACAATCGGCCTCGAGAACGCCGCAAGACAGACCGGCCATATGAACGTCTCGCAAATGATGACCCGTCTCCGCGAAGATCCTGCTTTCTCTCTCGCCTCGATCAGTAACCCTACCAGGTCTGTTTAACCCACAGTCATGTAGTAATTAGACCCTAAGCCCGGATACACGTTACATGCACCTCCAGACCCGTTTTAGACGCCAAGTGACTCATTACTACAGTAAGGCTCGCCTCCCCTAATATTCGCCGCAATCTTCGCAGTGCGAGCCGCGGCGTGCACAGAGATCGCAGCACTTGGTGGGGTGCGTAAAACCGCAGGAGTTGGAGCTTTGATTGACGAGCTGGGCTAGAAAACGCCAGTGTCATTGGCAAGTCCAGTAGGGTGAGGGGATGGATATACCGAGTTGTTGGGAGTGCATGTTTCTCAAGTGGATCTGGATGGATTGAACCGCGCTCCGGATTGCGGACTTAAATAGTGTAGGCCGGCGCAAGCAGTCACCGCTTCCGTTGTAGCCAGCAAACATATGGTTGCGGGAGACTAGTGAATTTAGCATTTTGAATCACCTATGGACGCTCGCGTTGGGCCGGCCGCTCAAAAAAAAAAAAAAACAGTGCGATACATTTCCAATGAATACGGAGTTCTCGGATTAAGGTGATCTGCCGCCCACTGCCGCCTCCCTGCCGATGATATCCGCTACCTTTAGGTAACGGGTCTTAGGTGGGATGACTTTGCGCAATTTGCAGAGAAACACCAACTTGTCAAGACTGCTTACTGTATTTTTTTTTTTTTTTTTTTTTTTTTTTTTCAATTCGGATGAAATTCTCGCATGTGACATTGCATACAAATTTCGCAATTTGTAATCTATCTGCATTAATTAAATCGTGCAAATATCCACTGATTTGCCACTTTCGGAGGCGAATTACAGAATTTCCGCGTGACATGCTCAAAATTCTCGAGGAAAAAAGCCTCTGTGACGCGTGACATACGAGCTAAATGAAATGCTACAGTATGCTGCAATTCAGCTGCGACAAATCGTCGACTTGTCATATGTATTACACTGGGGGCAATATTTATGGCTGAGCACCGGACCATGTCTGAGTAAGTTGCCGCCCCCTCGCCGCCCAACGACGCCGCCGCGGACTTGAATACAATCACATATTCTGGTCATCATCTCCTCGACATACTACACCGACTACCTTCTACGCGTCGACCAAGACTCGACTTGAGCATCGTATTGCACGCGCGTCATCCCGTTTACCCATCCCAGCGCGCGGCGACCATGTTCGCGAGCTACTTACGCGGGCCGGACGTTGGTCGGCACGCCACGTAAAAAGATGCGCTGGTGCTGCCCGCCGGTGACGAGCTTTGAAAGGCTCTTGATGTCTGTGACGCTTCGGGACGTCGTGTCGTGGTGCTTCAGGGCTCCATACCGGTGCAGGGGCAGCAACAACTTCAAATCCATTACCGCCGACACAGGTGCTTTCAACACGGTGACTTGGGCGCATCTCCAGCCACTCAAGTTCCTGTGTCTTCTGTCTCACAGCCCTCGCTTTAACAAGATGTCGCTACTCTATCAGCTGCAGAGTTCCGATTGGAAATATTTTTCCCAGTTCCTAAAGCAGGCGGACAAGTTCAAGGCAGCGATAAAGGAATTTAACAAGCGTACATAGAACAGCCCTTCCCTACCTTACAAATAGTATAATTCTACTAAAAATACGTTGCAAAGTCTCCAGAGGGCCGGCGGACGCGAAAAAAAAGATGTTTGATGCCATCGATCAAATTTCCCACGAACCCATGCGGAAATTCGGGTCGTTTGACCTCCAGGAACCGCCAAAAATTCGGGTCGCCGACCTCAGGATCTCATAACGGGTTCCCGGTTGATTATCCGGGGTCCTACCGGTGCTCATGGATATCTTGTCGAATTGTAAACGTAAACTGCGGTGCGCGTTCAATTCGGGTCTGGGCTGTACTGTAGGATTTCATTCAATTCGAATGAAGGTTCGGGCTGTGACAGCGGCTACGAATTTCGCAATTCGTAAGCCGCTGTTTGGGCCTGTGACAGGTCAAAAAAATCGTAGAACTGTCTATACAGTCACTAGGGGCAAAGTAAAGGGCACACGTTTGACAGCCGATTACAGTCACATAGTGTGGGACTTTCCAGCTTTGGACCTTTTGATACATCATGATGTGTGACCACCTCATGGTATTTTACACCTAATGATGAGGGTGTAACTCCTGATTTAAGCCTGAAACAACAGGAAAAAAATCCGAAAGACATGTCACACTAGACACAGAATGAGTCAGCAGGCAAGTTGAGCCGGTTCAAGTCAGCTCCAAACACAAAACTTTAAGATCTTCCCATTAGATCTGCTGTTCACTTGATGACACATGACTCGGATGTTTCAGAACTCAATAGTCCGAGGCACTGCAATCACTGTAGGCTGTCCAGAATGACTGATGAAACATCAGCTAATAATGTATGAAACAAAGAAAAATGCAGCATTCCAGGCAGTGGTGCATGTGTTGGCACAGCAATTGATGTGGGCAGTGCTTACTCATATACTCTATGCACTCAATGGCTATGTAGAGCGTGTTAGCACAGCAAATCTCATGAAACATACTGATCTCGATTGCAGGCAGTGCTATTGAGATCCCCAAACACATGCTGGATTTTAGCCAGTGCAGTGCAGCAAATATTGATCAGCAGACCAATACTTGCTGCACTTCTCTGACATGTCAGTAACAACCCAGGCAGGGGGTCACCAAAATACTGCAACACCTCCGCGCGCCTGGCACCCCTTGTTCTCACCCCAGCACTCGCTGGGTCTTGGTGTAAAAAATGTTGGCCAGTGAGTCACGTACTTTCCAAACTGGCTCAATTTGGTATCTCGATTTGGTGATTCAGACTACTTGAAACATTTTGCTTTGTGACAAGATGCAGAAGACATATTTGTGCACTGCCTTAGAAATATCATATATCTCAAGATTCACTGTCACAGATTTGATGCAAGATTTGCTACCAAATGATGGTCATGTACGGTATGTGTGACTGTAATCGCCTGTCAAATGTGTGCCCTTTACTTTGCCCCTAGTGAGTACTCAAGCCTGTCACAAGCACTAAAATCACACACTGGAAGTGTCTCAAGGCTGCGCGATTCCACTTAGCATCGGAGGGAATTATTGCTCTCAGAAATTAGGGATTACATAAGTATAAATGAGGGAACATATAATATGTGAGCTGCTGCTATGGTACAAAATGTTGTTTTCAAGCCGGATACAAGTTAGCTTCAAGTTACAACTGAACTGCGCTGCCCCGCAGGGCCGCCCTGGCCGAAAAAAAGTCACGGTCCGAAACCTTTCGTAAAAGTCTGCATTCAGCCGTGACTGCTGTCAAATTTTGGTAAGAAACGTCGGCTGTGACGCGTGACCTACGAATTGATTGAAATACTACAGTATCCATCTTCGTTTCCATTCCTTTTCTTTTTTGTTAACTGCAAGTCTTAGATGAGCATATTTGCGGACGCCATTGTTAACAGCCTTAACTTGAACGCATTCGACTTCCAAGGAAAACAGACAGTCGAGGCCCATCACAGTCTGGACTCGGAAGCTGGCCTCGGAAGCCTTTGCCAAACACGACCAAACAATAGTCTTGTCTGGACACCGACGGCGATGAGCCCAGATTCGTACCCGACCGAACCTGCGCAGACTCGCGTCCAGACCAGCCCGGCCCGCTGACCAGAGCTTCCAAAACGCGGAGGATCCCGATTCTCACCAAGACGAGCTCTCACCATATCTTACCATGGCCATGGACATCGCTCGCGTCATCGTCGTCGGCGGAGGCCTCGCGGGGCTCAGCGCGGTGCACACTCTCCTGGAGCACGGGAAGCGCGTGTTGCTGCTCGACAAGCAGCCTGGGTGCGTGTAGCTCTTCCTGCGCCGGACAGCGCTCATTGTAGAGGGCAGACTGGGTGGAAACTCGGTCAAGGCGAGCTCGGGCATTAACGGGGCGGGCACAGAGACGCAGAAGGCGCTCGGGATTGAGGACAGCGTCCAGGCATTGTGCGTCGCCGTCGAGATCCCTCAAAGCATCCACTAACGCGTCTCCAGCGCTGCCGACACGACCACCTCCGCCTCCGACGCCCTCGCCCAGCCCACGCTCATCGACGCCCTCACATCCAACTCCGCCTCCGCCATCTCCTGGCTCACAGACTCGTTCGCCATCGACCTCTCCGTCGTGTCGCGCCTCGGCGGGCACTCGGCCGCGCGTACGCATCGCGACAAGGGCGGAGCGCCGGGCTGGGCTATCACGAGCGCTCTCATGAAGGCGCTCGCTACCAAGGAGGCGGACGGGCTGGTGGAGGTCGTCAAGAACGCGCGGGTCGTCCGCCTCCTCGTGAACGACGTCAAGGTCATCGGCGTCGAGTACGAAGCCGAAGGCGAGGTGAAGAGTGTGCTGGCGGAGGGAGTCATCCTCGCGACGGGGTACGTAGCGTCTCGTCTTCCTGCCTCTTTCATCCCTAACCTCGACCGCCAGGGGTTACGCCGCCGACTTCTCCCCCACCTCCATCCTCGCCGCACACCGCCCCGACCTCCTCAGCCTCTCCACCACCAACGCGGCGCACGCAACAGGCGACGGCCTCCGCCTCGCCACCTCCCCGTCGCTCCCCGCCGCGCTCCGCGCAGGCACCACCGACCTCACACAGGTGCAGGTGCACCCAACCGGGTTCGTCGACCCCGCGCAGCCTTCATCCAAGACGCGGTTCCTCGCGGCGGAGGCGCTCCGCGGGGCGGGCGGGATGCTGCTGGACAAGGACGGGCGGCGTTTCGTTGCGGAGGTGGAGAGAAGGGACGTCGTCACCGACGCGATGCAGTCTGTGGAGAACGCGGGGCGCGGGCCGGTGAGGATCGTGCTTGGGGAGAAGGCGGCGGCGGAGGTGGGGAAGCCTTGTGCGTTGGTTCACTATTTCTTCTGGGGTATGGCTCACGCGCCGTAGGCGGCTTCTACGTGTCCAAAGGCCTGATGAAGAAGTACGACGGCGCGCAGGCGTTTGCGGAAGACACGGGCATTCCTCTCGACGCGCTGCTCGCGACGTTTGCGAGTTTTGGGACCGCGGACGACGCGTTTGCGGGGCCGGCTTCTGGTAAGTTGTGGCGCTCCGAGCCATGTATTAAGTATCTCACCTCGCGTTCTTCCAGCCCCGTATAGCCCGACGGAAACGCTGCATGTAGCGATAATAACCCCCGTTGTGCACTACGTACGTCTCCTTTCGCTCCCGTCTCTACAGTAGATCCAATCTCTGACCAATCTACGCAGACGATGGGTGGCCTCGCCGTCGACGCCTCCGCGCGCGTCCTCTCCGAATCCGGGACGCCGATCGACGGGCTCTGGGCCGCAGGCGAGGTCATGGGCGGCGTCCATGGGAAGAACCGGCTCGCGGGCAGCTCGTTGTTGGAGGCTGTTGTGTTTGGAAGGATTGCGGGGAACGGGGCGGCGGCGGGGGTGGCGGCCTGATGCGTGTGTTGCTGTGTTGTGGTTGCTGGCTGGGTTTGTATTTCGTTTTGTGTGCATTCATGTAACCCGTTGCAAGGGAGGCGCTACGTACCGTCTACAAACGTATGTGAATTCTCGATGCCTCGATCGAGACGGGTTCTAGCACAACTGCTGGAAAGGTTTTTTATGCTCAATCGCTTGGGTTGTCGAATCTCTAAAGAAAAAATTCAAGTGACGTTCATCGCGTTCGTTCTCCGAACTCAGTTCTTTGTTGAAGGGAATATTACAGCACCGTCTCCAATCCATGCACTAACACCCCAATCAAGTGTCCGTTCGAGACCTGCAGCGAAACACATTGGAAATACAACTTTCCTCAGCACTTCCGCGAAAAGCACCAGAACTGGCGGGTCGATTTTCCTTCCGATTCGTCGTTTATCGCGGGTTTAGTGGTCTCCAACGACGAGCAGGCCAAATCGGCGGTTCCCGTTCTTGACCGGCGGCTTTGGTTGACTCTCTTCCCTTCCCCTTCGGCTCTCGGCACCATTCCTATTCTTCCTCTGCCTCCAAGTACACCATCTCGACGTTTCAGGTCCGCCTCGACAACACCTAGTCGCCGCGACAGAGGCCAGCCTTCTCCGCGCCCATATGCGGTCTCCCCGGGCAGTCCTCACAAGCGCCGCCGCATAGATTTTCCATAATATGTAATTAATAGCTTATCTACACGCATTTTGCACCTGTACTCCCGCGAATCGCGTCCCGGACACGTAGAAATCCACCACTAATTAACGTACTTTCGGGGTTAACACGCCATGCACGTGCATCAATCACTGTACGAGATCCGGAAATCTGACACCTCTTTTACTATACTTGAACTGCCAGAAATCAACGGGGATAGGTCGCCGTCCGTCACTAAAAATTAATATTGATAATTTTAACCGAGTCGAGCTCTACATCGTTCCTGAGCAGGCTTGGCGAGGACATTCACGGCGAGGAACACCGTCTGGTCCAGAAAGAGACTAGTACTCTGCTTCGAGGTACTTAATGTTCCTGGACCCAGAGCAGCCCTGGTACGCGGTACCGTCCAGAAGGGACTCGATAAGCATCCGACGTTCGACAGCACATGCGAGGGCATTTTTGGGGTATATATACGCGTTGGGCGGCGTTCAGGGGTAGCGCTCTGACCATGCTCAACGCCCTCGTTTCGCTTGCCTTGCTCGCCTCATTTGCCAGCGCGACGCCCTGGCTGCCCACTCTCCGCGGATGCGCGACATCCATCACGCAGGGTGGCCGCACGTACGCGTTGACTTATACGACGACCTATAGCCAGTTCATCGAGTGCGAGTGCGTGTATTTCCCTCTCATAACCCCATCGTTCCTGACCTGCCCAAAGCTATAATGTCCCCGGCGGTCCCTCCGAAGAACCCACCGCCTACTGCTTCTACGACTTCCACAACTACACACTCTACAGCTTCCCCAACACACCGACGACCCTCCCGCAGGGCACACCCGGCGCCGGCCTCCCCGGGCCCTTCGACTCAAGCCCAAGCTGCCCGACTGTAACCCCAAACGCCGGAAAGTACCTCATCAAGACGCGCGAGGACGGACTCTGCGTCACCGCCACGGGCAGCGTCAACGGCGCCCGGGTCGCCGTGCGGCCCTGCGACTACCGCCACGGCAACCCCGCGCAAAAGTGGCTCTTCGACGGGAGCCTCGTCAAGCTCACAGCCGGCGACAGCGGGTTCGCGACGGACAAATGCGTGGACGTCATCGACGGCGTCGCCGTCTCGGGGACGAAGCTCCAGACGTGGGACTGCGTGGCGCAGGGCGGGGCGGCCAACCAGCAGTTCTCGCACTGGGGGAGGGATACGGTTGTGATCGTCCCGACGGACTTTATTGGGTGGATGGTGCATCCTGGGCTGTGCTGGGATTTGACGGATGGGGTGGAGGCGGATGGGCAGCCCGTGCAGGTTTGGGCGTGTGATATTCAGAACCAGAACCAGGTGTGGTATTTGGAGCCGGTTGTGTAGGGAGAGATTGGACGGACTTTTCTTTGTTGGACTTGTGAGGATAGGAAGTGTTTTGGGTTTCTAGCTGTGATTTCGCCAGAGGAACGACTTTCAACGCTCAGTCGTTATCAAACGCATTTTTCCCTCCGTGGTTTCCTTTGTTTATCCCGCGCCGCTGTTCATCTATGTGTTATTCGGTTGGATCCTGAGAAGGAATACATGTGGGTATAAAGCGTCTACGTATGGATACGATTCAGGGAGCGAAATTCTTCATTGCTGGCTCATTTATTCCGTAGGATGAACGACCTAACGATCCGCGAACAAGTTATGAATATGAGCAGCAATAGTTTGAGTCATTGTCCACTCACCGAATAACCTTGTCTATCCGGAACCCAGCCGACTTCCGAAGCTTCCCGGGCCCGGGTCCGGCTGGCTTCGGCGTCGGCGTCGATTTCTCAGCGCCAGTGGCTTCGAGCTTCGGATTTGGAGGAGACAGTGGGTCGGGCGAAGAAGTGAATATCGCCTTGTGTGGAGCGTATAATAGCCCAGCGTCGGCGTTCGAGCCTCCGAGCTGAGGCCTAGGTCGGCGGCCACCGCGGCTCCGATCTACCACCGAAATCGACATCAACAACACTGCAAACACAGCCGGGCACGCACCGGTACCACCAACATCGCTATGGCTATAGTCCCTACCACTATGCGGACCCAGACCAAGATTCACTTCTGAAAGCGCGTCCGACGGCGGTGCGGGTGCGGGTGCAGGCCCGGGGGCAGGGACGACTGCGCGCCGGAGCGGGCTCTCGCGCATGCGCCGTCTGCGCGAGGGCGACGGGGATGGGGATGGGGACGCCGAACGCGAACGCGAACGCGAACGGGAGCGCCGGCATGCTCTCAAGCTTCGCACGCGGGACCGCGGGCGGCGCGAACGCATACGCATGTGCATCCGCGGGCGCGTGTCTACCTCGAGGAGAACGTGCGGCGCGATGCCGGCGATGAGGTCGCGCGTCGATGGGCGGAAGCTCAGCAGCGCGGCGAGCTGGGTGTGTTGGTGGGCGGGGTTGTATGCCTGCGCGGGCGTGGACGCGGACGCGGCGCCGGTGCGGCCGCGGGCGACGGGGGGAGGGGCGGAGTGCGCTGGGCGTGAGGATGCGAGGGGACTGGGACTGGGGTGAGCAGTGCCTTTGGAAATGGGCACAGCGACTGCGACTGCGTGTGGGGGATGCATGGTGGCAGCCTGTGCCAGAGCGGGCGTGGAGCTGGAGCGCGAAGCTAAAGGAGGGGCAGGGAAGCAAGTACGAGAACGAGTGGAGCGATGGCGCGCTGCAGGCTTATTACTCGATGCAGAGCAGAGAAGCGACCAGCCACGAGCCAGCCCGTCCTTCAAGCTGAAGGTGAATGAAGGCGGGAAGAGAGGGGGGCACACGCACTCACGCTGCGTGCGTTTTGCGTCTTCGGTGTTCATTTTAGCAGCGCCGCATCGCTGCCGCCACTTATCGAGGCGAGGTTGATTCGCCGATGGGTGCTTGCGTACGGTACGCCGCCGTCAGCGATGCGAGCCACCTCTGGGCTCTGCTACCATCTGTCCGTCTGCGAGCGATGGAGCTCTGTACATAGCAACAGAGGGACAGGCGGCGTGTATCAGGCGTCCCAAGTCAACTTGCGTACGCGTCTGCGCGAAGGGCCGCTTGAAGGGAACTGTCAGCTCCCCAAGCTAGCGCTAGAGTAGAGCATCCAGAAACAGGGAATAGACCCACAATACTGCGAGCAGCGCAGCGCAGAGCAGGTTCGGAACCGAAGAACGTCGATGTTGCGCTGGCAACTCTGGAGCGAGCTGTACAACAGTCTCAGGGGGAGCAGTGGGCGTTATTGGACAGCTTCTCACTCACCACACACGACGATCTTCGAGAGGGCGGCGTTGGTACCGGCCGTGCTTGCTTGTTGTGCTCAGTCGCGACGTGCACTGCGACGTGGCAAAGGCAATGAAACCTCGCCACTAGCTGTAGATCCTGTCTAAGTCTTAGCAGAATAAAACGGGACCAGCAGCAAGCAGACCAATCCATGCAGCCCGCGCTAGGATCGGTCTCGTCGCCCGGGAATAACGCGTGCGTGAAGCTTATTGCCAGCGTTGTTGTGCTCATGATGGTATGGTGGTAGATGCGAAGCCGGCGAATCAAATGAATCGCGCGCAGGGATCGGCATTATTCGGGCATTTCGGGATTCGCGGCGTCGGCGTCGGGTTCACAGGGTGCCCGGATCGAGGACGGATTATTATCTGATTCCAGGCCGAGAGTATAGTCGATACAGAGTAAAATAAAGTACACTAAACCACAACTTGAAGAAATCGAAAGCGTGCAATCAGAACGTTAACAAAGCAGCTGCAGGAATCCACCGCTACTTCTGTGAAGAAATGTACCACCCCGACGGTTCCATGTTACCGCTCTGGCTGACTTGTTGCTGCCCGGCGCCCAACGCGAGATTGGGATAGGGGGTCCCGTTTGAATACCGCGGGAGCGTTTGAGGTGGTGGTGGACCAGTGTATGGGAGCGCTGGACGCTGCGTATGGCCATGGCCATAACTACCCGGCGCCGATGCAGACGCTGCTGCGTACGGCGAACCTGCGGACCCGGGCCCGCTGCCAGTGGGGTAGTCTCCCCCTCCTGGGCTCGTCGCGGGATATCCACCCCCGGGACTCGTCGCAGAATATCCACCCCCGGGGCTCGTTGCAGCATCGTCGTAGGCGTCTTGCGCGGGGAATTCACAGGGTACGCCAGCCGCTAGACATCGCGTGCAGGGGTTAATCGGCGGGTCTTCGGTTGTCACGCACTACGGTTGCGAATTAATAATGGGCGAATTATCGCAATGAGCAGCAGGCGCACCTTGCGTTTGCGTTGTCGGCAATTTATACATGCCACCGAGGTGCGCATCCTCTTCGGCGGGCCGGCGGGGTATGATGGTGGGACATAAAACGCGGACATTTCCATCGTTGGTGAGTGTGCGGTGGGGCTGGAGGGCAGGAAAATGAGTGAAGTGGGGACGAAGATACAAGAAAACTGCGCCTCACCTATATATCCGTTCTCCTTGAGCACCCGGCGCGGGAAGGATTCGCACTTTATTGATCCCGTACATCCGCGCGCGCGTCAGCGGTAATTTCACAACGTCCTCAACCCCCAAACCCAAAGCGCTGTTGCCGCGGGAGCTAGCTGGCCGTCAGGGGGGGCCAGGCATGCGACGGCACGGCGACGGCGCAAAACGCAGATCCCGAGCTATCTTTGGGAAGGACTCGGAGTTGTATATATTCGGAGATGCTTGCGAGGTACTCCGGTATTCATGAGTAATATCCCGCGAACGCTGTAGAGCTGCGGACGAGCAAGAAGCACCCAAGCCCGCAGTATCTCGCTCGGCGTGCACAGGTACATACAGCTACGCTGGGCAATCCATGCGGTGCAAGAATACCCATGGTGAATACCGTCGGAGGACCTGGAATACCAGCGAACGCGCACGATTCAAGAAAGACGCCTATACACTTTACTCGCGGGGTGCATTCTTGGAACCCACGATTGCCATCAAGTCTCGGGAATTCGTCAGCCGTTTGGGTGATCGGCGAGTTTGATCTACGCCCTCGTGGCTTGTTGCGGCCCAGCCGCAGCGAACTCTGCTCTCGTGGCTCCGGGGCAAGCCGGAGGCGAGCGGGGGTCCCGCGGAGGCACTCCGCGCAGATCCGTTCGCACATATTACAAAGTATTTTATCATTTACAGCCTTCCGCAGCACTTTGCACGGGATCTGGCTATTTTGGCTATTCGTGATTTAATGAGGTGTACTTTTTTCACTTGCCGAATTCACTTTTCTCAACTAAATTCACTTGCGCCACACTTTTCTTGGCAAGTGAAAAAGTTCACTTGCATCAGATGGCAAGTGAACTTGTCTGATTTCACTTGGCGGCCTTCCCGATGTCCCCGAGGTCTGATATTTTGACCAAGCCTTCATAAGAGAGATCCAAAACCAAGTCTGCAAAAATCAAGACGAATATTAACTGACGGGCAGCACAATATAAGGAAATAATATCCTCAGGTAAAGTCTGCTTTGCGCGCAGTGTTGAGGCCTTTCCAATAGCTTAAATGAAGCTACAATCAATGATACCATACTATGGATCATGCTGGAGCGTTCCCAGTGTCTGAAACAGTGCATGGAGTGCCCGAGAGCTCTGCACATCATGAGAATATTTAGTGAAACTTGACCACGATATGGCCGTTATCCCATGGATATCAAAGCCAAACTGTATTTATGCATCTGATAGATCATGAGCTCTCTATCGGAAACCTTCCTGAGAGTAAGAAGTCACCCAAAGACTGCCATCAAAGTCGACAAGTGAACTTGTCTGATTTCACTTGTCGGCCTTCCCGGTGTCGGATACCTCTGATTTTTTGCAAGGAAGCAGTCTGAGGTACTATGAACGTTCCTCTATATAAAAGTTACCACCATACTGCTTGAAAAAAAAATGTCAACTTCCCCCAGTAGCCAAATTTAGCAAACCAAACTTCACTACTGGCTCTCTATTAAGTATACCCATTTTTGAGTTCCATGGTGTAGTGGGACACCGAAATAACATATTGAGCCGCGCCGGAACGCGCATATGTGGCAGCAGCGGGTTCCAGATCGCAATGAAGAGTGACAATGTGACAAGGAAAAAGGGTCAAAATTGCGTATTTTTCCGCAGCTTGCTAAGTAGCCATAGGTTTATTATGAGTAATAAACTATCCCCTTCAGTGGAAACAACACCCAATGCTCCCAAATACACCTGCTCATCGTCCCATCAAAAGCGAGACAAGTTCACTTGTCCCATCAAAGTAAGAAGTTCACCTGTCCAAGTCCACTTGTGGCTCGCTTTGAATGTGTAAGCCGCATATGCCTCGCGGCGGCCTGGCTCATCGCTTGACTCGGGATCGAGAACACGAAGGCTGCGCTCAACCTGCCCGCGCGGACGAGTCCGAAACTTGCTGGTAAGCTCACTTAAGCTTCACATTCGTGTAGGTGTAGCAGGCTCTCACGGTGTCGCAATACTAGTAGTTGCCGTAGCTCATTCGCACTTTGAAAATTGGATTGAAATTTAGTTCGTAGACCCCACTAGGGGCAAAGTAAAGGGCACACGTTTGACAGCCGATTACAGTCACATAGCGTGGGACTTTCCAGCTTTGGACCTTTTGATACATCATGATGTGTGACCACCTTGGGGTATTTTACACCTAATGATGAGGGTGTAACTCCTGATTAAAGCCTGAAACAACAGGAAAAAATCCGAAAGACATGTCACACCAGACACAGAATGAGTCAGCAGGCAAGTTGAGCCGGTTCAGGTCAGCTCCAAACACAAAACTTTAAGATCTTCCCATTAGATCTGCTGTTCACTTGATGACACATGACTCGGATGTTTCAGAACTCCAATCACTCTAGGCTGTCCGGAATGACTGATGAAACATCAGCTAATAATGTATGACACAAGGAAAAATGCAGCGTGCCAGGCAGTGGTGCATGTGTTGGCACAGCAATTGATGTGGGCAGGGCTTACTCAGATCCTCTATGAACTCAATGGCTAGAGCGTGTTAGCACAGCAAATCTCATGAAACATACTGACCTCGATTGCAGGCAGTGCTAGTGAGATCCCCAAACACATGCTGGATTTTAGCCAGTGCAGTGCAGCAAGTATTGGTCAGCAGACCAATACTTGCTGCACTTCTCTGACATGTCAGTAACAACCCAGGCAGGGGGTCACACAAATACTGCAACACTTCCGCGGGCCTGGCACCCCTTGTTCTCAACCCAGCCCTCGCAAGAATGTTGGCCAGTGGGTCATGTACTTTTCAAACTGGCTCAATTTGGAATCTCAATTTGGGGAGCCAGACTACTTGAAACACTTTGCTTTGTGACAAGACACAGAAAACATATTTGTGCACTGCCCTAGAAATATCATATATCTCAAGATTCACTGTCACAGATTTGATGCAAGATTTGCTACCAAATGATGGTCATGTACGGTATGTGTGACTGTAATCGCCTGTCAAACGTGTGCCCTTTACTTTGCCCCTAGTGCCCGCGGCAAGTTAACTTGGGTAGTCCCTCCACTGTCCACTTTTGTGCTAGGGAACTTTTCTAGCAGCCTGCTGCATACTTTGTGCGGCAAGTGAACATCAGCGCAAGTGCAAGTGAAACAAGTGAGCCCAATATAAATTTTGACAGCTACTGAATGGACAAGTTGATCTGGCAAGTGAAGTTGGAAACCCTCGTGATTTAATGAAGGTGGGAATAATTAACGGGTTTGTGTGGGTCGTAGATGCCCACGTGGACCCACACATTTGAATCTTCTTACGGACCTGAAGATCACCTCTCGTGAGAGGGCGGCGCTCGCGTGCGTGGAGGTAAAGTCTGCGAATACAGTCGGAAAAGCCGGAATCTTTTGTGGTGGCGTCTTGTTCCCGAGTGTAAAAGTGTAAAACCGGGCGTTGTCCGACGGCGGTCCGACCCGGCTCTGGATCGCTGCACAGCTACACCTTCATGGTAGTTTTATATCTGCATGCATCGCTATTTTCCTGGGGTGAATGTTGACATTTGACATGCATGTTTGGAAACAGTGGCTCAATGGGAAAAGTTACTAATCCAGATTATCGAAACGAAACTGCAGAGTTACTTGTACCAGGTGGCACTGTGCATCAATTATTCATTTTGTTGAGTGGAGGTAAGTACCGGTAGGTATAATTAGGATAGACCTTCAGGTGTGTTTTCAGGTTCCCGGCAGCCTCTAAAACCGAGCTGTCCGCTCCCTCCGCGGGGCATTGTCAATGCACGGCTGACGAGACGCTCCCCCGCTCCGAGCACGGGCGCACGACATCCACATACACACCACCAAAATCCGCATAGCGCGGCTGCACCCAGAGGTACGGCGTCCCCAGCATATCCTCCTCCGCGATCAATCGGCCCTCGAGGTCGTCGAACGATTCCGCGTCTAGCAACGCCGCCATGTCCCCGTCCTCCTCGATATTCGGCGTGTGGAAGAGCGAAAGCGATTTGTTGGTACCGACAGACCCGGCGATTGCGGGCCATTTTGCCAACCGGGCGTGGGGCGCTGGGTGCGGGAGGTGCGAGGGCGGGATCGGGGCCGTACGATCCGCGAGGAGTTGGGAGAAAGTGGCGCTGGCACCCCTGCGTGCCGGACACGGGGCGCGCACCGTCACCGTCACAGCGCCGATATGGGGAATGCAGTCAACGGAGGAAACGTCGACGCTTCGCGGGAGGGCTGGTGGCGGTTCCGAGTCGATCGCGGCGGTAAAGGGCGACGCCTGCGGTTTGAGGTCTACGGAGGCGAAGCTTCGCCCGAGAACGCCCGGAGTGGTGCGTAAGGATGTGCGAGAACAAGATTGCTTCCGGCCGTACAGCCTTAGCCGGGTCATCTCGCGGCAAGTCGCCATCGGATGCGCAGTCCTCGAGGGGACATGGAAGCGGGTGTTTCTGCTCGATATGCGAGCGCCACTCTGCGACGGTAGGGGTGGCGGTAGCGCCATCTGGATCGGCTCTGCGGGGATAGCAAGGGCTCGGAGTCGGAAGGACTCGGTAGTCTAAATTGTGGATGTCGCGATGCCAGTGCTCTACGACTTGATGCTGCGCAAGCAAGCTCAGCCGTCGAGTCGCCGTAGAAGACGATGTACGCACGTTGACAAACGCGTTCCAGCAGTTGAGCACCCTCCCGCACCGCGGAACCGCAACGTCGCACTCTAGCGGCACGCGCACAGTCTTGGAGAGGCGGACGAGCGCGTCGGCGGTGACGACGGTCGACGCTGTGGTGAGCTTGGTGCCGGCACCGAGGACCAGGCTGCGGAAGATCATTCCGCGGGGAGAGCGCCACCACAAAGCCTTCGGACGAGATGGGCGCGGGAGTGGGAGAAGGTCAGAGGAGCTCACGTCACAGATGGACACCCAAGGATCAACACGCGGAAGCTAGCCCCATTGGGAGTTGTGTGTCCACTTTCGCTCGAAAAATGCGAAATGTTAGTATAGCACCAAGCAATTTTTCAGCTAAGTTTTGTGGCAATAAATTAACTATCTCCGAGTTCATTGTTCATGAACATTCCCATGTTGCTTCAAGTTCAAGTCTGAATCTGCACTGGCAATTCGAGATGTGTCTGCGTTACCACATGTACGTGCAGTGCTTGGATCTAATATCTATTTAGGCTTTACGCTTCGGGCAGTAGTGACAATGCCCGCTGCTCGTGCAGGCCGAGCAGCAGTCAGAATGCGCGACGTATCCCATGCCGCATTCGTTGACGGGGCCGTCGCCTGTATTTGCCATGAGTAAAATCAACACTAACCCTGCGGTCTGAAGACGACTTACAATCGATGTGATTGTGGGTGTTGAAGGGTTGGAAAACCATGGTAGTGAAGCTTGAAGTGAGTGAGTGTCTGGAGAAATGCCCCACTTGTCGGGGGGTATAAGTACCCGCTGACCGTCAATGCTCTGGTACGAGACAGCGCTGGAACCACGGCTGTTGATAGAGAGTACTTACCCGTTTGCGCGGCAATTTTCTGAGTATATGCTTAATTTTCTTCTAACTGTACATGTGTGGGCCCGGGGTCAGTGTTCAAGTTAGACACCCGCACGAAAATGATCGGTAGAACCTTTGTTGCATTGGTACGTATGTCATATGTCTGCCGCGGGAAAGCAAAGCGCAGTCAACGGCCTGTTCAAGCTTGGCTGTTGCCAGCCCAGGACTATCGACTTGCCCGCCCGACGGCGTCCGTCCACAGAAATACTGCTGTCAAGGACGAAAGACGCAGCCATGCTACCGGGCAACAACCTCGCGAGGTTAAGTGCCGTATAGGAAGTGTATTACACGGCATCGGAAAAATTCCACAATATGACACGAAATGCTGACTCCGTTAGTTCACAATTTCAAGTTTGTGCTGCTTACGACTTATGCTACTCAAGTGGCCAAAAATGTGCCGTACTTATGATTTGTCTTTAGCTTGTGTCAAATGGTCAGATTTCAAGTACTACCTCCTTGAGAGGGTGTGTGCCCAGTCCACAGCTGCATTACCAGTATTGCTGGATACCGCGGACGCAAGAGTATGAACAGAGCATCAGAATAAGGCGGAAGAACTGTGTAACCAATCGGCAGGATATCTATCTGAATATCCTAGCCCTAACCCGTAATGTCTACTTCCAAGCTATTCCTCAAACCTCTCCAAGATGTCATCAGGCAAGCAGCTCCCCATACTCTCCCGCCGATACACCACCAGCTCTGCATTCTTACACACTAGCGTCAACCGTCCCCTCTCCCCCCTCCCTCCGGACGACCGCCGCAATCAGCCCCAACGCCTTCCGCAACTTCCGCATCCCGCCCATCACCTCCCTCTCCACCTGCACAAACTCGCCCTGGCCCATCGCGCGCTTCACGACGCGCTCAAAAGTGCCCCAGTTATGCAGCCCCGTGTAGTGCTGCGGCGTCTGCGAGAGCCAGAGCTGCGGGAATGCCTCCTCCCAGTACATCGTGCCCGCGAAGCGCGTGGCGCGCGTGGTGAGCTCGACAAGCGTTGAGTGCGGGATGTGCGTCCCAGCTTGGATGACGGTGAGTCCGTGCACGGGGACGAACGGCTCTGGGGAGGCGGTAGCACGAGTAGACGTCAGCGACGAGGCGGAGGTGTACATCATGTACGCTCGCGGATTGCTCGCGGCCGGCGCGGGCGGGAGCAAGGAACGCAAGCTGGGGCTACGCATACGGAAGGCCATGCTGGAGAGCCGCTCCGCGAGGTCGTCGACTTCGACCTGAGGACCCGCGGGCTGGCGCTGGTAAGCTCGGTCGGGGACGTACGCATCCACCTCGAACCGCACAACCATCTTCAAGCCGCTCATATCCTTTTGGACGGGCGTGAACGTCAGCGTACAACCTTCACGATGAGGCGTGCAATACGCACGTAGCTAACGATCCTATGGTGACCCGAGCTGTCCGGAATGCCCCGCGGAGGCAGCGTCGCCTTCTCCTCGAAATGGAAACCATAAGTCTTCCCATTCATCTGCTCCCGGTCGCGGTTCTCCCACCGATTGAGCAAGATCGTCTGCCCGCCAGGCGCGAGCTGCATGTCGATGCGAAAGTCTTTCATCGGCTCATCGACCTGCCCGCCATTGCGCTGCCGGCGCCCTGCAATCCAGCGGAGCAGCTTGCGTAGCCCGTTGCGGTCCGTGATGAAGTCGACGCTGGCGCTGGCCCAGTCGAACGTCGAGCTAAACGTTCCCCCGCGCCCGCTACGCGCGTTGATCTCCTGCATCTTATCGACGGCGGCGAAAAGTGGGAGGAAGGTCTGTCCGTCGGGGGCGCGCGCGGAGTTTTGGTCCTTGAAGACGACGCCGGTGTCGCGCTCGACGGTGAAGGGGAGCGGACGGTCGCACCATTCGCGGGGAGAGCCTGATAGGAAAATTGGCCTGGAATAAGCTACGGAAGGCGACACTACCTGGGACGATGATGGTCGGCGAGGACGCGTTGGTCCAGTTATACGAGCCGATGCTCTGGAGATTGCGAATGACGATGTCCGCGGTGTTCTCCTGAGGAGTGAGCATCGGTACAGGGATACTGTGTATCGGCGTCGGTTCGAGTCCTTCAAGGATCTCGCGGTCAACTGGGAGGGCAGGCGGGGGTGACGGAGCGGCATATTGGCGTGAAAAACCGCGGCTCGAAGCGGTTCCTTGCGATATACTGCTGCTCGGTGCATTGAGCTACCGGAACAAAGTGATAGTGAGCACCTGCCTGGGTGTGGCGTGTCCTCCACGCGACGGTCTCCAGACAGCATCGGAGACTGAAGGCGTTACCGACGTAGGCGATGCGGCAGGCGGCAACGAGCGACGCGCCGCTGGTGGGGTAATACTCCGATCGCGCTCCTGGACGGACACAGTAGAGCCGCCGCGCCCAGCGAAGGGCGTGCCTCTGGAGCCTCTCCTACGAGCGGGCGCTTGATATTCTCTGCCACCCCCGGCCGCTTGAGCCTGTCCGCCGCCCCGTCCTCGTAGAAAAGTCACCGTGGATCTGCGAGAACGTAGTCAGCTATTGAGTCGTGTATTCTCTTAGTGAGAGCAAACCCGAGACTAGGGAGACTGCCGCCGACAGTGGCCGACTCGCGACCGACGGTTGGAGGGAACAGTGCGCTCGCCGGCGGCGCAGAGCCTCGACCGAGACTTACACGCCCTCTGCTAGGTGCTTTACGGCCTCGTTCACTGGATCGCATTCTAGGTTTGTCCATGGCGGAGGGTCGATCGTGGTACGCGGAGGGTATAATAGGCGCTCTCCTTGCCTCATGACCTATAGTGTCCGAAGCGGGGAACAAAGTATATGTCGGATAGCTGACAGCGTGAATGCAAGAAGAGGGCTAAAGAAAGGTCATCTGGCCAGGTGGTGGTTGAGCGTCAACAGCAAATGATGTCGTCACATCGTGTGACCCCCCTGTGCCTGTACCATGATGAATCTTACAGTCCAAGTCCTTGTAGCAATAAAATCACAACCATGATTGGACCTAGAGCAGATTAAAAGCCGCTCAAATGGACGTTTTCGATCCACAGAATTTACAAGTCATACAGTAATTCTCATTCAGTTGAGCACATTTAAATTTGATTCAGGCTCCGAAATACACAAGTTCGATACACCCAAACCACCCAGTTGACCTCTCAAAACTATTCATTTTGAGCTTGCAGCTAAGTTCCAATCAATTGTCCATAGCAACAGGAGCTTTCATCCATTTAACGGCAGTGGTCTTGTTTGGATCGGGGTACCAAGGTTTTTTTCTGATCAGAGCATCTGGTATCAAAGTTTGCAGCACAATAGAGTGTGGCAAGATGTCTTGACATTTATTGCTGATTTCAAATTTGTTGTCGGATTGGACTTTTTGGAAACAATTTAGCTGGGCGGGAATCAAACCCCGTGATGGGAAAATTGATCTTTGATTCCCAGGCTCGGGTTCCAGCCCCGCCCACCCAAAATGTTTTCAAAAACTTTCCTCCCGACAACAAATTTGAAATCAGCAATAAAAATTTTATGTAGTTTGTTAAGAAACTTTATTCACGTCTCTATTAGAGCTTATTAGTTGCATCCTTATTCTTTACACAGAAATTCCGAGGTTTTTCAATGCTCCACACATTCATTGCCCAACAAAAAAATTTTCACAAGGTCAAAAAGAGCTTCAGAAGCGCAACTAATAATCTCTATTGGGAAAATACATGATGCACCCTGACATGGGATTTCTGCCCCTGATATGGGCAGTCTGCACCAACTTTAAGATCCCCTGCTATATCACATTGCCCTGGCCAGCCATTGAAGCAGTGGACTCAGCAAGGTGCTCAGGACACAGGAAAAATGTAATTTGGGGATTTGCAAGACTTGTTTCTATTTATAGACTGAGCTTCTACTTGGTATTAGATTGCAGAATTAGCCTCATTTCAGGACATAGAAGTGACTTGTGGATGGAATATACACCACTAAGGAGAAAAGCCTGTGAAATTCAATAATATTGAGGGTTCCTCAGAGGCTTGTCTGGTCATGTGATTGCTGAAGCCATCATAATGTGACACTCACATAGTGGGTGGGGGATTGATAGCTTCAAACACCTCCTGGTCAGTAAGAGAGCAAAGAATTGACTTTATTCCAGTCAAAAGCACTCCAAAAAATGATCAATGGTCAGTATAACTAGTAAATTGACCCTCATCTGAGTTGTTTGTCCCGCCATGGTTGCGGAAAATTGTGGTGCTCAAAAACCTAGCTGGCAATTTTCCTGGAACAAGGAAGCCTAACCAGTCCTTTTTGCAAGTTATTCGAAACCAAACGGTGTGATAGAAGATGAGTTCTTAAACTTGGTGCAGAAACTCCATATCAGTGGTGCAAAAAGCCGATGTCGGCGGTGCATCAATACCATGGCAGCGGTGCGAAAATCCTCAGGCGGTGGGGCATAATGCCGTGATCGGCGGTGCATAAAACACATGTCATGGTGCATTATCACCTCACGCATCTCTATTAATTTGTAAGTTGGGCAGTTAGAGAACTCCGGGTTGACCTCTGCAATCTCGCAGTTGGGTCCCTGCATTCATTATCCCTCCTTATATACTGTACAAGTGAGGCTGTGTAAAATTACCCCAGAATATTCCATATCCTTCTAAGACTTTCTGCACATCGGGCGGAGCTCGGGGCAGGGGATGGCTCGGGCGAGCGGCGGCGCTTGGTAATTCTACAAATTGATTCATCATCTTCTCTAGCTCATCTAATCCAATAATGTGATCTGGGAATGAGTCTTACCAATCCATACCATTTTCGGAAACATAAGTAGCACAAACTTGAAGGTGTGAGGCAACTGAGTCACCACTTACTGTCATGTCGGGAAATTTTTCCGACGCCACCTCCTACATGGCATTTAACCTCGCGAGGTTGTTGCTCGGTATGTAGCAAGGTTTCGCCTTTCGTCCTCGTGACAGAAAGCTATCTGTGGACGAATGACCAAGTCGACAGACCTGGGCTGGCAACAGCCAAGCCTCAACGGGTAGTCGACTGCGCTTTTGGACACACCATCAGCCGATCATTTTCGTACGGTGTTGACTTGAACACACAGCTTAGACAGTTACAACCAAATCAAGCACTAAATACTTATAATTATAAAGGTTTAATGAAACTGCTGCGCATACTGGGAAGTACTCTCTATCAACAGCCGTGGTTCTTGCGCTGCCTGCATGCCAGAGCATTGACGGTCAGCCGGTACTTATACCCCTCGCCAAGTGGGACATTTCCCCAGACACTCACTCACTTCAAGCTTCGCTACCATGGCTTTCCAACCCATCAACACCCACACTCACATCGAGTGTACGTCGTCTTCAGATCGCGCGGTTAACGATTTCATTCATAAACAGTCGACGGCCCCGTCAACGAATGCGGCATGGGATACGTCGCTCATTCTGACTGCTGCTCGGCCTGCACGAGCAGCGGGCATTGTCACTACTGCCCGAAGCGTAAATAGATACAAAGTCTGTTAACAAGTGCTGATAAAAGAAAATTGTTGGGATTTACGATACAGGACGGCAGCTGCCCGCGTTGACGCGCCCGTCAACGCCGTACCACCGTCGACAGCCGCTGACAGCGGGGGCGCTATGTCCGCTTCGCGTCCGCCTCGTATTCGGACTCGGGTTGTATTTTGAAATTTTGTTACATACATCTGCTGTATTTAAACAGCGCCAAACCTGCGATTAATTCTTGTCCTCCTTCCCCTCATCTCCCTGCTCCCAAAACAACAAAAATATGATGAGCCTGCGGCGCGTCTGCGAGCGGGACTCGGAGGGCAGCAGGGAAGAGTGATGATGTGCGAGTGGTTCCTGCTCAAGGACCTAATCAACACACACGACGGGACGGAATATGGAGATTTGTGAGGGGACGGTACGACGGGGGAGGGAGACAACGGCGAGCGGCGAGCACGACGAGACGCGGCGCAGAAGACGATTGAGATCTCAACCCTCGGGGGAGCGGGAAAATCTGTATTTTGTAAAAGTAGTACATGCTTATCACCTTGCTTTAGCAGGTCCCCCACGGTCGAAATTAGTCAGCATCATCAGGTGACTGTGACCCTCTGTGTTACCTGGCTTACCTACAAGGTTCCCAGGTAGTGCCCCTATCTAGTAGCCTCTCTCTGGGCACCCATTAACCTAATCTGCAACACAGCCACATATTACATCATCCATACCCAGGTAAAGCCCCTATCTGGTAGCCACCCCTCGGGCACCCAATAATCTCTTCTGCAAGCACAGCCACATCTTACATCCAAAGTTCCCAGGGAGTGCCCTGACTGGTAGCCACCCGCTGGCAACCCATTATTCTCTTGAGCAAACACAGCCACATATTACATTCCCACGTAAAGCCCATATCTGGTACCGGCTTCTGGCAGTATCAACACACAGATCGTGTGGCACAGTGATCCTGTAGCTGATTCTTCTCGATTTACTGCCAACAATGCTGTTGGCTTTCTTGTCAAGTGGTCGGGTGACTTATTTTTCGGTGACATCTCATCTCACACAACAACTTGGATGACTGATTAGGCTAGATATTTCAAGTGCTTTATATTTGAAGTCAACTACAATAATTCACTGCAGTACTCTAAATATCCATGTTTTTTTGTCTATGTACCCGTAGACGAAGTTGTTGGTGTTGAGGATTGACATGGAGGTTGGCCATATCTGTTTCCGGATGGTGCCGCGGGTTATGCGGTGTCATAGATTTTAGCGAGTCTCAGGCACCCGACTGGGGTGGGCATTCGGAAGAATCACTTCCACTCACTTGTACAATCAAGTTTCTGCAGCTACTACTACCAATACGAGTCATTCTTGATCTGCGCCACAGCTGCCGCAAGTTTCTACAGTTGGAACAATCCTCTTCACTGACATGCACAGAGTAGAGGTGTTATCAAAAATCTGGCTGAAACTTTCCAAAACATTTAACAAAGAGTCGCAGTTTTCCAAAATCGATGGAAAATGAGCCATGTAATGTGTGACCTGGGAAATAGATGGCATCCTACCGTATCGGCAGCTCATAACGACCAAATCCCCTGCCAAACATTGAGCTAGTCCCCTTCAGTGAATAGAAGTGACTGGCTTTCCACGAAAAAAGGGAGTAGCTGACTTGAACCTCAGGGTGATACGAGCCGCACGGATGGAAATCGGAGCACATTGAATAGTACTGGGCGCTACATCGCACGCGGGACTCGCCGGAATGTACGATGGCAGCTCTGCTATGCGGGCGGTGAGGCGGGAGCGAATGAATGGGGCCCGGGGATGGCACACGTCGCAGCCACCGTCTTCTGGCTCTTCTGGGCACGTCGAGAGCGGCATGTCCATCGGGAGTTGGCGGTCCGAGTGCTTGTAGTACGTGACCAACATATGGTGACCTGTGTGTCCTCAGGGTGGCTGGAGATGCGACAACCCTGATGACGCGTCTTTCGAAATACCTTTCCGGCTCGACACGGCGACGGAGCCTCCAATCAATATGCCGCGGGTTCTCTGAGATGACCCCCACCTGGGTGCTCCTGGTCTATTTGTTTATTTTTTGACCGATAACGACACGTGAGGCCGGCTGGCCTGGACCAGTCAGTGGAGGCTCAGGGTCGTGCAGAGTTGGATGAACGGATGATGAGTACATACTATTGCAAAGACGAGTAGTGTACTATTTCATTCAACCCGAATGAGCTTTGGCGGTGTGACATCGGCTGCAAAACTGCCGATTCGTAACTCCGGGCCCATCGGTGTGACAAGGGGATATTTGCGAGAATATCAACTTCAAATTCCCCTCGAGAGGCTAAAAAAATGCCTGCAGTAATTGCAATGTGCACATGCCAGGTCATGTCGGGAGCACCTCCTAGGAAATGTGTACCGCCCCGCAGGGCTGGAGAGATTTTCTGAACTGGGTGGTCCTTTCAAAAAGTATCCAAGTAGGCCGTGACACCTGCCAAAAATTCGAAATAATAATAATAATAATAGTAATGAATGTGATGTGGGACCTACAAAATGAATGAAATACTACAGTACTTGAGCACCGCTGAGTGGCTTCCCAATCGTCGGATTGAACTTTAGCTGGATGAGATGCAGCACCAACCGCGACCCCACCTTGTCGCCTGTTCATCCCTGCAGCCCCTACACCTCTATTTTGGGCGTATCAAGAGTGAGGCTCCGAGAAATGGCGGATATTCAGGTCATAAAGAGCACTTTCCACTTGTCCAGCCACGACTCCGCACTGTCAGGCAGCATGGCAATTGTCAGAAGACTGATCTTTATGTTAGTTTTGTCGAAGACTTGAGCTGGACTGGACGACGCACCACCTAATTTTAATGTCTTACAAATTGACGCCGAGAAGCTGTGGGAAGAGGACCCTTCAGCTGTGATGCCAACAGGATTCCGAATCCGCCGAGGACGGCGACTCAACAAGCAGTGGCTGGTGTGTGGGTTTGCGGCAGCATTGAGGGGCCACGGAGACTGGAGTTAGTCGGCGGTGGCGAAGTGGATGCGCAATCGTCTCTATCGGTGCGGTGCTGGCAGGCACTTGATCTGAGTACACACTGGCGGGTTGCAGCGCACCCAGAGCGGATCACAACACTGTCGCCGCGCGCGTGGCGCGCATAAGGGCGTGACCATAGTCAGGGATTGAATGCTTGCGGGGCGAACTAAATAGCTCAAGCCCGCGCCGGTGATAATTGGCACGGATGAGCTCCGCGCCGGTAATCGGCGCGGCCGATTAGATTACCGGCGCGGACGATTACGGGCGCCGGCCCGGCAGTATCGGCTCGGGGAGTCTTAAAGCAGAGCAGATTTAGGCAGTGGTCTTGTACAAGAGTCTGGTGTCGAAGTCCCCAGGCCGATGACAGTGAAGGTGAGAGCAGCAACAAGCGCTGAATCGCTGACGCGGCCGCCGCGTGGCCCGAATCACCCTGCATATTCAAAAATAAATAACACACTGTAACAAATATGTACTGTAAGTCCAAAAGTGCGAAATTTCCCCGCTCCTAGATGGCCCAAATAGCCTGAGTTCATTTTGATTCAGGTTAACTGATTCAGCCCTCATTGGTCATGACACGCTTAACTAGGCAAGACTACGACCGTCGTGACAGTAGCGTCCCCGAGCTGCTTCATTATTCATTTATTTACAACAACATCAATGAGACATCGGGACGAGCAGAAAGTATTTTATCAGGTTCTATAGGAGTTGGAAGCCGAGGATCTCGACCAGCACCTCCTTGTGAATCTGCTCGAGGCTGCGGACGTGCGAGAGTACCTTTTAGGCCCCACTGGGAGCGCAGAGTTGCGCCTGGAGCCCCGCAACCTAGGCTTGCATCACTTGGCTCCCTGTTCGTACGAGTGCCCGGAGAACGAGCCTGAAGATGCGCATTGCGGGTAGTCGGGCTTGTCGGTATGAGGACGTAGAAGTTCGCGAGGCAGCAGCTCGGGCATTCGGGAAGGCAGCACGGTGATCTAAAGTCTGGATGGCGGAACATCCAGCTCTAACCGGGTGGTCGCACGACGCACATGCTCGTCAGCCGGTTGTTGTTCGACGTCCGTGTCCCGGACCTTGGGTAAGTCGTACTTGCTAACGGACGAAGCTCGCAAAGTCGGAGTGCTTGAATATGCGCGGGAGGATGGAATTTCCGCACTTGTTCATGTCATAGCCGCAGCGGATCGAACAGCTCGTCCCCCCACACACAGCCGCGTCCGCCTCGCCGTGGGGTCTGGCGCCGCTCGGTATGCTCCCCCGACGCGTCGATTCGGACGGTACTTGCCGTCCGGGTCAAGGCCTAGGCAAACTCGGAGCTCCGCGGGGGGTTTGGGCAGCGCGCGAGCTGGCGCAGTAAGAGCGAAAACACGGGTGGTGGGTATCATAGAAATTACTGCACCGGCCATTTTACTACTGCACCACTACTGCACCGCCAAGTTTCACTACTGCACCGCACCGACCGACTACTGCACCATGCTTGAAATCGTACAGGGTGCTCTATATGCCTTCTATACGTGCTTTAAAGTGCTCGCATGTTATAATTAAGCTCATACGCCGCCAATGACCACTCATACTTACCCTCATACCAACCTTGGTCCGACATGGACAAAACTCCTTAAAGAACTGCAGCACTCAGCCTTTTGGAAGTCTCTCATGCCACAGAACTAATGAGTTACCCCTCCTGTTGCTTCCGGATGCATATGGACTTGTGAGGTGAAACCGTGGGAAGGTACTGATGGGGCGCCACTCAGCCTGCGCCGACCGGAGGTTAGGCCCGAAACTGGGGGAAGTCCCTCTAATTGGGTACGCAACACCCTCCGAGGGACCCAGTACCCATCCCGATGCTATTTACCCTGTTTCTGGCCCTGCTCAGGCTGATAGAAAATCTCTAACCCCGGAATTCACCTTTTGCACCCTCCAAACAAGAAAATAAGACCCTGGTGTCATTCAAATGCGTCAAGGGCCTCATATATGTACTCAGAACGCGATGCAACATCAAATATGCCGCACACCACGCCTGGACATGTGCTGCGCTACTCCTGCACCACTACTGCACCGCTACTGCACCGCGGATAACAGAGGAACAAACACTGTTCTGAAAGTTTGAGCTTGGCTGGAGTGTGTGTTGGGCCTTACTGAATGTCTCTAGCATCAATTTGAAATTTTAAGTAATGTGTGCTCGTCGTCTATACCAGCGGTCAAGCTTGAGCCAACCGTGGGAATCAGCTGATGGTTGGCGTAAATCTGCGTCCGACTTCGCAGAAACATGGCTCAGTATCAGAAACAAGGCCGCCAAGGCATGTAAGTTTCTGTATATTGCTCCTAGCGCGTCTTCCGCTCATGTCTGATACAAAGATTAGGATTCAGACAGCCACATTATTACAAACCCGGGTTCCCGTTGTTCCACCGCATAAAATGGCAACGGAGAGAAGGAAATGGATCTGATTATACCCTATACACTCAGAGTAGACACTGTAATAATTCTGGTTATTTTGCAAGTCCTGAACCACTACTGCACCACTACTGCACCACTCCTGCGCCGCTACTGCACCGCTACTGCACCACTCCTGCACCACTCCTGCACCACAAAATAACACGACAAGGAGCCTTCTCTATGCTAAAAAAAACACCGCTGGCATGTCTACTAATATGAAGGGCATCTTTCCAGACCATCTCTCTATTTCCCAAAATCTGCGAGCTCAACGCTGCCAACAACGATCACGACCCCAAGCACAATCTGATTCTGAGGGATTGAAGCATGGATATCCAAGAACCTCTGTTGGGATCTTCATACACAAGGTCATCATTTACATCAGATGTAAATTGATCCCATCAATTTCTTCCAACTATGTCTTTACAGCTCATTCTACCCGGTCAGGACATGTAACACACTGGGAACTTTTTAAACAGAATTGATCAACTGATGGGTGTTCAAAATACCGATCTATGGATTCTACATGTCCCTCTGCTAAAACAAAGTGTTGTTTAAGGTTTGTTGATACCATCATATTTATTTGATGGAATCATGTCAGGTTGACGGTACACTGCCAGAGTAGCGTCGGACGACGATGAGGAGCGCCCAAGTCCAGATAGGCAGCGGCGACAACGTCGGCGAAGTTTACTGCACCGCCGAGTAGACCTCCTGCACCAGCCATCCGGCCTCCTGCACCGGTCCCACACTGCTGCACCACCGCAAAGGCATTACTGCACCACTCGAAGCAAAACCGAGTCCAACTCCTGCACCGGTACTGCGCCGGCCAAATTCCTGCATCACAAACACCTCCACTGAGACCGAACGGCGAGCTCGTTTGACTTAGAACCACCTGCATGTGTTAGAGGGGGACCTCATGCACCGATCCAAGCACAAGGCTCAGCTAGAATTGTTCTGAACATCGTGCTAGACGTTGACCAACATCTCAACTACTGCACCGCTACTGCACCGCTACTGCACCACCCCCGGTGCAGTAAATTCACCCATGCCCGGGTGGTGCTATCTCCGTAAATACGGACGATGCCCGCGCCGATGACCGGCCTAGACAAGAATGTGACATTAGCAAGCCCAAACTGCGACGGCATGATGCTCACCAATCAATTATGTGAACGCTCACCAAGCAATAACATCATCCCCGCGCCGAAGGATTGCGCGATGGTTTGTAATCACATAAGAGCAGTATATAACGCCCCGTAAAATTCAAAGTAGAACAATTTTTCAGGTCTGTCCAAAAATCACAATGCCAGTTGAGGATTATGTTGATAGCACAGCCACTGGATGACTAATCTGTCTAAACATTCAAGGTGTTTTAGGTTCCAATACTGCTAGAATAATGTTTTAAAAATTTCCCCAATGTATTCCAGCTAGTGATCCCGTAGCGTAAATACCACTTATTACTGTACTGCAGAACAATCTCAATCAGTCACCCACAGCTGGGGCAATTCTTATTAATTGAGTATGGTCGTGGTATACTGGTCGAAATACTACAGTAGCTAGGATTGGTTGAGAATGTGCATTTTCTGGTAACCATATATTACACATGCACAAAGACGGATGCAGGGACATATCTCGCTGTAATTCCATTCCTCTGCAGGTAGAGGTAGACTTCCGGCATCCACCAGGACATGGTCTGCCTGATGATTTTGAAAATATTTCAGTGCTAATTCTGTGCCTCACGCCCTAAGAAGATAGGCCACAACAAGACAGTGAAAACTGTGAAATTGATGCTACACCTTCAATCATACTGTGGATTTTTGCAGCATGGGTAGGTGACATGTGATGCCTAGGCAAAGAACCTCGGAAGAATGTGAGAAAATTCAAAATAAATTATTTTAGCCCTCTCACAGGTGAAAAAAAAAAATGCAGAAGGCTCAATAGCTAATCAGGAGGCTTTGCATAACCTTGTCTAGCCTGTGATAGCTGCTCAGCTGTGTGAATAATATCTAATGGACCGCAGATCCGGTTTTTGCTTAAGTATGAAATAGTTCCGAAGGAAAGCCACCAAACAATTATTTGTTGTAGATATCGTTCTGGCAGGTACTCTTCCCCTCACATTGGGGCTGTTGGGAGGTATTTCGACCGATTGAAAAGCAGTTTTTGTTCCTTTTTTTTCCCAAATTGGAAGCTGAGTCCAAGTAGTAGTGTACTTACAAGCTGAATCCGAATATTTCCGTGATATTTGAATGGTTCTAAGGTGTTATGTAAGAAATTGGTGGTGGGCTCTCCGCCCTACTCTTTCTTACATACCATTTCGGAATTATCGGTATATTCATGGAATGATTCGGAATCAGATTAAAATATTATCCAGTAGCACTCGGCCTTGAATAGCTCTGTAACGATGGCTAGGTATAAGCCTGGGCTAAAGCAAGGTCTCGGCTAGCTCAGGGAGCTGGCATCTAGTATAGAGGTCAGAGAGAAAGAGAGAGGAAAATAACCAAGGGAGGCAACTAAACCAGAGTCCAGGTGCGGGATACAAGTACAACAATAAGGAATAGAACTCGCCAAAAGTACCGTAGATATTTTGTTGTCAGTCTTTTTTGTTTGAGTGTCAGAAGTGCCCCTGGAGAATCTCAACCAGAACGCGAATACATCTGAGAAGCGCAGAGCTTTCTCATCACGAGTGCGCGACTTGCCTCTTCCGTACCCAGCCGGCGACCATGCTCAACAGTGCATACCTAGCCCTGTATCTCGAATTGCCAATGCAGATTTATGCTTCCCATATATCAATCTCAGGGAGAAAATAATGGCAAGGGCTTGTCTCGAACTAGCGCTTTGTCCGGATTTGGCCGAAGCTGGTACCGTGTATCTGCTCACAGCGTCATTAAGTATCTCACCGCAAAGACAAACTTAACTTCGTTTCGCGCACCACTGCTCCCAGGTCTGTTGAATTACGATCCCACTGTCAGCAGCAGCTGACTGCTCGTCGAGTTCGCCGCTGATAACAAACATAGCTCATTGCCCTCCGTTGCTTCCTTTAAGCGCCCTTGCATCCTGGAGGTCTTCTTTCTCGGCCAGCAAGAGAGCGGGGCGGATCAGGTGCGCTAGATAAATCATCGTTGGGAACACTGTGGGCGTATGTTTAGTCGGGTTAGGCGCCAGCTGATAAGCGCTACCATAATGAGAAGGAAGGCTGAGAAACCTGTATAAGAACGAGGAAAGAGGGCTAGCGGGGAGGCCCACAATGTCGTCGTCGTCGTCGTCGTACGGAAATTCGGTGAGTGTACAGCTCAGGGCAGTCCGTTCATGAATGAGCTCCGCAGGGATCGCAGTACCCTACGGACCAGAGAAACTATCCATACGCGGTGCGTACTGTTTTCCATCGCCCCCGCCCTCCACGCCATCGTTGCAGTCGCACTCACACCGACGTCCGTCCGGCGCCACAGGCGCCGCTGCCGCCGCTTCATATGGCGAGTCCCTTCCTCTCGGAGCCCAGGCCGTACCGGTAACCTTGAATTCAGCAGGATCAGGTTCGTCCGCAGGAGCGCATGACCATGCATACTCACGCCACGCACACGAAGCCCCCGCCAGCGCCGCGAATAGGCGGCAACCTGCCACTTCCGTTGTCGCCGGGGACCCAGCCGTACGGATACAGCCCAGCGCACCCGTCGACGTCCGGGCATACACACGCTTCCGCTCCAAGTCCCCTGACCGTCGCAGAACAGTATCCCCTGCCCATCGATCTGCGCTACGAGATCAACCGGACACAACTCTACGCGCATATCGACAACTACAACCTCACCGCCCCGACCAGCGTTCACGTCGTTTCCACCTCGCAGCGTACAACCCTCCTGCAGATACCCGTCGTCCCCGGCCGGCGCACGACGGCGCACAGCATCATCAAAGACCTCGCAACGCGTATTCAAAATCCGCTTGCACTGCAGGTATTCGGCACGTTCGAGCCTTCGCGGCAGGCGGCTATCCGCAGCTACTTCATTGGTGGTGCCGGGCCGCGGTCGCATGCGGCAACACTTTGGGATGGGTTCGCGGCGGGATACGCGTATTCCCCAGGGGCGGGCGGGCCTACGGGCGCGGACATGATGTTGGGGCATGTTTGGGTATGGAAGTTTTACCAGGAAGATCGGGGCGCGAGGCGGTGGATCTTGGAGGTGGGTGTGCCGAGTGTTTGACGGTAAAGACAAAGGGAAAATGCACAATGACCAATTGATATGGTGTTTCTGCCAATCATATGGTGTTTCTGCCAATCCGATGGGCATTCTGACCAAACTTCAAGAACTCATATTATACCTCACATCTGGGACCCGCCATTCAACCCACTTTATATAATACATATCCTCATTCAAAGAAAAATACTGGCTGCCCCGTGGGTGTTTGTTTTCACCATCAGTTGTATTTGCCTGTCTCAGCAGTACTCTGCCTACCAGACCCTTGGCATTTTCATTATCTATTACATGCTAGCTCTAGCAGGGACAGGACACTTTAAGATTATATAGAAAAAAGAATGGCCTAAGGGTGTTTAAGAGGTGTCTTACTGCAGTACACGTAATCGGACCATAAGCTCACGTGATGCTTAAGAGCTAGAAAAAGGAGGTCGGGAAGAAATTTACCTAAAATCAAAAGTAACTTATCCGGGCTTCTCAGACATCCAAAAATAAAATTGACAAAATTTTGGTCTAATTACTACAGTAGCTCAGGTGCGGAATCATGATATGGAATCATGATGAGACTATATATCTCTATTCCTGGCGCTGGGATCAAGTTGAACTTGCTTGAGTCTTATAATTGTGTTCTCAACCCTCTATACTTATATGAATGGTGGTACAAAATAAGGCACAGTAGAGAGTTTGTCACAAACCACATCTCATTTGAATAAAACAAGTTTGTCAGGTGACTAAAAAACCTCATGTACACTGCGAGACTATGGGTCTCCTTAGGGCTTAATTGGTATTTTTCTCATAGTCTGCGCAGGAAATGCTTCCCCATTGCATCATTAGTTTGGCCAAACAAGCATGAAGAAGGTGAGTCACCTTGCTTTGCTAGGTCCCCCTCGGTCTAAATTATGTAATCCACCATTTGACAGTGCCGATGATCCGATCATAGAGCTGTAGCCAAACAAGTACAAAGCTTCCGAGAAACCCAAGATGTCAAACCCATAATTCGCGAACAAACATGTACATCGGACAACACAGCCACTGATCATCAAAATTTGAGGTCCAAAATAGTATCCTGGCACATTAATGAATTCGATTGTAACCACCGCAACTCTCACAATACAAACTCAATCACTTATTTCCTATAAATTGCGATACAGGATAAGAGCAACTCCTTGAAAATTGCTCTGACATGCTCTAGCACAGATAATTCCTGTTAAACGACTAGGCATCTGATGCTTCCAAATTCACCCAGCGAGAAAACTCATTCGCCACTTGAATCCACCCGTACGCGCCCCGAGAAAGGAGAACTATTGCTGGAAGAGGTGTTGAAACCGGCAGGCTGCAAACCAAAGCTGCCCGGATGAAGGTCGACGCGCCTAGCCTGTAGTAACCGTACTTGCTGGCGCGTTAGCAGCACCTGGAAGACGATTTAGCTTTTGTGGCATAAGCGCGGTGATCACAAACTTTGCGAGTCGCGACGAGAACAGTTTCCTCGACGCCATGAGGATCATCACGCTTATTGGAGGATACATTGAGAATGCGGCGCACCAAATTGATAAAACACACCAGCTGCACTTCCACAGCACCGGTATAGCACTTCGCTTAGACCGTGTGGTGACATGGAAGCAACGCACAATCAAACCCAGCCGGCCAATACAACCTCCACCCTATCCCCGTCGACAAAGGCGCCCTGAACAAGCTCGACGGGGAGCTCATTTACCTCAGTCTTCTCGGCAATCTGACCAGTGAAGAATCTATACTGAGCACCTGCAACGGTATATCCGGTCACAGCAAGGAAGGAAGGAAGGAAGTAAGAGGGACACTTCGCGCGGCAGATGTGTGAGAATGAACTCACTAAGGTTTAGGGGCGACATAATATAACAGTAGCAGAAATCAGAAACTAGCTTTGAGGCTTATTTATGCAGCTTAGAAATCACCCTCTCGGCTCTTGAAAAATCACTAATTAATCATCTGAACGGGAGAACATAGAATAGCATTGCTCAGCAATGAGGCCGGATCTTGCGCTGACCACTCGGTAGCACCAAAAGTATCGGGACTTGTGCGCGTGCTGTATCCAGAGCTTATGTGGTAGTGTTACAATTTGCAGGGCCCATACACGGCGGGCAATTGCACGTCGTTTGACCATCGGAAATTACCTGTCCCAGGGCTGTCACTTGCAAGCCCTTTGTCTTGCGATCTGTCGTTTACGCGTTCATTTATAATTTGCCTGCACTCCTTTGTTAGCAGAACGACAAGCTACCGCGCACACAGAAGCGCATCATCCCCAAACTCGAGAACCGTAAGCTGTCGCGGATCGACAAGGTGAGCTTGGTTAGTCTTGCGCAGTGCAAGAAGCTTGAACTCACTATCTCGTCGCCCGGTCTAGTATTACGACACAATATGGTTTAATCCTCAACCTGCTCTAATCCGCTCAAAAATCGCGCCTCTCCGCTCCGTGTATTCTTCCCGCGCGACGCGGACCCCTTTGATCATCGAAGCGAGACACTGCGGTTGACCGTCCAGGATCCGGAGCTGACGGATAATTACACTGCAAGTCTCTTTGCGGACCACGACCTGATCAATATTCCGACGGGGTCGTCCTCCACAACCAACACAGCTCCTGTTGATGCAACATCGTCGGGATCTGGCGACGAGGGGGAGAGTATCGGCAGCGAGGACTCGGAGGAGGCTGAAGATTATAATCATTCGGACGCCAGCAGGGAGTCCTTTGTTTCTGGGTAGAAGGGCAGCAGCAACGAGGATCATACTCGCCGCTTGGAGAGTGTCACGGGTTGTTCGGACGAGGCCAAGGTAGCTGTGGTACTGAGGTATGGAGAACATCATTTTTTTGGCGACGACAACATGTACAGCTGATGCATCCCTAATTGTCTACAGCCGACCTACAGGATTACCCTGTTATTACCATTTTCAGAACAAAGGATCCCTTGTCTGCCGCCAAACGACAGGGAAATGACTGGTCAGTGACAGATGCACGACCATGCGCAAACGACATGTAATTGCCCGCCGTGATAGTGTCGGGCAATAGTAATCCAGACCCAAAAATATTATCCATGTAGCATAGGAACCTGGCATGCTGTAGCCCAATTAGTCTGTTGTCCTGCCAGTGTGCACAGGAATGTTTAGGTTGACATTGGTGCTAACGGGGAATGCATGAGCTCCGGTAGTCCATAATTTGACCAGGCTATCTTTGCTATGTCCCAAAGCCATAGTGTAAGTGAGAGACTGTCTGGTACATCTGCCATTGCATCACAGCACTTTCAAACCAAACTTTCGTTTTTAGTCTGCAGTTCAAAAAATGGCACATTAGGAGTTCATGTCTTTGCTGTGCTGTAGAAGGAATTTTGGACACAAAAACCCGTTTATGAAACTGAACCGACATTATTTTCACAACACTGATATACCTGCCTGCGCAACTTTATTCATCTGTGGAGTAGTCCTGGGGCACAGTGGAGTATTTTCTTTCCACGTTTGGAAATATTTAGTTGTTTATCCACAAGGTTGTAGGTTACTGGTACTCTGCATGAAATTCTATGGGATCACAAGTTTTTTGCGGAACACTGTTAGATCCACCAGGAGCCTGAGCAAAAAAAAAAGGTCCTGATTATTCATTCTGACGCGGTGAATGCACTAAAGAACACCTGGTCTACGACTTCCGCCATCGGTTCACTTTCATCCGGAGGAAACAAATTTAACTCGGACACAGAGATGGCTGCAGCCTCCAACCAGGCATTCGTCGTTGTAAATCGCTATAGCTACGCGGCTGTAATTGAAATTTAATTTTTGAAAAAGGTGCCCGACTGAGATTCGAACTTCCGCCACTTCCGATTTTGGCAATGTTTTCCCAGAGAGTACAGATTTACGACGACGAACGCCTGGCACCAAAGGGAGTTCCCATTACTGTAGCAATCTGTACGGGTGAAACGGTGCGCGGAGCGTTACGGTTTGACAAGCGATTGAAAAAGGCAACACCAGCAAATTTTTGCGTTACGCCCCCCGTGAGATTGAAACAGGCCTAAGATGCGGGGGAGGATATAGCGGCGTGCATCAAGCCCGTTGCCGAGGAAGAGGTGGTGTAGTTTATGAGATTGTGTTTTTCTTTATTTTTTGTACAATTTGTTGCAATTTTCTTTTGCAAATAGACACCTTGCAATCAGCCATTCAATGGCTCGAGTGGCTAAAGGAAATGGGTGCTCTGCATGCACCAGTTGTTGGATCAGGCCCAAAATTGAACTGAGAGTAGATCCATGGGTAGCCTACACACTCGCACAATTTTGAGCAGAGAGGTGCACACAGAGAGAAGATCTATCAGCCATTCAATGGCTCCAATGGCTCATTGCAAGGTGTCTAGTTTTTTTTCTTCGCCTTTTTGGTGAGAGAATCACGGAAAACAGTAACAGAATCTGATTGAAACACCCCCACCGTTATGCGTTACAGGACCTTCTGAATTGAAACGAAACGGAGGCGGTGTTATGCGTTATGTTTCACCCATACAGATTGCTACAGTATCAGAACTTTTGGGAATGAATTGACTCTCATAAATGTGCCACAAATTGGACCTTTTGTCCCTCCTGTCCCTCCAAAGAATTATTGGCAAATTGCAAATATTTGGGGACTATTTGGGTATGCAGTCCGATGTAGGATAGGTCCCGGAACACGATGGAAGTTATGTCAGGTCGCTATGACCACTGGTTGAGACACTATAAGCTAAATACCCACACAACAGAGCCGCAAAGATTATATAATCCGGGAGGCCGCCAACAACACACCATCATTAACTACCAGACTTTGTATCTACCAGCTTGCTGGAACAACATATCCAAAGTCCGGCTATGAATAGTAACCCAAGTCAAAATTTGCAAAATCAAAATTAACAACCAAAAAATTTGCAGCATCTCCAGATAGGAAAAACCTTACTAGTTCAATATTCACAGGTCTGAGTCTCACATGCCGTGCACAACTGCATTTCCTAAGGGTGTTTGACCAATTCCAAGATTTATGTTGCTCTCTCAGCCAAGAGAATTGAACCATCTGCTCATGTTGCGGGAAAAAATCTCGCCCATGACACGGAGAAGGATGAAGACGATGAAATAGACTGTCCGTAAAATAGGAGGGAGGACGAAAAGTGTGTGAGTGCGACTGCACCACTCGCCCTTTGATGGTAAAAATGCGCAACTGCACTCGGCATCGTCCCAAATGCCAAGGTCGGCCATCAATTGCGGCAATGGATTCCGTACATATGTGATGATGGGAATTAGACTGTGTGCTGCCATCCGACACTAAAATCTATTATACAAAAGACAGTCGTGTGATCGTCCAATCGTATGTTGTGCTGTCCCGACACAACTGTCAAAGACAAATGTCAAGACACAAACCTTCAGAATCGTTGTGCTGTTTTTCGCCACTCAACAAGCAGTCCAGACTCAACGGGCACCCCAAAGGATATCTCTCAACACTCTGCAGCTTACAGAGGGCTCAAAAATCCTCCACAATGCACCATGGTTCATTCAAGGACAAAATTGAGATGTATGTAGATGTGTGTATGGCTGTAGCACGGGTTGTCCGAGACATGGGTCGGGGGCCGCGCAGGCCATGCACAAGGAGTGGGTAATCCTGCTACGGGCTGTCCAGACGCCGGTCATCCGGACACGGGTCGTCCAGATGCCGGTACATGACATACACTTGGTCAAGACACATATTTCGACCATTCTTTAGTGCAGTGGAGTATATATATATATATGTCTTATACCGCAAAGTAAAGTCGGGGCCGATAAAAACATTTGGCTCCCCCGTAGCGGAGCACGGGTCAACGTCTAGTTTTCTATAAGGACAGTCGCACAAAATTGTACAACTCAGTGCTACTGGCGCGGAGATGTGCACAGAAGTGCTACTCTCACAGTCGCACTCGCGCATCTCTCATACCAACTCAGTAAAATAGATGTGAATTAATCAGAACCACTGCTGACAACTAGCTGCGCTCGGATCTTGCGGTGCATTTCAATTCTTGCAAGGGGGGTTCAGATCAAGAATCAGCCATATAGGGTGGGGCGAGGGGGGTCCGTGGCCAGGAAAAAAAATTGGTTGTGGACTTGTGGCACTTGTTAGAGGGCCAGTAAGATCCTACCACTACATAATCCAATAAGCATACCAGCCATGCTTGAGATGACAGGTACTGTGGTATTTAACTCAATTCGGCAGTCACACATCACGCACCCCCTGTGGTGCCGAAATAATTTTGGCGGTCTGTTATATGTGTGCAGGAAGAGCACATATAACTAATATCTATAGCCTGAGAGCCTATGACCAGTATCCGGTCATAGCGGCCTTTTGGCTCAAGTGACTAAAGTGTTGGCTCTGGGGCACGGTTGTTACACGGTCACGGTATTTCTCGGTGACTGCCGAAACCTCTGCGCCATCAAACCATTAAAAAACTTACGGCCCTGCGGGGCCGTCCATCAAAACCCCAAAGCTCCGTCGGTCACGGCGCGAAGACGGCGCGAAGCGCCGTCTGTTGAAGCTTTCAGTTCAGCGTTGCCAAATTGGGTTTAATACTACTACAGTAAGTCCGGGACCCCTCGGAAGTGTCTCAAAGCCACCTTGCTTTGCTAGGTCCCCACCTTGGAAATTATTAATATGGTCAGGTGACCAGTGTTATGTGCACTTTTCCCACCCTTGGCACACAGCCAAGTCTGTGGAACCTATTATTCTATCACTAGCCCACAGCCACAGCTGTTGTCATCTGCATTTTCTCACCCCCTGGCATACGGCCAGGTCTGTAGAGCCTGTTATTTCATCACCAGCCCACAGCCACCATTCTCATCACGTGACCTTCCACATTCCGGCCGACTGCTTTATCGTGTATTTTAACCACATGTTCAAACTAATTGAGCCGCAAAATTTGGCGCCACTATTTTTAAAGGTAAAGATGCCCCCTTGCTGTGCGCAGCAGAAAATATAGGGGCACTGTTTCCCTCAAAGACAGGTTCATGTTTGAACAGCGTTATTGACCAACAATATGGGCCTGATATTTTAGGCTCAAATCTTGGCGCCTTATTGTTGTGCTTTGTGGCCGCAGATCTGGGCCCATTTTTTGTTGTCTTTATTGGCCCAGAAAACTGTGCATTTTAGCAGCCCGTAATTCATTTCTTCAAAGGGCCCAGTTCTCAAACTTGATTTTCATACAATCTGGGCAACAGTTATTTGTTTGAAATATGGGCGTACAAATGGCAGCCCATAAATGTTAAAATTATTTCCAACATTTAAATCTAATAAAGGGCTCCGATATCAAGCTATTGAAATCGACGCCTGCACTGAGTGCCAAAGCAAGGTCTTAGCCAGCGAGCTGCTGGCATCTAGTTTATGAAGTTTGGGCGGAAACACCATGTCGCGTGTTCATAAACACCAGGCATCTAGGCCAACAATCCCATGTCAGTGGAGCATCAAACCCCACGCGCCTGTCCGTCAGGCCTTGATCGGCAGTTCATAAAACCAACTGATTTGGCCAAAACACCATATCATTGGTCAATAATCACTCACGCAAAGACAAAGAAGAAGCCAAGCGCGATTGTACGAGTATCAGTGTATCATTGCGGTTGAAAGTTCCCGCAAGAGTTGATCTTGTTACCTTTCGAAAGAAAAGAATTAGCAGGGGGAAGACAAGGGTAGATCTACGCTCTCAAAACAGCGCCTAATCCCAGTTACATCTGTCAAGAAGAATTGATTCGCGTGCAAAAAATAACCGGGACAGGGAGCTTCAACAATACCGATTATGCAGAACATCGACGCCTAACTTGCCCAAAGACGGCTCCATCTCCTTGGTAAATTGACGAACAGGCTCCCGCGCAACGTAGACCACGATGCCGTTCGACTGCCAAGTACGCGAGCGCGCGAGGGCGAACAAAGCATCGTCCGTGAAGTGAACGCACGTGTTCCGGAGCTCGACCTTGGTCAGCTTTGGAAGGGCTTTCGTGTCGGCAAGAACGCGCAGAACGGCGTCGTTCAAGACGATGTCGGGATGCAGCTCCTGGATGGAAGCAGTCTCGAGGATGGGGAGCGACTCGAGTGTCGCTATGAGGTCCTGCGCGCTGATTTCGACGAGGATGGACAGCGAAGTGAGGTGAGTGGAGAAGGACGACCGCGCCGCGAGCAAGCTCCATTCTGCGTTACTCCAGCGTCCGTGATCTCGATGCGCAGTGCAGGAGATTTCGAGGCTTTGAATGTTGGGCAGTGTCATGGAGGCAAAGACGTCCCCGAGTGCGTCAGGTCGTTTGCCGCCTTCAGGGTGCACTCCGATTTTCAGCGTCAAGATGGAGATGCGGACGGGCGATGCGAGGCGGCGGAAGCTCGGAAATCCAAGGCATACATCCGCCGTCGCCGCTGCCGGTAGACGGGAGAGTATTTCGGTGAGCAGTGGCGCGCCCGAGATGTGTGCGGTGGATTCCAAGGCGGTGATTTGGTTCCAAGGAAGAACGGGGACCGCTTCGGTGAACGGAATGCGGTATATATGCCAATACTCCGAGTCGTAATTGTCATGCAACTCGACGCTGCGAAGACGCGGCGCACGGTCGATTGGAATGAGGGGACTGCCGTTGGAGTAGTAAATCGTGACTCTCTCGAGGACGGGGAATGCACCGATGGTTGGGAGTTGGTAGGTTGACGGCAAGGAACAGATATCGACGCTGAGCATTTGAAAGCGGCCATGGTGCGCGAGGCAGGCAGACAAGAGTTTGGCTGCAACCTTCTTATTGCGGCCGGTTTTGACGTAGAGAGAAATCGGAAGCCCACCGCTGCGGTCCAGGTTGCGAATGACGAGCCGCAGTAGGGCGGCAGAGGGAATGGTCTTGATCTCAGACCAGATGGATGCGTCAACGGAGACGGTGGTCCACAAAGCAGGCGTTCCGTGCACGACCTGGTACCAGGTGCGGCAAACCTACATCCTCATGAGCACGATCCATGGACATCGCGCTGTATATGTATATACGCACCTGAGAAATGACAAAAAGACCAGGTTTCTGCAATTCATCCATCTCCCACTTCTTGGCGGAGCCGTTATTGTGGTATTCCAACTGTTCTTCGTAGATGCTCTGAACTTCCTCAAAGACGATTCCCAGTATCTCGCGAGGCACTGAGGCGATGGGACAGCACGCGGCTGGAGGGACCTCGTAGCGGCCGATGTAAGGGCAGAACCAGTCGTCGCTGGAATCCGAGTAGTCTTCGTCTGACATCGTGGTGGTGGTACGGAGTCAAGGGCAGATTGATGCCATCACGTCGACGAATAGCAAGGAGGATTCGGATAAATTGTAATGACTTAAACATCAGAAATGGCCGCACATTTACGGGCTTGTTTGCGTGCTTGATATTTCTATTATTTCTGATATTTAAATCTCAGAAAAAAAAATCCTCCATTCAATCCTGATTCCTCCTTAAGCTTGTGCCTTGACGCTTGCCCGACTCATATCCAGGTGGCGAAACCGCATAACAACATTGCACATTACTTACATTTACTAACTACCCAAACCGCATAACCTCAATTTCCCCCTGACTCGCCCCATCCCCAACAACGCACTCATCACTCACATGCACCGCATGGAACGGAAACGTCTCCTTGGACGTAACCTCCACATATGCCAATTTCGACTTGACGCCGCCGTCCTGCAGCGCAGCGGACCGGAAGTCCCAGTTGTCTTCAGCGGCATCGGCATCGGCTTCGACCACGTGGACATACGCGCCCTCCAGCTCAACGCCCTCAGAGCCGGAGCCAGAGGCCGAAGCAGAAGTAGAGTCGCGAAGTAGCCTACGCACACGCCGCACACTTCCCGGATTAAAGTCACGGATCACAATAGGCGCGGACTGCCCCGGCGCCTTGTTATCGATCGACGCGAGGCGTTGCCCCGCGAGGCTCGTGCACGGATTTTGGAACGTCGTCGAGAGGTGGAGGAAGCGCGAGCTCTGCGGGCCCCAGGTTGCGAACGGGAGGACCCAGGGGGATTGATTTTGCTCGGGGTTGCTGGGTTCAGCGTGTTGTTGAAAGAGTTTGAGCATTTCAGAGCGGCGCGCGACGACCATGATGCGGGCGTCGATGCCGGGGCCGTCCTCGTCGTCGGCTGCTACGTCGCTGCGAAGGATATAGTACCTGAGCACAAACATGGAGGACTCATCGTCAAACAGGAGCTTGCGCTGAAGCGGCTGGAGAGATTTCGCGGCGGGGAGCCGGGGCGATCGTGGCGTCCACAAGCCGTTGCCGCAGACTGCAGCTGAGGGCATTATCCGGTGCGTCGGTGCGAGATTCGGTAGTTCAAACTTGAGCTGTTGGATGGTTTCGCGTTCATCGCGTCTTGGGATGGCGATCGCAGACAGCGCATTTTCTTCAGCGTCGAAGGCGAGGAGGGTTTCGGGACCCAAGAATGTAACTGCCGTTGTATTAATTGGGATGGGATCCTACGACGGCCCGTCAGTTCTGGACGATAGCCCCACAGCCACACACCATAAGCTTGGTACCCGACATCCAATCAAAGACGTGCAGCCGGTTGTGTTGCTCGGCGGCGTCGTTAGGCGCATAGTGGAAGATGAATGCGATGGCGAGGATCGACCCGGCGATTTCGATACTGAGATCCGGGAGGTCGTACACGAGCGGGATGTCGGCGATGACGATATTCTTCGCAGCGAGAGGGTGAACAACGCCAGTCGAAATCGTCCTGCAGTCGACTTCGAAGCGCTGGATATCGTTGAGTGTCGAGCTGCGCGGCAAATCAGATAGGCGTCGACGAAGGAACGGGGAACGCACTGAGTTATTCGCAGGAATAAATCGGACGCGGGGCAGAGCTGAAAGTCCAGCATCGCCTTGGGCGTAACCAGCTCCTTCCAGCCCGTGCCTCCGCTGCCGAGGGAGAGCGTGCTGGCCCTTCCACCAAGCAAAGTCTCCATGTCCATATCGTACATGACGGTGTACGAGCCCTCGCCGACAGTGTACCCCTGGACGTCCGCCCAAGGCGCCGGGAGGGGCAGCGCCTCGCGGGACGCCGGTGTGAATGCCAGCCAGCGGTCTTCGGTCTCTTGTAGAGCCTTGATTCGGTCGGCGATGGGGGTCGTAGCGTTCGTGAGAGTCATGTGTTCGGGTTCGTAGACGCCGGCGATGTGTTGCTGGACGCGGTAACGGATGGTTGGGGACGACAGCAGCAGGTCGGTGAGGTAGGAGTTGCCTACACTGAGGAGGCGAGCGAGGTCGGTTATTGCAAGTTCGTGGAGGCATCGCTGGATGAGTTCTGGCGGTAGATCGAGAAACGGCATTAACGGAGATGATGGAGGTTTGAAACAAGAGACGATATGTGACGTGGCACGCAGGTAACTCCCGGCAGACATGGTTACCCAGTAGATGTACAGGATTGCAGCCCGGCAGGCTGTGCATTTTCCGAGAATCGTTCATGTTCAAATTTTTTGTGAGGTCTGGCGGCAGTTTATCCGACCCACAAGTGTACCTTATTCATCCCAGCCTCAATCAGGGCTTACCACCGCAGTACCTTATCCTGAAGTCCAGCGAGCTCTTTTGTGATCTCTACGCCCCGCACCAGTTTTGAAGATCCCTTCCGCGAGAGCAGCCATCTGGGCGACAAAATCCGCGTTGTCTTGGTCGCGGCTGGCCTAAATGTCTTCAAACTAGGTTGCTCATAGCTGGCAACAGATCTCGACGTACCGTCCGTGTATTCTCCAGCTACAAATGTGCCTGTTCTTCCCCGCCGTCCGCCCTATCCCGGGCCCACGCCTCGAAATGAGCTTGGAACTTGAGGAAGTTGTGTTGAAGTCCTGCCATGTTTTCTTTGATCTCCGCACGTGAGGAACTTGTGTTGAAGCTTAGCCACGTTCTCTTTGATCTCCTTATGTCCCGCGCTAAATCTGTCGATCCCATCCCCGAGCGCAATCAGCGCAGCGACATATTCCGCGTCGTCTCGGACGGCGTTAACCTGGAAGTCGTCGATTGGTTCAAGCGCGTCGTCCCGGACGATCTCGGCCTAAATGCTATCGAATCAGGTTGCTCATTGCTGGTAACGAATCTCGACGCACCGTACGCGTATTCTCCGGCTGTACCTGCCGCCGCCCATCCCCGTCGTCCGGCCCATCCCGAGCCCATGCCTCGAGAAAGGTCTGGCACTGGAGTAGCTTATCCTGGACTCCAGCCATGTCCGCTTTGATCTCCCTACGGCTCGCGACAACTCTGTCGATCCCCGCCCCGAGGGCAGTGAGCTTGGCGACGAAATCCGCGTCATCCCGGACGGGGTCGGCCTATGTCATCAAGATAGGTTGGTTGGGTATGACCACGAATCTCGACGCACCGTACGCTCTTCATGTTCCTCCGCGTCGTCCCCCGCCTCCGACGCCTCCTCCTCCTCCGGCGTGGCAGGACTGAGCTTCGAAGCTAGCAAGGCGGCAAGCCGCTCGTTTGTGTCCAGCATCCGCGACGCCGAATCCTTCAAGGCAGCCTGGGTGGTGCTAAGCTGCCGCATCTGCGGCTCCATGGCCGTCAGTCCCTTGACGAGCATTTCGAGCGGCTGCGATGGGAGATATATTAGCGATGGGACGGTGATGTAAGGAGACACTCAAGTGCTCACCGCGCGTCTTTGGAGTTCTTCGGCCGCGGAGATGGAAGCATACGGGGCGGGTAGGTGCGAGGATCGGGCAGGCTTGGACGCGGATGCAGCGGCGTCAATTTCGAGTGCGCTAAAGGACTCCGGCAGGTCGACCGTGGGCTTCTCGTCCTCCAGCTCCTCCTCCGCCGATTCCAAGTCGGTCTCCGTGGCGTTCTTCGACGTCACGTCAGGATAGAACACGCTCAGCAGTCTACCGCTGGGTTCCGGCTCATCCATCGGTGGCAAGTACTCCGTCTCCGGAAGGTCCGGTGGCGTGGGCGGAGATGAGCTTGGAGCGAACGGTGTGGCCTGTGGCTTGAGCTCGACGGAAAGGAACGGCTGCCCAAGGACGGCGGCATGGTTGGCGAGGATGTGCGCGCGTAACTGCTGCTCGGGCTTGTCTACCCCAATGCTTGGTCGAGAAACGTTGGTGCATCCCACGAGTGGGCACGGCAGAGGCTTTTTCCGCGCCAGATGCACCGACTCGATATGCGCGGCGCTCGCCGGCGTCTGCTTCCCGCGACACGGAGAGAGCTGGCATATACGCCCGTGTTCGGCGAGTTGGTGCTAGGATGTGTTATTTCGGACGCCGGGAAGATGTGCGGGGGACGCACGTTGACGAAGGAGTCCCAGCAGTTCAGTAGGCGCCGACACTGCTGCGGATACGAAACATCGCATTGGAGGGGCACGACGACGGTCTTGGAGAGGCGGATAAGCGCATCTGGAGTAATAGTCGCAGATGCGGAGAGCTCAGAGTGGGAGTTGAGCAGCAGGCTGTTGAACCGCATCGAGGACATGGACGCGCAGAGCAAGAGAGGAAAGATCGTCGCATCACACGGCGGTAGCAGGCGGATCACGTTCTTCCGAGTGAGATGCCATAATACCCGGCATTATCTGGGTTGGTGAGGGTCTAGTAGCGCCGCAAGGTCCACAGCCTGAAATGCGACGCCACTGAATACACAGGTTGGGTTATTAAACGCGCATAAGAAAAAAAAAAAAAATCGGGTTCCTTTTCCTCGAATGCGGAGGTCGGGTCGAACCGAAGACGTCGCGTGTTGAAGCAGTATACGTCCACGCAACAAAGCCGCGCGTCCTCCCCAGCTGCTTAGTATTAACCAGTGCGAGCAGCGTTTTGGACCGCAGAATATAAATCGAAGATTGCAGGTTCCACAAGCTTTCTCAGCTTGCGCTGTCCTAGCTTTTACCTTGATCTCTAATTACTGGCTTTATGTCTTTTCCGATGCTCTTGGTATGTCCATCGCAGAACTGCAACCGCTTTAGTGCACTGGAACGACGAACAAAAAAAAAGTTGAACACATGTCTCCTCACCACCCGAGCGAGGGTCGAACTCGGTTCGCGAGGACATGCATATTTGAGCGTCCCGTCTAATCTCGCGCATCTCGAGCGACCACTCATTACAGCCAGGTTTCACTTCCGCGGCTCGTTGGCGTGCATCAGAGGGGCCGACGCGCCGTGTAATTTGGTGCTCACATCCAAGTCCGATGCATGCTAAGACCTACTAGTATCCGGCAATGACAGATTACTGTCGGACCCTTCAACATAGCCTAAACCTAGCGCTGTTGCATTTTCTCAACGGATTTTCTATAGCTTTCATGTGATGTACCAACGTGATCAGTCGCGGCTGCTTCTCGCTTCCACGACGCATCGTTTATACATAAGTCGGGAATGTGGCCCCAATGGCTCCAATCACTCAACTTTACCCTCGACACCCTCGACGACATGCTTCCACTCAAAATCGCAACCCTGGCGCTAGGCCTCCTCCCGGCAATCTCTCAGGCGCGGAATGTCGTCGACCTGGGCTATGCGCAGTACCGAGGCAACCTCACCTTCCCCAACACCGTCGCGTACCTCGGCATCCCCTACGCGGAGCCTCCGCTAGGACAACTGCGTTTCCGGGCCCCGGTCGTACTTGACAAGGCTCGTGTGGCGCGAGAGTCGCGCGGCCAGGTCATCGATGCGACGGAGTATCCGAACTTCTGCGTCCAAGGCTCAACCGGTGGTGCGTCCCAGAGCTTGAATGCAGATGACCGGCGACTAACATGGCGCTATAGGCGGAGATGCAGGTGGTGCGGGCTCCGAAGACTGCCTCAACGTCAACGTCTACGCGCCAGCGGGTGCGAAGCGGGGCGACAAGCGTGAGCTGTCTTTTCCCTCTCATACCCCCGTTCATTCTCCGCCCTGACAGTCCCTGTACTCGTCTACATCCACGGCGGCGGCTACTTCTTCGGAAACCCCGCAAACTGGCCGTTCGACCACTGGATCCAGCAGTCGCCCAACGTCGTCATCGTCAGCGTTTACTACCGCCTCGACGCGTTCGGCTTCCTCTCCCACCCTGCCTTCGCGAGCAACTCGGCGCTCGGTCACCTGAACGCGGGGTTCCTCGACCAGCGGCTCGCGCTCGAGTGGGTGCAGGAGAACGTCGCGGCGTTTGGCGGCGACCCAAGGGCGGTGACGATTAACGGGGAGAGCGCGGGCGGAAGCTCCGTCGAGCTGCATATGGTGGCCAAGGGTGCGCCGAGGAACCTCTTCCGCGGGGTGATCGCACAGAGTGTGTATCGGACGCCATTGGCACGGCCCGAGCAGCGAGTGGTGCGTGCGTTCCTTGCGTCAAGAGTCCTGCGTGAACCTATCTCCTCGTAGCCGCAATTCGACCTCTTCGCCTCGCGCGCGGGATGTAGCGCGGGTAGCATGACCGCAAAAATGGCCTGTCTACGCTCCGCCAGCGTCAGCGCACTCGCCATGGCCCAGGACTTTGTCACAGGCGCGCAAAGTACTCTGTACGTCCTTGCTCCTCATCTCGTCCCTGGCTAATAAGCGATCACCAAGCCCCGCACCTAGCTACCGACGCTTCCAACCCGTCCTGGACGGCGTCATTTTCCCCGCCTTCCCCACCCACGCGCTGACTAACGGGGACTTTGCCGACGTGTCTGTCATTGTCGGCGCCACGACGAACGAAACCCTCTCCGGCGGAACGATCGTGGGCGCGCTGCTGTCGTTCTTCCCCTCCATGGACAACACGACCGCGCAGTCCTTCCTTCCAGTACGCAGTTTTCCTGCTTTCCACTAATACGAATACTAATACAAACGAAGGAATACCCGATCAGCGACTTCTCCAACTCCTCCGCGCTCCAATTCCAGGCTGCCACCGGCGAGCCGGAGCTCCTCTGCGCGCGCCACCTCATTGCAAGCGCCGTCGCCAAGCGCGGCTCCGATTGCAAGGCGTGGACGTACCGGTACAACCAGCCCAACCCGACACAAGAAGGCACTGCGGTACAGCACGCAGCGGAAAACTGGATGATGTTCCGCGGGATAAACACCGGGTGCGCATGCGCCTACCCTCATTCCGCGCTGCGGAATGCTCCTCTACAATTAGTTGAAAAAACTAACAAACCGCGCAGGACGAACGGCACGGGCGTTTTCACCCCCATGACGCCCACCCAATCCGCATTCGCATCGGAGCTCATCGCGTACTGGCTCTCCTTTGTGCGCGCCGGCAACCCGAATACGTTCAAGCTCGCGCGGGCCCCTGTTTGGGAATCATTCTCGCCCTCGGCAAAGTTGAACCGGATAGTGCTGCAGCAGGGATCGGTGGACGCCAGCGGGAGTTTTCTGGAGGTGCAGAGTGAAGGAGAGACGCGGAGATGTGAGTTCTCAGCCGGGATGGTTGGGGTGCAGCAGAATTGATAGTCCGGGACACTCCCCGTGGCCATTTGTGGCGCGAGAGACAAAGAGAAATGATATCTAGGGAGGAATTGCTTTTGTTCAATGTGTGCTCCGTCTGAGGAGCCCGACGTCGAGTGCGGCTAAATGGCGAAGAATCCCAGTAACCATACCATCATTGTTTAACTTCAGCCCATGGGCGTGGTTTATTTAACGAGTGAACGAACAAACACAATGCCACCGGAGAAAAGCAAAAGGTGTATCGGGGATCGAAGACTCGCCCTCATGGATAGGACAAAGACACAACGGCAAAGACCACTAGGCCAAGGAGAGGTCGATATGCGTCAAAAATCCCACATCAACGCATGCTTTGCAACGTCTACTGCTAGCAGGACTTGCTAGCCCCGTTTAACTGCCCGTTCGTTCATTCGTTCATGGAACCACGAACATGGCTGGAGGTTAAACATTGATGGTATAGATTTACCCAGATCAATCTATAAAAGGCCACGGCGGGTCTAGAGATTATTTGCTTGCTGCGGACAACTGTATAGTCCTTTGTTCCTTTGTTCCTTTGTTCCTTGTTCTTTGGTACATGCTGTCATGCTATATATATTCTTATTTGTAAATTCGGAAAATATGGCTTGGATAGATCAATTGCATCATTGATCAATTTCCAGGCTCATTACTGGGGTAGTCACAGGATCCACTGTTGGGGGGAAATCACACTCCCCTAAGACCCGTTACCGGGACTGGCTAACTTACCTAAGGCGCTGCTCGGGTGGCAGGTCTCCCGAGCCAATCTGCCTACGGGATGGCTTCGGGATGCCACGGTAGGCTCGGCACGGTGTCATGGGCGCTCGGACTTTTTGCTTTTCCGCCACCGGTCACACTTCCAAATCGGGCCAACCACTGTTTTGGGTTGATGGCCGCTGATGGCCGTCAACCTTGAGGGCATCAGACATCCTCTCCTTTCACTACCATCCCTGCGTCCGCACCTCCTCATCACCTCTACTCATGTCCGTCCTTGGCCGTGCAGCTCCCCCTCGTGCCCCTCCCTCCGTCGGCGGCCCCAAGCTCAATCACCGTTGGGGGCGTCGCAAGTCCTCGCCGACGAGCCCATTCTGACCGCGTTACAGTGCAAAGCTGGGTCCTTCTGCTCCGCCACTCCCTCTCTCCCTCGCGCCGCTGTTGCGCCTCGCCCCACCGTCGTCAACCTCGCCACCCCCTCGCCACCCCGCCGCCCCGCCACCAATCCTCCATGGCGGTTATTGAGATTGCTGGCAGTGACAAGGAAGAGCTTGTTGTGGGCCCGCCGGTTTAACACGTGGCCCTGTATATTCTAGAATTACTTTACACTGTACTATAGGTCGTCGACATGCTTGTACGCTTACAGTGATGCGAATGATGGCTTTTGATGTTGCCGATCAAGCCGATGTGTGACTGTCCAAATCGGGACAGTCACGCGGTGGCGGAATTTGCGCAAGTGGCGCTCGGTGTCACATTTACCGAGAGAGATAAACAAATGTAAACCCATCAGACACGTTGGATTCCACGTGTAATCTTCATTATTTTTCGACGAAAATTTGTACCAACGTGTCTTTATCTCATCTGGTGGGCCTCAATAAGATACAACAAAGATTAATGAAGCTCAATACCCTCGCCGCCGTTCTCCAACTCTTTGTCAACCAGTGGGAATTATGTTGCTATGCCCCGTGTGACATCAGCTCGTTGCGACATTTTCTGACAGAAATGAGATGCGGGATCGGCGGTATGGCTCCGGGAAGAATTTGGCAGAGTCTGGGTAGCTAGCCGTGGCACCCGAGCAGGGCCTAAGCAACCGCAACAGCCGCAAAGCTGCCGCATAGGTGCCGCATCTAGCCGCATGTGCGGCAGCTTGCTGCCGCACGACATGTCACACGCGGCTGCAACACAGCCACATTGTCGAAACTGCCGCAAAGATAGGGGCTTTTGTCAAAAGTGCCGGAAATTTGCGGCAGAGGAAATTTTCGCATTTCCAGTGCCTGTGTCTATGTTTCGACGCCTGATTATGGTTGCTCATGCCATGGGTAAGTACTATATTTATTGATGCACTAGCCAGGCCGGTCTTCCTGCGCCACCACTTTAACTCATTCCCCAAGTTGGAAGAACAAAGGATATCACTACTATTCGGGCTTAATTCACTCAGGTTTGACTATGTCTAAGATGGGATAATGTATCAAACTGTTCTGCAACATCTATGAATGCTTCGTGCCAGCCTCCGCTCCTATGCAAAGCCAGACAGAATCCAACTGTGGTATTGCATATCGCAAGTGCAGCTCGGTGGTCTACAATCATATCGAATAGCTGTACTATGGAGCCAGTTCCGACCGACCGATGGTTCAATGCCTCCATAAATCTGACGCTAGCTATTGTTGTGGGTCAGCAACAACCGACAAGTCCACAAATGGGCTAAGTCCGGCTGTACATCGGACAGTGGACTTACCTTCACCAAAATAAAGGTTGCAGTACCAAATACAGGTGTGATATGCACTCCTTACGATCTACTCAGCTACTAACAACTCGGGAGGTATCTATTCTAGACCTAGCGATTGGTGGCGCAAAAGCAGGTGCCGCGCAACTGCCGCATGTGCGGCACCTTGTGGTTGTGTGCGGCACTTTCACCCGGCCCCCCGTTCCCTAAAGGTAGCAGGAATTGCGGAAGTGTAATCAAATAAACCTTGGCGGTGGTCCGCCGCGGGCCGCCGAAATACATTCGGCGAAGCGCTGGTCGGCCAGCACGGGTTCGGAAGCCAGGTCAGCGCGAACATACGCCCGTTGGTATCCCGCGGGTGAGCCGCGCACCTATGGTACTTAAATCCCCACCACCTTTCCACCCTCACAAAAATCAACAACAAGATGTTCTTCGCTCTGCCAGCCTTTGAAGGTACATATTAACCCCTCTCTGCGCAAGCTCAGGACACTTGCTAACCCGTGCCTACAGATTCTGCAGTCTGCGTCAACGCCTCGGACGAAATGTTGCATTGCAAACGGTGTGGAAAAGACATGGGGGTGAAGTTGTCGGAGGTGACAGAGTCGACCATAGTGTTCTGCAGCCAGGACTGCATCACCGCGTCTTATGATACAAAATACATGCCCAACCCGGGACTGTATGGAAATCGGTGAGGTATTGGCAGAACACCTCAATGGATTGTAGCGCCAAGAATAATGAGATGTTTTGTTTTAGAAGACAAGGTCGCAAAAATTGGTGCCACTATTAGAAGAAATAATGCCCCCATATCTTGGGTGGCCGCAGGGTGTCTGTGGAAACATTCTTGGCCCTTTCCCGTCTGCCTCGCGGCCCCGGAGAATATGGGGCACTATTTCCCTCGAATATGGGCTCCTTTTTGAGCCGCCTTATTTGATCAACAATACTGTAGTATTTAACTCAATTTGGGAGTCACGCGTCACGCACCTCCTGCGGCGCCAAAATAATCTCAGCGGTCACAGTAATTTTTGGTGACTGCCGAAACCTCTGCACCATCAAACCATCGAAAATTCCCGGGCCTGCGGGGCCGTCCATCAAAACGACGAAATTTTCCCTCGGTCACGGCGCTTCGCGCCGCCTGCCAAGGCTTTCATTTCGGCGACGATGTCACGGACCCGAGGGGGTGCCGAATTGAGTTAATACTACAGTATAGGCGTGATATTGACCCGTTAGAAGTAGGCCTAAATCTTGGCACCTTATTGTTGGGCTATATAGCCTCAAATCTGGGCCAATTCTTGTCATGTTTATAAGGTGCGGATTTTCGAAGCCTATAATTCATCTCTTTAAAATCCCGGTTCTCAGAGTTGATTTGCATACAATCTGGCTATCAAAGGAATGCCATTCATTATTTGTTTGAAATATGGGTGTAAAAAGGGGGTGCACAGCCAATAAATGTAACATTATTTGCAATATTTAAATTTGAAAATGTACTCCATTCTACTCCCCAATCGGCCTAGTGTGCATTGAGTACTGTACTATTACGACCGAGAGTACAATGACGGGTGACGCCCGACAGAAAATGATATTTTTAAAATTCCGCTAAAATCAAAAGAATTTTTTTCGGTCTTCTCGGAGGCCGAAATTTCCAAAATTCATGAACTCTCGGTCGTAATAGTACAGTACTTGAGTTCATGTCTGATGTGACAACACATTCGCGTTTGGAATGTTCAGGCCGCGCAGCCGGGAAAACTTTTTCTTTCGGCGGAAACATGAGTAAAACTGCAACGGCGTCTTTGGGGGGTTGGCTCTTGGGGACACATCTTTGAGCTTGGTTATTGGGTCTTGGTCTTTATATATCAAATACCCTTACAACCACCGCCTGGTTGCATGCTTCGTGTCAAATAGCACCAATTCCACCTTTTGATCAGTTTAACAATTGTTTAACGCACCAACAGGGCAAATGGTAACGGAACATGGTGAAAATCCTTAGAGAAAAACTTATTAACTTTACATATCCCCTTATAAGTCAATGCAGAGTTGCCAATTACTGTGCCGTAATCGCGTGACTGCGGCCTCCCAGGTGATGGAAATGACGAGCTTCTACGGCAATATAGTACAGCTGCAAAGTACCCATTTGTCAACTCTTGTTATCTGGGTTCGAGTCCTGTAATTTCCGTTATTTTGTTTCTCATCCCTGGACATTGAACGGTTTAACAGTGTCAAGCTGCGAATCCAACATCAACGCATGCTTTGCAACGTCTACTGCTAGCAGGGCTTGCTAGCCCTGTTTAACTGCCCGTTCGTTCATTCGTTCATTGAACCACGAACATGGCTGCAGGTTAAACATTGATGGTATAGATTTACAAGAATATCCGTGGATCTCGTAAGCGCGCAGAATCTCTGGTTCGGTCCGGGGTCGGGGCCGCTCTCACGGAGATGGTACCGTTTTTGTTCGATGTTTAATTGCACGGAACAAAGTATGCTCTCCTGTCAAAATTTAACAAAGAACACTGTGAGGTGTACTTTTTTCATTTGCCGAATTCACTTTTCTCAACTAAATTCACTTGCGCCACACTTTTCTTGGCAAGTGAAAAAGTTCACTTGCATCAGATGGCAAGTGAACTTGTCTGATTTCACTTGGCGGCCTTCCCGATGTCCCCGAGGTCTGATATTTTGACCAAGCCTTCATAAGAGAGATCCAAAACCAAGTCTGCAAAAATCAAGACGAATATTAACTGACGGGCAGCACAATATAAGGAAATAATATCCTCAGGTAAAGTCTGCTTTGCGCGCAGTGTTGAGGCCTTTCCAATAGCTTAAATGAAGCTACAATCAATGATACCATACTATGGATCATGCTGGAGCGTTCCCAGTGTCTGAAACAGTGCATGGAGTGCCCGAGAGCTCTGCACATCATGAGAATATTTAGTGAAACTTGACCACGATATGGCCGTTATCCCATGGATATCAAAGCCAAACTGTATTTATGCATCTGATAGATCATGAGCTCTCTATCGGAAACCTTCCTGAGAGTAAGAAGTCACCCAAAGACTGCCATCAAAGTCGACAAGTGAACTTGTCTGATTTCACTTGTCGGCCTTCCCGGTGTCGGATACCTCTGATTTTTTGCAAGGAAGCAGTCTGAGGTACTATGAACGTTCCTCTATATAAAAGTTACCACCATACTGCTTGAAAAAAAAAATGTCAACTTCCCCCAGTAGCCAAATTTAGCAAACCAAACTTCACTACTGGCTCTCTATTAAGTATACCCATTTTTGAGTTCCATGGTGTAGTGGGACACCGAAATAACATATTGAGCCGCGCCGGAACGCGCATATGTGGCAGCAGCGGGTTCCAGATCGCAATGAAGAGTGACAATGTGACAAGGAAAAAGGGTCAAAATTGCGTATTTTTCCGCAGCTTGCTAAGTAGCCATAGGTTTATTATGAGTAATAAACTATCCCCTTCAGTGGAAACAACACCCAATGCTCCCAAATACACCTGCTCATCGTCCCATCAAAAGCGAGACAAGTTCACTTGTCCCATCAAAGTAAGAAGTTCACCTGTCCAAGTCCACTTGTGGCTCGCTTTGAATGTGTAAGCCGCATATGCCTCGCGGCGGCCTGGCTCATCGCTTGACTCGGGATCGAGAACACGAAGGCTGCGCTCAACCTGCCCGCGCGGACGAGTCCGAAACTTGCTGGTAAGCTCACTTAAGCTTCACATTCGTGTAGGTGTAGCAGGCTCTCACGGTGTCGCAATACTAGTAGTTGCCGTAGCTCATTCGCACTTTGAAAATTGGATTGAAATTTAGTTCGTAGACCCCACTAGGGGCAAAGTAAAGGGCACACGTTTGACAGCCGATTACAGTCACATAGCGTGGGACTTTCCAGCTTTGGACCTTTTGATACATCATGATGTGTGACCACCTTGGGGTATTTTACACCTAATGATGAGGGTGTAACTCCTGATTAAAGCCTGAAACAACAGGAAAAAATCCGAAAGACATGTCACACCAGACACAGAATGAGTCAGCAGGCAAGTTGAGCCGGTTCAGGTCAGCTCCAAACACAAAACTTTAAGATCTTCCCATTAGATCTGCTGTTCACTTGATGACACATGACTCGGATGTTTCAGAACTCCAATCACTCTAGGCTGTCCGGAATGACTGATGAAACATCAGCTAATAATGTATGACACAAGGAAAAATGCAGCGTGCCAGGCAGTGGTGCATGTGTTGGCACAGCAATTGATGTGGGCAGTGCTTACTCAGATACTCTATGAACTCAATGGCTAGAGTGTGTTAGCACAGCAAATCTCATGAAACATACTGATCTCGATTGCAGGCAGTGCTATTGAGATCCCCAAACACATGCTGGATTTTAGCCAGTGCAGTGCAGCACGTATTGGTCAGCAGACCAATACTTGCTGCACTTCTCTGACATGTCAGTAACAACCCAGGCAGGGGGTCACACAAATACTGCAACCCCTCGCAAGAATGTTGGCCAGTGAGTCATGTACTTTTCAAACTGGCTCAATTTGGAATCTCAATTTGGGGAGCCAGACTACTTGAAACACTTTGCTTTGTGACAAGACACAGAAAACATATTTGTGCACTGCCCTAGAAATATCATATATCTCAAGATTCACTGTCACAGATTTGATGCAAGATTTGCTACCAAATGATGGTCATGTACGGTATGTGTGACTGTAATCGCCTGTCAAACGTGTGCCCTTTACTTTGCCCCTAGTGCCCGCGGCAAGTTAACTTGGGTAGTCCCTCCACTGTCCACTTTTGTGCTAGGGAACTTTTCTAGCAGCCTGCTGCATACTTTGTGCGGCAAGTGAACATCAGCGCAAGTGCAAGTGAAACAAGTGAGCCCAATATAAATTTTGACAGCTACTGAATGGACAAGTTGATCTGGCAAGTGAAGTTGGAAACCCTCAGAACACTGTTGATGTTAGAGTAGGCAATTTATCAAGGTTGTGGTAGAAGCAAGCACCCCGCCGTAGGAGAAATAAAACGGTCCCGTTTAAAAGATTTATAGCATACATATAATGGTGTGAATAAGAGAAAATTATTTTGAGCAAGATTTCACATGTATAATGCACCTTGAGCTAGGCCAATGTTGGAATGAAATCATGGCAGGAAAAAGCGACAATGATTTGTGGGGTATAGTGTCTTTTATAAGCCTGGATTTTTGTATCAAATTGTCCGGGATGGCACAATGTAGAAGACATTATACTAAATCACGGGACATCTACTGCTGGGTGAAGGTCTCGGCTAGCACAGGGAGTTGGCATCTAGTACCTAACAACAGAATTCAATGCAAGTTACTGTGTGGCCAGGGATAAAGTAGTCGAGAGAGGTGGGGGAGAGGACAGAGCGCATTAACAGGTTGCAGAGTACGATCGAGACGATAAGTCTATGGGTCGCTGCGCACTCGAACGAGCCCCCCGCGCGCAGATTCGAAAATCATTCAACTTGATTCATATTATCCCAAACCGCAGTCGCTAACGAACACCGTGCAACCTCGTTCCGCGGCGTAAGTACATTTAAATCCCAGGCTCACCGAACGGCGCGACAGGCTGCGTGCACCCCGGGGCCGCACTCGCGGTTTCAAACGTGATGTTCAACAAAAACTCGACGTTTTGCTTGAAGATCCCTGTGAGGTTGCCCGCCAGCGTCGACGCGATGTGACCGTTTTGGTCCCAATACGACGTGCAGGCCTGCGAGGGGTCGGTTCAGCTTGAGAAGGAGGGAGCTATCGCACTCACGAAGCTGCTGTTCCAGGGCGCGGGCGCAGGAGGGTCGAGGACGAACACCCCGTCGGCGTTGTTGCGCCCGGGGGCCGAGAGGCCAGCCCGGATGGTGTTGCTGTCGGCGGTGATGGTCTCAGCGCTGATTACACCGTTGGTGCGGAACCAGTTGTCTGGGAATGTCTGCAGGCATTGGATATCGGCCTGCGCTGGATGACAGATAACATGTACACACCTGGTTGCGGAAGAAGGAACCAACGATAGGCAGGGTAGCGAGTTTGGTCGTGCCTGCGCGTATGCGTCAGCAACGGCACCAACGAAAGGGCCCGGTTTACCATTTGCGAAAACATCTAGGATGAAGCTATCCGCTGCAGCCACTCCGGCGAGTCTCGACGGATTGAGCGTGAACTACCGCCCGTCGCATAAGCATATCGCTGAACGCCGGGCTGCCATAGACACACCTGCGCGTTCGCTGCCTGATCCCTCTCAATCGCAGCCGCGCTAATCGCAATGAACGTCTGGATGTTGAACACGGTGTTGTTCCCGTCCGGCCCATCGCCTCCAAACTTGCCTAGTTGAAGCAGTGCCTACCATGGGTTTAGTGTTCAACGTTGGAAGAGGGCGGGGCAGAGCGGAGCAGGAGGCGCGTACTAGATCGTATAATATATCCTGAAAGTCACGATTATCGCCGATGAAGGCGTCTTGGCGCGTTATGGAGGCGTCACCTGCGTATATGGTGTCAAGACAACAGTTTTTGCGAGCACGTCAAGATGCGAGCTACTGCGGACACGGCTCCAGGCATGGAGCAGAGACACACACCTTCGAAGCGTCCATGCGCCGCGATACCCCGAGTTGTCGGGCCATCGATCTTCCCGGGAAGAGGCGGCACGAGCGGGGTGACGCCGCCGATGGAGAGTTTGTTAATAAAAACGTTGCCGCGGGACAGCTGCAGGTTGGGAGAGTTTGAACGCCAGCAAAGCGGAAAAGGAAGGGCAGACGAACGAAGTTGTTCGCAGCCAGAACCGCGGCGACAGCTTGTGGCAAGTTAAATGCCTGGATGCCGAAGCGTCAGTTTCAAAAGCGAAGGCGAAGGCGACGGGGAGGCAGCATCCGCACCTCCATCATGCCATTCATGAGTTCCTCGAAAGACGCAACTCCGCTATAGATGAGCTTAGAAAGTAGATGGAACGAGAGGTAAGGCGCCATACTTCCTGGGGATGTATCCGTGGTTGGCGAGCGTGTTCATGGCCGCTGGGAGGCGGATCTGTCACCACCTGATATCGAGAAAGTCAAGAGGGCTCACGGCAAGCTATAGAAGGGTCGGCGCGGTCATATTAATAGTGTCCCTGGCTACGCACGGCCTCGCTGGTCATCGGGGCCAGGCGCTTTGAACGGATGAGCGGCGTCGGGGATTCTCTTTAGGCTCGTATCCGTCGGCTGGGGCGGGAGGCTCATCGGGACACCAGTTTGGCCATCTTGGATATCGGTTGCAGCAGCAAGTGCGAGCAGGGAGGGGAGTGCGAGGCAAATGAGGAGTCGCATTGGAAGCGGCGAGTCGCTGCTACAAGCGGCGAGGATTTTATATGTGGTCGCGCAGACGGGGGCAGCCGGAGCAATCAACACCAAGTTTGCTCTGGAGCGCATTCCGCTGTGAGATGACTGAGGTAGGCTAGACTGGAACAAATCTGTACCAGTCAAATCCGCGAGACGGGAGTGGCTGCGGCGTTCAAAGTCTGCATGTCTAAGGAGAAAAATTCTGTTTGTAAGCCCCAGTCGAGGTATTTTTACGGACGGCGGCAGCAGCTAGTTCGTAGTGTCCGATTCCGGTGCCCGTTCGACGACTGATTCGTACGCCCGAGGTGGTTTTTTTTTCGGCTTCGTAAGATGGATTTAGAGGTTTCCCCGTGGCGTCGAGTTTGGTCTCGGAGTTGCCGCCGCCGCCGCCGCCGTCGTCGCCGTAGTCCTAATGGTCGAATCAGAGCCCGTCGACTCTCAAGTCTCTGCTTGGAGAGCTCGGTCAATAGGCGTCGTCGGAAGTGCGAGCACTTACAGCCGAGACTTCGTGCCACTCTGGTTGCTGTGTTGAGAAGCATGCCACTGAAAGCTGTTGAGATGCCGACGCGGAGAAATGCCCTTGGGGGATGAGATTCCAGCGAGGATTGAGGAGCGGTAGGAGATGACGAGAGTCGGAGCCGACGAAAGCACATGAGACGCGTGCTGCTCGGGCGGAGTCTCGTCGCCGGACATTGCATGGCCGGAGAGCTTCGCCGCACGGACTTCTTGAGCTTGGTCGCGGAGCGCCGGGTCTTGTTCTCATCGAGCGGTCGACATCGGAGTCGGGATCAGGAAGGGTCACATTTCTCAGAGTTGCACGGGACGAACCTGGCATTCGATTTGCGTGGCAATCATATCCTCCGAAGCAGGGTAGCTAGCGTCGCGGATGTGCGCCTCCGCTTCCAAACTCGGGATCAACTGCGAAACACATAAATGCGTCAACGTAGTGTTCCCAAAGAAAAAGGCACATACCAGCGGACTGTGGAGGCACGACGACTTTTGATAAGCGCCCTTAGTTAAAAATCAAGGGGCCTGAATGTCGTTAATTTGTAGCAAAGACGTCGACATCGACAGTACTATGCGTTCTAGAAAGGCAGGGGACGATAGCGCGATATAGCGATACAAGCAAGATGCGATATGTACAGGTTTGAGTGTGAATGGAGTCTACATGGCGTTTGGAGGGTCTATGCAAGTAGCAGCAGCAGGAAGCGTTTCTGTGACAGTGCCATTCGCATTCGCCCCGTCCCCCCTCGCGGCTGCGCCACCTCCCGGAAGACCATCTGGGTGCTTGGCATGGCTTCCGTTGACGGCGGGAGCTGCTACTGCGCTTATCTCGGGCGCAGCAGAGGCCGGCGTAGATGCGGGGACAGCTGCAGGCGCAAGCGCAGGGACGGGCATCGACATTGCTGGTACCTCCGCGCCCGGAATCCGCATCGTGCCCCCATTAGCACCCATAATCACGGGCATCGGCGGCATCGCGTACCCCATCCCCATTCCCGCATTCGCATTCGCTCCCCCATTCGCCTTCTCCGCCATCCTCTCCCTCCGCTCGCGCACCTTCTGCCTACGCTCCTCCCGCAACCTCGCGCGCTCTTCCCGTTCGTCCCGCTCGCGCTGTACCCACGCAGGCGCGTTGCGCGCCGCGGTGATGGGAGCGGCCTTGTACCCTTGGAGATACCCCTGCAACTCGGCTGTGGTGAACTCGCTTTCTGGGATGCGCGAGGCGAATATCGCGGCGAGGCGGGCGAGGGTCAATGGCGTCTGGGCCGGGGCCGCGTCGAGTTCTGGGTCGGGGGTATCCGAGGGCGCGTGGAGGTCACGGTAGTACGATGGTGGTGGGGAGGAGCGCGTCGTCGGGCCCGTCGTCGACGCGTTAGTCTCAGGCTCAAGCTCGAACATCTCCCCGCCCGCAAGCTCCGGAAACCGCTTCGCGGGGAAGAACCGCGCAAAGAGCGCCTCCGCCTGTCCGTTTGTCGCCATCTCGTACTGGACCTTGACGTCGATCCGCCCGGGGCGCATGAGCGCCGCATCTAGTCGGTCGATATGGTTCGTAGTCGCAAAGAACAGCTTGCCCTCCTCACTGCCGACCCCGTCGATGACGTTGAGTAGTCCGGAGAGCGTGACGGCGGTCTTGGCTGCGGGAACGGCCATGCGCGCCATTCCGCGCATCGCGCGGCTGGGGTTGGTGTTGTGCATGAAGGCGGCGTAGGCGGCGTCGTCTAGGTCCGCGTCCTCGTCGTCCCGCGAGGGAAAGGCGCAGTCGATGTCCTCGATGACGAAGATGCCGTGTTTGGGGATGGCGCTGGCGGCGCGCTGGAGATACGCGTCGTCGACGCTGACAACTGTGTTAGTGGGAGGAAAACAAGGAAGAAACCGCGACGTACAACCGAGAGGAGAGAGGAAGCACGTAGATCTCGAGGTTCAGAGCACCAGCAAGCGCGTATATGGTCGAGGCTGCAGAGCTTGTCAGGAGACGATAACGTCTAGGGTAAGAAACACGTACTTTTGCCGGTTCCTGGCGGGCCATGAAGCAGATAGCCGCGCCGATGGGGGAATGCCCGCTTCCGCGTACCATCCTTCCGAGTTGAGAAACTCCTGGCAGTCCCCGACCAGGTTGTCGACAACGCCGTCGGGAAGAATGATAGAGCTCAGCGGGCGCTTCATTTTGTGCTTGACGCTCGTCCAAAGCTGGTTGGGGCCAAAGTTCTGCGATCCGCCATGAGTCGTCGCAAACAGATAGACATGGCTGGATACCGTGTCGACCATGTGTACGACGACGTGGGGACGGTTGACCTGGACGTAGCGCTGGTACGCGTCCTCGATAAAGTCGGACAGCACATTCATGTCGAGCGTGTAGATCCTAGAGCATCGATGAGGTCCAGTCGACAAACGATGGGCACGACGCACGTAACGTTCATACTCGAGCCCTGCCCGGCGTACGGGCCTCCCTGCGTCTCGACAGCGGTCAGGTTCCCCTGCCTCTGTATCTCCACCCAGTAGCCTCGCCATCGGAAGAGCTGTGGCCGTTGGTAGGTCGGCACGTATTCGGCGTTGGCCTTGCCCTTCGCCTCCCGTTTTGCGGCCTGCACCGCCCACTTGCGGCGGGAGTTGTTGGCGGTGACGACGAACTCGCGCGAGCGGCGCCAGACGTTTTCCTGCGTGAGGAGCAGCACAACCCACTCGTAGGTGGGGTCCCCGCTATTGAGGCGGATGGTGGTGCAGTACTCTTTGAGGGAATGAGTCAGAGGACGTCGAGCGCGACCACGACGACGCACCGATGCTAAAGCGCGTTATAAACCACTTGAATAGCCTCCGCCCCGTCTCTATGATCGACCCCAGCACCAGCAACCGTGCGCTTGACCCCCCGTACGCGTGCCAGAGCGCGTTGGCGCTCCCGATGAAGTCTCCGAAGGTGGAAAAGACGCCGAGCCCCACAGACGACGCGACGTGTCCCGGAGCTGCGGGTGGCGGATTCGAGTGCAGGCCGCCAACGAGGCGAGTGACGATGGAAGCCATTGCTGCGCCTGTTCACCTCCCGCTCGTCTTTTATACGTCCTGTGGGCGTCAAAGACAAGAGTCAGAGTGGCACGAAGCTGTGGTGGACACAAATGAGCGCTTAAAGAACCCTAAACGACAAGCACGCACAGGCTCTGCGCGTATCCGGGGAGCGCAGACCGGCAGCGAGGCGTATAATCGCACTCCCGTTGACGGTCGTGGTCAAGACGCGACTTGACTTTGACTGTCATCAGCGACGGCAATGGGGCGCTCCCGAAGAGCTACGACGCGCAGAAGGCCTCTATTTCGAAGACTGCGGCCTGGTTATCCGAGCGGAGGACACGGTATTCCGCGTCTCAAGCCACTTTCTTGCGACACAATCGACCATCTTCAGCGATATGCTCGCAATCGGTACACAAAACAGCGCGGAGCAGCACGACGGGTGCCCGCTCGTGCATCTCACAGACTCGGCGGAAGACTTCACTACCTTCTTGAAGGCGCTGGTGTACCACGAGTAGGTGGCATCTACTTCCAGATGCCTTTAAGCGCCTATCCTCGACCCAGCTTTTTCGAGCCCAATCCTGGGCATATCACGATGCAGCCGCTCTCCAGCATTCTGCGCATGAGCGACAAGTACCAGGTCGACGCTCTGCGCCGACGCGCCATCGCTCACCTCGACGCCGCCCACCCAATCACTCTCGCCGGCAAGGACACCATGGCGCCGCTCCCCCTTGTCCAAGGCGCCGGGCCGGCAACGCTTCTCGAAATCGCCACCCTCGCACGCAAACTCTCACTGACTTGGATCCTCCCAATGGCATTCTACCGCCTCTGCCGCGCCCCGTCCGCGCGCGAGCTCCTCGCAAGCGCCCTCGACCCCGCAGACATCCTCGGCGTCCTCGAAGCGCGGCATGCCCTCGCCACCGTCGAGCGCAGCAAGATCCTCGAGCTCTTCTGGGAGCCGGCGAAGCACGCAGGCTGCCCGACCCACGAGCTCTGCTTCGCGCTACGGCTCAAGGCGCGTAAGGCGCAGGATAACCAGCGCTTCTTCACGGACGGCCAGGTTCATCTTCCGCTCGACCTGCCCGTGGAACGGAAGATCCAGAAGCTCACGCTCTGCTGCGCCGTTTGCCAGGCGGCGATGCTGAGCGCCAACGTCGCTGCGCGCGAAGCACTATGGAACAAGCTCCCGGCGTTGTTTGACTTGCCCGAATGGGATGTGCTGGAACAGATGAAGGCACATGCGATGCAGTAGGTTCCGTTCTGGCTGGAAAGTGTGTGTCTAGGAATAGTGGGACCGCGGTAGATTTCCCCTTGCAAAGCTGGTTCGAGGAATTCACAATTTTCATCTTATGCCCTGTACTCATTTGGGAAATGACGACTCGCATCTTAGTGAGGGCAACAAACACCCCAAGTCTCGGGCATGCAGGCAGCAGGACTGACGCTTCGGACCTCGCCAGACCAGAACGATTCCGTGGGGGCGACGGCGCCTCGGAGTTCAAGTGAGAGTAACTCCGCTCCCGCCGCCGGATCCCGCCAGTGAACTCGGTGGTCTTCGCCGCTTTCAATTCGTGGCCGCATCTCATCGCGATATCGAAGGTTCCAACTACCAGCAACGCCACCACAAAAATACCACGACAGATGGACTGATAGCGATGCGAGGGCTTAAATACCGCCCGTCGCAGTACACGCCACACCCTCGACCTGTCCCTCGATGGGTTTGACAACCACCTCCATCCCAGATGAGCTGATCCCTGTGTTCCCGGTTCCTTTCCCGGGGACTATACAAGTGGGACACCTAGACACATTTGATGGGGGACACAAGTTTATTGAGTGCGACACAAAAAATATTCAAGTGCGACACAACTTGAGCCTTGCAGCACATTACCCGCAACAAAAGTGTCGCGCTCAGTTCACGCGGGCTTGCCTTTGGCTTGCCTGATTAGGATGTGGCCATCAGAGGCTGTGGGTGCTGCGCCTCTTCCCTCCGTACACCCACCATTCCTCTACCTCGACACGTCGAGCCTACCCGTAAAATGCCATCCACGCGCCCCGCCGCCGACCAAGCGCTGATCAACGTACTTCCACGCTCGCGACGCGAACGACGACGACGGGAGCTGCTGCGACGACGGGAGCTGCTCCGTCGGCTGAGGGCTCCGAGGTGCGTTACCGTGGCCTCTGTATACATGCCCACTAAAATCCTTGCGAGGTCCCTCCATATCTGCCTGGGCTGTACGCTGTGTTTCTCCTCAACGCGCGTCCTCCGCAACTCACTCTGCCCATCTTCATTTCAACCAGCACCGGCCGTCCTCCTTGTAGCTCTCCTGGCGGTGCGCAGAGCATGCAACACCTGCCAATCTAACTACTCTGCAGTAGGCTTTTCCAACCACTTGCGCGACTTCGTCGCCTCGTCTGGCGCGCGGAGTAGCGGCGGCGCGGATGGACTCGGACGGACGCCGACTGTCACACGGCGAGTAGCGGTGAACTGACAGCGGCGGGATAGGGAGCAGCGGCGGGGCAGGGTCCCGAGCAGCGGCAGGGCAGAGAACCGCGGTAGCGCGCCGGCGCCGAGCTATCGACCGTAGCTACAGGCTGTATTCGGGCTACCCCAATCCATTTCATTTATCCTCTATCATCTGCTACCTCGGAAGGCTTCAAATTACATTTTTTTTCTTTTCTTTTTGTTCCCCTTTTTTGAAGTAGCCTGAAGCGCTTCTAATCAGTTCAATCTACTTCAAGCCTCTTAAAGTAGGTTTTCGCTGCATGAAGTTGCCTAGATAGGAAATCGATTAGATTTGTCGCTCGAAGACTTGTGTCGCACTCTTTTCAAAAGTGTTCTGCATTCTCACAAGCAGCACAAAAATGTGTCGTGGACACAAAGTTGTGTCGCACACTATCAATACAAAAGCTTAACGTGTCGCACTCAGTTTATTTTGTGTCCCCCATCAAATGTGTCTAGGTGTCCCACTTGAATGGTCCCGCTCAACTGCCCAGTTGTCGCAAATTATCATGAACGCAAGCCCCCCATATCAGTGCTTCTCCTCAGCGGCAGATTCCACATTTCGTTTGTCCTCGGTCCGCCCGGATGCTTGCAGTGCAGCTTTCGCATGTAATGTATTCAATGTCTGTGGCGGGAATATCATCAACGTGGGATTGCACCAACACACACCTGAGGTCGACTCACCTGACATGTTTCGATGGGTGAAAATTTGGTGAGTGCACTGGGATGAGGAAAAGGTAAGTCGGTGGGGAGTATAAGTACCGTCCAGCTTCAATTGCAATCCAATTGCTTGGGCCAGTCCCGCACGGTGCCGCATGTGCGGGACCTTGCGGCACCCGTGCGGGGACCTTACGGCATCCGTGCGGGACCTCACGTTGCCGCAGCTGTTTTTCGAGCTGTACAAAACCTTCAGCGGGGAGTTGTGTTGTGCAGTCCATAGTGCTCTAGAGTGCCGTATTAAACCACCACAAACACCTGTATTTCGTCGAACCTTGGCCGAGAATATGAAACTGTGCGGGAACCTGCCTTGCGGAACCTTTGCGGGAGTTGGTTTGCGGTTGCGGGAGCGAGCGAAACTCCCGCACGAAAAACTCAAGTCCCGCATTTGCAACACGGGAGGTTGCGGTAGTGCTCAACATGGACTTGCGGTAGTGTGATATATGTGCGGTAGTGTTGCGGGAGCGCGGTAGTGGTCGCGGAAGCGGTTGGCGGAGTGTGCGGGAGTATGTTTTTGCATCCTGGATCAGGAAACCTGCAGCCGAGCCAAAGCACCAAAGAGGCTCAAAGTGTCTGAAAGCGCCTAGAAAGCGGCAATGACACTTTGTGCTTGCTTTGGACAGGTCCCAAGTGAACATAGCTCTTTGGACACCAATTGGTGCTTGCAGTCAGCCGTAAAGCGCGGACAGCGCTTCAGGTCGCTTTTGAGACGCTTTCAGCTCCACAGATCCACAATGCTTCTAGAAAGGTCTGGACCCGCTAATTGGTTCCGAGTAGTGGTACCCAACCCGGGGATTCCATGCATCGCAGCCTCTGATGAGAGAACTGCAATGATGCATCAATATGCAAGAGCTAGAGACACACAGACGATGCATCGTTTCACTGTAGTGCGCAGCGTTCCGGGCAGGGAGACTGTGGGAATGGCAGCCGGAGGATCCGCGCTCGTCGTTGACTGCGACGCCGGCGGTTGCTCGACGTCGGCATCAACAGCGAGCGCGAGGTGGTTCAAAATAATTCCGAAAAATGCTGTAAAAATTGTAGGATGTATGTTTAATACATTCAAAACACCACAAATAACTGCAAAGCCATAAAAGAGACGAGTGAGGTGAAATTAACATAACAAACTACCCATCAACCTCAGGAGAGAGCATGGCACCCGGTGGCCCGAGTGGTACAGGCAGCTCCCCATCGGTCTCGCCGGTACTCGTGGACGGATCGTCACCTTCTTCATCCGTAGATCCCAGTCCAACGCGCTTGCGAGCGTCCGCAATAAAAGCCGGCAGCCGCTCCCACTCGCGCTCAAATGATGCGCGTAGGGCCCTCTGGAGCGCCGCCTGACGCTGCGCGTATGCCAGCTCGCCCTCCCGCTGTGTCTCGCCCCCCCTCGGCGGTCCCCTGCACTGCTGGACGTGATTCCCACCACTCTGCGCGCCAGGAGAAGAATGCGAGGATCCGCCGCATCTCCTCCTCGAGGAGATCCAGTTCTTCGTTCCAGCGGAGGGCGCGGGCCCGCGTTCTGGCCCATTCGATGCGCAGAGCTTCAAATGGTGAGTGTACCTGTCTTTGAAGCTAATAAACCGCACCTTCATCCATTTCCTCGGGATCACCCTCGTTCCGACTCTCTGCCTGTCGCACCCAAATCCATGATAGTCCTAATGTGCTCCCTGTACCACGCGTTCGCTTCGCTTGCGACGCCGTAGCATCTAGCCCCACCGCTGCCTCGTCCGCTGGGGCGGCAGCGCTTGAACGGGACGTCGATCCGCGCTGTCGAGCGGGATCGCCGAAATGCATTCGCGGCATGCCACGTACATCCTCGGCTTTGAGCTCTTGCAGCGTGGTTTCCCACTCATCCCGCTGGAGCTCTTTACCTAGAACGCGCAATGCGCGCCATGCGGTTTGATACTGCGCGACGGCACGTCGAATCCGCTCCTCGACAACCTTGATGCGCGTGTTGGACCGGGTTTGAGCCCGAACGCCGCTGGCGTTCCGATCCTTCTGGCTGTAGAGGTGTGAACGCAGCAGCAGCAGGCGGCGAACGGTACTCAGCGCCTCGTTGCCCTCTCCGACGCGCATTTTGTACTCGAACATCAGAATCTCTTCTGTACAGCCATCCCGCGTTTTCTCCGTGGCACCGACACGTTGCTTAATGGCCGACGGCAGCCACAAAGGAATATCCCCAACGCGGACGCCGGGAACGGTCTGTGCTTGCGCAGCTACTCGAGCTCGGGCGGCGTCATCAGCAAGCCGTAGTTGCTCGACAACGGGGAAGAACTGGAGCTGGATGTCGATCCAAGCGGCGATCTTCCGACGCAGCTTCGTCGAACGCTCGACGATGGATGTACGCTGCCGATCCGTTGCATGCGCGCCCAGAGCGGACATGTCGGCCGCAAGGGAACGTCTGTGCGCGACTAAGTTTTGGAATGCGCCGTAACAAATACTCACTGTTGCTCCTCGAGCTGAAGCCCACCCGCAATCAGCTCAGTTACGTGCATGCCATCTCGCACTGCTCCTGCCGACTCGGTACCGGCCGCTTCTTTGACAGCGGCCTCCTCTGCTAGCTGTCGCTGAACTCCCGCAAGGAATGTTGGCTTTGCACGACTCTCGAACGGGTTTGGTTGCGGATTCGGCCGTTCCGTCGCCGCGGCTTCCCACGCGACGGCCATTTGCGTCCAAGCCCTGATTGTCTCGGGGGAAAAGCCGCTCTCGAGATCTGCCAACGCCTGCTGCGTCTCGATCACGAGCGGGGCAGCTTCGTGGACTTTGCGGAGCATTGCGGTACCTAGCCCACAAATAGCTCAGTATCGCTGCGAGAGGATAAAGGTTGTTGGTACCGAATGAAATAATTTTTTTGTGGTTCTGGTCGTTGAAGAAATCGTTGAGTGCGTCGCGCCTCGAACCCGGGCCCATGTTCATCGTGCTGCCGGCAAGCGCGTTAGTTGCGGACCAGCCGCGCTCCGGCGCCTCCCCGTCGGTCATGCCAACAAAGCGAGTGAGGTTAAACGAGAACTGGATGTTGCAGTCCTCGATATGTGCAGGGAGGTGGAATTTCGGAACCAGGAACACGAAATATTTGGCTCCGGAGTCGATGGTGAGCAGTTCATTATCATAGGCGGCCATTCGTTCCCAGAGATTAACGTGCCATTGGCACGCAATATCGTAGGAGACGAAATATTGAACGAGCTCGGAGCCGCTGATGCTGCGGAAGAACATATAGTCCATGTTTATGTAGCTGGTTGGAGGGCTCAGCTCGAAAGACTAGGATCCGAAGGGAGATAGTTACCGCTCGCCGAGCTGCAGATCCCCCACACTCAACGGACGTTTCATGTTGTGCCGCGCGCAATCAACAGCGCCGATCCCGGACGAAGCCGTGCCACGCGCATCGCGGTCGGGCTTATCAACGGCGTCGTGTGCAACGCAGCGACTCCTCTACGCCATGATTAAGGGGGGGGTGGCATGCAGAGAAAGAGCTCACCGCCTGGCGCATATTCCAGTGCTTCTGAACATGTCTCATGTACGCGCCGATAGGTGAATAGAACAACATCCCGTCGCTTAGCCCACCGTCCTTCTGCTCGGAAGATATCGCTTTGCGTTTCAGGTGGAAATTTGCGTCGATTGCGAGGAACGCAGCGAAGAGGAACCTGGAATAAAATTTAGCTCAAAGTGCCGGCCGAGTTCCGAGCCTACCGTTTTTCTGGAGGATGGTTTACCCAGTCCGAGGGAAGATTTTTCCCCGGCTGCGGACATGCTGGGCACACAAGCGCGCATTCGCCCGGCTGAGTCCCAGCAACCCCACTTGGATCATGGCCCCGGCCGCCGCGCTTCAGCATCTGCAGGTTCCGCCACTCTTTCGTCATCCGGAGAAACTCGTCGTATCGATCCTATGCTTATCAGCACCACCAGACCCGATATCAATCCACTCACTCGGAGACCAGATAGACCCGTGTTATCAGTTTGGCGCGCCAGCGTATAGAAGTAGTCGTAAACACTGCATTTGGACTCGAGGAAAGTGAGGTGCCAATGCCGAAGGACGAGGATAGTGGCGGCGGTTCGAGCGTTTCGACTTGTCGATGGAAAGAGGCCGGCGCGAAGGAGTTGTTGAGTGTGCGTGCCGCTGGAGTAGCATCCACAGAAGTCAAGGGCAATCTCGTGGACACCATTGAAATCGACGACCACGAAGTCATCTCCTGGCGCGGGTGCCGGCGCGATACATTGATTTGCGCTCTCATGTGAGTGCCCAAGCTGTACGCGCAGGCCGAGACTCTTCAGGGATCGAGTCACAAAATACTGGCCGTTCCATTCCTGTAAGAGCTTGAGTGTCCTGCAGGCGCTGATGTGCTTGGGCGTCTCACCTCAGCCCGATGGAACGGGAGATATCTATGTGCCTCCACGAAACACGACTGACAGTGCAGCATCCCGCCATCGAGGCAATCACGGCACCGAAAGCGTGCGGGGCCGGAATCGCATTGTCTGCACAGCGAGTACCGATGCCTACCGCGTCCTTCCAGCCGCAGAAGTTCGGCCAGATACGCCTCGCGGTCATCTGCGGCCCATGTCCCGAGCGGGTCATCCTGGTTACGAATGAGATAGAAGCTGTGTGTGGATTGGAACCCGTACAGATTCACGCATCTCCCGCGCATACTCTGTGAGATCTAGCTCATAGACAACAGGATCTTCTGCAGGGTTGGTTGAAGGCGTGGTGGGGGGTATATTGTCTATGGCCTCCGGCGGAGTCTCGATGCCACGGCTAGGTAGCTGTCGTACGGCCGTCGAGCGGCGAATATTTCCATCGGGCGTACTGTCGGTATATTGGTGCATAACAGGGATACTGCCATTAGTTTGTTGACTAGGTGCGACGGGAATCCGGGGCACTATTCGAGTGGTTGTGTTGCGACCTCTACGGGACATCGATGTCAAAAGCAAGGTTAGCGAGCTTGGTCACAAATGTGACACGTATCAAACACGTTAATTACTTCCTCCTGACGCGTTTATCATGGGTAAAAAAGCTTGGAAGTTAGATAACACTATTATGGTGGGTGTCCTAAAATCTGGACCTGTCTGTGGTTGTATCTATGTCAGGGCTCAGGCAAGAGCCTCGCACAGAAGGAGGTCTGTTCATTTCTTGCGGTTGGAACGAGGCATCTTGTTTTCAGGCAGCAGGAGGTACGCCATGAATATAACAAGTCACTTAATGCCCCATATAATTCAAGATTACCGTCGAAACATAACTATGTCAGTCTAGGTGCCATCTCACCTTCGCGCGTTATACGGGAGAACGCCGGTGCAGGGTGCTATGAGACTCTTTCTCACCGTTCATTGGCACCTCAGGATGAGCAAAATATATTATTGGCTTTACTGGACCCCGTCAATGCCGCGCATTTTGCGGGCACGCTCCCGTACTATGGAGACCACTGTGGGCTCAGGACCATATTTTTTCACAAAATAAAGACGTAGTGCTGCAGAAATTCCTTCCGAAAAGCGACTCAAACTTCCAAAATGTCCCTAGTTGCAACTCCACATATCAGATTTTGGTACTTTGGCTCAGGTAGGTACGACTGGACGCACATTTTTTTGTTTTATTATGGGGAGGAGCAAGGCAAAGATATCCTGTACAACATATTCCAAAATTGCGTGATTCTGTGGGGTTTACGAGGAGATGTGGTTTGCGCATTGCGTCAAAATCGGTGATCAGGCTTCACAACCACGGTTGTTTCCCAACTACGATCATGACCTTTGGTCGGACTTGGAGCTCGGATGGAAGCTACAAGCTGCACTCTAAGTGAGTGGTCTATTCTTAACTCACCTCTCCTTGCCGACTGTGCCAGGAAAAATACCAAGCAGCGAGTTCTGTCCCACCGCCGTTCATCTGCAAAATATTATGCAGCGTCCGTGCTTCCCTCTATCCGAGCTTCTCAAGCTAACATTAATTTGGCAATAGGAATCCGGACATCCGAGAGAAGCAGCGCCAGCGACGCAGAGAGCTCTCTCTCAACAATCTGTGTGTTAATTCCGCTCTTTATAGACACAAGTTCTCTCGCTGATTAGAGACCTAGCAAACGCTCTCGCAAAAGTGTTACACCTGTTCAAAGCGAAGCTGGACACCTAAACACAAGCTCTGGCCCCGCTCCGGAGGCGCCACCGAGCGCCCAGGCTCCCGACATGCTGACGAACCACGAGGAAGAGGCAGATATTGTGGCTGCCGCGGTTGCATTGGTAGCACTTGAAGATAGGCCCGAGATCCCACCTCTGAGCCCCGCGGCGGTATCTTCAGCTCCGTTAGACACCGTCCAACTAGAATCGATGACGGCGGCGCGTCCTCTCCCGCCGCAGGCTAGGTGCGATTGATCATCCCAATCCAGAAATCTAGCTTGATTGCGTGCCCAGCCCAGAGCTACTACCCGGTGTAACCGAGCTATCTGCAGAACAAAAGCGTACACTAAAGGCAGGTGGAAAACTCTTCCTTACGCGTGTGCAGCGAGCCCAGACTTCCGTGGCCGAGCTCAACCGCCAACTCTTGACGCAACCCAGCGCGGATGAGCGCGCCAGCTGGACGCGTTCCGGAGCTCATGTGCAAGTGGAGAACTCTGTGGGGCGCACGGAGGGAGGATTTTCCTCAGCTATCATGGCATGGAGATCGGGAGTGGTCCCCACCAAGGCGCGGCGCCAACTGCCGGTCTTCCCGGATATGCGAAGGAGGCGAGACCCCCAACTTGTTGCAATGGAGGCCGAAGCAAAGGAGCTTGGGGAGAGAATGGTGGCCAAGTTTGGTCGCCCCTTCGAGGACGAGTGGGCGGAACTTGAAGCGGTTGTCAAGGAGGGCGGATCCGGGGATCTCTGCACATGAAAGATACATACGACAAATTTGTTTGCGGCCGCCTGGTCGGAATCAAGTCCCAAACAAATACGTCTTGACCCCATACATCGCCCACCTCGTTTGCACCATGCCCGGAAAACCCTGGACGACGACACCAGAGCATGAATTGCTCACCTCCCTTCTCCCACTCTACCAAAGTCGGCGCGCCGAAAACAAGCTGCACCTCTTCCACCCTCACTCGCACCTGAAATGGTATGCGGCGTTCCCCGAGGAGCCCCGGCTGGGTCTTCCTCTCCCATCTGCTTCGGACGCGCGGCCGCTCACTGACGCCGAGCGCAAGCTCCTTGTAAACGCGAAGAAGGCTCGGAACGGCGTGAGTTCGGGCAACTGTGTTTATGAGCACGCACTTACTCAAAAATGCAGCAACACTGTGGTTGCAGGGCACAGCGAATTTCACATAGTGATTTCGCGAACTTTTATAGCGAAGTTCGCTACCTTTCTCAGCGAAATTCGCGCAGAATTAACGAAATTCACGCACTTTTTTTCGCTGGCTTCGAGTCAGCGAGTGGAACGTTTCGCGGCCTTTTTTCGCTATCTTTCAGCGCGAATTTCTGCATTATTCAGCGCGAAACCAAATTCGCGACCTAGGCATTCGCAGTTCAACACTGTGAAATTCACAACATTTGAAAGTGAAAATCGGGTACATATTGCGTGAAATTACAGGACATTCCGGTAACTAATCTGTTCGGCGGCGCTTGGCCGGTTGCTGCTCCTCCTCCTCCGACTCGATATCGTCTCGCGTCCTCCGCGTGCCTCCGACCTCCTCCGATGAACTGAAGTTCAACAAATCATCCTCCTCCTCCTGATTGTCGTCGTCGTCGTCCACCAGGGTGCGACGGTGGCGCGATGAGGAAGCGAGGGGCGGAGGAGACGCCGACGTCGATCGACGAGTGCTCGCGTGGGAGGGACCGGGGGTTGGTGACCGTGAGGAACGATGTTGGATACGGCGACGGGAGGAGGCTTGGCCGTTACGGCGCGCGCTGGCGAGACGACCGCGGTAAGTGCTCGGATTGTCGACGCAGTTGCGGTAAGACTTGCTGCCGCTGAAATAGGCTTGAGCGAGGCGCTGAAAGGCCCAATTACCGTTGAAACGGCGCAGTTCGGGGAAGTCATCCTTGACCTATAACAGGCTGGTTAGTCGAGGCGAGACGGCGGCAATGCGATAGCGCACCACATTCCCTGCGGCGGCGAGCCGATCGTTCTCCTGCGCCTTCCAAACATCGTGCATGTCGATACGCGCGGCACCGAGCGCGAAGCGGATAGCGGTCTGGGTCGATGAAGTGAGTAACAAGGACCCATATGGCGAAACACGAACGCGGAGCGCGTTCCAGCGGGCCTTGGGCATGTCGAGCATCTCCCGAATCCGTGTTACAGGAACTTTTGAGGCCTTCTTGGGGCGTTTGATACGAGGCCCATGCGATGAAGCAGCCTCACCGGGTTGCTGGGGTGGGTCGGCGCGGAGTTGAGCGATTTCGGCGTCGCGGGCAGCGAGCTGGGCTATGTAGACGTCAGCGAGAGAGACGCGCGCGGAACGGCATGACGCACCCTCGAGCTCCCGGACACGCGGGTCCTCCGACTCGTTCTGCATATCCCGAAGGGGCGCCTGTGAGTGACGCCGGTTGGAGGTGGTGGTGGGCTTGGAGCGCCGTGGTGGACGCGGGCTGTTCTCATCGTTGTGGGGGTTGCGGGCCATGGTGGGGTTTGGATGGGGCTGGGCTGCGGACACGAGCTTTTATCGTATGGGTTTGAATGGGGCGGAGCAGGTGGGGCGGGTGGGGCGGGTGAGCGAAGATGTCCTATGACGCCATGGGCAGCGAAGGGGGGCGGCGGGAACCGCCAGCGGGGATGGAGGAGACGGCGGAGGAGGGGAGGGGACGGAGGCGGGGAGGGGGCAGGCCGTGGTCGAGATGTAGTTGGTGGTGGTGGCGAGAGAGAGAAGTGGGGCTCGTGGGACTCCGCTCGCGCTCTGCTGACTTCACGACTTGTACTCTCCCAACTTACCGATAAACCCTGCAAAACGCGTTAAACAACCAGTAACATGACCCATTGCCCTTGCTGCGGCGAAGACGTCCCCCGAGCCACCAAGGTTCGCCATCTCAAGGCCTCGGGATGGAAGAATATCCAATCCTACGTGGACCAACACAACCACAACCTTACCTCACGGATCCTTCGCGTATTCCGCAAGCGCAAGCGTCCAGGGGGTGGCTCAGACAGCGATGGAGAGGAGGAGGCTCGTAGAGATGGTCCACGAGCTGGTACGCCCAAGCACGCGCGCGGTTCGGACACGTCTAACCAGTCTCAGCCTCCCCAGACTCGAGCCACGGAACCTCTTCTCCGCCCCCGGACGACTATGCCCCGATGGATGTCGACCCACAGACACCTCCGCTCGAGAATCCCGCGCCGCCGCTGGTGCTTCCAACCAAACGGCCTCGTCTCGTTACCATCGAGACTTGCAGCACCGAGAGCGATGACAACGACCCCGAGCTCACCACGGCCGATGACGATGACCGCGATCCGGAGCTTGACGAGGCGCTGCTCACCAAGGTTACGCTCACCCCGCATGAGCTGCTGGACGGGTATATGGAGTCGGAGGAGAGCCAGCGCGGTATGTGCCCGACTGTGTCCTCCGATTGCTGCGTGTCTGACTGGCGCCGTAGACTGCCGCTTGACGGAGTCTGCTATGGACTCGATTCGGGCACATAACGCCAAAGTCTCGATCGACATCGGCGCGCGCGCGTACAACATGCTCAAGCGCGCGTTCCCTCAGTTGCGCGACTTGCCGACCCTCGCAAAGCTCCAAGCGGAAATCGCGTTCCTCTCCGGCGTCGAACCAGTCAAGTACGACTGCTGCACGCTGTCGTGCTGCTGTTATGTCGGCCCTTACGCGGACCTGCACTCGTGTCCGTACTGCGACGCGCCGCGGTACGACCGCCAAGGACGTCCTCGCGCAGTATTCGAGTACCTCCCGCTCATTCCGAGGCTCAAGGCCATGTTTGCCGACAGGGCTATGTGCGAGAAGCTAGGCTACCGTGCCCGGTACAAGTGCAAGGACGGGAGGATCCGCGACATTTTCGACTCGTTCCATTACCGCCGTCTCCGTCAATGCCATGTCAAGGTCGAGGACGAGGTATTCTCGCACCTCTTCTTTGACCAGGACACCGATATTGCTCTCGGGCTGAGCGCGGACGGTGTCTGCCCGTTCAAGAACCGCAAGTCGACGTGCTGGCCACTCATCGGTGTTATCTACAACCTCAACCCCGAGCTTCGCTTCCTACTGGAGCACGTCCTCTGCTTCGGTGTCATCCCGGGCCCCAAGGAGCCTAAAGATCTCGACTCGTTCTTGATCCCGCTCCGCGACGAGCTCTGGCGTCTCATGCGCGGCGTTGCGGCGTACGATGCGGAGCGCGACGAGAAGTTCCTTCTCCGCGCGTACCTTATTCGCGTGTTTGGGGATATGCCGGCGATGGCGAAGCTCATGCGCATGCGCGGACCGAGCGCTAAGCACTCTTGCCGCGCTTGCAAGATCAAGGGGTTGTGCGACACCGACGGCGGGGGCAAGACCAACTACTCATCATCATCATAAGTCTGGACCAATGGTGCAATTGTGGAAGCAAATTTGATGCAATCATGATGAAATCAGAGAAGTATGACCTCTTCAGTATCAACTGGAATGTATGCAAGTTAAAGGACTTTTGGGCCACATGCTCTGGCGTGGCAAGCGATTCTTTCTGAAGACCTCTCAAATTTCAGCAATTTTTACAACAGGACCAGATGCTAACTGCATGTGTCTGCCCAGACTGTTTTGTGAATTAGTTCTCAAAGACTGGTGCATAATACATGATTTTTGGAGGGACAGTCACCCTAAGCGGTGGGTGCAATCTGGCAGAGTTCTGAGCCTGGGGATGCCTTGGCTGTCGTTATATATCATATTTTGCCATGAATGTGCCTCTTTGTCTTCATCTGTCTTGTTTGAGCCTAATAATCCACCAATCATCATAAATCTGGAAGGCTGTGCAGGTAATTACGAAATCTTTAGATGGTAAAATTATGGTAGTGATCGGATCAAAATTTGCCATAATAACACACCATTGGTCCAGACTTCTGATGATAATGAGTACTGCCCGCTCCATCGTCCAGACGGCGCCTCGTATGATCCGTACGAGCTCCCTCTCCGCACACACGACGAGTTTATTGCAGACGCGCTCTACGTCGACTCGGCGGCGACGGACGCGGAGGCGGAGCGGCGCGGGAAGGCGACGGGTCAGAACGGTCTCCCAATCCTTGCCACACTCTCGAGCCTGTCGTTCCCCGAATCGTTTGGACACGACCTCATGCACCTTATCCCGGAGAACGTTGTCAAGAACCTGATAACACTCTGGACCGATGATTTCAAAGGACTCGACGAGGGCGTAGAGGAGTACAAACTCCAGCCAGCGGCGATTGACGCTATTGGAGCGGCTTGCACGCTCGCAGGCGATACTACCCCGGCCGTGTTCGGAGCGCGCGTTCCCAACCTTGCTACGCAGCGCCACTATTACACCGCCGAGTCTTACACCCTCTTCACGACCCTCCTCGGCCCCGTCATCCTCCGCAACCGCTTCTCCAAGCAGAAGTATTACAAACACTTCCTCGACCTTGTCGCAATCTTCAACGACTGCCTGAGCATGTCGATCGACCGGGAATATGTGGACACGACTTTCCGGAAGAACATAGTCGACTGGGTCGAAAAATTTGAAAAGTGCGTGTATTTCTATACTGCAGCGCAACGAGACTAACCGTTCAAGGTACTACTACCAATATGACCCCTCGCGCCTCTCCACCTGCGTCTTGACGATCCATGCGCTGCTCCACCTCCCCGACGACATCCTCAACGCCGGCCCGCTGTGGTGTTACTGGAACTATATCACCGAGCGTTACGTCGGTTTCCTGGTTCGCAGCAGCAAGAGCCGGCGCAACCCGTACGCGAGCTTTGCTCGACGTCTGCGGGAGATAGCGCAGAACTCGATGATCAAGTTTAAGTATGGGCTGCATGATGAGCTAGACCTTTCCGACCGCCGCGAGGAACAAACAGCGGGTTATACGCCGGATGGATGTACGTCCCTTCATTCGTCCAATCTGTCTGTCTATTCTGAACATGTCCAGACCCTGGCATATGTGTTCTTAAGCCGCGTCGCATCGGGGAACTCGCCCCGCCCGTGCGCAAAGCTGTCGAGAAGTATATTCTCTTGAACTTTGATGTTGACACCCGCCAGGCACGCTCCGCGGTTCCGCAGGAGATCTCGCACTGGGGCAAGATTTCGTTCTTGAACGGCGGCGACAAGATGCGCGGGGCAGATCTCGTTCAACAGTCCGGCGGCAACATAACTCGGGATGCTTCTTTTGTCAAGGTACGCGACCGTGCCTCCCCAATTCCTGCGGCTGAGCTTCAATAGTTCTACCACGAAATTGACAAGAACCGGAATCATCGGCGGATGCCCGTTGAACTCGAACGTGTCGCGGCGTACGGACAGCTTCTTCGGGTGATCGAGTTCATTGCGGATTTGCCTATTATCACCGGTGAAGACGGCGGCACAGCACAGCAGCCGCGCACTCTTCTTCTCGCGGTCGTTCGTCCGGTCAAGGTCGTCCAACAGGGCCAGAGGCTGGGGACTCAGTACTACCAAGACAACCAGTTCTTGCCCATCGAGGTCATTGATGTTGACGACTTGAGCTGTTTGGTGGCGCGGGTCCCAAGTTCGGAGTCCGGGCCGCGGAAGTGGGCTCTATGTGAGCGCCACGACGCAATGGGAGTGTCCCCTGAGGAGGGGGATTGACCTCGGACTTGTAATTTACTGCCCCCGTATGTGTAACTAAATTTCATGTACTTGTGAAGCGAAATTCGCGAAGTTTTTCTACATGCTTGAACTCCATTTTCATTGGATTTTAATGAGGACAGCGAAAATGCTCATTTCGCTCTAAAAGTCTGTGAATTGTGAATTTCGCTACACGAGTATGCGAAAGTCGCGGCCTTCTACGACCACAGTGCAACTGGAGAGCTGGTTCCGTCCGCGAAGCTGACAAGTTGCAAGGGAAGACGCGTGGATCCGGCAAGCAGCGCGCGTCTGCGACGGCGAAGGCGTTCGAGAAGAAGATCAAGAAGTCGATTGTGCAGGTACACCCATGTTCGCGCTCGGCACGCGTATTTGTGCGCTTATTCCTGTTCCAGGGTCGCATCCACCAGCGAAAAGAAATCTTTCAAACTCTCTTCCCAAACAAGATCAAGGCGGAGCTGCTTGAGCGGGGCTGGACCGAGATGAACGAGGCGGCGCAGGTTGACGAGCTCGCAGCAGAGGCAGAGGAGACGCCAGAGGAGCGGGACGCGCGGGTCAAGGCATTGAGAGGACGGCGCCTGCAGATTAGGCGTGAAGTGGTCGACCATCTCTGGGCAAACGCGGTCGGACGATGAGAGGGCAAAGGTGGAGCGGGAGTTGACGAAGGAGGTCGAGGAAAAGGCCGCGCGGAAGGAGAATCCGGAGGACGTTGAGGGGAAGCGGACGCCGGTAGCCTACCAAGAGTGCGTGCTTCAGCCTCTTGCGCATTAGCTTCTGACAGGCTCTCAGGGCGCTCAACGGCGTCGATAGTGTGGTTAACTCCACCCATGAGTTCCTACGGGACACAGTGGGGATGGTGGGTTTCACAGTGAGCGGAGCGCCGTCGCCCGCTCATCGCGGCCAGTTTGTGGTCAAGGTGTAGGTCACGACTGGCTGCTTTCCTCCCGCGCTCATCACCGACGACCAGCTCCTGCTTTGGCACCGACGACAAGGGCAAGAGCTTCCGCGAATGCCATCCCAACTTCGAGCGCGACATCGAGTACCATTTCTCGGTCTTTCTTCAGAATGTTTTCGGTGCGTCATCCATACGCCGACGTTGTCCTGCCTAACGGAGCCGCAGATGAGGAGGAATGTGCGCGACGGGCGCTTCCTCTGCCAGACGAGAGCGACGAGGAGGCCACCGACTCCCAGCCCGCGGTTTCCATTCCGCGGCCGCGACGCGTCCCGCGCAAGAAGCGCCACGATCTCCCCGAGCTGCCTCCCCCCGTCCCCGTCGCACCCGCAGCCAAAAGCTCTGGCCAACACTCGCTCCCCGTCCCTGTCGTCCCAGCAACGCCTCCCGGCCCACACCCCCTCCCCGCAAGCCCGATCGCCGCAAGCCTCTTCTCTGCGGGGCGCGAATTCGTGGTCGTCGTCCATCCCGAGCTCCCCGCTCCGCCCCCACCACCCCTCTCCAACCCAATTCCACTCTCGGCACGGAGGCGGACCCCAACGACATCTCGTACCCTGACCTCGATGCCCTCGACTTATACCCTGGCCTCGACGCTCTCGACTTCCGCCTCGAGGAGTTGCTCCGGCAGAATTACTTCCCGAGCCTGCCCAGCGGCTCCCTCCTGCCTCCTCCCGGCCCGCCCTCCCTTCCTTCGCATTCCGACGGGCAGCTGATTGTGCTTCCGTCTGCACCCATCGATACACCCGTCCCGTTGCCGACGTCCCTTACCCCGGCAACGCCCCTTGCGAACGCGACCAACAACACCGGTTTGGATCGGACTACCGCGGCGGCGGGGCCGTCTACCGGCAGGGCTAGAAGGAGTGCACGCATAGCCCCGGAGCAGGAGCATGTCGGGGTCGAGGAGGAGCAGGTCGGGGTCGAGAAAGAGCCGGTCGGAGCAGTACGGAAAGAGCAGGTCGCCCCCAAGGCTGCAAAGAGGGCGGGAGCCAAGGTATGTCTATGTTTCCTCCCCACCCATAGGTGCTAACGTCGTCGAAGGATTCCGCCCGCGCGCGCGGCCCTGTCAAGACCAATCCGGTCGTCGTCACCGAGCCCGAAACCACGCGTGTTAAGAAACGGACAGCCGAGACAGCGGCGCTCGATGACCCGGTTGGTGGGGAGTCCGTTGGTAGACGCGTCTCGAGTCGCTTGCAAGCGGAGCCGGCGAAACCCGATCCTCTTGGCGCGATGGATACACGTGGAGGAGGATGGGACGCGCAAAACTCGGCGGACCGGTCGCCAGCTGGCGGACCAAGACCCGAAGAAGTTTGCTCGGCTGTACCCGGGCGAAGTACAGTACATCTAGCACAGTATATTGAGCGTTTGTAATAATGAAATGCGCATTTTGTCTGCTCTCAGCGGAGGATGTCGGAGCTACAACATTTGATCCCAGTGAATGTAGCCGGTCCCTGTGTTTGTCTTGCCCACTAAAAGGGTACTCCTACAGCCATCCGCTACTGTGAATTCGGAGATTGAAATATTGTGATATCAAATCAGAATTTGATGGAGCAAGACGATGGTGTTTCCTAAAATTGTACCCAAGATCTACGGGCGAGGGCCGCCTGCAAGGTATTTTGAAGCGGAGTCCTAACCACCTGCGCGCCGGCAACGCCGCTAGTGAACCGAACCCCGATACTATCCCCTGGATCCCGCCATGCCAAGGTAGGTGGAAGGCGCCGGTAGACGCAACCCGCTGTGCAGGCGTCCCTCTCAAATTTGAAGCGGAGCCCAAAAACCGCGCGCCGGCGGCGCTATTGATGCGCAACCCGGATAATTTCCCGCGGATCCCGCCATGCCAAGGTGTCGGCGGGCCAACGGCGGGCGTGAAACCCGCCGTACGCTATGGGGCGCCGACACATCAAAGGCTCACAAACGTGCAACGATGCATCGCGCGCGCCTCTCGTCTTGCACGTTGATGCATCATGGTAGATCTCTCCTTACGGGGGGATGATGCATAGAATCCCCAGGGTGGCCTGAGTAGTGTCATAAGTCGGTGTATGGGAGGCGTCACCCCGGTCCTTCTTTCCTTCTCCCTCCTCCCTCACCACAACTCCCCTCCTCCTCCTTCTCCCAGTATATCCTGCTTTCCGACTTCTCTCGTTCCACTCTCCGACCCATCGTGCTATTCTCGACCACACACGATCCTCAAGTCCAAGCTCGCAATTGCTGACCGCGGCGGCCCATGCTGGGGTAAGCTGGCTTTACTGGGGGATCCTTTGGTTGCGGGGAGGCGCGGGAATGGTTTCGGGGAGGTGTGAAAGGACGGTGGGTAAGCGGGGCTGCTGGAGGAGAGGGGTGGCAGGCTAGGGTTTGGGCAGCATCAGGCACACCAACCAGTCAATTTCTAGGTGAATATTCATGTCAAAAATAAGCTGAACCTCTCTACAATGGTCACCCTAGAGCTATAAGATCTTATTTTATGTATGTGCATGCTGCCCGTTGCCGGTGGGTGGAGTGGTAACTTGCGCCATCTGTTCAAATCACAAGTTAGATCAGCATCACAAAACTAACTTGCGGGCAGTAACTTGTGCGCTGATCTGGCTCTCTTCCCAGGTTTTCTCCATTCATTAAGGTCAAATGGTGGGCGTGGTTCTAAGTCCATTACTGGCCCGCTTGGTGCTGCTGACGACTGCGTATGGCGTATGCCAGCCTCGGCGTTCCGCTCGGACTGCACGAAGTTCCATAACCAGAACGAGGAGGCGGCGGCCGCGAGTGCCGCCGCAGCGGCAACTCCAGCGTCAGCCCTGCCAGCCCTCGCCTGTGAGCGCGATTGCGAATTGGGATGATCGATGTGGACACCCCGGAGGTGCGCTATCCATCCTCTCCTCGTTCTCGACGCTCATGCTGCTGTAGGAGTTCCACACGATCCAGTCATACCACGACCCGACGCAACAGCTCGAGCTTGTATTCAGCGACGAGTTTGAGACGGAGGGCAGGACGTTCTACCCCGGAGATGACCCGTACTGGTGCGCGGCAGTCCTCGTGCCGGAGCGGAGGCTAATACACTTCCAGGGAAGCGGTCGACTTGCACTACTGGAGCACGAGTGACCTCGAATGGTGCGCCACACAGCATAACCCCCCCTCCTTTCACTTACCCCAGGATAGGTACGATCCCGCACAGGTCACCACCCGCACGGGCGCGCTCGAAATCACCATGGACGCCATCCCCGACTCGGATATCTCGCAAAACCACAACATGAGCTACCGCAGCGGGATGCTCTCGACCTGGAACAAGATGTGCTTCACGGGCGGGCTCATCCTCACCAGCGGCAACCTCCCCGGCACGACGAACGTCAAGGGCTTGTGGCCTGCGGTCTGGACGATGGGTAACTTGGGCCGCGCGGGATAGTGCGTCGGCGCCCGTCTTCGGCGGAGATCTGCTAACACTGGATAGCGGCGCCACCCTCGAAGGAATGTGGCCGTATTCATACGACAGGACCCCTGGTAATGGGGGGCGATCCCGTTTCGAATTCGGGTAAAACACCCAAGATTTTGGCCAAAATCTCGTTCGAAAGTTCGGGTAAATGGGCTTCAGATTGGCCAAAGGTGGTATGGGGTTCGGGTAAATCCAAGGCTGATGTGGCCATTTAGTTCAGCGGTCGGACAGTTGGTATTGCTCTTATTTCCATGGTTCGAGGCCTCTTTTGGCGTTTCTTTTTTACCTTTTCGCCCCATCGCTTCGAGGCTTTACGCAATCTGACATCTGACGCCGTCCCTTGCTTCTGAACCACCATGTTGCCCGTCCGCCTGAGTATCCTGCCCAGCTGCTGTTGTTTTTCTTGTTTGTGTGAATGAGAGCAATCTGGTAAGGCCGACGCGTCCCAATTACGCATCAAAAGTCTTGGGAGCGCGAGCATCCTCCGACCACGATTGCCTTCCTCCGTCCTCCCTCGAATAGCAGCCATGCAGGAAGCCGAATGCGACGACCTCGACAGCCTCCTCGCTATCCCCTTCCTCGAGCACGAATTCATTGGTGTCGGGAAGAAATATACCCCGAAGACGGTGCCGCCGCATGTCTCGAGCGAGCTCAATTGCAGACTCCAGCCCCCGGACAGTTTCACCGCTAACTATCCACCCAAAGACCTCCCCATTACCACCTTCATTGCCCATAAACTGCCCGCCCTCTCGTCTTCCTTGGTCTCGATCAAGGCCGCAGAGTGGTTTTCTACCGCGCCGCCGACGAACATCACGCCAGAGCAGCTTTGGGCCGTTGTCGAGCAGCGGGTGCTACCGCCCCAAGCTCTTATTACGCAGCTTCGAGAGGCAGCGGGGCAGAGATGGTTTGACGGCGCGAAATCCATCCGGGATCCTCGCTACAAGTCCGAGGTCTTCTTGCCTCTGTGGATTGTTGGCGCGTACAAGCAGCTTGCTGATATGCTGCAGCAGCAAAGCTTGTGGCGGGATGCCGCTCGTACCGTGGCGGGATACATAGTGCGGCAGAAGCCTGTCGCTGACGCGTTTTCGTCTCTGGCGGACGTCTTCGGCACTTTGGGCTGGGCTAGCGACACCACTCATGGCGCGTTCATATTCCCTGCATTCACCTTCGTCCCCCTCCTACGCTCTGTACCACTCAGCGACGAAATCACGCAAGCCATGGTGAACGATCTGCGTGAGCGCCTTGCGGAGCAGCCCGAGCTAGAGAAACAGCACTACATCTGCGGCTCTCGGCTCTACGTCGTACTAGACCAGCTCAAGACGAAATCGAGGCTGCTCACGGACGAGGGTCTTCCGTTGCGTCTGAAGGAAATCGAGGAGAGGGTGCGGCGGAATCCCGAGCTCGTCGTTTGGATCCCGCTACTGCGGAACAAGCATGAGGAGGTCATCCGGGTCGATTTCAAGAGGAAAACTATCGCTTACGGTGCGTATACCACCGACGCTGACGCGCTATTCCGACATCGTTGCAGGCGATTCAATAAAAGATTTTGCTCCGCCTAAAAATCTGCTCAGCAGCGTCCAGACCTGGGTCAAGAAACGCTTTGGGCTCTCGTTTGAGATCAAGGGGCGCGCTCTTCGTTCAGGGCAGCAGCAAGATAGCTTCTCGTGCATCCCTGCCGCGATAAATATGATTGCAGCAGCGATATTCGGGGACGATTTGTGGACGCCCGAGAAGCGTGAAGTTGATCGTGTTCGCTGGTTTGTGCGGCTGAGCCGCAAAGGTCATTTGGCAAGTATTTTGCGCCGGACGCCAATTGCGATTGCTGACTACGGTATGCAGACATCTACCCCCAATCCAAGCCCGCTACCACTCCCTACAATATCGTCTCAAGTTGCACCCATCTCCGCGCCACTGACCACAGGCATATCCATTCGCGCCCTACTCAATCCTATTGACGATGTTGAGGATGGGTCGCTTCAGGACGCGTATCTGGCAGCTGCCTGTCCCGACGATGACGACAAGGCCGCTGAAGCTGTTCCCAACCGCTCGGGCAATCAAGCTCCTGCCGCCGCCGAACCCTTGCCCATGGACGACGCTGCCATGGACGTCGATTCCGTACCATCGCCACCGTCTCCGAAATCGGCCTGGGGCAGCTTCATGTCCAAGGCCAAGAGTGTTTCCTTGCAGTCACGGAAGAGGCGGGGAGCTGACGCCAATGTTTCGGACCCTCCTCCAGCGAAGAAGAGAGGACGCCCGCCGAAACAGGCCGCACCAAGCGTGTCGGGGTTGGGTCCGGTGGGGCTAGCCAAATCGTCGGTGTCGGACGCGTCCGCAAAGGAGAAGCAGAAGGATGGTGGGATCGATCGGATGAAGCAAGACAGGTTCGAGCAAAAGATTCACGAGAAAGACAAAGGCGCGGTTATTGATCCCAAGTCTCCGCGCGTTGTCGTTTGTTCCCTCTGCCGAACTCCCGTCACTTGCGATCTCTACCGACCCAAGAACTTCCTCAACCACTACGAGAACACGCAGTGCCGCAAGCACAAGTCTCTTTTGGAGAACCGACTCGATGGACCCAGGTTTGGTCATCTTCTGCGTGACATGTCCTCCATCCCATCCCCGCCGCCACGTGCCTCAGTTCCCTGCGCGGGCATTACGGAGCGCGACGAGCCTTTGGTTCCGCGGTATCTCAAACGCAGCGCGACGTTGGGCGGAGGCGCTCGCTCAGTCGTCGTGATTGCCAAGGAGATGTTTGGGAAAACATACGGACTGCTCACGGATGAGGAGAAGAGTCAAGTCGATACATGTCGCCTCCACGAGGAGACATGGTTCAACGACCACCGTAACATGCGAGTCTTCTCCAAAGACTGCCTCGGTTCCTCGGTTTCGACTCGCGCGGACGGGCAGCCGGAGCCGTGTCGACAATGCCGCGATGTTATCAGACAGCCCCGCTTTCGTGCTGTTCTGCACAAGCCGACCCCCGAGCCCGAGAATTATCGTTTTGTTAACAAGCAGTTTCAACAGAGCTTATTGGCGTCCCAATACGCGCAGTCCAAAGGCTTCAGAGATCTCCTGAATGCGACAGATGTATGTGTGCGCGTTCTTTTGCCCGTTGCGGTACTAATAAATCTCAGACGGAGAGTATATTTGTGCGCTTTGTCAAGGGCGCCATGGCTGGAGAATACGACGACGAGAATGTCTTCCTCGGCTTGCTGCATGCAATGGTGCAGCAGAAGGATCGAGAGGCTCGCGGCGTCGGCTCGCAAAACTTTCTCTACATGCCCGCATGGAAAGAGTTTGCGCATATCATCCGTATACATAGTCCCCGCGCATACAAGTTTCTGCAGAAGCATTTCCCCGTCCCTCACATCCGTACTCTGCAGTATGTGCAGATATTTCCCGCTGGTCTCGTACTTACTTGGCTTTTTAGGAAGGACGAAGCAAGGGCTCCTAAACTCCCCATGGAGATCTGCCAGCGTTCCTTCGCTAGTGTAAAGGAATATCTCTCCAGTATCGGCTACTCCGGCCCCATCGCAGTTTCATGCGACGACACAAAACTCTTCGCCGGTCTACACATTCATTTTGATACCGAGAGAAAGGCCCATGTACTTGTTGGTGCTGTAGAACGGCCAATTACCGTGCTCGACGCTGACGCCGTCAGTCGAGCACTCACTGACTGTAAAGATCAAGCTGGCGTAAAGGCAAGGGCATCTGGTCTTGGAAATGCATCACGCTAACAACCTCTTCAGCTTCGGCTTTGGTGCGCGCAGGTTCCGCTCCCCAACATAATGCCAGTCGTCATTGCTGCTATCCCGATTACCGACTCGATGGATGTGCCCGCGCTACTCGCGCTGCACAAACGAGTCATTTTTGGTCTTTTGGACGCAGACATCCATCCGATGTCGTACGCCTGCGACGGGACGGACACGGAGCGTGGTGTACAGGCCGCGTTCCAGGCGGAGGCGGACGCGTATATCGAGCGCGTTATTCCATCTCCGGCGCCTGGCATCGCGTCTTTTACGGTCCGTATCGGTGTTTTCCGCGGCCACGGTATCGCGTTGATTCAGGACTCCAAACACGCGTTGAAGACGATGCGCAACAACCTGTTCACTGGCGCGCGTCTCTTGACGTTGGGGAACTACATCGCGACATTCCATCCGGTCTATAACTTTGCGTTCGAAGACTATTCGACCCTGTATATTCGCGACGTCGAACGGCTGGACCGGCAGGACGACAACGCCGCGGCGCGCCTGTTTTCCGCACAAACACTCCAAACCCTCATCGACCGCTACTCCGAACACCGCGGCCTCATCGTATACCTCTTTATATTCGGGGAGGTTACCGACGCGTACCAGAATCGACATATCACTCACCTTGAACGGATCGGGATTCTGCTGCGAGCGCGGTATTTCCTGGATAAATGGCTGGCCTTCATCGAGATGTGCCCTGCTTACAAGCGCGCCAACTACTTCATCTCGCGAGAGTCGTTCGACATCCTTGGCTACATCATTCACGGTTTCCTCTCGCTTGTCACGCTCCATCGAGAGTTCTACCCCGACCTCCCTCTTCTTCCGTGGCTACACTCCACTGAGGCATGCGAGCACATGTTCGGACTGGCGCGACAGGTCGTGAAGGACTTCACGGCGCTCGATTTCTATCGTATGCAGCCTAAACTCTCCGTCAAGCTGCGCGAGGCGTTATTCTCGTCGCGGACGGAAACAAAGGCTGAAATCCGAGCAACGGCAGCTGGATACCACCATACCTGCTGGGACACGCGCAAGCTCGATCTTCCCGCTCTGACTGCGTTCCCCGCCCATGAGCTCGTCGTCGATATCTCGATCCAAGCTGCGGCGGAGATGACAAGTCTCATGGACCTGCTCGGGATACGCGGCGCCGATGTACACGGTCTGTCCCCGCAGATTAACGGGCTTCCTTCCCTCTTAGATATGTACCCCGACGAAGAATTTGACCTTATCGTCGCGAGCGAGCCTCGACTCGAGGCGGACTTTGAACCGGCCTATATGACGGAGCTGGTAGGCTTTATCACGTAGACCCAGACCGATGAATTTGTTGCACGGACACCATTTTCGGAGATGCAACGCTTCGAGACGCTTGCTAATGCTGGGTTCGCGCTCATGCTCGACGATCAGCAGCGAATGTGAGTGGTCCTCAATTCCATTTTCCGTTGTTGATCTTCTTCGTGCAGGTGCTCCATCGAGCCTATCGACGACGAAACGGAGGCAGAAATGATTCTACAGGATCGACGCGCGCTTCTCGACGCGGACATTCCTTCTCAACAATACTCTCTCTTATCTCAATGTGCAGCTGTTCGAGTGCGTTCAGTCCGGACGAAACGAGTTCCGAATGATCACCTCGGACACCGCCGCACTCGAGACACTTACATGGGCACATTTACCCAGCGCGTGGTTCCTGCATATTCTCAGACACTCTCCTCGACAAGTGTCGAATATAACTGGTCTGATTTTCTACCAGCTGAACGACGTCGATTGGAGGCTCTTTACGCTACTAGCCCGACATCACGCGAACTTCAAGGAGGCGCTAAAACTCTATAATAAGCGAGCGCCAGCGGGCTTGTAGCATACAGTAGAGCTCAAAAATCGATGTTTTACCACCCTACACGCGACAGGGATTTTTTGGGAACCCGTTCAACGAGTTCGGGTAAATGGCCGCCAAATTTGGACACCCGTTCGCGGAATTCGGGTAAATCTGGCGCAAAATTTCCGGCCAGTTCGGGTAACGACCTTGAGATCTCATAACGGCCTTGCCCCCCATTACCAGGGGTCCTCATACGACTCGTGCGATGTCGGCACGCTCCCGAATCAGACCAACCCCGACGGGCTAACGCCGACGGCGGCGCTCACGAGTGGCTCGTCCGACTACGATGGGAGCTTGTCGTACCTCCCCGGGCAACGGCTCAGTCGCTGCGTTTGCCCCGGCGAGAGCCACCCTGGTCCGATCCACGAGGACGGGACGTACGTAGGCAGGAGCGCGCCGGAGATCGACATCGTAGAGGCGCAGGTGCGTGTCCATATTTCTCTCGGCGAACGCTCGTACTCAACGCGCACCCACGCAGCTCGGCGGGCCCGGCGACACCCTCGGACAGGTATCCCAAAGCGCGCAATGGGCGCCCTTCGACGCGGCGTACAATTGGAACAACCAGAGCGGGAATATGGTCATTTACGATACGACGCTGAGCCATCAGAACTCGTATAGTGGCGGGATTTGGCAGGAGGCGACGTCAGTTGTTACTACCACCAGTGCGTGCCCCGCCTTTGGGTTGGGTTCTAGATACTAGATGCGATCGCTGACGGGCTCAGATAAACTCCCGCAGGTCCCGCAATGGTCCCGCAATACTCCCGCATGGTCCCGCACATGCGGGAGTCGAACTCCCGCAGGGTCTGTCACGCACCTGTTCCAACTCCCGCATTGGTCCCGCAACCGCCCGCAACTGCCAAACTCCCGCAACATAGGGGCTCAAGTGCTAAAGTCCCGCAATGTAGGGGCAAACTACCGCAAATGTGCGGAAGTGCTTCCAATATGTCTGATGCACCTTAAATCTTACTTTGAACCTGCTGGGGTTTGTTAGTTGGTGTGTTGTGCGCTGGGATGGAACTTTCATGGTGGTTTAGAGGCGCTGCACTCTATCTTGGCGCGGGAGCAAGATCCAACGGTACTGTCAGCCGGCAGGTTGCGGAAGCACTCAGGGTGTTCTAACTGACACATCAGAGAAAACTGATCAATTGATGAATGATCAAAGTACCCATGTATGGATCCTACATTACAATCTACTTGCTGTCTGTGTATCAGCATACTTGGAGGAAATGATGACGCATCAATTCATCAATTTTCTTCTCTGAACTGCTAGTGTGAGCCCGAGCAACTCTTCACCAGTTGCCGAAGACAGAGCTCTGATTCCTCGACTAATCCTACTGATCCTCCTGCCCAGTTTCTGAACGAGAATCGGATTCAACCGTCACCCAACCCCGCCCTGATGCAACAATTTTTCCTCGGAGCGGCTGTGGACTTGCCCGCTCCTGCTCCTCCGGCGCGATAACATACCCACCACCGCACTCTGGCGACGTGCAGACAAGCGCGCCGACACATCGCAGGGTTATCTGCTTGCCTTTGGCTGGTGTTGAAGCCGAAAGAGAGCCAGTCCGAGCCGTAGAGCGGCGTGCGACCCAGAGCAGATCGATTTGTAGCTTCGAAGTCGCAGCATTCAGCGGGAAGAAACATTCGGCCTTCTCGGGCCTTGGAAAATCAAAAATCAACGGACTTAGGTCGAAATACTACAGTACTTTCTGTATAAGTATGCAGCCGAATTGGCGCTATATCCTTACTGGAAAAACAGCTGCTATACGACACATTGCACCAGCGAAAATTGCTTGAGATCTGATATATAAGTTCATAATTTGATCGCATCATTGATACCATCAATTTACCACTTGCATGTGCTCGTCCACAATAAGACTCGGGAAACGACTCTCACACTCATGAATCTGCACCCCCGCACACTCCCGCAACCACTCCCGCAACCAATCCCTCAACCACTCCCGCAACACTACCGCACATATGTCACACTCCCGCAACGAACTCCCGCAAGTCCATGTTCAGCACTACCGCAACCTCCCGCATGACTCCCGCATGGCAGATGCGGGACTTCAGTTTTCCGTGCGGGACTTTCGCTCCCGCAACCGCAAACACAGCCACCAACTCCCGCAAGGTCCCGCAACACTCCCGCAAGGCCAGGTCCCGCATAGTGTCATTTTCTCTACCAAAGTTCAAGCAAACAGCCTTGTTTGTAGTGCATTGATAATGTATTTTAAGCTACTATAGACAGCCCAACACATCTTTTCACTGGAAATGTTTTGTAGCTCAGAAATGGGGTACCGCACAGGGAGGTCCCGCACGGGTCCCGCATGGTACCGCACATGCGGGACCATGCGGGACTTTATTCTGGCCCGATCGCTGACGCCCGTGCAGACCAGGACTGCTACCAGCTCAAGAACCCGTGTTATGCGACGCACGGATTCGAGTATGTTCCCGGGTTCGACAACGCCGTACGTCCCCCCTCCCTTCCCTCCCCCCTCCCGTCCCATCCTCACACCCCCGCTCGCGCAGTACATCACCTGGATCACCGATAACAAACGCTCCTGGACCCTTCTCTCCTCCGGCGTCGGCCCCAACCCCCAATCGCAAATCGCCGCCCGCCCAATCCCACAAGAACCCCTCTACATCCTCGCGAACCTCGGGCTGTCGCACGGGTTCGTGTACGATATCGACTTTGAGCACTTGACGTTCCCGGCGAAGATGAGGGTGGATTGGGTGAGGGTGTACCAGCCTAAAGGAAAGGTGAATGTGGGGTGTGAGCCGGAGGGGTTCCCGACGCAGGGGTATATTAATACGTGCGTGGTTTTCGGTCTTTTCTTTCTTTCTTTCTTTCTTTCTTTCTTTCTTTCTTTCTTTCTTTCTTCCTCCTCATGCATGTCCTTCTTTTCCTGGCTACCTGTTGTTTTTTTCTCGGCGCTGACGCGCAACGCGACGCAGATACATCGAGGCGTATACGAACGCGAACCTCACGACCTGGGAGGGCGATTTCAAGCAGCCTGTGCCGAAGAGTAGGCTGAATGGGGGCTGCTAGTCGGCCGTCGTCGGTGGTTTCTGGGTTTCGGCTTGGTTTTGTATTCGGTGAATTGTGGGTGGGAAGGAAGGAACATGTTGATACCCCTGCTTTGTGAGCGAATAACGAACATTTGTGTGTACATACTAGATGGCGATGTTTGTATATTGTGCGGAGAGTATGGTTGGAGGCGAGAAGGTAAGTGAAAGAAGAAAGAAAAGAAGAGCGGCAAGAAGCACAACCCGGGCTTGTTTCGAACGAAGGTGTCGCGAGTACCACCTCCCGGATCCTGGTAAGTATACGTCGAGACAGTGCGAGTGCACATCCGAGTCTGTAGCTGATAGTTGACCCCAAAGATGTATCACCCCCGGTTCTCAGGGGTCCTATCGATACTGTAGTATTTGATTTAATTCGTAGGTCACAGGGCTATTTTTCTTCGAATTTTTGGCAGGTATAGTCCGTGTCGAACGCACATCACGCCGACGACGGCTGAATTGCGCTAGCTTGAGAGGCGCAGCGAGTCTGCCTGTTGTTGTTGGAAGCAACGGTTCAAGTTGTCTAGCGGGGCTTGGGGCTTATGGACCTAGGACGTGCAAAAATAACGAGGCTTCCGACACGATCTAGAGACTCGGGCTGTTTCGAACGGCGGCGATGCAGAGATGCAGGAGCCGAGCACTGTGACTTATTGGTTGTATCGGCGCAGGTCTCCGCTCCGAGTCTGCTTCACTTGAAGCAAACTTGCGTATGAGCATGGCAGAACAGATGAATTGTAGGATTTTGAAACATAGTCGTGCACACAGTGTACGCCAAGAAAGAACAAAGGTTTTCCTATCCACTCCGTCAATTACTGTATTCGATCCCGTGTTTAGCTTTATTTTCCAATCCGGTCAACAATGTCCGTCAACGGTTGAAATAAAGTAACAATGACTGCCAGTATGTATAATTATATAAGTGTCCATTGCGTCCGAGTCTTGACTACCTCCGCCCGGTCAATTGCAGTGGCACCATCGCTAGCTCGTTTTCTCCTGAGTGGTGCCCTCGCCTCCGCCACCCATCTGCACTATACGCTTCGAGAACGTAGACGCTGCTCGCGTGTTGCTTCACGCTCCTGACCTCTTCCACCATCTGAGCCCAGAACGGATCCTGCCCGAATCCCTTCTGGCCATCGCCAAAATTGGGAAACATTTCAGGCCCGGTCTCGGGTGTATGCAAGGTATTCGTCTTGCTGTGGGGCCGGGAGTGCGATAGCGGGCGGCTAATTCGCGTCCCGCGCTCGAAGGATACCGACGTCATTGTGCGCTCGGCGTCTGCGTTTACATGCCCGAATTCTCCACCGAAAGCCATCCCGCCTCCGAAGGACGTCGACCCGTACATCTCCTCCCGCTCCTCGTATTGCTCCCGCCTTCGGAGCGTCAATACGGCGGTCCCCTTCGCGGCGCCGGGAATCCTATCGGAATCCATCGCGAGCGAAAGCATCCCGACAGCTGCACACCCAACCACGCTCATCCGCGCCGCCACATCTGCGTACTCCGGGCTTGCGGTCCAGGCCAGAGAGGCCTCCGGCGCGTGCCATCCGGCGAGAATATAAATCGTTGTTGACACCTGTACCAGATGTGTTGTTGGTGTGTCGAATGGTGTGTCGAACGGGATCGGTAGGTGTTCCATGAACGCGGTGGTGTCGAATTCGTTCCCGTCGTTGGGGGCGGAGGCGGGGACGTAAAACTGCACCGGGTGTGCGGAATACGCTGCCTGCCGCTGCGCCATGAGCTGCAGTATCCCCATAACCTCGATTGAGTGCGAGGTATACGGCGACGTGAGCTGCAGCGTTACCAGCTCGGTTATGGGCATCTCGAGGCTGCGCGTGCGGGGTTGCAGTATGAGTCGTTGTCCGTCATGCGTGCTGTACTACTAGTAGTATTTTTGTGGGCGCACACGGGCAACTGCGGGCTTCCTACGAAACCGGTTCTCCGCTCCATATTAGTTCACAGCTTGGCCCCAGGGTCGTGGGCATTGGCACGGCAGATCGGCGTTGTCCGCCATATAAATATGCCCGACAGTTCCTTTGCTTCAAGCCGAACAAACATTCAAAAGTTGTTGCTGTTCTTGTATGATGATGGGGTCCGCTGTTGAACCGTGATGGCAGAGTAGGGTTTTGTTCAGATGGACCGGGCAATCCGGGCATCATACTATGTATTCGTCCAATGGATACATAAATTACTCGTGTCACACCGGCTCTGAGATACAACAAACAAGGGCTTTTATTACTACATTCTGACCGGATGTTCACATAAAAAAGAAAAAATCCTTTGATTTGAATTTTTCTGGGGTCTATTTTCTCTGTGCATCACCTGAACATGTGATCAGAGTACTACCCAGCTTTCCTCACCAGCAATAGTACCCGGCTTCGATCAAATATGCATTAAAATATGCCACCGCCGCTACTTGGCCGCGACGCCACCTCCTTGCGATGGGCCGCGCTGCCTGAAGCAACCACTCCAATGGACCCAATTCACGTTCCGCAAGGGCCAGAGAAGACATACTCGGGCCGACGAACAGCGTCGTTCAGCTGCCGAGGATGAGCGATATTGAACAATAGATAGCTTGCGATGCAGCCATTGAATGCGATGCAGCCATTGAATGCGATGCAGCCATTGAAGCCATTCAATGGCTCAAATGCGTTGCGGGACCAATGGCTGCAAAATCTGTTCTAAAATTGGTACTCTCTATCTGGTAGTGTACCTTAGCATGCTTTTGACTACATCTAGTTCAGAAATTGTAATGTGCCCCCGTGACAGGTGAGAAATCAGGATGAAATCACAATTTCCTTGTTTCATTCGTTGTATCAGCGGTGGTGATACCATCAGCACTGCATTTAAACATGAAATATGCTTCTAGACTACGAAATAATGTTTTCACTAAATTTCAACAGCCACTGAAATTTGGCCCACAACCGGGAGCCATTGGAAATCGCAACGTGATTCAGCCATTGAATGGCTTCAATGGCTGCATCGCAAGCTGTCTAATATCTGTACTGTTTATGGCAGTCAATTCAACAGTCCGACAAACCTCACGAGACGATAGAGTCACCGTTCCGTTGCAGGTTTTTTTGACGGCCAAAATGCGGCACCGTATCATTAAGTGTGTGGCGTACTATACTCGCTGTGCTAATAAACTGCACGTAGCCGGGAAGTTCTTTGGAAACAACTTCCGCTGCCGCGCAACACGTGGACCCGCTATTGGGTGGAAACCTGTCAAAACAACAAAGGAGCTTTTTGCGTACATCCCAACGGAGGTCCAGGTCATGGTGAAGAAGCTCTTTTGTGCTCTGCTGATGTTGTTTTTACGATCAATGATGGTGTAACCAGCAACTATCATGTGCGGGGACTATACAAGTGGGACACCTAGACACATTTGATGGGGGACACAAGTTTATTGAGTGCGACACAAAAAATATTCAAGTGCGACACAACTTGAGCCTTGCAGCACATTACCCGCAACAAAAGTGTCGCGCTCAGTTCACGCGGGCTTGCCTTTGGCTTGCCTGATTAGGATGTGGCCATCAGAGGCTGTGGGTGCTGCGCCTCTTCCCTCCGTACACCCACCATTCCTCTACCTCGACACGTCGAGCCTACCCGTAAAATGCCATCCACGCGCCCCGCCGCCGACCAAGCGCTGATCAACGTACTTCCACGCTCGCGACGCGAACGACGACGACGGGAGCTGCTGCGACGACGGGAGCTGCTGCGTCGGCTGAGGGCTCCGAGGTGCGTTACCGTGGCCTCTGTATACATGCCCACTAAAATCCTTGCGAGGTCCCTCCATATCTGCCTGGGCTGTACGCTGTGTTTCTCCTCAACGCGCGTCCTCCGCAACTCACTCTGCCCATCTTCATTTCAACCAGCACCGGCCGTCCTCCTTGTAGCTCTCCTGGCGGTGCGCAGAGCATGCAACACCTGCCAATCTAACTACTCTGCAGTAGGCTTTTCCATCAGCAAAAGTGTAGCCGCATTCCAAGCCAATGTGAATCCCCTTGAACTGAAATCAATACTGTGGGAATGAAAACAAGACCTTGAACAGGCATTGCAAGCAACGTAGGGAAAACACCAAGTCATTTCAATGTGAGCAAGGTATTGCAGGCATTGCAAGGTAGGGCGGTCATTCCAAGGTCTTGTGTGCATTTCAAGATGCTTCCAAGGCGGCGCCCACTAGCTAGGTAAAAGTGTGCGGAACGCCCCAAAAATCATCTTAATCCGCATGCACACTTTTTGCACCTTCTGGGACTGGAACCCAGATCCTTCAGTGGCCAGGACATGTCGAATGGAAGAGTGCTTTGCCACTACACCAACAGAGCTTGAGGACAAGAGGGATTGATCTGCAGATATACCGCTACCCATTTGGTAAATATGGCAGAGGCTTAGCCTTTCAGACCTGAGATACTGCTCCATAAATCCTTGGGGACTCCTGAAAATGCTTGGTTTCCAGTAACATATTATATCATGCCTTGATGCCAATTGGAAACCTTGACAAAGGTTGAATGTAGCTTGGAATAACCTTAGCATGAGGCTAGGGCAGTGTTCAAAGATAATGTAAAGAGGATCCCTCTCTTGATTTGCCCTTTGAAGCATCTTGAAATGCAAACCAAGGCTTGGAATCATCTTCAGATGCCAGTCCAAGCTTTGGTTCCTCATTTGAGTAGACTTGACATGTATACTCAATTCTTGGAGAGAATTCCAACACCTTGCTGCATGTACAAGGCCTTACAATGCTAGGACACTTTTGCTGATGTCCAACCACTTGCGCGACTTCGTCGCCTCGTCTGGCGCGCGGAGTAGCGGCGGCGCGGATGGACTCGGACGGACGCCGACTGTCACACGGCGAGTAGCGGTGAACTGACAGCGGCGGGATAGGGAGCAGCGGCGGGGCAGGGTCCCGAGCAGCGGCGGGGCAGAGAACCGCGGTAGCGCGCCGGCGCCGAGCTATCGACCGTAGCTACAGGCTGTATTCGGGCTACCGCAATCCATTTCATTTATCCTCTATCATCTGCTACTAGATGCCAGCTTTGTGCTGGCTAAGACCTTGCTTTGGGCAAAAAAGCAGAATTTGTCTTTAGGCCCTATTTGCAGCTGCTCAAAAACAACTAAAAAAAGTTTTGAAACAACTTTTGATTATCAGGGAGTTCCAGAAGTTGGAGGTTTCTTACGGAGTTTAGTCAAATTTCCATACTCTTGGGCCGACCCCGTGACCTTGCAGCAAGTTCGGAATTTTCTGAAGATTTTTCACCAATGACATTTCCATCGTTACAGCAAGCTGTGTCTGCGTCTTGGATAAATAAATGGTTAAAGGGCCATAAGTACTGTCCAAATCTGGTGATGGCCGCCACATAAGTCCTTCACTGGCGATGGGATTCCAGGATCCTGGCGGCAAGGTTAACTAACTGAGTTTGAGGACCAAATAGGATGCAAAATCAACTTTACAAAGCGTCGGCAAGAGTCCGCGGGTTGCCGAATCATTGGGCTGGCGCGTCCGTGGGCAGTGGCGAGTCCGTGGGCTGGCGCGTCCGTGGGCCGGCGAGTCCGTAGACAGCCGAGTCCGTGGACAACCGAGGCCATGGACAACCGAGGCCATGGCCTGTAGAAGCCCGTGGTCATCCGCAAGCCGTGGCCTAGCCGTGGCCTTGCGGAGTCCGTGGGCATCTGGCGCTTGGTATAAAGCAGGCATTGCCGCGCTGTGGTCCATGTTCCTTTAGACAAACATATGGGACAGATATCACAGTCAACAGATCCGCGATCGTACACCGTTCCACTGCTCATGCGTTAAGAGCTATTTTAATTCAATTTCCGAAATTTTCAGATATCTTACGATTGATAGTCCTGATGCAACTTTGGGGTTATTCCCTTTGGATAGTTGCAACTTTGCGCCCATTGGCAACTGTTTCATGGGATGATGATAGGCTGGACTTCTTCATTCACTGCGGAGATCAGCAAAAAAAAATCTACTAAGGGTTCTTTTATATTTGCTGCTCCCCCGGTGTGATTGAAGCAAAGACACTGGAATGATGGATTATAGGATGGTAAAAGTAACTACTGATATGGATTTTCTGAATGCACAAACAGTCACAGTTGTATTTATTTATGGCATCGCACTAGTCAGTGAAATCACCTGCCTCATCCAAATCAGGAAGTTGAAGGCAGTATTTGAAATATATCTGACAGTACTTAATACAGGGTGCTGGTTGCTTCCTGATTTTTATGAGGCAAATAACATAGCTGAACCCAGAGCAACATTAACAATAGAGTTTCCACTGCATTAGCATGTTTTTGCATGAAAACTATGCACCAAAGATACCAGAGGCCAATAAGGCTTTGGGAAAGCATATCACGTGAAAAGATGGTGGGAATCCATTATATCAGTGTGGCTGTGGACAAACTGGAATTATGGATTTGCCATCACAATGTGCAGAATGAGAAAAAGGATCATGTGATAGGTGGTGGGAATTCCTTGCTTGAGCGTGGCTGTGGGCAGACTGGAATTATGGGTTTGACCATCAGAGTGGGTATAGGGTGGGAAAAACCACATCACATGATGAGAGTGGGAATTGATTAATTAAGCGTGGCTGTGGGCAGACTGAAATTATGGGTTTGGCCATCACAATGTGCGGAGGGTGGGAAGAAGCATCTGACCCTCACATCACCTGCTGTAAAGGTCATGTGACACCTGATCATATGACATACACATGATACAATGCTTACTAATTGTCAAGGTGGGGGACCTAGCAAAGCAAGGTGACCTTGGAAGGCTTCAAATTACATTTTCTTTTCTTTTCTTTTTGTTCCCCTTTTTTGAAGTAGCCTGAAGCGCTTCTAATCAGTTCAATCTACTTCAAGCCTCTTAAAGTAGGTTTTCGCTGCATGAAGTTGCCTAGATAGGAAATCGATTAGATTTATCGCTCGAAGACTTGTGTCGCACTCTTTTCAAAAGTGTTCTGCATTCTCACAAGCAGCACAAAAATGTGTCGTGGACACAAAGTTGTGTCGCACACTATCAATACAAAAGCTTAACGTGTCGCACTCAGTTTATTTTGTGTCCCCCATCAAATGTGTCTAGGTGTCCCACTTGAATGGTCCCGGTTCCTTTCGGATGAGCGTATCACAGCGTCGATCTCAGGTGTGTTTTCGCAGCATTCAGCGGTGGACTCTGACCATAGCAAAGTTGTTGGATGGACCATTCTTCTGTATGCTTACTGCTTCACCCGCTCAATTCTGCCGCTCTCACGTCGGAGGCAGATATGATTCGTTTGCAACATTCACTGAAGAGGTCGAGTTCATCTGGAAGACCCCGTGGAGCCTCATGAACATGGTTTACGTGCGTTGCGGAAATTATTTACACTCTTCACACGGCGGGCAATTGCACGTCGTTTGATTACCTGTCCCATGGCTGTGACTTGCAAGCCCTTTGTCTTGCGATCTTTCATTTACACGTTCATTGTCGCTCTCGGTGCATCCTATAATTTGCCAAAATTTTCCTTTGTTACTAGAATGCATTGCTTGCCCCCGCAAACAACGGATGGCAAAATTGGATTAGATTAGATATCCAGCTCGTCGGGTGCAATCCTGCTTCTTTCACGACCATGGCCACGAATATGTCGCCGAAGCTACTGACCGGCTCTTTCTAGACGTACAAATACCGCCAGGCCTATATCGAGAGCCCCGACGCCGTCCTTCCAGTTGGATTCCGATTCCTCTTTTCTATCGACGCCACCTCCGACGATGAGAGTACCGATGCCGGACCGTGTGCTTTGCGTCGTGAGGACAGATCGGTGCCGGCGGACAGGATCATCCATACCGTCGACCTATTCCTCATGAGTCAGAGCCTCAAACTGTCCAAAAAAAAGACCAGCTACCGCGCACGCCAGAAGTGCATCATCCCCGAACTCGAGAACCGTAATCTTTCGCGGCTCGACAAGGTGAGTTTGGTTAGTCCTGTGCAGTGCAAAAAGCTCACTATCTCAACTTAAAGGGTTCAGTATTACGACACGACGTGGTTCAATGCTCAACCTGCTCCAATCCGCGCAAAAGAAATTCGCGCCTCTCCGCTCCGTGGTATTCTCCCCGCGCGACGCGGACCCATTTAATCGTCGGAGTGAGACGGCGCGGTCAACCGTTCAAGAGCTGATGTATAAGTACGCTGCGAGCGTCTTTGCGGGCTACGACTTGGTCGATTCTCCGACGGCGGCGTCCTCCACACCCAACACAACTGCTGGTAATGCAACATCGTCGGGATCTGGCGACGAGAGAGAACTGGAAGGAGGATGCGGATTATTCGGACGCCAAAATGGAGTCCTTCGTTTCTGGGGAGGAGGGCAGCACTCGGGAGTGATATGGATTGTTTGGATGAGGACGAGGAGGCGGCGGCGCGGTAAGCATGGCCATATGCATGGAGAGCGACATTTTGGCGACGACGGCGACGACGACATGTAGAGTTTATGTACTGTTTGCGCTACCATCCCTGATTGTCTAGAGCCTGCTTACAAGATTTGTTATCACCGTCTTCGGAACAAAGGATTCCTTGTTTAACGCCAAACGACAGGCAAATGACTGGCCAGTGACAGATGAGCAACTATGCGCAAACGACACGCAGTTTCCCGCCGTGTCAATCCTCATCAAGACTGCCGCTAGTTAACCGTAAGCGGTCTTTTAATGATTGAACAGTGTCGAGCGACCTCCCCAGCTCCGATACCTGACCCTGGTCTTCCTTGGGTACGTGTATCCCAGCTCACCAGGTTTTTCATCACCCCCGTCCGCAGGGTGGATGTCTTCGGTTCGTTAATCCAGTCCTTTGGTCCAGCAATCTTACGTATACCTCCCAGTCATGCTCACACCACAGAGCTCCGATACGGCGGGTCTGTTCAATCCTTCCAAAACAGCTGCTCACTCTAAGATTCTAGTTGTACGACTTCTGTGACTTTCTGCCGTTCGCGCACTTACAATCAATCTTAGCTGCCACAAAATGATCTGGGTTGGTCCACGGTGAAGGCGCCGAACGACGATCTCATCCACTCACGCAGTTAGAGCTCGTGACGGGGACGGTCCTGTTTTCGATTGCAGATTTGGTCTTTGTTGCTCGGTTTGATTTTTTACAACAGTGTTCTTGTGTTATGAACTTCGGACAGACTCTGGATCCTCTATGCTCGCTCACGGGTAGTTCTCGTCGGAGGTTTATTTCTCGCCACATGTATGTATATTCTACAAAGCGTGCCGGACTCGAATTCATTCCTCGCCAGGCGAAATTATCATAATGTCTGTCCAGATTTCAAAAACTCCTAGTCACTGAATCCGGGCAGGTTCACGCTTGGTGCTCTGACTGCAGCCCCGATGAACCGTAAGAAATTATTCTGCCAGAAATGCTACCTGACACCTACTGTACTATTTTAATCAATTCGTAGGTCACGGGTCACAGCCGTTATTTTTTCCGAAATTTTGGCAGGTGTCACGGGTAGTGTTCCGCACGGGGGCGGGGACCCGCGGCGGGTCACGGGGACGGGTCTGGATGGGGACGGGGACGGGTGGAGATTTCTGACCCGTCGACAACCCGTCGACCCGTGGTCAGACCCGCGGTGGTTTTTCATCAGTGCGGCAATACACAAAGGCAACTAAAGCATCGTAGATAACTGTTATCTGTGTAATGCTGCTAGAAATTTATACTAACTCAAAGTCAGTGGAGTCTCCTGGGGTATGTAAAACATGGATGAAGTGATGCGCGAGGAGACAAACGAGGAGTAAATCGAAGATTGATGTAAATTTACCAGATCATATATTATTCGACTCGTCCAACGTCCCAAATGGACACACGGGGCGAACAGGTGGCGGGGAACCCGCGACCCGCTGCTAGCCGACGGGTTCCCGTCCCCGCCGACGCGGGGACGGGTCAGTGGCGGGGACGGGGGCGGGTGGGAAATATTCACCTCGCGGGTTCCCCGTGCGGAACACTAGTCACGGGTAGTTTGCCAACTTTACGAAAGTTTTCGGCCGCGTCCAAAAGGGGCATTCTTTGTTCTGAGCGGCCCTGCGGGGCATTCCTAGTAGCACGTGTACTATGCAAGTTTCTCTACCTATGTGCATTCCCTCTTCTCGAAGACCGCGCCAATCTGCCACTGCAATCCTGGAGCAGGACTTATGAATTTAGAGTGTGTATGTGAGTTTGCAGGTTATGGTCATCCTACTTCCGTAGATTTAAAACAACAACACTGCAGGGGCACACTAATTCTTTTCGAGGCTCTGGGCCTCTGGGCAGATTCAGAGCAGGCTTGAATCCATCGCAAAGCTCATGGCACAACGGCTCTCTCCCCCATCGTCGAAATGTGTGGAAACATAACCACTCACGCGTAGATAGCATTTCGGGTCCGTCGGGAAGGGCCAGCGCGAGCACCTTACGAATTTTTCCAGATGTCACAGCCACAATCCGCGCTCTACGAATTGGTAAATTCGTAGGCGATGTCGCACGCAAGATGTCCATTCGAATTGAATGTAATACTACAGTATGTCTCAGGATTCGTCCATATCCCGTAGATCCCTTCCAGACGTAACATCTATGTACCAACTGCTCACAGCGGCTTCTCCACTGGCTGCTTTCCTCTCAGTAAGTCACATACCCAAGGATCCCCCTTATTGAATTACCGTGGCCAGCAATCCGCCGCGAAATCCGATTCTACCCCCTCCCCATGATTTTCATGGTATGTCGCTTCTGCTTTCCCGAACGGTCATCTCAACACCCAAGTCAACTCTGATGTTCGGCATGACCCTCCACAAATGCCGCCAGAACTACGGTGCACTGCGATACTGGCGGCAGATGCCTTTGATGGCTTTGTTCTTTCGTGATGGGATAGTTTGGTTTTTCTGCCTCTTTGGTGAGTGGGCTTGCTAACCTGAACCATTGATGGGGGGTGTACATGATCATTTGAGTAGGTTCAATGGGGGAGCTCTTTGTGCGGAACTACGTCCGGGACTCGTTGGCTGAACTTCCAATCATGTGTGTCCGCCTTTGTTCGCCCCTGGGTAATTATGACTTGGATGGTGTTGTGCAGTTTCACACTCGCGTGAGTACACTTCAAAGCATGTCAAAACCATTTTCACATGAGGCACAAACAGAATCATGTGTGTCATCTGCTCGTGAATATCAAGCAAGCGCTGCACGGAACGGGCTTCGGTTATCCCACCCAGCGACCTGACGACGACACGACCGAACTTTCTACTTTTGGACCTTGGAGAGTGCCAGATCATGGGCAGGCAACAACGGGATTCAGTCAGCGCAGAGATGCTGGGCAACATACGGATACTGCACCGTAGCACTTGCTTTTATATCTTTCGTGACCCTCCGCTTCTGCGTTCCGCTTTAATGCTGAGCTCTCAAAGGCTCTACATTTTGCACATACATAATTATGATTCACAGGAAAAGGCGGGAGTGACCAAGGAATAATTCGCATTTCTATATAAATTGCGGACTATTTGAAACCGGGAGTTATTATGGTTCATTAGAACACTAGGAAAATCTCATCGTATACGTCTTCGACGGCCGTTCTTGTCTTTGGAATTTGTCGAGAACACTGGGACCAGAACAAAGAGGAACTTTGGGCCGGCCTCGGGAACCGCACAGATCATGCCAGGTGTCCCGCGCCCCAATCTCAATGGCCAGCAAGCTTCGGCGGCCTGCCAACGGCCAGTCCAACAACACCCCCACGGCCACGTATGTGGACGGGTATAAAGCTACGACAGCTTCAATTCATGGACCAGCAATAAACGGGTGCGTATATCGCGGCCTACCCCGTGCTCCACTCGACTCATCATCTCTGCCCTCCAGCACGCCATGTCCGGAACTTCAAGCCCCGTAACCCCGCTGCAGCCAGAGGAGAAGCGCTTAGAGCTCGACGACCTCGTCTTCAAGCCCGCCGGCGGCTGGTCTGGCGACACAAGCATAAGCACGGATTCGATGCAGGCCATCTACGACATCATCCTCGACACGTTCCCCCGGGCAACCGCAATCGCAGACGAAAAGGTATCGATCGAGTGAGTGTAACATGCTGCGCGCACCATTCGGCCTGGGCTCATCGTTAACTCAGATATCGGCGATGGGACAACGGCAAGGCCTCATTCACCGGCATGGTACCGGTTATCCACGACGCGCCGGTCGGGCTCATGAAACGCCCCGTGACGAAGTACTACTACCCAACTGGAGCCAACACCCCCAAGACGGCGTCCAAGATGGAGGAGGACATGCCGGCTTCAAGTGTGACGTCGGCTTCGAGTGTGCCGTCGGCTTCGAGTGTGCCGTCGGCTTCTAGTGTGTCGTCGGCTTCTAGTGTGCCGTCGGCAGGATTGGTAGCTGTAATGTAACCTGGGATGGTAGAGAAACACGCAGTCTTCACCCTTAAACGAAAGGTAACAATCCACAAAACGCTGGAATTTTGGACCTGGCTTTGAATGAGCAGGACAATGTCTGCTTTGTGGCTGCGAGGTCCTCGCTAGTGGCCTAGATTAACAAACGCAACTGGTATCCTTGCAAGCGATCCTCTCTGTATCCTTCTCTGGTTCTTTTATTTCAGATTCGAGTAAGGCCGTGCCATGAGTCAAGAAATGCAAGATTTCAGAAGCAGACAAGCAATCAAGATACACCCATATCCGGGAGGGATGTCTCCGAGTCCTCCGGCCATACAGTAGCTAAGACGGGAGGGAAAGTCAACACGCATCCGGCCCCAATTTGCGAGAATTCAACTTACCAGCCTCCAACCCCTCCAACTCCCTAAGCACCGCCCCGCGCTGCTTCGCGCTCCACCTCCACGTCTCGTCCGACGCGAAATTGTGCACGAGCGCTAGATGCGCGCGCATCATCACAAACAGCTTCTGGTCGCGGTCGCCGTCCCGCGCAGGGACGCGCGGAAACTTCCAATGCCGCTGCAGCGCCCGCGACGCGTAGGACACGAGGGATGGGAGTTGCGGCGCGTATTGGTGTAGGGAAGCGATTTTGGCGAGTGCGCAAAGACAGAGATGGGCGAGAGGGAGGAGGTGTGTCTCCGAGTCCTTTTGCCTGAGTTGTACGGTTACAGAAGATTGAGCTCCGTCAGAGCTTGAATCGCTAGCAGCCAACTCCCGTTTGTCATCGAGCAGCGTCTTGGCGAGCGTCGCGACGATAAAGAACAACACCGTCGGCCAGACGTCGGAGCAGCTCACGCGGGCGACGAGGTCCTGCGCCGCTACATAGGATGACGGCGGACGGCGAGGACCCGGGGATGTGCATCAGCCAGCGCAGGAGGAGCTCTAGCACGGTTGTGCGCTCTGTCTGCGCGTATGTGTGGGCCCCGCGCATCCCCGGTGGGCCGAGAACCGGGAGGTATATGAACGATGCGAGGAGGGTGGGTATGCTCAGCGGCGAAGCAGCAGACGTAGGTTGACGCGGGAGGGATGTCCGCAGGGTCGAGTCGCTGCTGGACGAATTTGAGCGAGACGCGCTTCCCGACGCCGGGATGACCCCATCGGTTGTAGGGTCTAGCACTGCCGCTAGCGTCTCCAGCCTCCGGGCGTCCGTATCCGTATCCTCCGGAACCGCATCAACGACCTACACCACCCTCCGAAAGAGCATCTCCGCGACAAACCGCACCGTCCGCGTACGCAGCGCGTGCTCCTCGCTCGGGTCGCTATCCGACGGGAGCTGCTCGACCGAGACGTACTCGGACGCGAGGAACGCGATGACAGGCGCGTCCCTGTAGTTTGCCGCGTTGGCGTTCCCGACGACAGCCATTGCCTGTAGGAACGGCGAATTCCACAGCTCGGGGTCGGACGCGATCGCGAACGGGGCAGACGCGATCCGAAGGCGGGCGGCGTCGAGCAGGGCAGGGATAAGGATGGTCATGTCCGTTTGGGAGTAGCGAATGCGGTTCGCTGGGGGGCGTGGTCCATTAGCTACTAGCTATCCGCGGTCGAGGAGAATACGAGCGCACTTTCTTGGATACGAAGTATCACCTGCGCCGCCGTCCGATTACTCCTCAGGCTCGCCTCGGGAGAGAGCAGATGCAGTAGCGTCGCGCGTTCCTGCGCAAGCAGCCCGCTCGACGTCTGCGACGCCGACACGGCATATCGCGGCCACATCGCAAGCGTCTGTATCACACTATACAGCGCCGCAGAGGCCTCGTTCAGCGTATCGTCATTGTGTGTCGACTGTACCACATCGTGGTACACGAACTGCGCCTCGGACGAGAGCGGTGGCTGCGTCTTCGCTGCCGAGGGCTTGCGCTCGGGAACTCGAAGGGTATTGTGTCGCGCAAGGTTATGATTTAGCGCGACGAAGCGCGTACGCAGGGCGGCGATCCATTCGAGGAAGACGCCCGTCCCAGCGGGGTTGATACTCCGCTGCGTGAGCGTATACACAAGCAGGAGCGCGACCGCGGTGATGAAGAGCAGCGAGAGCCCCGAGGTAAACAGGATCGGCATCGGGACGGGCGATAGCCGGAGCACGCTGGAGAACAGGGTGTCGAGCAGGCCGGCGATGAAAAGGATGACGGGGAGGACGAGCATCTGCGGCAGCAACTCTATTGTGGGGCCGAGAAAGCGCTCGGAGGACAGCCATCGGGTGCGTATGTCCACGAGCTTTTCGGCCGCTTTGGTGAAATGCGAGTAGCCGACCATATTGAGGTACCCGCGGCAGGCTACGGCTAGCGCTGCGATGGATAGCTGTGGGCCTCCTTCAGCGGATACTGGAGACAGAGAGGAGGAACCTTGCACTGAGGATGAGGGACAGCGACCAATACGCGTTGAGCCTTACATCCGTCGAGTCTGGTCGAAACACTGCTGGCTTTGCAATAGGCAGAGACGCGGGCGGTACTCCACTTATCGCAATGACAATCTCAGTGAGGTTAGCCACGAGCTCGTTCATCCTGACCGTCTGGTCCTGCTTCAGGTCGTCCAGAGACTCGACGAAGAACGAGGTGACGATGGCGGAGAACAGACCAAGCTGCAGGCCGGTCTGCACCCCAGGAGCTTGTGCAGGAGTTGAAACGACGCACAAACACCAGCAGCGCGTCCAGCCCGCTCCGCCACCTCTCCACCTTGGGCTGTATCGTCTCCGTCAGCGCGGACTTGAGTAGCGCGTTCCATGCACTGCTGCTCGTCGCAGGCACCTCCGGCATTGGCTGGCGCGACAGGTCTGCGCGACATTAGCAGTACTATATGGGCCGCAGAGCCGCAACCGTACCTCCAGCTCGCTGCCTCTCATCCATCCTCCGCAAAATGTCGACCTGCTCCTCCATCAGCCGCACCAGCCTATCCAAGTTTCAGCGCGCAGCAAAACGACCGGGAGGGTGAGCGTACGTCCCAGAGATCGATTCTGTCGCGCTTAAGCGGCATGGTAAGCCCAAAATCGCGTCGGGCGCGTCGACATACCTGGCGCTCATCACGGTCCGCGTCAAGAGGCGTACAGCTCCCACTGTCACCGACACCGATTCTGAGTAGCAAAAATCTCGCATCTCCGGCGCGTGGTGAAGCCATCTACGGTGGTGCCGCGCATAGCAGTCCATTCGGACTTGTTCTGACCATGCCCAAGACGCATCCCCTCGCCACTCGATTGAGAGCGCCGAAATACACTCTATGGGAAGTAAATCCCCGCGCCCCACTACAGCCAACTCCTCCCGCGGCCTCGGCCTCGCCGTTACCCAGTACACCAAGCACAGCTCAAGTCAATGCCCAACTCTACTAAACCTCACTCATCGCAACAACCGGCAGCCCGGGTAACCGCGTACCCTGGGCATGACGATGCAACAAAACGGCGTCCTCAGCATTGACACGGACGCCGGGTTCGGAAAGCGCGTCGTCGTGTATACTACATGTCGTCGCGCGGTTCGGCTCACCACCAAGCAATTGTACTGGGACGCGTTGCGCCCCTGACGTGTCTGTGCGTCCAACCCCATCTTACACGGGTTGCGAAATCGTGAATGGATACTATGCATGGATGTATTCATGAAGAGCGAAATGGGGGCGGTCCATGCATGCCTCGGTAATAGATCGTCCGTCTAGGTATCGTAGCTCGTAGCTCGTAGCGAAGCGTAGCGTAGCAATCCGTATCCGTACGGGGGCAAAGAGACTCCTCCGGTCATAGCGCACCGGCGCGCGGGCTCGTCGGAGCGTGTGCGCGGGCGTACGCCGGCGGGGGCGGAAACGCGTACGCGTACGGGGACGGGTCGGCGAACGGGGATCCGGGTTCCGCGGACGGGGAGCGGACGCGGGGAGACAGCGCGCGTGCGGGCTCGGAGACGCCGGTGCCAGGGCCAGAGCCGAAGAGCTCGTCCTTGAGCGGGGAGCGGCCGGCGTAGTCGAAGGAGGAGGGGACGATGTGGTATGGATCCAGAGCCGGGTCTGGCGGTGCAAGAGAATGTCAGCGGGCGCGCGACGGGGTAGATGTGTAGAGGCACGTACTAGGCGAGGTCGACGGGGACGCCTTGCTCATCGAGTCGCGCGAGGACGAGGCGGGGAGGCCTATGACGGTCGAGTATGGCGGAGGCGACATCGCGCTGAGGGTGCTACGCCGCCGCCGCGCGCGGGCCCGGGCTCGCCGACGCAGGTTGAGGACGAAGGTGAGGACGAGCAGCACGAGGATGAAGATGACGATGAACACTGCGGCGCGGGGCTCGTCAGCGGCGAGCAACGAGCAACGAGCACAGAGCCACGTACCGAGAACGGCTTCCTCCTCCGCGCAGACCCCAACCCAGAACTCGTGTGCCCCGCAGCGATCCACCGACTCAGGCGTGGACTGGCCGCTAACGTCGCGCGTAGAGAGCATTCGAAGTAGAGATGGTGGCCGAAGATGGTGGCCGGATGAAAGGGAGGTGGGTGAATAGGGTGGCGATTGACAATCTCGGTCGGTGACACTCAACCAGGGCTGGCGTCGATTGACGGATTCTTGGCAATGGGTGCGGGGCTGTGGGCGCGCTCGAGGGGGCTGTGGTCGTTATTCGAGGTCTTTTCGCTTGGAGGGCCGATTACGATTTGCACCAATTCCGTTCAGGAAGGAAAGCTACCCTGGACCGGAGTGGGCGACAGCAGCACCGCAGTTAGCGGTGAGCAACACGCGGGAGGATTGCGGAGCAGCCATCGACGCAAGAGGCAACCAGCAGCATCAGGCCCAGGCTGTCTCTAGCGTCGATGGCGTTCGGCGCTTGCCCCTTCGAATCCTGACCTTCTGGCGCAATATCTGCAGTCGAATCGCACCCTTACGCCTTTCCCGCTCGAATCTTGAAAAGCAGATAGTCGTCAATATGCGTGAAAGCAGCTGCAGACGCGACTTCGACCGCGATGCCTTCAGGCTTCACTGGCAGCGCGTTTCCCCAGGAAAAAGGGATATTGCTGCATGGCCACTGGCCCCGCGAAGCACTCTCTCCGCTTCGCAGACTTTTCCGATGTTATCTACGAACGTACCTCGTCGCCAAAAATCCATGCACTGCACAATTTGGTCCAAGAATCCGGCACTGGCAGCCTACTCACACTTTCGTCCGACAAAACACTTCGTATCTTCACCACGCTCCGTTGCCGACTCGACTATATTCAATTTCTTGCCTTCGATAGCTCGGAATTCAAAGGTGCGCTGTACGTCCATGTAATGCCGAATCCCTCCCTGACAACTGAGCGGACATCGTCATTCTTACCCGCTACGTCGAGAGAATACCCATCCCGCGAGCGCTACCCCGCTGGAATCTTGCACCCGAGAGCAAGATCCATGTCCATATGACGAAAGCAGACGCGACTTCGACAGCGACTTCAAGTTTTCAGCGCGTCTCCCGAGGAGCTCCGAAGAAAGAGATAGTCTCGCCAGCCAGACTTTGACTCCGCCGAAGAGATATATCTTGCTGGATGACACCAGCTGCTCGAAGCACCGCCTTGTAAACTTTTCCGCGTCATCTACGAACGCAACTCCTTGCAAAATTTCCATTCCCTGCTCGCTTTAAAAATATGCTAGCCATTGCGGCGGCACTTCAGCCTACCGGCTCCTCGCCCAAGACGCACCGGATCCCGCAGCCTAGGCCTGCTCACACTCTCGCCTCACAAAATACGAGTAACTTCATTACAGCCCGTTCGTTGCTCATGCCGTCTCCTTCCAACGTGGCTCTGCTCGGAATTTAAATGGTGCGCTGGAATCCCTACTCCAGGCTCCCTCCGTGACCACTTCCGTGGGTATTACGATTACTATGCCCACCCGCCGGCGCCAGCCGCCAGGATTCAGTGCGAATATTATATTCATCCTGCGAGCGCCCAGCCCGCCCATGACCCCCGCAGCCGCAGTGCGAATATAATAAGGACACCCCCCACCCCAACTCCCCCACACATACACATTATTCGACCCCCCAAGCATGCCGCCCCAAAACCTCACCGACGAATGCATCGGATTCTGCTCCGACGGATCAGAATGCAAGGCTGCACCCACATATGACGGCTGGTTCTGCTCAGCAGGTTCGTCTTCGTTTGGCCATGGGTCGTAAACTCTGCTCATGGATATCGATGCCTACAGAACATAAACAGAGTAATGTACAAAAATGAATGACATGTAAAATACACGTAGCATGATACAGCCAATGAATGCGCATATCTAACAATACCCCGCGTCTTCCTTGTTTATATAAATCAGAATAGGAGTATCAGATGTACCATCCATCCGCACCCCATACTACGGCTGTGAGCAAGACACGGGCAAGGTCAAATGCATAGTACCATACCTGTTCGCCTTTATTGCTCACAATTGTACCACAATCACCGACCGAGTAGCCTGCATAAGCGACTTTGAGGCTGATGCGCTGTCCGACGTCAAATGTCTGGGAATCTTTTCAGTCTCCTGCGATGAAGAAAGAAAACTCGCTCGACCATCTGAGTTATGAAGATGTAGTGCGTGGGTAGAAGAGGAAGAAATGATCTTAAATACCCTTCTCAAGTGTCTGAACCATGAGACGATCTTCAATGTGGCGGGCCGCTCCAACAAAATTTGCCGCACTATACATCAACTTGCCGCAATACAAACCATGTCTTTTGAGCCTCTGCCGCATTCTTTGTTGCGGCAAGGTATGTTTCCTGCGATTGCCTCAAATATGCCGCAATTGGGCGAGGATGTTTTGCCGCAACTTGAACATGCCGCACGACCGCACGTGTGCGGTAGTTGTGCGGCACCTGTGCGGTAGTTGCAATACCACATTTTGATCGTTTCCGTCTGACCTCCAGGATCGCGCTGGGGGTTCATACCGCGGCTAGCTATGCCCAATTGGTATAGAATTAGTACCGTAACCCACCCGGGTAAGTTTTGAAGTTTTGAGTACCTGAAAAGAATCGGGTAAAAAGTCGAAGTGCGGCACTGGGCTGTGCGGTGAGGGCTCCGTTTATTGTGACGCTTAACCTTTGCGTAAGCTATCATACTAATTTTTAGAATTATTCATGTAAGCAAAATTGTGGATGTGGAAAACAATCGGACGGGCGCTGAATGCCCTGCAACATGTTCTGTATATTCCTTCCAGATATAAGGTGTTGTTTCCATTAGAAGTCCCATGCAATCTTCATCTCACGAACACTATGCACTACCAGCAAACAGGTGTTCCAACTCCACAAAGCAGTAAGCACGGCTCTCATATGGAGCGCTTGTCCTCGGAACACTAATAAGCCCTTTGGTCGCAGAACCGCTCTACTGTCCTTCCTGCGGAGTGTTTTATGCCCACGAACTTGCCAATAGATGGAAAACATGCTTTGAGTGTAGAACGGAATTGGTATGGCAGGACCCTGCGTGAGTCGCCGCTAGGTTGGGAACAAGCCCCCGCTTGTCGCCTGCGCTAGACAGCGCTTGGGACATTGGGCGGTGATGAGAGGGGTTGCCTGAGTCATTTTGCTTTGAGCACATGCAGTTTCAACTTATGTATCACCTTGCTTTGGCAAGGTCCCCCACGGTCTAAATTAGGTAATAAGTGTATAGCACTGCTTGACACAGCCACATTCCGGGAACCCTGTCGCTCGACTCCCATAAATACAGGACAAACAAGTACAATCTTGTGTGTCAGCCAAGCTGTGCTGCTTACATGCCTACCATTAGTAAGTTGATGCCAGTCCGGGAATCCTGTTGCTCAACTCCCATAATTAGGGACAAACAAGTACAATCTTATTTGTCAGCTTTGCTGTACAGTTGCGGCACTGCCCCTTCTAAGTCAAACAAGCTCCTTCCGCCGATTTCACAAGTGATTTTCCGGAGCATACCCGGTGTGTCCTTAAATATGGCGGGACAATCACACCACCAGTTCCAAAGTTTCCCACTGTTGAAAGCTAGATAGAAGATGAATAGTTTCTATCACATTCTTTATTTGGCGGAAATTGAACTGCAAACGGAAAGTTTTCAGACAAAGAAAACAGATGAGATACATATGCAGATGTGATTCCCTTTCCAACTCTCGGGAACTTCGGAACCCCCAGCGGCGGCATTGGGAAACGTGCGTCTTTCCAACACATCTCCAAACAAATGGAAATATGTTGTTTACAAAACCACTTCCAATACAGCTCAAAGAAAGGAAATGCTTTTGGAAATAATTTCTCTTCATTGGTTGGAGGTGTGTTGGGACAAACCATGTTCCCCGATGTGTTTCGGCTGATGGGAAGTCCAAAGTTCCCGGCAGTTGGAAATGGAATTGAAAATGCATAGTTATCTCATCCGTTGTTGTGGATTAAAAATAATTATCAACAAGCTGGAAAGTGGAAAGTCTACTTGCATCTCGCATTATTCGAAAAACTCCATCATGCACGGTCACATGACAATCATGTGATTGGACGCGACCACGCCGCCATCCCTAGCAGAGCAATCCGCAGCTGCAAGTAGGATCTGCACAGCAATGACATCATGCGGAGCCACCCGCAGCACCCGCAGCGCTTTGGCTCCACCCGCAGCGCTTTGGCTCCACCCGCAGCGCTTTGGCTCCACCCGCAGCGCTTTGGCTCCACCCGCAGCGCTCTTTCGACAGATGCACAGCGACTGTGCATGACATCGTTGCGGAGCTAGCAGAGGTATATAAGTAGCACTCGCCCGCCTGTAATAGATATATACAGAAACTTACCTTCAAACTTACAACCTAAACTTGTGTGACATCTGAGGGACCCCCAAATCCCTTTACACCAACACAGAAAGAAACCGCAACCTCCCTTTATTTGTGAAGGGCACACTTCTTTAAGTAACTTACCGAGTTAAGTTGACTTATTCTTTGTGCCTCGGGCCTTGCGACAGACAGCCAAGGACTTTACGACAAAAGCGACTTTATCCACTAAAAATAAATCGGGCGTCGGCTTGAGAGTTCTTAAAACGTAGACTACTCATCCGTTCGATTTTAAATTACTGGACCGCAACCTCTTTCGACCCCCAAAACCCCAACACACAAATCAACCTCCAAACTCGTCCTTTTTGGACAAAACAACTCTTCACCTAGTTCACCGAACTTTGCGTGGAGTTCTCGAACAAAGCCGCTTCCAGAACTCTTCGTTGGAAAATAAATTTTCCAGTCATCATCATTTCCTTTGTTGGGAACCTTTCCATTTTCACTTCAACTTCTACCAAAAAATAGAATGTAATAGGAAACTATTCATTTTCTAGCCAACTTTCAACAGTCGGAAACTTTGAGGTCAAAATAACGGTGGATTGATTCCGCGGAACCAAACAACTTGAAAGGGACAAATGCACAAATGGGCATTTCACCCATCTTATCTCTCGCTGGCGCCGCTCGTTCCTTGCCAGCACCAACTGCCAATAAATTCTACAAACTGCTGAAGAAACATTCTTGTGAATCAAATTGCCCCAAGGTGCCCTGAAATCTAGGGCAAAATTTCGGTATTCTCAGTGTGCGCGCGCGGTCCGACTGTTAAACTGTAAACCCTCGGAGTGATTTGGCATCAGTCAAATAGATTCGGAATCAGCCTATGATTCATCTACCATGATACGGCTTGATGGAAAAGCTCCGCAGTTGGGGTTGGTTTGTGCGCCTGGCATTTTCCATCCATTCGGATGGTGTTGGTATTGTCGGAATCAGTCTGTAGTAAGCAGTCCCCGATCTCAGTACCGTGAGTGGAAAACTTGATGCAAGGCCATGTTTAGCAATAATCACTGTCCTCTGCAATTTATTGGTAGAACCTTGTCAGGACTAGGTCGGGCTTGCCGGCGGGAGACTGGATGCCGTCGAGGAACCGGGTGTCAGGCCGGGTTTTGAGAACAGTCGTTAACCCCGGTAAGGGCAAAGTAGTGTATAGACGAGGGAGAGGTTAAGGCTCTCCCGAGTTTGTACTAGATTATATATGGTATGTGGTGTAGGGATAACCTGGTACGTCGATCGGGTCTTCAGGCCGTCGTGAACGCCCCTTGTGGGTTATATCGGGTATCGGGGGTCGAGCATTGTGATGGTATCACGATGGAGAGTTGGCCGGGGTTGTTCCGGGTTTGAACCGTCACAAACCTGAAGTCAAATATAGTTTAAAGTTGCCAACACCCAATCTGCTTCAAGCCACAAGTATATTTGCATATCTCACTGTCAGCTTCTGAACCCAGGAATGAGATCATTGGAAGCTGTAATTGCTCAAGTTACTGAAAATGAAGAAAAAATGGAAGAATAGAAGGGAACAGACACACATACCTTAAAAGAGATGGGTTTTGTTCTGGATCCAACGGCTGGCCCCCGTGGCAGCTGGGAAGGCTTTTAAGATACTGTACTATTTCCACCGAGAGTACAATGATGGGTGACACCCGATAGAGAATAATAAGTGCACCATCTGTTTGCTGTACTCTCGGTGGAGATAGAACAGTATTTTAAAAGCCTTTCAGCAATTAAGAGGGGGTCGACTGGAATCAACATGACATTTTTGGGGCATGGATGCAAGCCTGAAAAATCTGAATTTAGTAATCCATTTGTGCCGCCTCAAAAGCTCTTTGAAAAACAAAAAGAAAAAGTTCACAATATTAATCTAAGTTTTTAGGTGACAATAAATCATTCAAAATTTTAGTCCATTTTTTGGCTGCCGAAAATTGTTGCACTAGAACGGTGTTACATTGAGTCATATATTACTTCTTAGAGTAAGGTACGTAATTTGACAATTTATAACTATAGGTTCACATGATTCAAAGTTTTGGGGTCAGGCAGCTAAATTGGAAGAGAAACACCATCCTTCCACATACAGAGTCGATCCTGTACGAGGAATTTCATTTAGGTGGGATGCCAAGTTCTGACAGGTTCACAAACTTCAAGTTTGTGCTATGTGGGCAAAAATGGCCGCCCAAAAGAGGAAATGATTAGTAAGGCTATTTTGGCAATCACATGATCAGGTCCCTGGTTCAATTCCAGCTCTGGGCAGTCATTTTATTTGCCAACTTCAAGCTTTTGTGGTAGGTGGCCAAAAATCAAGTCAAAAATAGGCCCCCATAAAATGCAATGATTGGTAAAGCTCTTCAACTGATCACATGCCAAGGTTCTTGGGTTCTTGGCTCAATGGCAGTCACGTCACTGCAGTTGGTTATTGCTTTGTCAGATTATACTGCAACTAGCTTACTAAGCTATTTATATAAGCAGAGATGGGTTCAATGGTGCAAGTGGTTGTGTCGAGGAAACAGCTCTGAGTAGCACAGCCACCTGATGACTCAGCACACAACACATTTCTGCTCATTATTGTTCCTGTTGACCGGGAAAAATTCTAGAAATTCACCAAAATACTCTTGTGGGTAAGCCTGTAGCGCAAATGCCCCTTTTGGCAAGGAGTTGTGGTTCAATCAATTGCCTATCCCACCAGCAATTCTGGTCTGTTCTAGAAGATTGCGGTATTGTTAGGATCAGTGCAGAGAGCACATTTTCTTGAGGGGTAACACAAGACACTGGGAGCTTTCTGCTTGACCATATCGAGAAATAATCAATTTTCTCTGCAATAAAATAAATAAGGGCAATCAGCGGATAAAGAAAGGGTAAATAGTATCCAGAACTATGTCCAAGCCAGACCACTGCTGATATGTGGTACAGATACCTCAAAACATTGTGTAATTTGCAATTCTCCCCGAGTATAATTCCGAAGTTTGTGCAACGCCGCTGGGTCGGCCTACTTTCAATCATTTACAGAAATTCAGGTTTTGAAGTCTCAAAGCAAGGTCTTTGTCAGCGTAGCTGGCCCCTGGTTATGGATTACCAACAAATTACCCATAGGTGCCTATTTAATCTTAATCTTACCTATCGACTTACGTCACTTACCGCGAAGATATCAGCTTTTCATCCCAGAATGCAATCAGAATGTAGTGCAGATGCATCACACCGCGGGTTCCAAAATTTCCGAGGTGTTGAAAGTTAGATACAAAATGAATAGTTTTCTATCAGATTCTGTTTTTGTGGAAATTAAACTGTATCCAGCGCTCGTTCATTCCGCCTGGAAGGTCTGGGCCTATAAGATCGCCGCCGGGGGCCGGGTGAAAGCGCCGCACACTGCCGCAAAGTACCGCACATGCGGCAGTGATCTGGCACCAACTTAACACTGCGGGCAATAATTGCGGCGGACCGGCCGCAGCGGGCAAACGGCGGACGGATGGTAGAACCACTGTCTTTGTTCTTTCAGCCTCATGGACTATTGAGGTGTCTTAATTAAATCCTGGGGGAGGACATGTAATTCCTTTGAAGGTACAACATGTCGGACACCTTTTGTGGAACCCGAAAAGTTGCGTGACCAATGAACAAAAAGTTGCGGGAACGTTCGCCTCCCGCAACTTATGACTGACGAGTCGGAGTTTTCTTGCGGGTACACAAGTAACAGCAGTTTTATTGCGGGAAGACCGAAAATACAAAGTTTTTTTGCGGATTATTTTTTGTGCATTCGGACCGCCATATTCGGCGGCGTGCCCAGCGGAATTTTGGTCCGCAGACAGTCCACAAAATTGTGAGCGGGCTTCAGCAACAAAGACCCCCCCATTCATTATTCATACTTACAATGTTTCATTGGTGAAAACAAGCACTACAGGTGTTTGTCCGCAGATGGTCTTTCACTATGACACACGACAACACTTGACAGGCAATGAAAGACCCCCGCGTGTCCGCCAGCCGTCCGCCGTTTGCCCACTGCAGCCGGTCCGCTGCAATTAATGCCCGCAGTGTAAGCGGCACCCCGCTACCAGGTGCGAGGCATGCTATAGGTACCTTATGCGCTGTTATTAGCAGAGTAGACCGTGAGGACAGCATAATATACTTGCATCGAGTCTCACAAGTTCAAAATCTTGTTGAGTTTTTAACCAGCTGCAGTGCGGCAGTTGTGGTTGCGGCAGCAATGCGGAACCTTGCGGTACCGTGCGGCAGTATGCGGCAGTGTGCGGCACCAGATTGTTCACCTCAACCTTATACCCTCATCCTTCTTCACGCCACTTTGTGGCCGACCCAGCTACAAATACGCCACGCATTTCGCCACCTAGCTACAAACACACTATGCACTTCTCCAACATGGAATCGCAGCCGATGAACACGGCTATCCACGCCGACGGTAACATCGCACCATGCTTAACCGGCGGAGACTAACTGCGTATTCTAACCTAGAGCATGGCCCTCTCAATGAAAAAAATCAAGAATGCTCTAGGTGGTATCACACCGATTGGTGTTGCAATCATTGCCCCGAATGGTTCGGCTCAGGGGTTCACTGCCACTACTGCAAGCACTACGTAGGGGACGACGATGAGTAGAGCATGTTGGTTGTGGGGTTTTGGCTGGAAATTATCTCTGACATCAGTCATCACCAATGTGTATTTGCTAGTTAGACGCAGTGACCTTTAATTAAACGGGGGCCAAGTTCAAAAGCTTTGCGTATCAAAAATTGTGTTTTTGAGGCGCAACTCATGTGCTCCATTTCAAGCATTTCTTCTTTTACAACCGACCACTGACCACGTAGGATGACCCAAGTATTCTCGCCTGGTGTGTGTCTTCGAGCTATGTGATTTCCAGGTTCACAGTTGGCCAATACAAGACCTCGTTGATTAGTGGTATCGTTGCATAAGCTCAGTTGAGCTGGGACAGTTGAGCTGGAACCGCTCAAAATCTATAGCAGAAACTCTGACTTGCGGAAACTCATCCAGACTCCACTGCTCACTTCATTCTTCCCGCTGCCGCTCCACTAGTACTCCCTCGGATACTCCCGTCCCCGAGCTTCAAGCCTTTAAATTCTTTGCTTCCCGGCCACGTCGCATATTCGCACTTCCCCGCATCCGCTCCACGCGACACGTCGCCGTCCTCGCAGATCCCACACCGTCTGCGTCTGCGTCATCTTGCACCAAACTGTGCATTCAACAGCTCATGTTACTCGTACACAATACACAAATGCTACCTCTTACACAAGACACAAAGTACGGGCTCGGAATACGAATACGGTACGCTACGGCGGGAGGGAGGAACGAAGCGGAGGGAGGGGATGAGGGAAAGGGGTAGGGAGCGTCTACGACGACGACCACGACGACGCCAGTACATCTTCAAGATTTTTGTGCTGTTTTTGGCTATCGTCGGTCAGCATGGTAGTCGTCGCCGTCGAGGAGAAGGAAACGCACGTTTAGCCTCCAGAGTCCACGCGCGCGCAGGCCTCCGGGAGGGTTACGATACGATAGGATACACAAAATGGTACACAGGATGGATGTGTGGGGGGGTTTACGAACGACTCGGGTGGGTAGGGTGGCGCGTCCCAGCGGCGGTTGCAGGGTATCCTGCCGCGGATGGACGAGCGCGAGCGAAGGATGGTGAACGACGGTTGGGGTGCGTGTATCGGTGCAGCGGATGTGGATGGGTCGGCGCCCCTGCTCAATTGAAGCCGTCAAAGTGGCCCTTGAGGATGCGCTCGCCCATCGGGGACGGAGCGCGCCGCGGGCGTCCGTCGGCGGCGCTGAGGGTCGCCGAGCGGCGGGGCTTGCCGCCAACGACGTCGTATCCGGTGAAGGGGTTCGCGGAGGTGGGGCTGACGGCCGAGTTCGGGGGTACGTTTGGCGGGGAGCGGGCACGCTTCATATCGGGCTGTTATCGTCAGCGGTGAGGGCAGCGAGCAGCAGTGGAGCACGCACGGCCATGAATGCGCTGCTGAGGGAGAGGCGGCGCATGACGCCTTGGCCGCGCTCGTGGTGGGCGTCGGGGAGCGAGGGGTTGCCTGGCTGGGCGAGACGCTCCGCGACGGCGGTGCTCGCACGGCGGACGTGGTGGGTCGCGGGCACCTCCCGGATGTCGGTCTCGTCCTCTGCAGGGCTAGATCAGCTTCTCGACGTCGTCGCTGAGTCTAGGCACGCACCCTCAAAGACCGGGGGCCCGCCAAACTTGCGGAAGGGGAAGGAGCCGGGGGTCTTGGACGGAGACTGGGTGAGGAAGTACGAGAGGATCGGGGACGTCGCGGTGTTGATCTTGGGCGAGGCAGAGGTCGCGGATGCGGGAGGGGTCGTCGGGGAGTGAGGGGAGCCTGACTCGGAGGACGAGACGGACATCGAGCGCGCACGGGCACGGCCGGCGCCGCCGCCTGCGATGGGGATGGGCTTGGTTGCGGGGGGAAGGTTGTCTGGGCGGGAGGACATGGTGGTGGTGGTAATGGATTGAGCGTGAAATGCGGGGGCGGCTGCTTATGTAGCACAGATTCGCTTCGATCAACAGACTGGGATCTCGACTCCACGGTAGCATAGATACCTCTACTGGCCACATCTCGGCTCCACCAGAGCCACCGTGGCCCAACTCGTCCACATCGTCGTCCACAGTGCGCCCTGATGCCGCTCCATTTCAAATCTGACTTGACTTCCCCGCATCGAGATCTGTTACCCCGCATTCACCTGTCGCCGTGTCGGAGGTTGAATTCCTAGCCCTGACTGCGGCAGAAGCTGTTTTGTCCTCCCAAAGGGTTCTAGCCGCACACCGTCCTCTCCAACATCGTCCAATTCCAACCCCCCTCCCCAGACGGCGTCCAGCTGACCCAAAAGGCAGTGTCCCCGACGCGGATTTAAATCGCCCACTTCCCACCAATTCTACCCGCCTGACAGCTCACCATTCCGAATGAACTCTATTCTCAGAACGGAGAACTTGCAGGAAGACAAGGGAGAGTCTCTCTTCAGTGAGACACGTCGCGCAAACTCGTCCAGTGTCCATATTTGGGGCATCGTTTTTCGAAACCCCAAGTAAGTCTCGGAAGCGCAAGAGGACGCGGCGTCCTGCGATCTTCCGAACCTTCCTTCATTAGTAACCCCCTCCGCCGTCGTCATTTTACAAGACACACCCGGCCTCGAGCCGCGCTTCTGGTCCAAGCGCAGGGCTTCTGGATTGGAAAGAAGGTTAGGCCAGTGGGCCACGCCCGCAGGCTATTTGCGATTGCGCACGGACCACCCTACTACAGGCTCCCTCGCTGCTCCAACGATAAGATTTCGGGGTTGGCAAAAGGTATACCTCAAATACACCTCCACCGTCAATTATTACAAAGATGGGGGCCGTTCTATGAGGGGCAGCGCAATTGCCGACGGGGCAAAGATGCAGGGGTTCTAGCGCCCGAAATCTCGGACTGCGTTTGCCGTCGCTCTCGATTCGTTCGTAAGCACTCCGTACGGAGTCCCGAACAGTGCGCATCGACGTCATCTAGCCAGCCAGCCAGCGACGTCGAGTACTCTAAAGCTTGAGCGGAGCCTCGTCGCGAGCATCGGCGGCGCCGCGGCCAAAGTTCATCCCATTCCTCAATCGGAATTCTGACGTGCTGCCAGTGACCGATTAGATATAGATAACCTTACAAATATAGATGTTCGCCGGCGGAGCGCTCGAGTGGTCCTGGGCCGGAGTTTGCGCTGTTAGAAGGAGATACGCACTCTAGGTAGACCTACCCAACCCTCGCATTCGAACGAGCGGGCCGATTCAGATGTAGTACGCGGCTGGGCTATAGATCATTTACATCTGTGGGGTAGTGCATTTCAGGCTGGGTGAGCTGTCCGGCGACGCTCTGAGCTGCTGTGTTGCGGAGACTTGGAAACTGGTGTATTATACTCTACTAGAGCTTGACAAAGGAAATTTAAAGTTTCAGTCTGAATCCGGCTCTGAATCCATGGTGGAAGCCGAGAGCTATACGCTCACATACCAGCCTATTGTCTACTCGTCGTCGTAAACAGGCTACGTTCGGGGGCCGAGAGATATTAATCCACGAGGACTCAGATTTGCTTCGGAAACAACGACGCCTGCACCGGATAACTACCACGATCTAACTGCGAGCTGCATGGGCAGATTTTTTCCCCTCAGCTCTTGTTCAGTTCTGAATGATGTCCGCAGACGGAAACTAATGCTCTGTGCAGCTACATATAGTCTACAGTGTATAGCTGCGTGTCCCGGTAGAAGCAGGATAACACTGAATCTACGCTTATACGGAGCAGGCAGACAACAACAGGTCATCGTCGCGAGGGTTCACGCGAACGCGAGCGTCGACGATTAAAATCGTCGCGTCGATCTCCACGTCTTCGCGGGGAGCGCGACCGTGAGCGCCGTGGTCTCCTCGCTGGGGAACGCGACCGCGAGCTCCGGCGCCGGTGACGCGAATCCGGCGCAGGCTCATCCCGCCCACCCTCGTCCTCGTCCCGCACTCCACTCGCCCGCGTGCGCGTATCCGCCTGCGCCGCGCCCTCCCCTGCCTCCGCCCCCACTAGCCCCTCCTTCTCCCTCTCTTTCCTCCTCTTCCACATCATCTTCCCCAAACACTTCTCGCACAGAACGGTCTTGACCAACGCGCTCTTCGCCTCCCCCTGCTCCTCATACGCGAACGGCAGCTCCAGCGTCGATAGCCGCCCCCGCGCGCGCTTTTCCTCGTACCGCGGGTCGTGGTGCGGACAGCGCGTATTGCCACACGTCGTCTCCCCAGCACCAGAAAGGACCTCGGATTCCGTGCGCCAGCGGAGGGAGAACTGTAGCGGGGCATCAGCTGGATGCATGCGCAGCGAGGGGAGGGGAAGCAGCTGAGGGATGTGCTGGTAGCGGGGAGGCGACGTACGTTGCCCGACTTGTAGTGCTTCAAATCGCAGACGGCAAACTCGCGAAAGAGGCTGTCATAGTACTTCTCCGCGAGCTGCTCGTCCCAGGTTCCGGCGCGAGCGCGCTCGTGGTCGTCGTCTTCGCGGAGGAATCTAGAGCGGTAGGCGCATGGACTGAGTACGCAGCGAGTGGAGGGGCAGAGGGAGGCGCGCACTTGTGCGAGGCTTTGAGGATCTCGAATTCGCTGCGGCCGCGAGTGGGCGAGGGTATCGGGGCGCGGGGGTACAAGGACATCGGGAGGGAGCACAGGCTGGACGCTGGATGAGTCCGAGGTCGTCGTCGTCGTCGGGAGTGAGATCAAGCCTGTGACGCACGATCCTCTCGACGACGACCACGACAGCGGCGACAACACCCATCCCTCGACGAGCTAACCATCCACGATGCCTCCCAAGAAGCAGCAGCAAGCGAGCTCCTCCAAGGTCAAGGAGGACAAGGTACGCCCAGATCGCCCCCTCCTGCCCGCCCCCGCTCACCGGCCAACCCCACGCAGACCTTTGGCATGAAAAACGTCCGTCCCGCCTCCCCCCGCGCTTTGTAACCCCCCACCGACCCGCCTCCGCAGAAAAACAAGTCCGCAAAGGTGCAGAAGCAAGTCGCGATTATCCAGCAGCAATCCGCGCTCGCGGGCAAGTCCAAAGCGACGCTCGAGAAGGAGCGCGAGAAGGACCTGCGCGCAAAGCAGAAGCTGGAGGAGGAGAAGCGCAAGAAAGAGGAGGCGGAGCTCTTCAAGCCGGTGCAGGTCGCGCAGAAGGTGCCGTTTGGCGTCGACCCCAAGACCGTGCTCTGCGCGTACTACAAGGTACGGCCGTCGCTCGTGTGTGCTTACGCGACACTTATATTCCTCTCCAGGCAGGGCATTGTGACAAAGGGAATAAGTGCAAGTTCAGCCATAACCGGGACGTGGAGCGGAAGGTGGAGAAGAAGAATCTGTACGCGGATTCGAGGGAGGAGAAGATGGCTGGTGCGTGTCTGCGTTGTGCGTGCGGACTAGGCTAACGGCCAACGCGATCTAGACACGATGGACAAGTGGGACCAGGAGAAGCTGCAGCAGGTCGTGCTCTCGAAGGCGGGCAACCCGCGGACGACGACCGACATCGTCTGCAAGCACTTCATCCAAGCTATCGAGACGCAACGGTGCGTCTGCTCCCGCGCCCCCCTCCCTCCCGCACCCTCCGCTGACGGCGCACAGATTCGGCTGGTTCTGGGAGTGCCCTAACGGCGACAACTGCATGTACCGACACGCCCTCCCGCCCGGCTTCGTCTTGAAATCCGAACGCAAAGCCGCCGAGGAAGCCGCAAAAGCCAACGTCATCTCCATCGAGGAGTTCCTCGAGGTCGAGCGGCACAAGCTGGGCTCGAACCTCACCCCCGTCACGCCCGAGAGCTTCGCGATCTGGAAGCGGACGCGGATGGACAAGAAGCAGGCGGAGATAGAGGCGATGAAGAAGGCGAAGGACACGCAGAATGCGGCGGGCAAGAGCAGTGGCCTGAGCGGGAGGGATCTGGTGCGTCGCTGCCTCCGCGTATACCGTCAGCTCACCCGCCCATGCAGTTCGAATACAACCCCGAATGGTTCGAAGACGACGACGAGGAGGCGGACGACGGGTGGGATCTTGACAAGTACAGGAGGGAGAAGGAGGACGAGGACGCTGCCGCCGAGGAACTGCGTATCGCGAATCTATCTTTGGCGGACGGTGTGCCGATACCAGGCGCGTAGCATGTACGTTTCTCAATGATGAAAATTCGTTGTCCGTGGACTCGCTCGCGGTCCTGAATGTTTATGAGCATAAGTATGTAATCGCAAATACTTGTGGCGAGCTCGGAGCTGTGAATGAGGAAGGATAAGTGGCAGTCACTAGTAGTCTCAGTCGAACTCGAACCCTACAGAAGATTTTTGAGCAAAAACACGGGCTGATTCCAGAAGATGTTGGGAATGCCCGGACCCGCTGCGAACTGGGAACCCTGCAAACTTCTCGAGTTTCACAGAGCGGTTGGGCGCAATGCAAGAGGAATTGGTAATGCCCTCCAGGCTTGTCTACTCAAAGCCGCGATGCTCTATCCACGCTTGATGGGCGTAGTTTTACCAAGAGGCTGGTGTAGACAAAGATTTCCTTAAACCCTATGGCTCGAGTCTGCGTCATCCGTCAAGCTGCATGTCTGCCTGCCTGAAACGACGCCATCTACACTATGCGGCCTGGGCTGCTTTCCTTTGTTGACGAGCGTGTAGTACGGACACAAGAAGGCTCCGCCATCAATTTATTTATCGCAACAAAGGAACTTGTATGTCATTTCGACGCAGGTGGCCAGATTGTCTGAGAAACGAGATGGCGCCACGGGTAATGCAAGCACATCGACCCTTGGTACGATTCAACGAGAGTAATTCTTTGGTTATTTCGAATTCGTACAAGCAAACGCCGCTGTGCGGTCTCCGAGAGGACGGCGCCTGCGTTCTATCCGTTTCGCAGTGCATCCATCGCGGACCGCGCGCCACGTATTCACACCGCGCGCTGAGCCTGAGGAGCATCAGCTTCTCCCGAGCACCGGCGTTTGCCCAAAACAGAGCCCGCGCTACGCCGCCCTCCTCGATTCGATACATATGCACCTTCAACGCCACTTTCCGGTACATATTCGCTCCTCGACCTCGATGCGATCCTGCTTCTCAAGGCGGTTCCTGTTCATCTGCTTCTGCACTGCAGCAGCGGAGATTGATGCGGGATGATTGGCCGCGAACAGGCTTCCGTGTCTAGAGATCAGCATCCGCGGACCGGTATAAGTCTGTCCCTCGCCGCGCTGAATCCCAGCACCCCACTACACCTCCCCCATGCCATCCTGCAGGAAAAAAGTCAAATCCGCCTCGGCTGCGCCTGCGGGGGCCCAGTCACGGAAGCGCAACGTGCGCCGGACGCCCCGCTCGTTCATCGCTTGCCTGCATTGCCGCCAGCGGAGAATGAAGGTCAGCTGGTCTCGGGCTCCAAGCTCCTCCACACCACCGAGCTCAGCTGATCCTCGCACAGTGCAAAACAACGGAAGAATATGACGCCCCCTGCGAACGCTGCGTTGACCGCGGCCTCGCCTGCTCGTACCTCCCCGTCGGGGACGATGCCGACGTCGACCTAGAGTCGGAAGCGCTCTATATCGCCGACTCTCACTCTCACAGCAAGCTCCATTCCTTCGACGAGAACAGCCCCGAAATCCCCTTCGCGATGGCCTGCTGCCCAACGGACATCGAGCCCTTCTTCTTGCCCGATTTTGGCGAATTTGTACGGCGCTCCCTGGGCGTCGGTACCGGCGGAGCGGAAGAGTATTGTGGTGTGGCGACGGACATTTACCTAGATCATTAAAGCTGTTTCTGCATCTGTATTTTTTACATAGCTATCTATGATATGCCTCCAGACGAAGAAGCAGGAAACAAAGAGCGAGGTGGTATATACGACAGCGCGACGCGGCATCCCAGATTACGATTTAAATACTAACTACTAACTAGTGTTCTCTCTCTCCAAAATCGAAACTGGATGCATGCATGAATTTGGCTAGCGCTCAGAGCAACATCCCACATCCCAGCCCAAGTCCAAGCGCAGCGATGCCCGCTCCGGCTAAGGGCTTGTTCCCCCCGGCGGCACCAGCCTTGAACGACCCCGTGATAGTGTTATTCTTCAGGCTCTTGCCCAGCAAGTTGCATCCCTCGAGGAACGCTGCGTACGCGTTCGGTTAGCGGCCCCGCTGGGAATTGCGCAACAACTTGCAGGAAAATGCCACATACCCTCATAGTTGGTCTGCGCCACGCTGAGCGACACGCTCCCCTGCGAGACGAGGCAGTTGGCGCAGTTGGCGAGGATGTTGTTGTTGTTGGCGTCGCAGCACGCGCTGGGGTCGAGCGTGGAGGAGTTGTCGTCGCCGCAGCCGTTGGTGCCCTGCAGGAACGGTTTCAAAATAGAAAGGACGGAGAGGGACGGATGGAAGCTTACGGTGCACGGCTTTTGACAGACGGCGGGGACGGTGTCGTCCGATTGGCGCCGGAGGAGGCTTGGGACGGTGTTTGGGGTGGATTGCGCGGAAGTGGCGAGGGCGAAGAGGGCTGAGCGAGATGTAAGATGGCGCTGTCCGCAATGTGTGCGTGGAAGAGGAGGAGGAGAACGTACCGACGATGGCGATGAGGCTAAGAGAGCGGGCCATTGAAGAGAGTGTTCGTGTTGAAGGATGGAAGGCGGTCTATGGTGAGGGGACAGCTGGAAGCAGCTGCCCATCCTTTTAGCGCATCCAAAAACTAAGGCTTACCCAGTGACAGGTCTTCGGCTGTAGCTGTCCAGGGCAACGTTGGACGCGGTAAGGATCTCAGTACTAGTACTTAGCTGCAAAATACTTCGGCGAGCTTGGCGAGATGATTGTGCGATTATTTTCCAGCGAGCCACTGGGGTGCCGGTGCGCTCGCAGTGCCAGGACTGTGAAAGAGTGTGTCCTAGGTATATGCTCTGTCAAATCCTCGAATTAGCACGAATCCGCGGACGGAAGAAAACGCATTCGCACCTCCACGCAAAAGGCAGGCGCTAATCTACAAAGCGTTGAGCTATAGCGACGAATTGGACAGCTCATCTTCCGGGATCGTTGTACCTTTCCCGCGTTGACGACTGCCAGCAACAGAGGCAAATTTTGCCCGGGTAAGACACGGAACCGACGCGCATTGCGGACTTGCACTGTTATCTATGGATTGAGCCCATTTAGGACAAAACAAAGCTGGGCGACGATTTTGAGGGAATGACAAGTGCCACTTCAGAGGTTCCTGGGAGGCGTAAACGCTCCAAACCAGTGTGTCGGACGAGGGCGGGGTTTAATATTACGCGAACAGCGCCGACAGTGTTGGGCGACGTCCAGTGCTAGCGTTGAGTTGTCCGAGCCATTATTGGCATGATACTCGGGAGATTGTGCGGAAGAAACCTCCGGCGGTGCGGGAGATGGTGGCGGAAAGCAAAGCCATGACGGTGCGAAATCCACCGCGCTTGGCACAGACCTCGACGATGCTCGCATCGCTTTCTCCGACGAGACTCACGACGGAACGCTAGGCAAAAGTGAAGAAAAACCGCCACAACGCCAGCCTTCGCCCGACATCCATCTTCGTCGGGCGCTCTCGCCGCTTCCATTCTCCCAGCTTCCGGCCCTGGCCTGGCATTTAGCTTCTGCTCATTGTGAAGCACTCCTAGCGATCTCTCTCCGCCAATATGTACAGATTTCCGCGCACACGTACAATCAGAAAAAAAGGACTTGGGAGTGCTTGAAAGATAGACCCGTCGTGTCCGCTCCGAACGCTCACCCCGCTGAGCAGCTCGGAAAAGGTATCTGAGCGGGAGCTGCGATATGATCCGGCGCCGAGTCTATCCCACCCAGGCTCCAGCTCCTACCAACCCTAGTATCGATCATGGGTTCTAGCCAGAAATTGCAAGCAACGAAAGACCGCCCTCCACACTATCTGGGAGGACCCAGGCTCGTGGCGAACGAGCTGCCGCCAACGCGACTCGCATTCACCCCATGGCCCAATGACAGGCGACCGCACGCACACTTACGCGCTCAGAGTCTCTCCTCAATCAAATACTCCATACTAACAGTAGCCTCCCGCTGACGAACTTGGACCTCTACACAGTACACTATAAGCCTAGGAGCAGCAGCTGGAGGGAAAGAAGAAAAAAAACAATGCCGCTTTGAACGGACGACGCACAGGGAGCTCTCGCTTCAGCCACTGCGCATACCGAACCTATTAAGCCCGCAGCAAGTCTAGTAGGATATCTCCCCACTTCTTGACTACGCATATGGCATGGCTCGGAGGAAAGCGGCCTTCGCGAGAGGCACATATCTTCGCGCAGCCGAATATGGCTTCGCGCCATCGCTACTAGTATATCCACAACAGCACGTATGGATCGCCAAAAGAAAAGGCAGGCAGGTAGGTATCGCAGCGGTATAGCGGTAGATGAACAGGCAAGGGTAACGCGTGGGTCTAGCAGACATTACAGTAGCCTCCCGCTGCTGTCAAAACTTGAACTTCAATGAGCACCTACATAAAAAAGCGAAAAAAAAGCGTAGAACATCCAGAAGCATAGCTGAGACCCGAGTCCGTTCCGAACGAACACCTCCCGTACTTGTGACTTGATATAAGCTTGTCAACGCGCAAGGGAAAATGCACAATGACCAATTGATATGGTGTTTCTGCCCATCATATGGTGTTTCTGCCAGTCCGATGGGCATTCTGACCAAAGTTCAAGAACCCACCTTATACCTCACATCTGAGACCCGCCATTCAACCCACTTTATATAATACATATCCTCATTCAAAGAAAAATACTTGCTGCCCCGTGGGTGTTTGTTTTCACCATCAGTTGTATTTGCCTGTATCAGCAGTGCTCTGCCTACCAGACCCTTGGCATTTTCATTATTTATTACATGCTAGCTTTACTAGGGACAGGACACTTTGAGACTATATAGACAAAACAACGGCCTAAGGGTGTTTAAGAGGTCTCTTACTGCAGTAATCAGACCATAAGTTCACGTGATGCTTAAGAGCATGTCGGAAAAAAATCACCTAAAATCAAAAGTCACTTATCCGGGCGTCTCAGACATCCAAAAATAAAATTGACAAAATTTTGGTTTAATTACTACAGTAGCTCATGGTGCGGAATCATGATATGGAATCATGATGAGACTATATATTTCTATTCCTGGCGCTGGGATCAAGTTGAACTTGCTGGAGTCTTACAATTGTGTTCTCAACCCTCTATACTTATATGAATGGTGGTACAAAATCAGGCACAGTAGGGAGTTTGTCACAAACCACATCTCATTTAAATGAGAACAAGTTTGTCAGGTGACTAGAAAATCTCATGTACACTGCGAGACTATGGGTCTGCTTGGGGCTTAATGGTTATTTTTCTCATACTCTGCGCAGGAAATACTCCCCAATTGCATCATTAGTTTGGCCAAACAAGCATGAAGGAGGTGAGTTCTTGAAGTTTGGGCAGAAACACCATGTCGCGTGTTCATAAACACCAGGCATCTAGGCCCACATTCCCATGTCAGTGGAGCATCAAACCCCACGCGCCGGTCCGTCAGGCCTTGATCGGCAGTTCATAAAACCAACTGATTTAGCAGAAACACTATACCATTGGTCAATAATCACTCACGCAACGCGCAAATACACGGGAAGTGCGGGCATGGATCCCGCAGCGAGCCTTATTTCCCTCTGAGAGTCCCGCGGCATAGACTGTGCGGTTTCGACGTTTACCCCATAAGATATATCTTTGCGCACCCATAGGCGTATTCACAACAGCAGGTCTGGATCGCAAAGAGAATACTAGGCAGACAGGCAGGTGGCATACTGTAGCATTCCATTCAATTTGTATGTCACGCGTCACGCACATGTTTTTCTTCGAAAATTTAAGCTATGTCACATGTAAATGGAGGAATTTGCCTCCGAAAAAGGAAAATCAGGAGATTTTGATGCGATCTGATCGTGGGAATTGCCAAATCGGGCCTGATTACGAATTGCGAATTTCGTATGTGTTGTCACATGCCCAAAGTCCATCCGAATTGAATGAAATTCTACAGTCTGTGATTTTGATGGGTGGTAATTGGCATGCAAATAGGCGGCATTCCAGTCTTGTGAAACACTTAAGTCCCTGATAATAAGCAGGTATAGCACAGAAGCAAAAAACACAACAGAATAAAGACAAACGTATAGGTCGATCCTGCCATTGGGGACCAGGCACGATCTCAAACAGCTGACATCCATACTGTAACCACACATCGGTCATCCATGGTAAATATCCATAGGTCAAATGCCTTTGTGGTAGGGCCTCCGCAGTAGGCGCATTTTACATCACGAATTTATCATACTGTACTATTTAGACCTTATGTCCGCCCATGTAACACATGTCCGGAATTGCACATGTCTGGAGGGGCCTGTAACACGTAACCACCTCAGGATAAGTTCGAAGTCAATTCGGGCTCCCCACGGCCAGGACTTGTACTACTGTGCTTCCCTGTGATGTTATAATCTCCCTGTGATGTTATAATCTCCCTGTGATGTTATAATCCACTGATATTTCCCGTTGACTTCTTCCACCGGAATTTCGCTGGCTGCAATGTCTAGAACGCCATCTCGGGCCATGAAAAAAATTGGGGCTCAGCGGTGACTTTGACCAAAGGAGATGTGCCGCGACTTTTTTGTGACTCTTGATGTGACCACCATTTGGCACTTACACATCACGTAAAATAGCGCAGCTCTGTTTGGCCTCATTTCAAGACCTTTCTGTCTGGTTTCTTCAGGAGTTCAAGCTCAGGATGTTCAAGAAATGTTCCCGACAAAGTCCGAAAGTGCAAACCCATAATTACCGACAAGATCAGTGGATTATAACATCATAGGGAGATTATAAGGTCACCGGGAAGCACAGTACTGTACCATTCCGACCAACTGTTCAAATGACGGGTGACACCACGCTCCGAACCGAACATCTGTGGCTGGTTGACGGGTGACAAGGGTATTTACCATCAAATTATCAGCTAAATGAGGCAATTTGTATCAATTTTCTGGTCTGGCTGCCGCCGGACCTGCTTAAAAAGGAAATTAAACACTTGATCAAATGAACACTTAGGGTGACGGGTGACACCCGGTGAACAGTTGGTCGAAACGAAATGGTACAGTATACGGTTGCAGAAAGGAGGACATTGAAAAAACAAATAAAATACAAAATAAAAATAAAAAACCGATTACCGGTAAAATTAAACAAAAATCATTCAGCCTTCTTGGAGCCCCCCAAAAAAAAAAAAATTGTGAACATCCGGTCAGAATGCTGCAGTATGTGAGGGGATGTCGGGCACCGAAGATTGTATGGCGTTTTCTATAGGCATAGTGACTTCCCTCACCTCAAAAAGGGCCCCTAGCGATGCTCTAGCATTTACCCTACAGTGGCACTATTTTTATGTGCACCAGCAGTTTTAGCATATTTGTGGCAGTGCAGCACCTTAGGTAAAGCTGTAGGATGATAGGGAACACTCGAAAACTTTGAATCATGATCTCATCAAATTTCCAAATAAGGCAACCACCCCTCTGTAGCTAGTTCTTTGCAGGTTCAATTTTTCACTTTGACATTGGTTTATTTGATGGCACATTTGATCAGATCAGATTGAAGAGGACTCAAGTCCAAATTGTTGCCAGGTTATAGCATGTTCATATCTGCTGTTTTGAGCTCAGTAGAGGCTTCTTCAGATCACAACTTTGACTGATTTTCACTGCTTTCGGTGTTATAACACTGGGCAGCAGTACATTTGAAATCTAATCTAACCTCTTGTTAGCTAATCAATCAATCCACCATGCCACCCCCGCTAATTCTGAACCCAAGTACGTCTGATATGGCTTGCATGGGACGGTGTCCTGTATTGCTCCATCACTTACCGTGGGTAGGTTTGCGACCAGAGGAGAACTTACTGTAGTATTTCATTCAACTCATATGTCACGCATCACAGGGCATTTTTTCTTCGAAAATTTAAGCCATGTCACACAAAAAACTCGAGATTCACCTCCTCAAAGAGAAATCTGGAGGTTGGGATGTCATTTGACTGTGGGAATTGCCTAATGCGGATAGAGTATGAATTGCAAAATTTATATGCTGTGTCACTCACTGAAAGACCATCTGAATTGAATAAAATGCTACAGTATTACAGTAGCTCGGCCTCCCGGCTACCACTTGATGCCGTGAAAAATCCCTCCTTCCATTGAGATAGAATCGTAGGGCCGGCCTCGCGGCATTGCACAAACAGTACAGTACCCAGCACCATTGGAGTGGATAAATAATCTTTGATGTATAAGAGAAAAATCGGAAAATAGCCGGCAGACTGCGCTGTTGGAACTGAAGTTGCACAAAACACTACTTGTCCTGCCAAGGTTCAACCCCGCTTTTTCCCCATATATGGGGACACAACACAGCTGCCATTAGCACAAACTACAATGTTTGTGAATGTGCCATGTCCGGAGTATCCCTAACGGAGCTACACACTGCGGATTCAAAAGTATGTCGTATTCAAATTTTTTACACTTGGTATAAATGGTACAGAAGATGGAGGGGGTTTTTTGTTCTTTTTTCACCCAGAAAGACCCGGTATAATGGAGCTTTTTACAAAGGAAAAACAATTATACACAGATAAATGCTCAAATATACCTTGAGTTTCCAGGTGGAGAAAATCTCTGCAGTTTTCAGGCAATTAGACCTTATTAGAAAATCTGAGATTTATATTTTCTCAAGCTAACTAAATGGCTACTCGATTGCTTTTGTTCTATAAAACTCAAATCTCAGAGAGTCTAATAACCTCTATTAATATACTAGCTGTAAAAATGTTAAAAACAACCCTTTTGGTTTCTGAATCTGCAGGTCGCTATTCACTGTTGCTTATTCCCGTGGTATCCTTGCAAACATTTCCCAAGTACCACAACTTTTCACGGAATCCCTTATCCAATCAGGAAAATTTGTGAACTTGAAACCACTCCCGCAACTGTGGCACCAAAGTTTCCGCCGGGCACACCGTGTACCTGTCTTCATAGTCCCGTGTCTGCATACTCAATCTCCCATCAAGAGATTTTGAGAGGTTTAGCTGAGGCAGTGCGATGTGTTGACAAAGGGAGGTCATTGCACTGTCTGACGCTCCTGTGGGCAGTGCTTTTTATACTGGTCGGTTCCCTCCAAACAATGAAGCAAGCAATGTTATCAGTCGCAAGCTCCGAACATACGTCTGAGTGGGTATATCAACTATGTGCATGATTCCATTTTTTTTACTACTAAAGTCAGTATACATTCATCCTGCCCCTACTAGATTGCTCATCCTTCACTGGCGCTGGCATTCAGATTGGGCAATACTTTGTTATTGGCACAGCCACAGAATTATGAATATCAAGCACCACTGTAGCTAAATGGGAAGAGAAACACTCAGCACTGTTCAGCAATGGCCCCACGGAATCATCTGAAACTTCACCCAAAAGAGTTGCCCCAATAGTCCTGATCATACACAACTTCTCGGATCATTTGGATCATTTTCACATGCTCTAGCGCCCAATCTTCAACCATATTTATATCTAGAAGCGAAACAGATCATTTATTGGGCCCCCAAAATGATGGTAAATCATCCTCAAATTTGATGGAGTGTAGTACAAACACCCACTGCCAGCCCTGCAGAGATATGACCCGAACACACCACATCTGAGCCCAGAACATGTATTTCTTTGAAGAAACATAGGAGTACACCAATTTCTAGAGATTGGCTCCTAACACGCCGAATATACATCCAAAAGTTATGAAAATCGGGGAATGGGATCCGCCAAAGGCACATTTGTCCCCAAAATCATAAAATGATCGATCTGATGTCGTTGCCCCAATTGTTTCTCTTCCCGCTCTGTTTCTCTTCCCATTTAGCTACAGCACTGTTGATTTGAGCAGAGGTAAACAGTCACCAAATCGGAGTCGACTGCAGCATTATCTATGGACATTGCCTCCTCAAAGGAAATTGATTCATTCAAGAATTGATGAAATTATAGAGAAAAAAAAGTTACCGTGGCAAACCCAGAAGCGGAACAGCCTGCTATATAAGCATTCCACATGTCATCAGATGATTGGGGATCGGATCTGATGGTGCCATCCAGCTTCATACTATAGAATTCATGTATTCTCAAATTTTTGCGTATTTACTACTGTTCCCTGCTCCGCAATCGCCGCTGCAATGGAAATTGGAAGATTTTGGGGTTTGACCCAGACGCGGAACATGGCATTTTCCTAGCAAATAATGACCTCCGGTTCCCAGGAAGTGGTAAAATCAAGGGGAATCACATTTGGACCCCATACTATTATTTCCATGCAGCTAGAGCCATCTTTCCTGGCTCTAGACAGTGTTTTCTGTGACAATTTGTGTTAATTGAGAAATTTGGAGTAGAACCCTGACCGAGAGCTGAATAATCATTTTATCGGGCTCCAAATTGGTGGAGATGTCTATATTAATGGAAAAAACCTCTGGCTAAATTTTGATGGCATCAATGGTGGTGAATCCCACTGGTTCCGCTTCTGGGTCTGTTCCGCTTCTGGGTTTGCGATGGTACTGTCTATTGCATTTAATAATGACACATAAATTGAACATACAATGCATCCTGCTACAGCCTGCCAGAGTCCTATTTATGTTTGTGCTTTGCTGCGTAGTCGGACGGACCTTCAGAGATCATGGGAGTCAGAGGATACAGTTGTCAGATGTGTTTGCTCATGGTTAGTAAAAGTGATGACATGATAACACTGCAAAGCTGACAAATGAGATTGTACTTGTTTGTCCCATAATTATGGGAGTCGGGGGATACGGTGATCGGACTATTTGGTTGTGTTTGGCATCAGCTGACAAATGTAGTAGGTTTTTTATGTTTGCGACCTATGGGAGTTGAACCGCAGGGTGCTGGATAAAGATGATGTAAGCAACACAGGGAGGAGACATATGTGAGCATTTCTTTTTTGGGAGTGGTGCAGCAACAAACTTGGGAGATGTTTGGCTTTGTTTGGTCTGGCAGTGCCAATACATATATTACATAATTTCGACCGTGGGGGACCTGCTAAAGCAAGGTGAACCTGTAACAGAAATCAAATGAGACCATGTCCGGACCCCCTCCGTAACACGTAACAGGACTTAAGGTCTAAATAGTACAGTACTAGGAAGCGTACCGAAGATCAATTCTGCTGACTAAAGGTGCGGGGTTCCCACGTCCCCCACCTTAACACACACGACGGACAAATTATCGTCATGTTGCCAAAGCGGCTCGACTGCCATGTAAAAAATCCTTTATTGCCACTCATGGAACAATGGGAATATCTACACGACCTGGCTACATGACAGAGATTTGTCCGTCGTGACAAATAGCGCTCTCAATTGCATGTACAAGTCCCAGTGTGTGATGAAAAAGAAAATTAGCGCTACCGCAGATTTGCGGCAGTTTTGACATCAATATGCGGGTGTGTTGCGGCGGCTCGCGGCCCCGTGTGACATGTTGTGCGGCAGCGACGCGCCGCACATGCGGTTGCATGCGGCACCTGTGCGGCAGCTTTGCGGTAGTTGCGGCTCTTTCAAGTTCACCAGTCCCTTACGGCGGGTATTGTCACAGCGGATGCGAGTTTGCCCGCACGGATTCAGATCTCAGTGCTATTTAAGGTCCGGCCCAACTTATCTTCCTGCAACAAAACAAAATGCCACCCTTCACCCGTGAGTCGACATCTCAGGCTCAAGAGTCTGACGAGGAATTGACGCGCAACAGCGGTTCTTCCCACGCCATCGTGGCCGAAATGCACAAAGTGCGGCGCATATGGCGAAAATGCGATGAGTACGAGCTGCCCGAACAAGTACTCGACTGATGTGGCGAACCCAAATCGGGGCTGCGATGGGGACATGGTCATCCAGACGCATGCAGACAGAGTATCGTCTCAATGATGGGTGTGAATAGTAGAGTAGCCTCCAGGAGTAGCTGCAGACAAAAAGAAAAAACGCGTTGAAAATCCAGAAGTATAGAGACCCGAGTCCGTTCCGAACGAACACCTCCATGCACTCTGTTCTTTTCCATTGGATACACATACACCGGAAGTACGGGCATGGATCCCGCAGCGATGCCTCGGCATAAACTGTGCGGTTTCGACGTTACCTATCAATACGCAAGAGATATGGGACACCTGAAATCAACGCTTCAGCGCCGCTTTGACGCTGCAGCGTCAATGCAGCGTCAATTGAAGCGTCAAAGGTAGCGTCAAAAGTGGTTGTAGAAGAGTGCGGATTCGGCTGCGGTGCGTCGCTACTGGGATGGGGGTGCAGGTGAGCCGTCATGTCTCTTCCGCCTATCGCTCTGATGTTCTCGGCTCTAGAGTGTTGTAATCCAACAAAATTTTGTTCGTGTTTTGCGACAGAGAGGATTGGCGGGACACGAAGGGAGGGGATCTGTGTAACAGCGGAGATAGCTATCCCTGCAATGACCAACCCGCGGTGCGCGGTGGGAGAATGCAGTAGTAAATTTATCAGTATTCTGAGCAATGAGAGTATTCAATGCTCCCTCCAGTGTCCGGCAAATGACCATTGTCCCGAAGGCCCGGGAGTGTCGCGTCTTCTGCGGGTGCCGGTGCGGGCAGGTGCTGCATGTCTTAGCATATGGTGGAACCATTATCTGTGCGTGAAGGTGGCCTACAAATATAAAAACAATGGGCGGGTGCGCGACTTGTCCGACCGGATTCACACCCCCACATAGGATCCCCAGCTTCAAGACAGCTGCTTATGAGGGTTATGCTCCCTCTGTGCAGCGAGAATGCGCTATACCGACATCTCCTTGGTTGAATTGACACTGTCGATCCCATGAATTGACACCAAATTCTTGATTGCTTGACTTGAAGCGTCAGAGGGATTCGCGCTGCAGCGTCAAATGCTGTGCTGCAGCGTCAAAACCCGTCGGACGTAGAAGTCGTGCAGCGTCAAATTGGTCGATGCAGCGTCAACGCGGCGTGAATGCAGCGTTGAAGCGGCATCAGTGCAGCGTTGAGGCAGCGTCAGGGGAGATGGCGACGCGTCAGTGCAGCGTCAAGGCAGCGTGAATGAAGCGTTGGCGTGACCGGATGCAGCGTCAGCACAGGCTGAGGTTGATTAGGGCGCAGGTTGGCCGGTGTACTACAAGCCTTAATACTGAGCACTGAGTGCGGGTAACACATGTGATGACTGATAACAGCTTTCCGGTCGGGGTTGGCTTACTACACTCACAGAGAGCATGAGCTCCAACTCAGCTCGAAGTGGGTGGGCGGGCAGATGAAAAATTCTCCTTCCGGTATTATGCTCCGATATCCATGTATCACGGCTCTGCGAATGTGATTTCGGGATTTTGAGTTGATTGATGTTAGGATGAGGAGGAGCACATATGCTATTTTCACAACCACTCGAGCTTTCTGGTTGTCCGAGGACTCAAATTGAAGGTGCATTGATTAGGAACTCGGGAACATAAATTCGGCGCCATTACCATTCGAACTCCAGACAAAATTGCAAGTTCCATGATTACTCGCGGCTCTGTGCAATTTTTATTAACCTAAGAGACGTATTTTTGACTTAGTGTGTCCTCCGGAGACCTCTTCTTGATGTCTGTTGCACTTCTGAAGTGGCCCATGTACTGTACCATTATATTCAATTCGAATGTCACAGGTCACACCCAATTTTCAACGACCCCGCCAGTAATTCTTTCTCGATTTATCCGATTTATTGGCGCAGTTTGATTAAATCAAAATGTCACGTGTTTTTTGAATTGAATAAAATGGTACAGTATCTATTCTGGTTGTAAAGAACTTGGCGCGATCACGTGCTGTATTCATCCTTGTCGAGGGGTGCCCTAAACTGCTTACCGGGGCATTCAAATACAATAAATATATCCCCAGAGCTCCGTAGTGTCGCACGATTGTAGCTTACTGCATCAGCCTCTGTGAAGTGGCTTTAGTTGAACCTTTCTCGCGAATTGACTCAGGTTTGGGCGGACATCAAGCTCTGTCGGGACGCAGCCAGGAGGAAAGCAGGCTGAAGTTATATTTATAATCCTGCGCCCGTTCGTAGACTCTCGGTGCGCGAGTGTGACATCTTGCAGCGTCAAACTTCCCATCAAAAGCGCGAACGCAGCGTCAATCTGAGGCGTCAAAAGCGTCAAAGCGTCAATTTATGGTGTCCCAAGAGATATCTTTGCGCAGCCGCAGCCGTATTCCGAATCGCAACAGCAGCTCTGAATCACTAAAGAGAATATGCAGGCAGGCAGCTATAGCTAGGCAGGCAGGTAGGTAGGCATCGCAGCGGTAAACGGTAGATAAAACGGAGGGGGTAACGCGTAGGTCAAGAACGAAGCCAGTTACGGAAATCGACAATCGGGGAACAGGAACCGGGACACATACAGGCGTGCTTTTTTCATCATCTCCTTCATCATCTCCTTCTCTCCCCTTGCTCAAGCTCAATCGCGGCCATTCCAGTCACCGTCCCCGGCATCATCCCCATCCTCCCCCGCATCCCCGTCCCCTTCAAGTTCGTCACCAAAGTCCTCCGACAACCCCATACCAACCTCCGGCGCACCCATACCCGGACCCACACCCGCGCCGTCCGCAGGGATAGCAACACCGGCGGCGGCAGCAGCTTCGACAGCCAACATCCCCGGCGCCTTCTTCGGCGTCTTCCGCGGCGCCTTTTCCTTCTTGACGCCCTCCTCGCCCTCAGCTATAACCTTCTTCGGGCGGCCGCGGCCTTTTTTGACTGGAGGCGCCGCACCAGCACCGTCGACGCCGTTGCCGTTGGGGGAGCGCCGTCGGGACCAGCGCCAGACGGGGGCGGCCCGAGCGACTGCATCGGCGGGTACGCGACGCCGACGACGCCGCCGGAGGACGAGTGACGACCGGGGAGCGGTGGGGGCGCGGCGTAGACTCCGACTCCGGGAGTGGGTGGCGCTGAGGCCGAGTCGGGGGCGGAGCCGGACGCGATGGGCGTTCCTGGGCTCGGATACGGCTGGAACGAGATATGTTAGCGATCAGGACACGTATGAGACTGGGGAGTAGAGAGAGACGGGAAGGAGGGAGAGGGCGGAAGCGGGGTTGTCGTAGCCGTACTGCTAAATGCGCGGTAACAAACGATACACCAACCGCGCCAGGTATGGGCACCACGAACGGACGGTGCTCGAGCAGAACGCGATAAGGGAACGCGACCGTCCGCAGGGACATCGCCGCCATCCGCCGTCTCTAGCCGCGAGGATGCGAAACACCCAGCGCGTCGACATCGCCAGAAGACGCGCTACACGCTACACGTCATCCGGACCACCCACAACACGATAGCGAGAACGCGTATCCGAGCAGCGACCGAGATCGCTCGAATCGCAGTGCCGTCTCGTCGTGTAGGCGCTATCGAGAGCGACGCGATCGGACAATATGCCGAGTGTAGGAACGCCATTCGTGTGGGTCTCCGCCTCCGGGATAGGACGGATTGGACGATGGGGCGGCGATGAAAGCGGAGGAAGTGGTGGAGTGGGCAAGGAGAGTGAGAAAAGACGAGGCATAGCGTCGTGAGGAGGCGCAGTAGTGTCCCGAAGACGCCTCGTTCCGGTAAAACGTAGAACGACGACGGGGACGACGGAGGTAGTGGCGGCGTGAGGAGAGCAAACGGGGCGCAGGGAGGGCAGAGCGAATGGAAGGGAAGGAGAGGGAAGGAAGTGACGATGAAAGGGAGAAGGGAGGTCGACACGAGGCAGGTGCGACACGAGGAACGTGTGGACGCCCGAAAGCCGAGGACCGACGACGGAGTCTACGCCGATGTAGAGACGCGGGAGAGCGAAAAGGGTGACGGGGAGGAGCGGGAAAACGGAACGGAGATAGCTCACCTGGTGACGGACACTCGGCGACGCAGCTCCTCCACCAACAGGCGTACGCTTATGCGGGAACGCCTCGGGGCGAGCGCGGTTATGCGTCCGCTCAAACAGACCACACTTGTTGCACAACTTGGACGCTCGTCAGTCAACAGCGCATCCGCTGCATAAGCGACGCGACGCACCACTTTTCCGGGATTGAGATTGCTGCGGCGCCAGGTACTCGTCTCGGTCGTGCAGCAGTTGAAGCAGCGTCTGCGGACGCGGTCGCTCAGCTTGGTGCCCGCGTCGTCCGTGTAGCTGTGGTTCCCGACATCGACCAACCCTCCGGGCGTTCCTGGGGTGCCGGGCTGCGGCGGGGGTCCACCGTGGGCATGCGGGTGGACGTGGGCGTGCATCGGGACGGGGAGCGGGTAGGGGACGCCATATGGGTGCTGCCCGACGCCAGGATACGGGATCGGGATGTACTGGCCGTGCGGATCGTGCGGATGGGGGTGGTAGGCGGGGCCGCCGGTGCCCGGAGGGGGAGCAGGCTGTGGGGTGCCGTCGGGGGCGTGTCCTGGCGGGGGAGGCGGGTAGAACTGGTAGAGGTACGCGGGGGCTCCTCCGTACGGGCTGTACGCCTGGGGCGGTGGGGGGAGGGGTTGCTGCGGCAGGGGGAGGGGTGCTCGCCGCCGCGGAGGCGGGAGGAGCGGGCGAGGCCTTGCCGGAGGTGGGTGGGTGGTCGTACGGGGACTGGGGAGCGGGGCCCTCGTCGTCAAACGGTCTGTGGGCCATCTTGGGGAGGGATTCCTCCTGCTTGGGGACAGCGCTGTCCGGCGCAGGGGATGCAGACGCAGAAGCAGACCTTGCAGGGCACAATCAGGACCTCCCATTCCACTCAAACAGGTCAGAAAAACGACGCACATGGGGCGGAGAATCAGATGGTGCAGATTTGGGATCAACAAGCAAAATCCAAGTCACGCTCAGCTTTATAACCCCCCCAACCGGCGTAAACCGGCATCTCACAATAATCCTACTCAATGTACCGCGTGCACCAGGTATTGATATGGTGTCAGATCTTGATGATATAGCAACCAGTCGGGTGGAGCGAAAAAATCCCCGTGCGGGCATGCGGACTGAACGGGATGTTAGTCAAGGATCGAGTAAGGAGCATTTGGGTCAGTTCTCCAAGATATATATTCAACAAGTTTTCTTTACCGGTGGCGAACCGGAATATTGTCAAATGGGCTTGAGCCATGGCCTGAGTCAAGAACAGTCGTCAACACTAGCAAAATAGCGTATACACAAGGAACCCCTCATAAAGTCATACAAGTCTTTCATAGCAGGGGAGATACTTAATATGCCCGGCGTAGGATGTCGACAAGTTTCAAATTTTATTTGACCTGCAAGGATGACGGAAATTTCTTCCTTCAGCATTGTGTGAGCATATCGTCAAAACCCTACTTGTAGCGAGACATAAAAGAGATTTCAGATTGACGCCTAGCGCCATGTTCAACGGCGGACTGGCTACTTACAACAGCATTGTCGCACATCACGGTGGGTTCGCACAGTGAACTCAACGATGCCAGATCTTCCTCCAAGGACATAAGTCTAACGGCCGGTTGGCACAGTTGGTTAGCGCGTAGTGCTAATATGCGGTGGATGACCCTTTCATATTACGCTAAGGTCAAGGGTTCGACCCCCTTACGGGCCATTGGTTTTGCTCCCTTCCCTTCCACCTAACTACTCCGCACCACCTCTTTTCTGTCCAGTGCTATCTGTTTCAGTACCTGGACTTTGACTTCGGCAGCCCATGTCTGCTTCGGGCCCCCCCCTCACAACCATCAGCTCCGTCTGGCTCTGGCAAGCAGTCCTCACACCGCCGTTTCAACAATTTTCCCATTTGGAAAGTTACTTAGAAAATGTAAACTTGACCAAATTTGAAAACTCCTTCGGAAATTCATCCGAAAACGGCAACATTCCCAACAAAGAAAACATTTCGGAAAATGTGACGTTTCCAAACGGGTTTCCATTGTTTGGAAATGTCACGCTTCCAAACCCGTTTTCCGACAAAGAAAACTTGGCGTTTCCGGATGAGTTTTCAACAATGGTCAATGTTTGATTTTCAAAGGTGTTTTCCAATACCGAAAACGCGATATTTTATCGAAGGTTTCCTGTTTTGTAAAATGCTGTGTTTTTAGATGAGTTTTCCAAAGCCGGAAATTGCTTTGAAAATTCCTTATCTTCCAAATTGGGAAATTAGTCTGCGGATCGTCCGCCGATAATCGGCGGATGATCGGCAGACTAGTCCGTTGTTGGTGGCAAATTGGTGGCAAGATCATCTGCGGATGATCCGCAGATCATCGGCCGATGATCCTCAGACTAATTTTCCAATTTGTAAAATAAAGGCTTTTCAAAACTGTGTTCGCCTTTGGGAAACTCATCTGAAAACAAAGAGTTTTCCAAAACAGGAAGAATTTGGTAAAATATTTTGTTTTCACCATCGGAAAACGCCTTTGAGAATGAAACATTGTCCATTGTTGAAACCCCTTCCGAAAACGGCAAGCTTTCTTTTTTGGAAAATGTCTTTGAAAGCGTGACATTTCCAAACAATGGAAACCCGTTTGAAAATGTTACATTTTCCAAAACGTTTTCTTTGCTGGAAAACTTGCAACAAATTTCTGAAAGAATTTCCAAATTTGGCAAAATTTACATTTTCTAAGTAACTTTCCAAATGGGAAAATTGTTGAAACGGCGGTGTGCAGGCCTGTGCCGAGCGGCTAATTCAACATGACTCGGAACCAGAGCACATCGAACCCACGGCGTAGTTAAACATCCATGATAAACAGTACGGGAACACGCGGCGATATCCACCCATCCTCGAATTGAACGAGATCGCGTGGCCTGGTGATTTGGCTGCTTCTTACATTGCCGCGATATGCTGTCGCAATCATGGGCTGTCTAGATGCGGTTTGATGTTGCAGAATATTACTGTAATGCCATACTCGAGGTAACTTTGGAGCATAGATCGTGAGCCAGTGCGCGAATAGACCTTATTAGCAGCGCACCATGACTGAGAGAACGAAGTGAATTTCTCAACTACGGATAATTTCAAGAATGAATGTTCCATTAAGCGACCTAACACCCACGCGAAATCCCGACTCAAACGACAACCTAATCCCGATAATTAAACCGCCGCTCAGGCCCATCGAGCGGCTCGTCCTCCCCATCCGCCGCATCCTCCTTGACCTTCCGCGGCAGCTGCAGCGGATGATACTTTGGCGACGACCCCGACTTTTGTTTGCCAGTCCCCCGTTGCCTCCGATAAATCGCCACCCCCAAGCCAAGCAACACCAACACCACGAGCAGGTTCCCGCTCAGCAATCCAATGATTACCGGCGCGGCGGGTTGTCCTCCAATCGTCAACTCCGCCGCCGCCGGCGCGGGACCAGTAGGGGAAGACTCATCGAGGGCAAGCAGTACCGACATTAGGGACCGGCGCACCGTGTGCGTACCCCTCGCCCTGCGCCGGGTCAGCGTCAGCAGCAGCAGCCGCGCCATTCGCATTCGCGCTTGGCGGGGGCGCCGGCGTCGACCCCGGCGGCGCGAGCTCGAACCCCTCCGGAACCCCGACGTACTCGTCCGGGAGCTGACTCGCGGTGAACCGCGCGATGCGCACGCTCCGCACGTCCGCCACGGCCTGCTGGGCGTCTGTTACGGAGAGGAGGTTCATCGAGGCGCTGCCGGTGGGGGATTTCGCGACGGTTCCGCCAAAGTTGAAGCTGGTCAGCGGGTTGAGCTTAAGCGAAGAGAAGAAGAAGGAAAGGAACGCACACTGAGTAGATATTGCGCATGATCGTGTCGCCGAAAAGCGCGTCAAAGTCCGAGGTAGGGAATGGTATGAGCGAGGATACGCAGACTGTGCTGTTGCCGGTGCTATCGCTGTAGGGGACCATCTCCGAGAGGTCGAGTGGGTGTATAGGATACGACACGCCCCTTGCAAGTTGTCAGAATTGGCGCAGCACAAAGCTAACAAACGCACCCAATGACAACGGTGACGACCACATTCGTCGCGCAGGGAATAATGAAGACCGGCGTCTCAGCATCGTAGCCAAACATCGCCCCAGGGATGTTCGAGTAGAGTGCGTACCACATATCGAACGGCAACGACGCCGCCGGTGTCCCCGTGTCCATCAACGCAACGAGTTTGCCTTGCGGGGTCGTAGGGACAGCCGACCCCAGCGCAATCTCCGCGTCTCCCACAAAAATGGCATCCAGCAACACACTCCAGCGCCCGTTGTTCCCCGGGAACAGCGGCACCGGCGCAGTCGCCGCGATAGCGGTAGCGTACGTCGAGTCCAACTCGTTGATCGTGAAACTCGCGACCGCCGAAGTCTCGAGGTCGTCCGTCCTGGAGAGCCCAATTGCGATGAAGTTGTTCTGGTTCGGGGTTTGGTCGAAGATGTTGAAGAGGAAGGGCTGGCCGAGGACAGGCGCGACGCCGTTGTCGGAGAACAGCTGCTCAATGGGCGAGGACCCGAGGGCATTGAACGCGAGCCCCATGAGGCCGTCGAGGCCAAGCTCAAGGATCGCGCCGAGGCCGACTTCATTGGCATATGCGTTCCCAAACGCTTGCTGGGGGAAGGTGTACCCGCCGAGCTGCATCGATGCGAAGCCAGTGGTGCCGTTCACGGTGGTGCCCGTCCCGTAGGAGAACTGCACAGGCAGCTCGGCAGAAGTGTCGTACGTGAAGTCGGGCGGTGCGACGACCCAGAGGTCGGAGCTGCCCGTGTCAATGGCCACACGGAAGTCGTGGCCGTTGAGCTGGATGGTGGTGACATACTACCTCGAGTCAGCGAAGTGCTCGCAAAGCGCGGCACGTACCCGTCCGGGAACATTTTGCAGTCCAGGACTGCTCGCAGAAGCAACATAAGATGCCACCACAGGGTGTGAGGCGCGTCGGATGACGCCCGCAGACACAGAAAGAACGAAGAACGGGAGAGAGAGTGGCAGCCGCATATGGGCGGAGAAAGAACGAAAGACGGCGTCCCGACTTGAGAGCCAGAGTCTAAATACTGCAATTGGACGACCGGAAGATGTTAGGAGAGCTGGCTAGAATCTCTGCGCTGCGCCTCCGCGCTGTTGAGAAGCAAGACGACTCGGGATCTTGTGGGAGGCATCCGTCGAGCGGAGCGGATTGGCGCCGAGGATGGCGGGTATTGCGCGGTGTCTTGAATTGAAACAGGAGCAAGCGTCGGGCAGCCATCGCGGCGACCAAGGTGAGGCAGGGCTCGAGGGCAGGAAGAACGATGTGGTGGTAACAGGAAACCGGCGTTGGTGGCTGTGGTATCCAACCCCGCACGGCGACCATGTCTGCAGCTCAAGTTCACCCTAGACGTTCGCGGCGCTCCTCCTGTGCGCGGACGGCCGTGCATTAGATTCAAGCTACAGTACACTCTTTGCCACTGGTACGCTCTTTGTCCCTGACAATGGATTCGGGCTAGACACCGTGCCTCACAACAGCATTCGCTGCTTCTACCCCCAACAGCTGGACAAGCTTCATCTGGCTCCTACGCGTCCTCACCTCGTCCGCCAGCAGATTATCGATACCCAGCAGCACATCCCCGTGTTCCTCCGGCGACATATCCATCGGCGTCGGCGGTGGCACCCGCAGATCCACCAACTCCTCCTCGTCTTGCCGGAGAAAAAAGTCCGGTGCGAGGATACTCGGGCGCGGGGATCGATTCTGGCTCTGCATGCGCAGGCGGCGCGGGGAGATCGAAGAGGACGCGGAAGATACGCGGGCCCGAGGTAGGAGCGGCTTCCCCGATACGCTGCGGCTGCGACTCCGCCGCGTATGCGCCTGCGCGCCCGGGGCGATCCTCTTCACGGCTTTGGTGATCTTGCTCACTGAGCGCGCGAGAAAGGTCGAGCGGGCGCGTGGCCTGCCCACGGGTAGGACGGGGCTGGGTGTCGATGCGCGTCGCGGACGGAAGGAGTCGGATGTTCCGAATTCGAGCGACGGCGTGCGGCGAGGCTCATACCCCGGGAGGCACTCGTTCCAATCGCTGGTAAAGGGACGCAGGAGGTCCGGCGTCGAGACGGAGAAGAGGGGAGGAGGCACAGCAAGGCGTTCAAACATGAAGGAGGGGACGAATAATCGCAGATTATCGAGAGGGAAAGACAGTGGAGTTTTGGTTGGGGAAGTGGCTTCAAACGACTGCTTATGAGTGTCGGTGACAAAGGAAGATAGGTGAAAGAAGACAAAGATGTGCGGAGCACAAAGAACCTGACAACGCGTCTTTTGTCGTGGGATTCAGAGCAGGATGAGGCATTGACGCACTCGCCAATTCCATTCAGGACGAGATACACGAACACATCTCCGTCCGAGGGCGAAGTGCAAGTTACCCTGTGTTGGAAAAGATTTTTTTCTTCTTTTATTCGCGACGTTGCGCCACCGCGACACTGGAATTCCACGAGCCTGCCGAGGCTACTTCAAGTTGATATATCCATATTTCTCCTCACCCGTCCGGCCCTCGCTCTTGTAGATATGGAACTTGACCTTCCGGGCATAGTCGTCGTCAGATCTACGCGAAGGAACATTAACCAGTGCAACCCGCGGGACAGCGAAACCCTCACAACACAGAGCCGTACGGGTAGTCGACAACATACTCCGGCTTGCCGAGGTACTGGACCCGAGCTTCGATGGCCCGCAGAATAGCGTCTTTCTTGGTGTTGTCGGGTGTCCCTTCAAAGACGAAGTTGTTCCTTACGAATGGCATCTGTTCTGCTCGATGGTTGCTTGGGCCGCTGCGGAGAAATCGAACGCACTTCGGGGATGGTTTATATAGCTGGGGCGAGAAGCAGTAGCTCACAGGGCGTATAATATATGATCATATATGCCGAGCTAGAGTGCCAGCGGAAATCGAGCCTCGAACACAGCAAGCACGTTCAGTGGAGGCAGCTCCGCCGACGGCCGGCACAATTAGCAACAGGACATTCGTCCGTAGGCCCAGTGAAAACACGGTTTGTTCAGAAGGGATAAGAGTGGGTAAACATATCTGACGGACAATGAGAGTGAATGATTTTCGATAATTTTGAATCAACTGTCAAGAATCTCATTTTGATAACTTCTCATCGCTTCGCATCTTACCTCCCGCCACCTCGATCGGTTTGCACATCTCTGCGCCATCCAAGGCAGCACCTCTCTAACGACACTTAGGACAATGGATCCCGATATGACCACTGCCTTTGGGCGGCGAATCGCCATACACCAGCATAATAGACGTCGTTGGGACAGACATCGGCTCTTGGGTAGATTCTGTGGCTATCGGCGACACGTAGAGCTCTGGAGTACGGTCGGATGGACCGCGGCGGTATTCCTCTTTGCAATCAGTGCCATCCATTGGGAATCGGTCTGGGATGGCCTGCCGCAGTCGACCTGTTGGCAGGTTTTCTGCTTGCCGGCGTACTTTTTGGTGCTTCTCTCCATTGTCTTGGGTGCGATACCTTTTACCTTCTCCTCGGGTTATACCTATTCTCCCACAGCCTGTAATCACGCTCATGGCTATGCGGTGAAGCCCTGGTTAGCTTCGGCGTACTCATCCAGACACGCGCCGGTTCCTACCTTCCGAGTTGTAATTGTTGGCAGCCTTCGGAGCCCCCAAACTCTGAGTGAGTTGACCTTGTACGCCCCTGATAGCGTTATCTGATTCCGATGGCAGTGGTCAGCGGCAAAAACACGGTTCAGGATGTTCTTGAGCAGCTCCGCCAGCGGCGCACAATCCCGGACTTGCGGCGGATACAATATAATATCTCGCATCCATCCAAACAGCGCCACCGGAAACTCGAGCCGCATGAGACGCTGCGCGATCTGGGCGTTGGCGAGCTGTCTGTACTCCACATCTATATACTGGTCATGGCCGAATCTGCTCGGCCTGGCCCCGGTGAGTTATTTGATCTCGAGAAAATCGCAAAAAATATTCAGACGATAATCGCAGCTCCGCGCTCCGCATGGGAGGGTTACTTGGATGGGTATGAGTTCCCGTCGGAGGATGGGAAGCCTGGGGAGAGGCTCTGTCGATGCAAGAGATGTCATGGTGGTGCTAAGGTAGACCGACGCACATACGACCGACACCACCGTGACGACAACACACCATCGAACCAGCAGACGGGCGGGCGCAATTCCCGGCCAATGCGACGCGCAGTCCCAGTGTCCATTCCCGTTGGTGGCAGCTTGTCCGGGAACAAAGAGTCGCGGCCGCGCAGTGACTCGGACGAGGTATTCCGAGATAATTTCCCCCGCGATGTACGTCTCGAGTTTGCCGGTTTAAACACTCTCAATCGCGGCAGGACACAAGCATCCCGATGGATATTGACAGCGCCCCGAGCAGAGAAGATGGCTTCTCCCCCCACCAGACACCAGAACCTACCCCAGCGCCTGTAAACGATCAGCGATCCAACGCCGCGCCGCTCCCGGTGAGAAATCTACGCCTCTCCTTTGTGCAAGTAGCTCACGCCAGTCCTACGCAGACGAATTATTCCGAGATCTTCGCCGATGCTGAACCAGCCGCTTCCCTAAATCCTGAGCAACTCACGTCAATCGACAATTTAAACGACGAGAGCTTGGACTTTAACGCGTTCGCTGGGCCTGCTCCCGAGCAGGACTCTGACGAGGAAGACGAGGATGGTTCCGAATCGGGCGGTGATGCCGATGTACCGCGACGTCCAGCCGGCTCGCCATCTTCGCAACCATCCCAGCCGCCCAAACCCGCATCACAACCACGCACAATCTTTTCCCCCCGACCTCCGTGGCGCTCAATTCCCAAAGAGCAGGTTAAAATCAACAAACTACGAACCAGTCTCGATTTTATCGAGCTCTTGGAGTCTGCGTGCGCGACCAACAGCCAGTTATCGGCCGAGGACAATATACGACTATGGAACCCGCCGCGCAATCGTGCCGATCTTTCGGACCCCGCACTCCGCCAGGGTCTCAAAACATTCCTTGGTGCCGATGGTCCCATTACGGAGGGAACCTATGATGCGTTTCGCGATGCGGCGCTCGAGCGCCACCCGTCCGACCACTTCCCCTCGTTCCACGAAGCTAAGACCGCCCTCGCCGAGCTCACGGGTGTTAACCCAATCGAGTGTGATATGTGCCCAAACAGCTGCATCGCATATTCGGGGCCATTCGCGGAGCTGGATAAATGCCCTTACCCCGAGTGCGGGGAGCCGCGGTATGATCAGGCGAAACTCCGCGCAAGGAAGGGTGTGCGGCAAGCTCGGGCTAAATTTTGGACAATCCCCGTCGGCCCGTACCTCCAGGCACTCTGGCGCCATCCGGATACCGCCAAGGAGATGCGATATCGTCGCGAGCGGTCGAAGCTATCGCCGTCAGAGTGGGAAGATATCTTTGACGGGACGGAGTACGCAAAACTCGTTGCTGACGGCGTTATCAAGCCGACGGACATGGTTCTGCTGTTCTCCATCGACGGTGCGCAACTTTATGCCCATAAAGCGTCCGACTGCTGGATTTACATCTGGGTCATACTCGATTTACGCCCTGGTTTGCGCTACAAAAAGCGCTTTGTTGTGCCTGGTGGTTTCATCCCGGGTCCGAACGCTCCCAAGAACGTTGATTCATTTACCTTTATTGGGTTCCACCACCTGGCGGTAATTCAACGCGAGGGTCTACCGATTTGGGACTCCTCCGCAACGCCCGGATCACCCGAAGAATATTTCGTCTCGCATCCCTACCTCCTCCTCTCCACCGCGGACGGCCCCGGACAGCAGCATATGAGCGGCTCGAATGGACATACAGCTCGAATTGCGTGCCGCTTTTTCTGCGGTTTAATTGGACGCCATCGACCGGGAGCGCCGCAATACTATCCTGTCCTTCTTCAGCCCACCGACTCCAGCGATCCCAAGGAGCATGGCGATGTCCACCTCGACGCAATGCGACGGTCGCTATCTTCTCCCGAGTCATCGACCGCCTACCACGAGGCAATAACCTACCTGCTCAACTCAAAGACTCAGAACGATTACAAGGCGCGACAAACAGCATGTGGATTCGGTAAGCCCAGTATCCTCTCCGGGCTTCCTCGCTGCCTTGGCCCGCTAGGTGTTTTCCCTGCCGATCTCATGCACTATGTGCTGAACATCGGCGACTTGCTCTCCGGGCTCTGGCTCGGCAAGATTGCGCCGACTTCTGCTACCCGCGCCGGCTCGTTTCCATGGACTGTGTTTGCAGGGGAACGATGGGCGATGCATGGCGCTGCTGTCCATGCTGCGCACCATTATTTTCCCGACAGCTTCGATCGCATTCCTCGAAACCCAGCGGAGAAAATCAACTCGGGGTATAAAGCGAAGGAATGGCAGCACTGGCTCTTTGGTCTGGCTCCCGCGCTCCTCTATGGTGTGCTTCCGCGCGAGTACTGGCGGAACTTTTGCAAGCTCGTGCACATCGTACGCCTTCTGCACAGGCACTCGATTTCGCGCGAAGCCCTCAGGGAAGCCTATCGACTGGTCCGCGAGTTCGTCTACGAATTCGAAAATCTCTACTAATACGACCGACGCAGTGACCGCCTCCATTTTGTGCGGCATAGTATTCATACTCCGCTGCACATGGTGGAGGAGATCCAGCGCATGGGTAATCTCATGCTCTACGCGCAGTGGACGCTGGAGCGTACAATCGGCAACCTCGGAAGCGAAATACGCCAGCCAAAACATATGTTCGCGAACCTCTCTCGACGCGGACTCTATCGAGCCCAAGTCAACGTCCTGAAAGCCATCGATCCAGATTTCATTCGCGACACAAAAGCTACTCTGCCCTCTGGAGCTATCGACATCGGCGACGGATACCAATTCCGACCACGGATCGACACAACCAACCGTGAAATCCTCAATCCGGACGAGCTCGACGCGCTCAAGTCCTACCTAACGCGTCTCCGCCAAACCCCGTTTATCGACGGAGTTCATAACACTTCAATAACGCGCTGCGGGAAGCTCTATCTCCCGCGGACCGGCCAGATTGTACGCTCGCGCTGGGGCGAGAAGGAGCACAACCGCGTTACCCGCATGGTCAAGGTAAATTTCTGACTTTCAATGTCTGGCGTGTGCGTGTAAGTTGATATTTGTGCAGTTCAAATCCGACTTGCCTGAGGGTTTCGAGATTGGCGAAGTCCAGTACTTCTTCCGATATCGTCCTGAGGAGGGTGCGGAACCACTGGCGCTGGCCATGGTGTCCGTTTTTGGTATTCCGGATCGCGAATTGCTCGCGGAGTCCTTTGGGTCAATGTGGGTTGCACAGCAAGGCCTCGGGGGGATGCGGCTTGTCCTTGCAAAGGATATTTTATCCGTGGTCGCAATGATTCCGTTCCCCTCCAAGTCATGGGGCGCGCCGAGCGCCGTGCAGCAGAAGTTAGCGGGGAAGCATTACCTATATGAGAAGTTGGGGCTTGGAGGCGCCGATGGGCTCTCTGAGTAGTTATATGTAGTTTATTTTGTAAGGTTTCTGAGACAGCGACGCGACGCGTATGGCAGGTGTGACCAGCGTGATCGTGAAAATTTTGCGGCCTCCCTCTGACCCCCACCATGCACGGCTACAGTGGCTTTGGCGGGAGCACCTCACGCCACTCGTCTCCATATAGCTCATCCCCGCACGCTCCCTCTCACAACGCTGGCCTTTCGCGGCCTTTCGCGCCCTCCTCGCTGTCCTTTTCGCAATCGCGGAGCACCTCGCAGCTCTCAAGCCCCGCTATCGAGATGCAGTCATTCGAAGACATGCTCCCAACGCCCAACTCGTCCGGGCAGGACTTTGCGGGACCCGGAGGGCAGAGCTCCCTGTTTGCGGTGAGCTTCTTGTCGACGTGTCTATCCTGGCTCACAGATTGAAGCCCAGACACGAGGTACCGACGGGTGACGGGGCGGTAGCTGCTCTGGAGAGGGTGCTGCAGGTGGTGGAGGGCATGCGGCACGAGTTCAAGTGCGTGGCTGTCGGGCCCGTCCCTTCCGCTTACTGACCACTTGCAGCGACAAGCTACTCGCTCTCGGCCACCAGCGCCACCCCGACGGCAACGAGGCCATATGGATTCACGACGGCTACTTGGCCTACGACCGGCTCCCCGTCATTGCGCCGAAATCCCCCGAGCTCGAGCAGCTCATGGTGCTGCATCCCGGTATCCAATACTGGGAGAGCAAAGACTTCGACCTCCGCGACGACGTGGCTCCGCCGGTCAAGACCTCGAAACGGCGCGGGGGTGGGACCAACAAGATGCTCGACATAAATGTGGAGGGCTGCTACATTGAGACGGACGACGGGGGGATCATCGGTGGGCGCGAGTTTGGAGAACTGCGCGACGCACTTAGTCGCATGTTCGAGGATCTATACCTTGCGGGGAAGGCAAGGGCGCGCCACTCGCAGCTCGGGGAGGAGGTGCATGGGGCGCTTGTGTACCTCATCGAGCGCCAGTTCCCGCAGCTCGCGCTCTGCACTCACCACTGGAAGGCGCGCCGGGTTATCAGCAAACGCTACTCGCAGTGGGTGCGTCCACGCGTCGCAAGCGGGAAGATTCATGACGAGGGAGGAGCAGAGAGCGGGGAGGAGGGCGGCGACGAGGATGACGGCGCCGCAGGGACAAAGCGCAAGACACCCGGGCCACGCCGCGCCTCATCCAAACGCGCCCGTGTCGCAGGTATGTCGCCATACACTCCCTTGCGGTTACTGACTATACTTGGCTCCTAGATCCCGCCACTCGTTCTGACCAAGCTACGCCGGACCCCGCTAGTGTTGCGCCGCCCCCGCACCCGTCGCCGCCGCCGCCACCACCCCCACCGCCGCCGCCGCCTCCAAGCAATAGCGAGGAGGATGATGTTTTGTACGTCCCAGTCTTCCTCATTGCGCAACTAATCTGTTGCTATCTAGTGCGGATGTTGCGATGCCCGTGCCGCCACCCAAGCCCGCCGGCGCGCCCTCCAATCCCAACCCCGCGGCGTCAAAATCCGGGACATCATCGGACAATGGCGTTGTGCCAGTTGCGGGGCGTTTTACCGCTCGGTGCGTATCTATTGCTTGGTTCCAACGGTACCTTACCCGCCGAAGGAACTTCTTCGTCGCGGTCTTTGCGGAAGACGTGGGCGGGACGGCATCCGACTTCTCGGAGCATTGGGCCACAATCTCGGACGGACACGCCAAGGTGCCACTATTTACTTCTCTACGAGCCCTCCAATCTCACTCTTTGCCGTAGGCCGTCGAGAAGTACGCAAAGCAGCTGGTGAGTGCCGCTTTATGCCTTTTTTCTGCACGATGGTGACAATACACGCAGCAAAAATCCATCCCCAAGCCGACAACGATCCCCTCCGTCGACATCCTCCGCCAGAAAATCACGGAGCTGGCTCCAGCTCCGGGTCCGTCTACCTAGCGTGTTCCCTGTAGAAGCCTGTACTGTACTCGAGTAGCTCATTTTAATCGCATACTTTTTCATCCATTTTTATCACTTGCCCCAATGCAATACCAACGGATTTCATTCAAATGCATCAACCGCCGCCGTATATGCTCTCAAATATACAAAGTAATGAAAGTGGATGAGTTTGTTATAACACCGACTCAACCACCCTCACCCTCGGCCATACACAAAATCTTGGACAACTTTGCTGTTGACCGCCGTTGAGTTTCGTTCAAACAGCAAATGTCAAAAACAGTCGTTTTCATCGAATTATAACGGCCCTGAACACAAGCCGTTCTCACTGGGCCGTAGGATCAAATGGGGTCTAGAGGATCGCCGTCAGGGCTCCTCTTTGAGCCAAAGGGATGCCACACACGTATGTGCATTGTGGGACGCAGAACACCGTGACAACATTTGCTCGATGTCCTTAATCCAGATGAGCAACTCCATGCTTCTTCTTGCCCGTGCGGTCTTTAGTCTGGTATATTTCGTACTGGATGTTTCGCTTAAAACCATCTGAGGATCTACACCCATGGCCAACTTGTTCAACACTGTCGTGGCATGCAGACGAAGAAACTGAAGCGGCTCACTGCACATAGCCATACGGGTATTGGTCGATGTACTCAGGATGGCCGATATTCCTGAGTCGCTTCTCGATGGCAAGCAGGATCGCCATCCTTTGGCTACTGCGTGCGCCCACAAAGACAAAGTCGTCGTAGTCGAATGGCATCCGTGGCGTCGGCGAAAAAATAGCGAAGGGGATGTTCAGCTTTGCGGCTGTATATAGACACCGGGTATGGACGGGCAATAGTGTCGCTTATAGTACTTTTTGACGGCGTACTCCTGCCAGCTACGACTCCTGCCAGCTACGACGAGCGTCAGCGCGCGACAAATTGAATTACGCCCACTCCGCTAGGAAAATCGGACACTTCACCCAATGCCACATTCAACAAAATGCTCCGCACAGCATACCGACATGTCGACGGGATACGCGCGCGCGGAAAAAAATATCCGGTGGTAATTCATCCCGGAACGTAGCAGCTATTACACGTGTATCGGTAACAAAGGGAGGAACGGTTCGTCTGGCTCCTTCTCTGAAGGTTATTCAACTCGACCACAGAAATCTTGACTTACCCAGGCAACGACCGTTGTGGTTTGTGTTCCCCATCTCGTTCGACGCGAGCACCAGGCCTGCAGGTCCTTTGTCGTGTTTCCTTACGCTTGTTTTATCAGCTCCACAGTGGGTAGGCCCGTCCAACTGGCTAAACAGAAGTGTTTAAAGTAGATAATCAGACTCGCAGTAAATATTGCCGCAGGACTCCTGCTCGTTTGAAGATCTCAAGCTCGCTTCGCTTGCGATTATCGATCTCTGCGCACGACTCAAGCAAAGAACATATGTACGTCCGAACAAACCGCAGGCCACTCGTATATGCTAATGGGTATACCGCAACACATACATTCCCTCTCTTCCTTCATTCTAGATCCATGCCCGCCCGGCACCAGCAAGACAAGACCCTACATCAGCGCCGCCCCGTGTAAAGACGTGCGCAGCACAATATCTAGTACGTGGAATCAGCGCTTGTGGCGGGGGCGGCGCCTGCACCCTCAGCCTTGTGCATATGAATACCAACGCACCTTCCACAGCGGCCATAACCACCCTCAGCAACTCCGTGTTTGTCGCGTTCGTCACACTATACCGCGTTATCGCGTGGATAAAAGGGAAGAAGGAGACAGAACGCACTGAATGTAAACCTCCCTGTCCCTCCCCTTACCGTTCACCCGCCCCGCCTTGATCGCCAACCTCCCGAAGCGCTTCTTGAAGTATTCCCGCCCTGCGACGGCGTTGCCCGGCTCGCCGTCAAAATCCTGCGCGGGCGAATAAGAGACAAGGTAGACGGAATCCAGGGAGACGCCCACGTACGGGGAAGAACGGCCGTATCGGACTCGTTCGAATCTTCCGTTGGAACAAGTCGTCTTTGTTCAGGAAAAGGATGATGCTCGTCTGCTTGAACCACTGCGAATGGCAGATCGAGTCCCAGATCGTCATCGCGTCTTGCATGCGATTCTGCGTGCGTCGAGCGTTATTAGCCGCTATGCGGGAGACGCCGGCACGAAGCAGCACGCACCGACCCGCGATCCTCGAACAAACACTCGTCGTATCCGGACAAGCTGACGAGGAACAGGATACTCGTCACATCTTGAAAGCAGTGGATCCACTTCCGACGCTCGGACTTCTGTCCGCCAACCTGGCTTGGCGTCAGGCGCCAGCCTGAGCGCGGCAGCGGGAAGAAAACACTCACATCAACCATGAGCATCTCCTGGTCCGCGAGTTGGAAGCGCGTCTCCGAGATCCCAATGGTGCGAGCGCGGGTGTGCAGGATGTCTTGTTCTGTCGGGACGTAGTCGGCCGCGAAGATGCGGGAGAGGGAGGTGATGAGGTATGGCAGGCTGGCGGACGACGCGTTAGTGGATGAGAGAAGAAATCGAGAGGAGGGCCACACACTTATCAGGCAACGCAGCCTCATTGCCTCTCGACCAGGCTTCGCGGATAACTGGTTCCTCCCATAGCCGCAGCACGGCCTACGAAGAGACGCGTCAGGTCATTAGCTTGGCTCAAAGGCGTCACCTACCCCAAGATACTTGAGCGGGAACGCCTCCCCGTCCCGCAGGTCGGGCGCGTTCTCAATGAGCTTGAGGTCCCGCTCCATCGCGTCCGGATGTACACCGTCCGCCTCCTGGAGCTCCGTCTCGTCGCCGCCGGACGCCGCCACGTCTGCCTCTAGCTGTCGCTGACGGAAGACCTTGGCGATCTTTGCGCCGTCGGCACTTGTTCCCGTACCAGCGCAGCCGCACTCCCCCGGAGCCCACCCAAGAACGTAGCCCTCGCGTCCCTCGCGGTCGTCTGCCCCGTACACGCGCGTGTAGCCACCCCTATTGCGCTCCCCACCACTCACTCGCGCACCCTCACTCCCGCTCCCACTCCCGCTCCCGTTACCCTCCTCCTCTTCATCCTTCTTCAGCCTCGGCGGCACCGGCAGCTCAAGCCCCATCCCTGGCAACGCCTCCACAACCGTCCGCATCCCGTGCGTGAGGTTCTCAAACACCAGCTGGCGGAACTCCTCCTTCTCGTTCGCGGTGAACGGCTTGCGGTGAATGAGGCGCATCTGCTTCAGAATAGTGCTCTTGCCAGAGTCTCCTGCGCCGAGGAGGAGGACCTATCGCCGCCTGCAGGTTAGCGTGTGTTTGTGGGTGACAGCGGGCGGGATGGGGACGGAGATGCGCGAGGCAGCTGCGACACGTACCTTGACCAGCGCGGCTAACCGCGCCTTGGTCTCCTTCATTTCCTTCTCCGCCGCCTTGTGTAGCTGCAAATCGCGCTCGCTGATGTCTGGTCTCGAGGTACACGCGCCCATCGCTTCGCCGTCTGCCTGTAGTGTAGGTAGAGGCGGCCTGGTCGTCGTCGTCGGCGTAAAGGATATGAAGCAACAGCAACCGCGAGTCTGTTCGGCGGCGTGTCCTCTGTCTCCCTAGACGGGAAGCAATCTTCGGCCAGATTCAGTCTTCAGATTCTTCGCTTCGGATTGCCTTCGGCTCGAGCAGTAGGGTCGAGATGAGGGTGAAAGCTAACCCAAGTGCGCGCCTATTCACATACGCTAGACCCTTGAGTAGCCGCGTCCGTCTGTCGAGGCCATCGCGAGATTGTGGTGGCGTTCTACCACTGCGGCTTCTGATCCGCTTCTATCAGTCAATCTTGAGTGTGGGGTTTTCGGTGTTGCCAGTGGCGCTCACGGATTTACTTCCGCGGATGGAGGCGCGTCCCTGAAAGTCGCGGAGAATGCAACGCCCCTCTCCTACGAAGCTTGAGCGTATTCATGATCTGGACAACGATCCATCCATATCGGTCAAAGACTTTGAAGCGCCGTCGGACGGAGATCTGCCACAGAGCAATGGACGGAAATGAATTGCGGTCGGGGAGCTAACAAGATGACCGCGGCCGATTCGCACGGGATGAAGGACAGCTTGTCGCACCGCTCTAGAGGAGTTCTTTTCAAACAGAGGGGTCAACACCCTGCTCAAGAAGAGCTCCAATTGTACAGTGGTCTGGGGTATCCAATGATGGTTGGCTGGCAGAGCTTTGTACTCTTTGTTGTGCCTCTGTAAGCCTTTCAAGGGTGGCTGGTGCAGGGCGCTCAAAGCCAATTGTCGGAAAACCCCCAGAAAACCTGATCAGGTCCTGAAGCAACCTGAGAGGGCTTTCACAAACAAAGAGTGTCACCCTTTGGGCGCGAAGGAGAAAACTCGAGCATGAGGACCGGTAAGTATATGTAAAACCCGGGAAGATGGCGAGTGTCACCTTGCTTTGCTAGGTCCCCCTCGGTCTAAATTATGTAATCCACCATTTGACAGTGCCGATGATCGGATCATAGAGCTGTAGCCAAACAAGGACAAAGCTTCCGGGAAACCCAAGCTGTCAAACCCATAATTCATGAACAAACAAGTACATCGGACAACACAGCCACTGATTTTGCTTATATCATATGGCAAACCACTGGGTATAATCAAAATATCCTCACATTATGGAGCCAGGTTAAAAGGAAGTTTACAAAGCTCTCGCAGCAGGAATCAATCACAGGTATTATTCCGACTGAACTGGTTACAGGATAATGGCAGTAGATCGTGGACAAAGCCGGCAGATGTTGGCATGAGCCGGAGCGGACCATGACCCAGCGACACTATAATATTCTTTCTTGCTAAGAGGAATTACTCATCAACTCGCAACTGAATTGCTCAGCAACAAAGCCGCATCTTGCGCTGACTGGTATGCAGCTTCCTTTAAATATCCAGTTTCCCTCTCCCCTGTGTCCAATGTCAATCTGACCCGGCAACAAACCGTACTTGTAATGGGGATCATCCATTTTAGTTAAGTTGCAGGTAATTCCGAGTCGGCGCTCGACATCTTTGGATCAATTTTCACAATGTTATCCGCCGTAGGTGATATATAGATCTCTGCTCCTCGTTCTTGGGGGGTTACTATTGCCATACGAATGAGTTCCACAGCCGGATTTGTGAGATCATTTTCTGAATACCGAGCAAGTAAAGGCTACCATTTTCTCCGAGTTTAACTACACTCCTTCAGACACGCAAATTTGGACATCGATTAAAAGCCCGAGCTCATCTATTAACGTTCAGGAGTTCCTATGGAACACACTACACACAGAGTGGGAACTTACTGGGAACACATTCCCGCATATGAAATGAGGCCGGAATGTCCAGTATGCAAATATGATGATTGGCCACAACTCACTTGGGGTCTGATAATGGGATTTACCCTTCCAAGATTCAGATCCTCGAAAGTCAAGATAATTCCCTCACACTAATAGCAACAACCTGGAACCTAATATGAAATTTCAGGCATGAAAGGAGAAGAAAAAACCAAGACGTGATTTTCAACGAAGCAGTTGTGCACAACAAATGAGCAAAAAGTATGAATTTGATCCTGAAAGGAGAACTGATAATGACAGACAAAGCAAAGTTTGGTCAATTTGCAATGGATGAAAAGAAGGTTCTGAACACATGGGGTGGATTATTATAAGACGAAGATGCCTTGCTAAACAATTGGATAAAAGAAAAGGGGGTTTTAGTGGGTATTCTGCTATGAAAGGATAAAAAAGGAATGGGATGAACCCCACATGCAGAGAGTCCCACACTGGTATAACGTGCGTAAAGGCATTTCCTCCTGAGCGTTCGACTTCCCGGCAAAGACTGGTTTATTTTTTTCCAGTGTCTCCAGCAGCAAACTCAAGAAACTTGTATGGTTCTTTGGAGGGAGCAGCTGCGAGTAGCACAACCACCTGACAACTAAGCAGACAACACATTTTTTGGTTATTATTGTTCTCGTTGACCTGGAAAAAGTCTAGAAATTTACCAAAATATTCTTGTGGGTAAGCATGTAGTGCAAATGTCCCTTTTGGCAATGAGTTGTGTTTCAATCAATTGCCTATCCACCGGCAATTCTGTTCCATTGTCTGGAGGGGTAACACATTCTGCTTGACCATATCAAGGAATAATCAATTTTTCCTGCAATGAAATAGACATGGGCAATCAGACGATAAAAAAAAACGGTAAATAGTGGACAACTTTTGTCACACCTCCAGCGTGACCAATGATGTAACAGATCAAGTTGTGCAGAAGTTCAACTCTCTGAGAGGCCAGTTCAGACTTCACAGGTCCTAGTCACAGGTGTGACATAGTCGATCACATGACCAATAGACAGTTTGCGCGGAGTCACCGGAAGCCACCAGCTGGCATTTGTGCTGTGATAGGTCAAACTCATTACATACCTTGCAGTAAACTCTACATGATAATACAGCAAGGCCCGATTGTGCTGCTATTATTTATACCAGAAAAGGACAAAACTTGACATGCTTGAGTCACTGGGTCCATGGACCTTCGACCGGTGCTTAGGACCAAGCAGTACTTAAAAATAAGGTGTGAACATATTCTTAGACAAAGTGTGATTATTCACAAACTTCCGTTTGTGCTTTCACAAACATCTGTTTGTGCTACTGTACTATTCCGACCAAATGTTCAAATGACGGGCGACAGCGGTAAATGAACTGAAAATTTTTGGTTGAGTGACGCATGAGCAGCCTTTTTCCAATCAAATTATTGACTAAATTAATCAGACTGACATTATCTGAATTCCTCTACAATCGAAAATTACCAGAAAAACTCATGAAGATTCCTGAAAACATCCTACTTAGAGAGGGTCAGCATATCATGGGGAAAAAATCGATTGGCTACAACATTCCCAACTGTCCAGAATGATTTTGGTATTGTCGGAATCAGTCTATGGTAGAAAAAATCCCGAAGTTTCTGCCATGCCGCGGAGTCGGCCTGCTCTCAATCATTTTATGCATTGTGATAAATGCCCCGTGTCACCATTATTTTGCAAGCTCTCTGTCGAGGAGAAACCTGAGCTACACTGGGGCACGTTGGTGCTCGCATGGAAGACGAACCCCAGTATGTCGTTCATGTATCAATATGCAATGAGTGGCCTGACAGAAAGTCTAATTACTGCACGATGGCGCTCTGAATGCACAGTGATACCATTCCCAACCGCACTCGATCATTACCGCTAGGATCACAAAGAGAAGAAGGAAGAGTTCAAGTACGGTGAACCCGACGGAAGGGACTCTGTATGCTTTATAATATCATTCTTACCAAAGGATTAGACTAGATTGTGATTGGCAAAAGGACAGAATTCCAATCTATTGAAAGCACAATGATTGTTCAGCCGTCCAGTAGATTTTAAAAAATTTAACACTACCTCCATTGCAAGCATTTCATTGGTGCCAAAGCAAGGTCTTCGCCAGCCATCTGCTGGCATCTAGTCTGTAAAGCGAGCAGTACTGTAGCATTTTAAGCAATTCGTCTGTCACGCGTCACGCAGGGGTCCAAGCGCCGAAATTCTTTCGGCAGTCACGCAGAAAACCTCAAAATTGCTGTTCTAAAAAGGAAATTTCATCAAAATTCCCGCGCCTTCGGGCGGAATTGCCTAATGGGGACAGGACGCCGAAAGGTTAGGTTCGGCGTCGATGTCACGCACCGAAGGCCATGCCGAATTGCTTAAAATACTACAGTATTAGACAATGGTAAAACAAGTTCTAAAACTGGTTAAAGGCGCATAAAGAGGTGCCGGTCCCCCGCCCACTGGACCCGCCATTTCCCTACATTATACTTGGCCCTGGTGCCAGTTGCCTGGGATGATGTTGCCGCAAACTGGGATGATGGGAAATAATGGCACATGGCACATTCAAGGGCTGCCCTTTTTTGTGCCCATAATTTCAACAAATAATGGACTTAGATTTCCTCCCTTATTCAATGGAAATGATGGCCGAGACCTAGCACCATTATTTGTTGGATTGATTGGTCCAAAAGGGGCCACCGGTAAATTTGCCATTTTTTCTGTCGTTTAAACAATTGAAAGGTGTCCTGTTTTAATTCTGAATCAATTGGAACACAACTCACTGCAAGAAAAAACAGAAAAAAAAGGGGGCATTTATGGACAATCACATAACTTACTTGGAGTCTTCCATTTGTTGAGCCATTGAGTGGCTGTGCGGGTCACAGAGATATACTGTTTTGATTGTTTCGCATGCAAGTTTTGCCTATGACACAAATTTTAATTCGGAAAAATTGAGAAACAAAATTTTTGCACACAATAAACAAATGGTACGGGCCCCATGTGATGTGTGACACATGCGACAATGAGCTACTATAGCCCACTGTATCGGTGAAACATAACACATAACGCTGTTTTTTATTTTTCCTCAAAATTACTATTTTACAACTAGAATTTACTTATTTGGGGCGTGACAGTCGCGCTGTTTCAGTGTTTCGGTCCAAACTGAAAATGTCACGCTGACCGGCGTGTTTCACCCGTAAAGTGGGCTACAGCAGTACAATGAACGGCTGTTAGGGTTCAAAGAAAAAATCGCTTGCAAGCCGTAGGCATTACAAGTACTCAAACCTGAATGCTCAGCAAGTTTGAACTAACTATGGGACACACTTTTACACCCAAAGTAGGACTCACCTGTAGCTAATAAGGTACACGCCATCCACGTACGGTTAGGCTACGGCAGTGCTTCCTAAATACATGGGCAGGTTTGAGCTTTTCCGAGGACTGCAACGCTCTGTCGACCCGAGGAGGCCACTAGGAGATGGAGTACATGCATAGGATGTTGTCTGCGCAATGAAGTAATATTCAGAGAAGTGTAGACCTTGTAGAATAAACATTAAAATATTTTTGTATTTGTTTTACTGGTCACTTTATGCCTAAACAGTGACATCAGAGGCTCAGAATCAACCTGCCCAGAATAGACCGAGGGCCATGAAATAGAACCAAATTAAACCTGCCTAGTTAGGAAGTGATGCCGTAGCCTAACCGTACGTGGATGGCGTGTACCTTAGCTCCCTCCAAAATTCAGGAAATGTGTTTGGTAGACGAACGAGAACGAGCAACTGTCCGAACAAACATTGAACATCTTGTTCAATACCTCTAGATATATGCTCGTCCCCCACAAAAATCTATTCCAGCAACACACTCTCCAGATTTACACTTTTCCGACTCAGTTCACAATTTAACGCGGTCAAATCACCGGCACACTCACCCATCAGGCGCCGTCCCGCACCCCGTCCCTGCTCCCCTAGTAAAGTTGGCCTGGTTGATACACGCGTCGTGTTCCCCTCCCGAAATGAAGAAGCTGATCTGGCCCGGGACTCCCGCGTAATGGATGGATTTCGCCGAGCCGCCGTCGGAGAGGTACATGCATTCGCCCGCGGACGAGCCGCTGCTGGACGCGACAACGGTACCACCGCAGTCCGCGCCACTGAAGAACGTGAGGTCTGCGCCGTGCGTCGTCGGGATGCGAGCGGCAATATTCATGAGTAAGAGCAGGAGCGGGCGCACACTTCGAGTGAGGCCTAAGGGGAACATGCAGCGTATGGAGACCGGGGATAGCGTCGAGGTTTATAACGTTACAAGCAAGGCAGCGGATCGGCGTCGGCACGAATATGTACAAGAAGCTCATCACTAGCGGGAGACGAACGAGGGATATATACAACTGTAAATCAGACATCCACGATGGAGGGTGCATGGTACGACGGAGGCGCAATCGCGATATTTCCTCCGTCCGCTATCCGCTGCGGCTCATTGCCGTATGCATCGAGGGTGCACGTCCCCGACTGCGTGTGGGACAGCCCTGAGGGTAGGGACGCGGGCTCTCTGCAATCCTCGGACTCTGCGCGCGGCGTCCCTGTCTCCAGGTCACTGCTGCTCGTGGGTGCCCGCAGGAGAAATGGCTCCAGCTTGGGCGTGCCGCGGGCCCACCTGTCGCGAGTGTACAGCACCAAAGCGGCGATGAACCCCGCTACAAGGATCCCAGGGATGATGGTGGATAGTAGCAGCTTCGTGCTGTTTGATAGGGAAGAATGTGTGGCTGGCGTGGATATCGGTGGAGGGGATGGGGCTTCTGAGGGGAAGCCTGAGCTGGGTGCATGCGTGAGCGCTGCGCATGTGCGTGGATTCAACCTACAGAAGTGGTGCACCAAGTGTTGAACTCGATATCGGTGATCGAAACGACGAACTCGACGGGAGATGAGATGTGGATGTCGGAGATGGTTCGGGGATCAAGCGAGTCGGCGCGGTGGGGCTTGTGGAGGAAGGAGATGGAGAGGCATGAGGGAGGACAGTCGGTGGTCTCGTCGTAGTCGTAGTCGTCGGCGGCGGCGTCACTCCATCCCTGCTGCAAATGAACGGATCCACGGATTGAATAAAGAGCCCGACGCACGAAGGATTGGGTATCCTCACTGTTCGTGTGAGCACCGTGTAGGTCGGGAAAGACATAGGCGGGTTCAGTGGACTCGATTGAACATTTTTAAAGTTGTATTTTTGGTATTCATCATCTCATAGCCAGCTCTGTTGAGATGTTGAGAAGCTCCACAAGATGCAGGATCTCAGGGCATTGCATATGGTTCGCAGTCTCTGACGGCTGTATAGCATGCGCGGAAACGGGTCTCAATTTCAATCTAATTCAGTATGAACTCCAAGGCAGCTAGGCGATGCCAACATACATCCTACCCTCATGTTTATAGATCACACTCGAATTATGGTCAGTGTGGCATCAACATGGAAAAAAAAGGAAACACTTAGTAACTAACTCTAGCGCAATTTTGTGTGTTCGCCGCAAATGTCCAACCGTTTCCCCGTGAAACATCTGGCACCTCAATGTGACGCCGCATCTAACGCATGAACCCCTCGCCCAGTCACCGGAATGGCCCACCACTGGCTCCGAGTAAGCGCTGTCTTGACTGCGGGGAACCGCGGATCCTGCAATACATCTTCCCACTGAATCCGCACACCCGGCTTCGACCCAACACGCAACGCGCTAGCCAACACACGAACCTCCGCGTCAATCAGATTCGATGCCGTCGAGAGCGGGAGTACGAACACCCGCGCACGGCTGACGACGACGTGGAGCGCCAACCTGCCTTGGCTACGTCGGGCGCGGGCGACGATATCGGCCCACTCCGTGCTAGCGACCTTGGGGATTTTCGTGTTCGAGGGTGTGGGCTTTGTGAGCAAGTCGGCGATGTGCGCGACGGAGGACACCTCCGTGCGGATAGGGCCGGCTGCGTAGTCGAACAGAGTCACCGGAAGCGCGTCTGCGTCCGCCGCGTTGGCCAGGAAGGCGACTTGTTTGGCGGAGATAGTTCCGAAATTGTTGCTATATTCTTCGTCTAGGAGGAGGGCGAGGTATTTTCGATCCTTGTAGTCGAATGTCGGGTTGGAGCGGTCCGCTACGACGACGAATTAGAGGATGGCGAGCATCAGCAATTAATGACACACTCGGAATGAGATATCGATACGAGTCGCAAGCCTCGCGATGCCCTGCGCTCTTCCAGTCGAGCTTCTGGCAGTCGGAGGAGCAGTATGACAGAGCGTGGCACGCGGAGCATTTGAACAGTTTCTTCCGCTCGACCATGGCGTTGCACTCAACCATTCGTCAGAATGCGGAACGTTTGCTCGACAGAAACGGAATTTTTGGCGCACCTTCCAGTTATCGCAAATCTTGTGCCGTCCAGTGAGGCCCCAAGCGCTCGCATGCAACCTCTCGAGAACGGGGTACCGAGCGCTTGAACGTCGGGTCAGCGCGACCCAGTGGGGATACATCTCGCAGCGTTGAAATGTCTCCGACTGCGCTGGCTCGCCCGGGTTCGCGTTGATCTTTAGCGCGCCGTCCAGCATGAGGGCGCTAGCACGGTACACGCATGTAGAGTCGAGGGACTCGTCGAGCAAGCGCCGAAGATGCGGGAGCACCTCCTTCTTGCCGGGATACTCGTCCATCGCGCTGCGCACAATGGCAAGGATGAGCCCAAGGCTCATCAGCGATGACGGATGCTGCGTTCCCTGTCGGAGAGCGATGACGCGCCCGAGAATGAGATAAATGTCCGCGACGGTGTATCCCGTCCCCGGAACGGGATTGGCGCAGAGGCTGACGACGATGCGCACGAGCATCGCGAGGAACTCGGGGGTGTCGAGGAGCGCGTCGACGAAGGCACCGAGAGGGAGATCCTCCCACTTGCGGTCGGAGAGGCGCCCAACACCGCGAAGAGTGCTGAAGTCCCCGTGGAGGATCAGGCTTACGAGGCTGTGGATGGTAGAGACGTAGGCGTTATCGTCCAGCTCCAACTCGATCTTCTCGAGTACCATTTTGAGCGTCTCGACGACCAAACCGGCGAGCTCCCGCATGCCACCGACACCGTCAACCAGCTCCTGGAAGTTGGTTCGCTCGGAGGGTTCCAACGCCATGATAAGGTTGGAGACGTCGAGGATAAGCGTCCGCAGAATGCGGGGCTGAGTCTCTGCGGAAAGCTGTCGACGCCACAGGCTCGCTAGGACGCCACGGAATCCCGGCGCTCGGAGAACCACATCGCTCGGTGCACCGGACGGCTCGTTGAACGCCGTGGTGCAGTGGATAAGCGGCCGGAAGAGGTCGGGCATCTCCGGGAGCAGCGGCTTGAGGTGCGCCCAATGCGAGAAAAAGACATGGGCCCACGCCCATATGCGCGGCCACAGCGCAGACGCGGTCTCGGAGGGGATCTGGACCGAGTAGGCCGCCCCTATGGCCAGCGCCGCTGCAAGCAACGTCCTCCGGGTGGGCTCGTCGACCTCCTCCGATAGAGCTGCGATTGGTGGGATGCCGGCGGGATTGAGAAGGTGGAATACGAGGGGAAGTACGGCTTGCTGCTTTTCTTCAGGGATTTGGCCCGCTCCGAGGATACGCAGGACCTTGATTGCTTGTGGAGAGTGCCCATCGATCCTGCAAGCAGCCTGGGCGTCAGGCTGGAGGTTTGTCAGAGCGGTCGCGACCATGGATTGGGATATACTCGTATTCGAAGCGGCAGGTTCTGCAGGTCTGCTGGACGCAGGGCTGGGTGCAGGGTCGTCATGGTGTGAGAACAAGCGAGCCGGCCGCCACCAGTCGATGAATTGATATGCATGCTATTCCGGGAGACGTAAAGCGCAAATTGTGATACTTTAGCGGCGCGTAGATATAAGCCACAGAACAACATCAAGGCCAATTTGAAGGCTCAACAACCGTCGTTCCGTTATTATCCAGGCGCAAACAGCTCACAGCATTCAGAGTCTTGCTTGACGGCCCACGCCTTTAATCACATCGTTGTTCTCCATGGCAAATTTACCCGCGGCCACTTTGGGACCAATGAATCCAACAAATAATGGTGCCTAGTTCTCAGCTAACTTGTTATTTCCATCTAATAAGGGCAGAAATCCAAGTCTACCATTTTTGTGTACAGTGACAAACCCCCACTCGAAACCAACCGGGAAGCAAAACAGGGGTGTTTACCTAATGAACTCCCACAATATTCAAACTGGGTGGTCACCATACTTGAAGGTGATCACATACAAAAAAATGAGCCCAGATGGGCTGGTATCCATGCTGCAGTGAGCTGTTCAATAATATGCTTCAAATTTTACAACCAAAAATCAGGATGTATACAAAAATCCAGCCCCCGTCAAATGCTCACCTAAGATCCTGAATGTTTCTAGGGGTATATATCTAACAACATAGAATGGTCTACGTGTCATATATTCTTGGTGCTGCTTCCATCGCTCCTGAAGAGACACTAACATTGTGTTTCGGCTCCCGGTTGGCTGGTTTTGTCAATATGTCAATGTAATCTTGAGATTGCAGCCTCAAATCTTGTCGCAATTGTCTCATTTCTGGACCCTAAATAGACACAATATACTAGCATACCGTGCCTAATTTTCAGGTCATGTGACATTCAAATGAGCTTTAAATTTCCTTAGCAGCTTGTCCATTTCGGGTGGGGTTTCGTCACGGTCCCACCCCGGATCAACCGGCCAACTCCCCATCGTGATGACATCACGATGCGCGACCCCCGATACCCAATATAACCCACAAGGGGTGTTCACAACGACCTGAGAGCCCGATTGGACGTACAGGGTTATCCCTAGACCTAGTCCTGACAGGTTTATCACTGTATGGGCACAAAGAAAGGGAAGCCCTTAAATGTACCATTATTTCCTTTCTTTAAATCTCAAAAAAATCTTTTTGGAATCGATGTCGTGTGGTACTGTAGCCGTTTGTACGGGTGAAACGTAATGCGTAACCCCAAAGGTGCTTCAAGCCTTTTCATGTTATTTATCTATTTTTATCTATTAATTTTTTATCCTCCAGAAAATGATCAGGATATTTTCATAAACCATAAAGAAATGTTTCATCAATAAACCGAAAAATGGGCCGAAAGATTGAAATTTCAGGTCTCGATATACATATGCCTCAAATTGGCTCTCGATATTTTTCTGTAGATCCGTCGGACAATGCATCTCATTTGGCAGTTTCATGTGTGGGTCCCCGTATGCTAAAATTACCCAGTGTTTCCTGTTTCAGTCCAAAGCCAAATTGTAACAATCCCAGAGGGTTTCACCCGTACAGACGGCTACAGTAAAATGTCAGAATCCGATCATGGCCTTCTTTTGAATCTTTTCTCCGGTGATAACATGTACCTCCCGACATTGGGTGACTTTCCGCAAGCTAGATTTAATATCTAGCTCTCAAACGGGGTGCCATCAAAGGTCCCGATTTATAGATTGTAAATTTATTCAACAAACCGGCCTTCCGTAGGATTTATCTAAAGTTATGTGTTGTTGTCCATGATTTGGTCCAGATTGCTCCGCACAATGCTTGCTCGAACTGCTCAGTGATGACTCTTGCTCGCGGGCGGGTCAACGACGTCTATTTCAACTCGGGATTCCACTCAAGCACACTTGATCATCTGTGGCCATGGGTAGGAAGGTGTACTATCTTTGCGCGTATGGAGGTGAGCCGTGCTGATGCGCACGCGGCACAGAGCGGGCCGTGGGAGGAAAATGCTCAAAGCGGCACGACAGAATAGATTTCAGTCTGTAAGAGGGGGGTGGACCCCTCGTACAGATTTGAGTCTGTAAGAGCTACTATGGAGCGCATTGTGATTGACTTTGGAACCTGTAATTGACTTTCCTGAATTACTCCCTCAGTTCTGCTCCGTTTTTTTCCGGAGCGGCCGGCTTTTTGTAGCACTGATCCTTCCACACCAATGGATTTAAAAATCTCAGCAAGAACTGCTCAGGAGCAAGAGCAACGAGCGACTGAAATTTACCTCACACAGCTGCCAAAACGCGGAAACAGCAAGTTGACCTGGAAATGTCCAACCCCAGCTGGTGCTTCTATGGCCAGACAACTGCTGAATATTTTTATATGGTTCAATGCATAAGAAGCAGCGCTACAAAATCCGACCGCTCCGGAAAAGAACGGCGCAGAACTGAGGGAGCATTTTTGGGAAAGTCAATTACAGGTTCCAAAGTCAATCACAATGCGCTCCATAGTATGGAAGGCCGGACACCCAAGCTTGTCTGATCGGGTGTTCGGCCGGATCTGGGTGGGACCCGGGATACTGCGGCGGGTAGTTACCGTCCGAGAATGTAGTTTTAGGACCATTTGATGGGTTGAAGCCGAGAACACCGGTTACGTAATTCAGAGTCAGTTGTGCTCATCTCCTCACTACACCAGTTTCAGTAATATAAAGGGAGACTTTTTTTTTTTTTTTTTTCCTTGGTGGGAGATAATGATGGGGACTCTAAAATGGAGTTTTTTTGGTCCAGAAAACACCTGTAAAAATTCTATTTTTCATTTTATTTTTTTGCCGGGAAATAGAGCATATTCGAAGCGGGTTTTGGGCTGGTTTTTCAGTGTGGCAATCCTGAGGTGTTTGTGTAACTTCGACCGTCCATCCAATTCAAATGTACTCAACTCAATGAGATTTTTTTGTGTATAACTTGCAAATTTCGTGTATCAAAAACCGGCATTTTAGCCGCTTCGAATATGTTCTAATAGCTCCTCCAAAGATTAACAAACTATTTCATTGCCAAAAATCAGACTCCACTAGGAAACACTATCTGGAAACTATGATGCATCCTAAACTACTGATTTTTGCCCAGACTCCATGGCAAAGTAGGTTTTTGCCCGCCAAAAGTCTCCAGAAAAGGCAATGGGCACTTTGTGACAAAAAGATTCTTTGCTTTAGGCCCGTTATCGGCTATAAAGAAGAAAAAAAAACCCCAAAAAAATCTTTAGACTGGTTTATCTTTCTGAACTGGTGCAGTGCTTGCTCCTGCAAGCCGGGATGTACTCAGCTTCCGGGTATTACTTTAGTATTTAACTTATAGGTCGTGGGTCACAGCCGGAATTCTTTGCAAAAATCAGGGAAAATCTTCGCGAAAGATTTCAAACACAACACCGATTCCGAAATAAAATGGAGCTTTTTTTAGAGATTCCACCAAGGAAAAGATTGGCCCATTTAAGGTCGGTTGGTAGGTCGGGGCCCAGCAGGAGGGGCGCGTGGCGGCGGCGGCGGCGGTGGCGGCTCGGTTTTAGAGATTTAAACAAAGAAAATAATGGCCATGTAAGGGCACCCTTTTTTGCGCCTATAAATTCAACGATAATGGATCTAGATTTCTGCCTCGCAGAACTAGGCGCCATTATTTTCCGCATATGAATGCTTTAAAAAAAGTGCCGTATTTCAATTTTGGATTGGCTGTATATGAGCACAAGGGGCACCGGAGCTCGGCAATCGTGAGTTAAAACAGGGCACTTTTTAATGGGTTTAAATGATAGAAATAATGGCAAATTTACCAACAGTCATCTTTGGGGTACTTAGTTGCTGAATTATATGTCATAAAACTGAGCTGGAACAAAGCACAGAATGGAAACATGGCTTGATGCAGAGGTTGTCGAATTTGATGACATCAAAATTGCCTGATATCATGTAGGGAGATACCAAGCTACCCGCTGCGGTATCCCGGGTCCCACCCAAATCCGGCCGGACACCCGATCAGACAAGCTTGAGTGTCCGGCCTTCCATAAAGAGCCATCTACAGCGCGAATCCCGAGGATCTACCGTCCGGGGTCCTGATGTCGCGCCCGAAATGGAAGGGTTGAATATTTTCACAGCTCTAAACATTAAATCTGTCTTACGGAAAGTCACCCATTCTATGCCCGGGTATATTCAGCAATAATATCATTCAGTTGGCTGGCCGTCAACTCCTGCTCTCTCCAATGTGTTGGAACATATGTAGAACCATGGCGGGCCGTTGCAACAAAAAAATCTGCCGCATTGAAAACTATGCTTTTTGAGCTTCTGCCGCATTCTCAGAGGTCCTAGAGAGATATTAGCTGTTTATTGCGACACCGGGTGATTACTGCAATTGACCTGATCAAGCCGCAATTTAGCTGTGCCGCACAACATCCATGATGTGCCGCAAAGAGCAATGACTCATTCTCCACGACCTCCTGAAATGCGGCAGAACCTGAAAACAATCCTTTGTATTGCGGCAAGTGAGTTTACACTGCGGCAGATTTTTGGTTGAAACGGCGCGCCATAATAGAACCATGCTGGCAAAAGCCCCAACATCACTTCCAATAAACTGCAGCAGACACATATTGAAGAAAAGGGTGCTTTAGCAGTTCAGGCGGATAGAAGGTCTAGAACACTTGAATCGGTTGTTTATTCGGGGGCTCGCTGAGCTGCTTATATACTCTACAAAATTCTTGGCGACTGCGGGGAAGTGGTACTGTATGTAAGGCTATGTAGATTATCTTATCATTCCGGAGTCGTACACATCGCAGGTGGGGCGATGCTGCATCTGCAGATTGTGTCTTGGCTGCGGCACAGCCGTAGCTTGGCTGCGGCATAGCCCCGCGGCTTGCCTGCGCACTGCGCGGTCCAACACATATGGCGGGCCGTTTCAAGAAAAAAAATATGCCGCAGTGTAAATCACTTTGCCGCAATATAATGCGTGTTTTTTGAGCTTTTTGCGGCGGATTTTTTGTTGAAACGGCCCGCCATAGACTTGCTTGCAAATCCTTCTGGCCCATCAAATGCCACAAGCCACCATGGCATTCGAATTGAACAAAATAGGACGGTAAGATGCTCTGTTGATGGTTGATGCATAAAATCTTTCCTGTTGGCTCAGGACAGCTATTGGGTTCAATGATTGAAGCTTTTCGCTTTTCTATATTCAGCTGGAAAGGTGTGTCGGTGTTGGCGTGAGAAATCCGCCAGCTGGACGCCTTTCGTCGATATTCGTAGCGAATTAATTCTGCGTACATATTAAATGAATACGAATATTCTAGCGACATACATACGCCGGGCGTGCCCTTATCGACGTGGGCCGCATATGAAGGAGCTCTGAACTGGGTAACTCGCATATTCCGAGTGCAAGCGTGAACGGCCGTCACATATCAACGGAACCTCCTGCTTTACTCCCACCATGTGCTTTGCTGCCACCTGCACGGCGTTTGCTCATATTCCCCGCACTCCGCCTCGACCGGCAAGTACCATGTTCGGGACCGGCAGGCCCCATTTACTGCGCGGACCGAGGGAAAAACGGAACAATTCAACCCGCAGCGAGAATTCAATGTAGAGTTCGCGTGTATCCGTTGTAAATCATAGCTTCCGCGGCTCATTGCCCGCGTTCCCGTCTCTTCTCCTCCCTCCACTTCCCTGCTCCTCCTCCTCGGCGCAACCTCCAGCCGCTACCGACTCGGTCGCGAATAGGATGATCGATCCAGCAGCATACGACCATGCTGTGGCATTAGCAGCCACTCCGAGCAGTGCACTCCACCACCACGCGTACGCAACCGGAAGCACCTCCTCGGACAACCACAGCACTTCCTCCGGTGGCGGCCTGCTCAGCGCGCCGATAAGCCCGCCACTGCCTAGCCGCTCTCGCGCCAGCCGCGTCATGTCAGGCTGGCGATCCTCAGCAGGACCGTCCCGCTCGGGGAGCGGAAATTCCACTCCCCGAGCGCCTGCCCATCCCCGGTATTCCGTCGCACCCTCGGTCGCAGCGCGGCAGTCCTCCTACGCCGCGTCGGTATCGCTGAGCAAGCACACGTCGGCTTTGTACGAGAAGGTCCGAGCTGCCCATTCAACGCCATTGATCCAGCTCACCGTCCATAGTACAATCTGCAAGCAGACCCGGGACGGTGGGAAGACAACGCTGAGCTCGACGACGCGCTACACGACCCCAAAGCACAAGAACCGCTCCGAATGCGCGTCATCTTCTCCAGTCGCGGCTTCCGCAATCTGGGCTGCTTGACGATTACCGTGCTCGCACTACTAGCGCTGTTGTGCGTATTCGTATTCATCCCCCCATCTATACCAGCGCCGACCCGTGCCGCAGCCTGGGGTACCCGTTAACGCAGTACTTCACCGACCCGACCTACGGCACCTTCCTCTTCGGCACGAGCGGCAACATTAACCTGAATTCCTCCAAGCAGGTCCCCGACATCGGCAACCACGGCCTCATCGACTGGGACACGCCTCAGGACGCATATGAGATCGATTCGTTTCACGATCCGGGGACCCGCCTGCAGCTCGTGTTTAGCGACGAGTTTGAGATGAATGGGAGGAGTTTCTACCCTGGTGCGTCTCCATATGTCGTTTCGATCGGAATGAACATTTTTCGAAGGAGACGACCCGTATTGGTACGTTCATGGAATGTGCCAGCCTGTGTGGGTCTAACGCCGACTGAAGGGAAGCATTGGATCTACACTATTGGGCTACAAACAACCTGGAGTGGTTCGTGTTCCGCATTCCGTTCTTCTGTGAGCTTACACGCGCGCCAGGTACGACCCATCCGCGATAACGACGCGCTCCGGCGCCCTCGAAATCAACCTCACCTACGTCGACGACATCACGCAGAACCACAACCTGCACTACAAGGGCGGCATAATGACGACGTGGAATAAATTCTGCTACCGCGGTACGTCGCGTCCTCGTCCGACCGAGCTGATACCGACGATCTCCGAAGGAGGCTTGTTGCTGGCGAATGTGATGCTCCCGGGGGCCACGAATGTTTTTGGATTGTGCGTTGATTCATCTGCCGTATTCTTATTTCTTGCTGACATAAACTAGGTGGCCAGCTATCTGGACGATGTAAGCTTCGCTGCTCGCATTCCCTCAGATGTTGATGTATGCTGTAGGGGGAAATCTTGGGCGGGCAGGATAGTGCGTTTTTCCTCCCGAACAACTCTCAATTCGCTGAACACATTCTCCCAGCGGCGCAACGCTGGATGGAACGGTTCGTCGCCTACCCCCAATCTCTTTGTCTCTGACGCACTTTCAGTGGCCATACTCCTACGACAGCTGCGACGTCGGCACTCTCCCAAACCAAACAACACCCGACGGCTCCGGACCCGCGGCGGCGCTCAACACCGGGCCCGACGGCGGCTCCCTGTCATACCAGCCCGGCCAGCGCCTCAGCCGATGCACCTGCCCCGGCGAGAGCCACCCGGGACCGGTCCACGATGATGGGACCTTCGTAGGTCGGAGTGCGCCCGAGATTGATGTGTTTGAAGCACAGGTGCGTCGGGCGGCGCGGACTTCTCGAATATATGGGCTAATTTAATGGACGGTGTAGATCGGTGGCTCGCCCAGCGCACGTCTCGGGCAGGTTTCGCAATCCGCGCAATGGGCGGTACGCAACCGCGTTTCCTTCGAATTCCTCCCCCTGCTTTTGCTGATGCTTCTGTCTTCGCAGCCGTTCAATCCCAACTATGAGTGGTACAACACCTCGGAAAATATGGTTGTAAAGTCCTTCGACATCTCACACCAGAATTCGTGGTCGGGCGGGGTCTATCAGGCGACGACATCTGTTGTTTCAACCACAAGTGCGCTTTTATCCGCTCCCTACGAATCCGAACCCGAATTGAATTGTGAACAGACCAGGACTGCTACCAGCTCGCCAAAGGATGCTACGCCACGCAGGGATTTGAATACGTCCCGGGATACGACGGTGCCGTATGTTTTCTCCGCCTCCTATTTTGCCTCCATGACCAACAAGAAAATACAGTACATTACCTGGATAACCAACAACGCCGTCTCCTGGACGCTCAACGCTGCCGGCGTCGGCGCCGACTCCCGCACTGGCATCGCCGCGCGCTCCATCACCAACGAACCGCTCTACCTCCTCATCAACCTCGGTATCTCGCATGCCTTCGGGTTCGTCGACACATCTCACCTCACGTTCCCCGCGACCATGCGCGTCGACTGGGTGCGGGTGTACCAGCATCCCGATAGGATCAACATTGGGTGCGATCCGGCTGACATGCCGACCTCGGCGTACATCAATACGTGCGTCGTTTCTCTTTTTGAAAGCTTGTTTGTTGTTGTTTGAGGCTGATTTGTGGGTAGATACATGGAGGCGTACACGAACCCAAATCTCACCGTCTGGGAGGACGATTTCCACCAGCCGTGGCCAAAGAACAAGCTGATGGGCGATTGCTGAGCACTCAGAGTCCGGACGTTGGTATTTTTATTGCGCTGTTTATCAGGATGGATTGTACCTGCACAACTTGAATAGCATGGATCCGCAAGCGGGCAGACCTCCGCCAGTTGCTGATAAGATGGACATGTCGTTGTCGCATTGCGCGAGAACGATGCATAGAGGGCTCTGTGTGCGTTCCAAATGTGATGAGATCTTCGCCCCAACGCGCATTGCTCCAAGCATAAGTAACTGGTAGGACTCTTTGTGATAAATATGTATAGATCCACTCTTATTTGTTTCCAGCCTACTTACGCGGCGCTCTTAGCCATTAAACCCATCCTCAGGGCTAGGGATCCTCAATGCGTACCACAGGCACCTTCACCAGCCTGTCGACTCAGCGGTTGGACGACTCTCTGGAATCGATAATCATCCCATACGCTCTCCCAACGCCAGGCCTCCGCTCGTACTCCGCGTAACATCCCCGCAACCGCACGCAGCTCCCCGTCCACGCCCCCCGAACTTGTATACAGCGGGAGCACAAACACGCGCGACTTTGCGAGGACGACGTGGAGCGCCATGCGCCCCGCGCTGCGCTGCGCACGTGCGACGAGGTCCGCCCACTCTGCGGCGGCGCCCCGCGGGATCTTGGGGTCCCACCCCGTCGGGGGATATATTAGTGTCGCGTGGTCCACAACATGAACAACGACATTACAAACAACATAAGTAGCTACGTTCGGAGTGTTTATTCCAAACACTACTTGTCATGCTGCTTGAGACTGCATCGATTCCGGTGACCACCCCGCGTCCAATCGACTTTTTGACACTCTTGGGAGCAGTACGAAAGGGCGTGGCACGCCGAGCATTTCAGCAACTGCCTGCGCTCGAGCAGCTTGTGGCACTTGATCATGCGCGTCAGTCCTTGCTCGAGCAGAAACACAATCACTTACCTGGGAGTTATCGCAAACCTTGTTGCGAGAGGCGTGCTTTGTAGAGCAGAGATCAAGAACGCGTGAGGACTCTTTCGTCGCGTCGACCAGCGTTATCCACTGCTCTTGCATGGGGCCGTTCTTGATTTTGCGCGCGAGTTCCTTCGTTTCCCCCATCGCCTTGAGAAGCGTCAGCGCATATGGCCTGTAAAGAATACCAAGGATAAGGCCCTCGCTGAGCAGACGCTCGAGGCCCGACACGACAGACGCCTTCCCGGCGTAGTCCGCCTCGGCACTGCGAATGATTTCCGCGAGCAACCCGGCCTTGACGACTCTCGCGGGATGGACCGTGCCTTGGCAGAGGATCAAGATGTTGGAGTATGGTTTTGAAGCGGCGACGCGCAAGCACAGCACGGGAATGTTCCAGAACATTCACCGGGGACTCCGCATGAATCAGGTAGAATAATCTAGAATACTTACATTGTAGTATATAAGATTGGTGGAATGGAGGCGTAGGGCATTCGTTTGCTCTAACGCACTCAAAGCTTTACCGCCGTGCGATTGCAAACTTACTTCTGATCTCGGCGCTCTTTGCTCCCGCGCCGTTGTATCTCAACACAAACGAATCTCGGTTTACGCCACCGATAACCCGGCCAGCTCGCGCCTCTGCCAGCGCCAGCGCCCGCCGCTCTCCGGCCTCACCGCCGCCAGCGACACCCGTTCCTTGGCAAGCCGACGCGGGAGAAGCACTACCCCGCATTTCCCCACACCGGCCCGGCATCCGCTCCACAGCGTCTCTCGGTCTTCCGACGCCTCCGAGCCTGCCTTCCGAGCTCGACGCTCGACATCCCCGCGTTGCTCGCTCATCCCACGCGCCGCTCTTCGCGCGCATTGCTGTCGCGACGCGATTGAAGGATCAGCTTTGACGCAGCTAGCGTGCTGGATCCATTCTCGCTCCAGAGACCTTTCGGGACTCGGCATCTGTCCCGCCATGGATTACGCGCTCGTTCTGCGCGCATCCAACCACCAACAACTCATAGTCGCTGATCCGTTTGTTCGGATTTTGGCCACCAGATCGTTGGTACTGAGCTTCAGGGAGAGAAGCTCCGCCTCCGCCCATCCACTTCCAGCTTCAGGGAGAGCCCGTTCTACTGGCCACTCCATATCCACATCTCTGCATTCGATATGTGACTCGGCAGCCATCGACTGCACTGCATCGCCAATCCGCCATACCGCATATTTTATCTGGCCAACGTGACCGCCCATGGAACCGTTGTGTTTACGAGCAATCCGGGTCCCAGGAACCGCCGGGTGTGATGCCACTCCGCGGGGGACGCGCATTTGTGGGAGGAGAGGTCCTCGGCCATATCTATTGCGTAGCGTTGGTCGCACCGCATTGGCTCGGGACTCACGCGGTTCGACGGCCGTGTCTAGAGGCTGCTGGATCAAAGACTCGAGGGAGAGTTGCGATCGCATAAGACCTGGACATGGGATTTTTTGGGATAACAGGTTCTCGAATTTCTGGGGTCAATCCTAACAGGTTACCTTGGGGGCAAGTTGGGTTTTGGGATGAGTGACGAACACTGTGCTTGACACGTCGAGGGAGAGTGTTGGAGTATGGTTTTGAAGCGGCGACGCGCAAGCACAGCACGGGAATGTTCCAGAACATTCACCGGGGACTCCGCATGAATCAGGTAGAATAATCTAGAATACTTACATTGTAGTATATAAGATTGGTGGAATGGAGGCGTAGGGCATTCGTTTGCTCTAACGCACTCAAAGCTTTACCGCCGTGCGATTGCAAACTTACTTCTGATCTCGGCGCTCTTTGCTCCCGCGCCGTTGTATCTCAACACAAGACGCGTTCGAGAATGAGATAGACGGCGCTCATCGCCGCGCCGGTCGTCGCCGAGGGACGCGCGCGCAGACTCGCGATGACCTTGACCATCGTCGCGACGAACCCCGGGGTCTCGAGCAGCGCTTCCATCACCGCGCCAAATGGATACTCGCGTCGGACGGGCTTCTCGTAGCCGACGAGCGTGGCCTCGTCCCCGTCAAGTATCAGGCGAATGAAGATCCCGAGCGTGTCGGCGTAGCCCCCGGCGCTCAAGCCCAGATCGCGTGGCTCGAGAACCAAGTTCAGCGTGTCGACGATGAGGATGGCAAGAGGCGAGAAGCCGCCAGCACCATCCGCCATCTCCCTGATGCTGTCGCGATTCGAAGGGGCGAGCCCCACGATGATGTGGTATAGATCGACGAGTAGACTCTTGAGTACAGAGGACAGTACCGGACAAAACTAGCATGTACCCCCGTAATCTCTCAAAATGAAGCCAGCTTCTGCATGATCTCTGAAGATTGGGCGAGATTCAGCGAGATCTCGCGGTGAGGCGCATTCTGACGCAAGATCTCGGTGGGATGGCAGATTTTCTGCTTGGTGCCTCGTAATCTCCCGGGCTGTTGGCGCCGCATGATCTCGCGGAGGCGAGCAGTGAGCAAGATTAGGTGTAAGTACGCCGCCTCTTCGCCGCGAGATCTTGCGTGACCGTGTTCCTCCTCCTCCATGATCTCGCCTCTGGAATGCAGGTAACCCTGAACTCGGAGCTAGCGGGTGTTTCACCGGGTGTTAGGAACATTCACAAGGGTTGCTACCGGCTATCCCGACACCGGATACCTGCTCCCTCCTCTCCTCCGCCGTAATGGCCAGCCCCATCGACCACATCCGCGCGTCCTACGCGACTCTCGACCACGATGTCCGCCGCACACTGAATACACAAGTGGGAGTGGTTGAGTCGCTGGAAAGCCAGGCTCGAGAAGCTCTGCGGCTGCTGTCCACAGCAGAACAGGTGCGTGGCCTGCCCCAGCAGCCATTTCCAGTCCGCTGACCGTCGGCAGCACCGCAACGCCTTCCCGCCGGACGAATGGGCTGCCCTGGAGAGCAGCATCAGGAATATGGTGCAGGCTCTCGACGACGCCCGGGACGAGATCTCCGATCCGCCCAACGCCGAGCCTTTGCGGGTGCTCTCGTACGCCAGCACCGGTGGTCGGCCGCGCATCGAGATCGACCATGAGCTGCTGGCGGAATCTCTGCAGCATGCTGGTCCAACCCGTCTGCAGGAGGTCTTCAAGGTCTCGAGCAGGACGATCCGCCGTCGCGCTCTGGACTACGGGCTTGCCGCTCCTGGCGCCCCGGTGTACACCGAGACTCAAGACGCGGACGGCAACACGACACGCACGTATACGGTCAATGCTCCTGCGGAATCGACGCTCTCCGACGCAGACCTCGACGGCGAGGTTACTGCGATACTCGAATCGTTCCCTGAGTTCGGGCGGCGCATGGTCGAGGGGCATCTCCATGCCGCTGGCCATGTAGTCGTACGCCAGCGCATCATCGACTCGTATGTCCGCGTCCATGGCCCGCCGCACCAGTCGTTCGGCGAGCGCACCATCCATCGTCCGCCCTACAACGTTGCGGGCGCCAACTCGCTCTGGCATCACGACGGACAGCATGGTGCGCTCTTTCAACTTGTCCTGCAGGCCCGCTAACTCTTGTACAGGCTTAATCCGATACAAAATGGTCATCCACTGCTTTATCGACGGCAAATCGCGGTTTGTCACCGGCATTCGCTGCAACGACAACAACCGCTCGGACACGGTTCTTGCCCTCTTTGACGAAGCTGTTCGACGGCACGGGCTCCCTCGGCGCGTCCGGGGCGACTTCGGGACCGAGAACGTCGGCGTAGCAGAGGCGATGGCGCTGCTGCGTGGCGTTCTGCATTACATCTGGGGCCGGTAAGGAACCTTGTGCTCCGATATCTTACCCTGCCACTCATCGTCCTTTTCTTTTACAGGAGTGTCAATAATACCCGTATTGAGCGTCTATGGTACGATGTTACGCATGCGTTCGGTCGCAAATGGAAGCTCTTCTTCATGGACCTCGAGGCGCACTATGGCCTTAATCCTCTCGTTCCGGAGCATATCTGGCTTCTTCACCACCTGTTCCTCGACGCTATCAACACCGACGCGCAGGAGTGGGCGCGGTCATGGAACGCGCATCCGTTATACGTCCGCAACGAGGGAAATGACTCGCCACGCGCGCGTTTCCTATTCAGCATGGTGCAGGATGGTCCGCGGGGCCTGGAGTATGTCGAGGAGCCGCCGGAGGAAGATGTAGACGACCCAGCAATGTACGGGGTTGATTGGGAGGCAATGGAGGACCGGCGGCTTATGCAGCACTACCTCGAGAACAATCTCGACGACTCAGAAGAACACAACCCCTTCACATTCACGCCTGAAAAGCTCTCGCATGCTCCCTGCGATCCTCCCGACTGTCCGGTGACTCCGGAAGAGCTGGCACATCTTGACGCGGAGTTGGCGGCGTCCGTCGACTTGTCTTCACGTAGCATGGCGGCGCGAAAGATGGCATGGTGCGAGGCTTTTAGAATATGTTCCGAGATGTTTGCTGTCGAATGAAGTTGACTTTAATCTTCATACCCGTCTACTGTTTTGAGTGACGCGTTTTTGAGTGGTGCGCAAGACCATCCGTCTATATTCAGAACGTAAATCTGCAGTGAAGACCGAAGGTGTGCGTTGCCAGACCGTGGAGACTGGTGCCGCAGGCGGTGCCACAACACTTGGGAGCGGCTGCACGCTACGCTGAACGGCGGCGGGGGAAGGACGGCGCGCCCGGAGGAGGGAGGGCGTTGCCAATAACACTCGACTGGGGCCGGAACAGAACTTGCTGGGTCGGAGCGGGAGCGGGTGTAGGCTGCGTAATATGACTTGGCTGAGTTAAGGTTGGGGCTGTCGACGATGAAGGAACTATGTTGCTTGGGGAAGTCAGGCTCGGCGCAACATTATTGACGATCGAGACGTACAGACGCTGGTGATCCCGCCAGTAGCGCCCGCAGACACAGATTGCCGTCGGTGTCCAAGGTGCTGGGTCCTAAGAAAAAATAATCGACCCGCGCCAGAGATCAAGCGTGTAATGCGCACCGAGTGGAATCCCCCGCAGATAACACCCTCGATATTGCACTCTCCGCGATGCAACGAGGTTGTAGCGTGCTCGATGAGAAGCAGGTGCGAGTACCACGGGAGGTCGCAGCCAAAGCATGGCTCCTCGGCATATTCAGCGCTCTGAAAAAAAAAATCATCCAGAGCTCAATGACCACAGACAGAAAGGTGGGGAGGCATACACACCTCGCGAAGAATGTTGTTGAGATAGGCGTGAAAGCCTCCGCAGTGCTTAGGCGCGAACGACGGTAAACCGCCACGAGGCTGGAGGCACATGAAGGGGAAGGTCAAGAGCACTCGAGTACCAACAACAGCCCGAAACATCTCGGCTGCCCGGCCGGGCGAAAGGAAATTCCTACCGCGAGATCTTGCTTCGGTTGCTAACACAAAGATCGGCGGTAACTCAAAATCAATGTGGGTGCAGCTGTCAGCGGCCCCGAGATCTCGCATGCCACCCTATCTGCCACATAATCTCGCTCGACGCGAGATCTCGCAGGACCTGCGTATGACGGCGTGATCTCGCATAATCTTTGAAGATCTCGCGGATTATCTACCCAAGACAAAGATTATACCAAAATACAGAGCACAAATACTTTTGTCCGGAGTGGTCCTTTATACTTGAGCACGTTCGGGCGCCTCTCCTCCGCGACGAATCGCTTCCAGAGCGCCATCAGGACCGGGCAGAATCCTGGCGATCGAAGGACCATCTCGCTCGCCACGCCCGAGCGGGGAGAGAAGTACGTCGTGCAGTGAACGAACCCCACTTTCAAGAAGTGTTCTGTGATGCCCACCTCAGCGAGCGCTGGCTGGAAGTTGATAACGTCCCAGTTTGCGAAGAAGAACTGGTACCACGCCCACAGTCGAGGCCATAGTTCAGATCCGGGGCCAGAGAGGCCCTTGATCTCGTAGAGGCAAGCCAGCGCGAGGGCTGAAGTCAGGAGCTGCCTGTGGGTGGGCGCATCGATCTCTTCCGATATAGCTGCCGATGCAGGAATCATGGTTGGATCCAGCAGATGGAACACCAGCGGGAGGAGATTTTCATCGCAAAGTGCGCCTCCGACAGCCAGGCGCAGAACTTTCAGGGCCTGCGCAGAGTAGCCGTTGATTCGGTAGGCGGCTTGCGCGTCGGACTGCGGATGGGTAAGCTACGCCTTAGAGAGGTTCGTCTCGTACGCGTATCCGAAGGGGAAGCCTTTGGAGGTTCACCGGACGAAGTGCTGGATGGAGGGTTGTCATGGTGTGAAAGCAAGCCTTAAGCGACTAGGCCGTCACCAGGTCTCCGTTTGATCGCGCCAGACAAGGCTCCAAACAGCATCGATTAGATACAACCCGACCATAATGGAGCATATTAGTTATAGAATTTGGGCCCAAAATCCTGTATAACAACGGCGCACAAATTGTCTAGGTATCTGGCCCCAGCATCCTTCAATTCAATTGGACCAAATGCCATCATGATGGGCGACCATCCACCAATTCTGGTTAACCCAGCAGATGATAGCCCGGTTGGACATACAGGATTATCCCTATTTCTACCTACAGTATATATAACACTAGTACAAGTCTGGCAGAGGATTAACTTATCTCTTGTCTATACACCAGTGACTACTGTAGTCATTAGACTTAAGTTTTAAGTCAGAAGGTTTTGCATTTTTTCTCCTCCGAGTTGGCTGAAAAAAATCTTTCGATTTTAGGTGAATTTATGCGACCTCATTTTTTAGGCCTTGTTGCGAGCGGAGCGAGCATACTGTACTAATCCGACCGTAAGTTCGGGTTACGCGTTCGCTGGGACCTTGAACTGAACTTCCGGCAAATAGGTTACGCGTTCGAACGGTTGCTGAACCTGCGTAACAGATTGTTCCAAAAAAGGAAATTCGTGTCATTAAATTTGGTCATATTTTCTCCGCATATTTTAGTCAAAATTCCAGCTACATATAGTCAAAATACTGTTTGTTCTTGGCCTGATGTACAATCTTGTAAGCGGCAGCAGGCCCTATACGGCACCACTGGGTTCCCTTATTTGCCTACAGCACCCTGAACTGAACCTAATACAAATATGTTACGCGCTCCCTGACCACCTGAACTTGTTACCCAGTAAGTTCAATGAGTTACGCGTTTGCGCGCTGAACTTACGGTCGGATTAGTACAGTATATCGACTAACACGTGAACCAGGGTGCTGGATGCGGCACAGCCATCCGCACCAGCCCCTTTTTCTACGGGAATTGGAAGCCTCCAAATGCACTCATTTCTGGACCATTTGCGCTGCAAAGAGAACAATTTGAAAGCATGCAGCAGGGCCTTGCCAGAGATACCAAAATCAAGTCCTTTGCCGGGGCAAAAACTGGGTTCGCGATTTGGCGGGGAGTTTCATCCCGCGATTTGCCGACTGCTCCGCAAGCACCCGACCGCTGAGGCGGATACATATTAACACGTAACATGACTTAAGGTCTAATCACCACAGTACTTCACCCCTGTCCTTGACCCGCACCAAACCCTGTTATCTCAATGACATCCAGTCCCCCGCCGGCTACGGTAAGCGAGACGGTTGAGCTTTGATTACTATTCAACAGATTATCTTTCCTCAATTCAGCAACACAAAACCACGCATTTTGAGGGATCGCGTCCGACCAGTAGTATATATATATATATATTGTAATGTCCCTGACGCCGCCTCAGTATTTTGTAGAGGTCCACAAGCCCGCGATGAGCTCTGGATCCGGATGGCCGCGCGACTTCGAGGAACCCGTGGGGAAAGATTCTGATAATTATCGGAGCGTGGGATTACCGGCAGCGGTCGGCTACCTTGATGTTTCCTGATGTCCCCCATCTAGTGGGGCCACTTTGTGTCGGAGACTCATCCACAGGAAGTGAAAATGGTACAGTTACATTACAGACAGTCATATACGAATTATTTGGTTCCAAGAAACTGACCAAAAGATGTCGGCAACGACGCGGCGATCTGCCGGAGATGTTTGACAGCGTCGCCGGGGCGCACCTCATCACGCCGGCAAGTGATGTATTGGCGTGGACTCCGGCAGTCATCGGCAACTCTTGTTCCTAGCTTCTGGTGCCATTTCTACTAGAATACATCAGGGTGTTTCACGCGCTCGTTTTCGGTCCGTTTTCGACTCATTTTCGAAGTCATTTTTGATTCTGTTTTTACCTTGCTTCAGCAATGGTCCCACCCCCCGCAATATTGGGCTGTTTTAGGCAGCTTCGTCCCAAACTGGATGGTTCTTTAGTTGTGTTAACCCCATTTGACCTGTCAGACGTTGTCCACTGCGTCTAAGCATCAAGCACGTTACCTTGCTCTCTTTCACGCACCGTGACACGCGGGCGATACCGCTCGAGCAAGTGCGATGACTTCCGAGTTGTCCGTGATAGCGGAGACCACGAAAATTTTGTTCCGCCACATTACCATCGTACCGCCGCGGACAGCAGAGATTGAGCCCTAGGAGCTCGCGATTGTGTGGGCGGACGGCGATGGATTCTGGCCATGACTGAGAGCTTATATTCCGAGTTGGTTTGTCATTAAATCTGCGCTGAAGCAAGGTTCGAGCTGTCTTGCACAGCCCCTGGTTGTCAAAAATGAACTAAAAATGAGTTGAAAATGAGCCACGCATGAAACCCCTCGATATGATGATTTTTGTGTGCATTTTGCGGCCTTCAAACAAACTCAGTGGGACCCCCCGCCATCGCCCGCCGTCGCCCGCCATCGCCGCCCGCCCCCACTAAGGACTACGTCCCGCGGCTCATTCAATGGCCATGTCTGAAGTGGCTGAGGAAGTTACTGAATTTCATATCCACTATGGGACCATAAAGAGCGGAATGGACAGCGGCAACGGCGGCACACCATCGCGCTGATGCGCCTCCGACGGCGGGACGGTCGAGACGTGGTATTTGCAAGGGCGGAGGGGAGCGGAATGATCGCGGAGGGTGCCGGGAATCTATACCATCAAAAAACAAACTCGGAAATGGTGAGGGCAAAAGATGAAAATAGGGCGTTTCGGATTTTCGCGGCATTTTTGATTCATTTTCAAGTTCTGTTTTCGGCAAAAGTGACTTGAAAATTGCGCGAAAACGGGCAACGTTTGAAACCCCTCTCGGGAAGGGGAAATGTGACTTTGCTAAATTGACTTTGGGCCCCGGTTCCGGCATAACTGGGGAACCAGCTTATGTACAACCAGCCTGTGGTTTACCTTAGCCCAGTGCATATGCCTTGTAGCTTTAAAGCCCCGTTATAGGGAAGACATTTTCGAGTATTAGATGTGCCAACTGACGCGCTAACTGACGCGCATGATGCGCCTATGATGGCGGAGCAGCGGGCATGTGCTCTCGGAAGGGGCGGAACGACCGGGCAGGCGCGGAAGCGAAACCGGACCCGAAAATGAAATCTCAAAATGAAAACTGGGATGCGAAAACAGCTCCAGAGCTGTTTTCGCATACTTGACAGATTTTCGAAAACTCATTTTGGCACTCGAAAATGAGATTGAAAATGGAGATCAAAATGGCTCAAAAACAGCTCGAAAACGGGCGCTTGAAACGCCCTATTAACTGCGAAAGGAGCTCCAGAGCTCCTTCCGCAACTTGACAAAATTTTTTAACTTTCATTTTTTGATGGCATTTTCGAGTTCGAAAATGGAACTCAAAATGGAGTTGAAAACGGTTCGAAAATGAGCGCGTGAAACGCCCTCGTTACAAAGCTGTTTCTTGGCCCTACATTGCTCCAAACCTGCTCGGGCATTGGTGGGAATCGGGACATTCTACAACTGTCAACCCGAAGCGAACCTCAACCGTCTCGCTTACCGTAGCCGGCAAGCCCGACATAGTCCTGACATAGATGTAACTTCTAAATTGTGTATATTGGAAGCAGATTTTTGATCCGCAACTAATATTCTCTAATGTTGTACCTATATAGGGACAGGACTACAGCTCGTCGTCACGTCTTGGATTAACTTCTTGAATCATGAACGCATATCTGTTGGTTTGGGCGTTATAATTATACATCCCTTTGGCATTGCAACCCATAGTGATCCAGTTATCCGGGAGCTTAAATTCTCTGTAAAACGTCAATACCATCTCATAAACCGAATGCTTGAATTCTTACTTGCCAACGTCCTTGCCGGTGGCGACATCGATCGTGACCGATGTACCCGTTCTGGGCATCATTCATCCTGATCTGGTTGTTTGCACCGTATGAGGGTCGTCAAAAATGCGGAATGGTCCGACTAGCCTTCAGGCGAGCAGGGTATGCACGAGGAACTTCTCCGGACATTGTCTGCCTTTATACTATTTCTTGATTGAGCTCTAGGGAGGGTAACTGTGAATATGGGTCTGGACGTCGGGGAGTCACTTGCAAGTTGAGTTTGGGAAGATTAAGATATCTATACTGTTCGCATATGCTGCCTTTTATCTGCCCACCCAAAGCGTTGATTACGGGGACAAGAGATCTGAATGCCAACCGTGCTCCCCGTTCCCCGGATACCGAGACAGCTGTAATATCCGAAATCACCAGCAACGTTGCACGGTTTACACGGGCAGTCATCGATCTTCGAATACACGAGCGGACTAGCACGGGCAATCCACCACTCGACATGCTCGGGATTTGGAAACCTACAGCCAGGTAGGACCGCTAGCCCTCGTACAAATGCTTCTTTGTTCCACCTCAAACTTTCCTCGCCCGATCCAACAAAACCGCCCACTCCAACACACTCACGCCCTTTCCTAACACCTCCTTCTTCACCTCCCGGTCGCGGATCTCCGGCTCCATGAGCGCAATCGCGCGGAGGTGCTCCGCGGATAGTATCCCAACCGCGCGTAACGCGGGCGCGATATGCGCTAGGGAAGGCGCGGAGGCGGAGAGGATCGCGTCGAGTTCCAGAGGGTGTTTGGGTGGGCGCGCGTTGATGTCAGTCAGAGAGGCTTTACCGTTGTACCCCTCCTTGCGGGACCGCGAGCGCGAGGGAGATCGAGAGGGAATAGGGTCGGGCGGCGGGATGAGGGTGCCGCTTCCTCGTGGCGTTGACCTCGTTAGATGTGGTGTTTGTGTCCGTGTTTGTGTCCGGGTTCGCGTCGGAAGCTGCGTCGAAGATGCCATGTTGTTTTCGCCCTTCAAATAGTGAGGAGGGGTGGCAACTCCGGCTTCGCCTGGCACGTACCCTGTCGGACGGGCAATGATACACGGCACCGCGATGCCCTCGGCCCGGGAGATAACCCTCAGTGTTGGCGAACCACACACTCATATCGTCGTCCGCGTCCGTCTCGTGTATAACCTGCTCCCGCCACTTTGAAAGCGACACCGTTCGCTCGGGCCCGTCTTCGAGGACATGCTGCGACACGAGCTCGTAGTCGATCGTCCCGCGGACGCGCGCGTCTCTGCTCCTGCTGTTGGTAAGCGTCCAGCTCCACAGACGAAGACGTACTCGAATCGCGGAGTTACCTCTCCGCTCCGTATACGATCCCTCCCGCTCATCCGACGCAAGCTACGCGTCCGCGCCCGCGTCTGCGTCTGCGTTCCGTCCCCGCTCGCCTGCGTCCCACCCGCATACCCATACCCATACCCAGCCTCCGCCCCCACAACCTCCTCGCGCGCCCGCTCCCTCCGCCGCCGCCTCCTCCCCTCCGCCTGCGTGTCCACCGTCTCCGCCTCAAGCTGCGCAAGTAACTCCGGGTCAAGCGTAAACGCGCCGGTGGTGGGGCGCGACCATAGCGCCGTCTGCGTAAACCCCGCCGTCGGCGCGTCAAAGTCCTCCGGGAGCGCATACGAGGTGATGTTGCTCGTGCCGCTGCCCGTGCCCGTGCGTATTCGGATGTTCGCTGGGCCTGCGGCTGGTGGAGGACGGGGTCTCGGTGGCCGCGCGGGGGCAGGGACAGGCGCAGGGACCGGGCTCGACTCGCGGTGCCGCGCCCGAGCAGGCGCACGCGCTGCAAAGTTATCGTCGGCCACCCGTCATCGAGAAACAGCACGCTACGCACCTTCACGGTGATACCACTCCGACTGCGCCGCAGACTGTACGTGCATTCGGCGTTCGCTGGGGTAATGAAAGGCAAAGGGTATGGGTATCGGTTATCGAGAGGGAAAGCAAAGCAAAGTGCAGGCAAAGGCTCGTCGTCGGCGTTGACGTTGACCTGCTCCAGGCGTTTGCAGCATGGCGAGAGCGCTTATTCGAGGGGGCAGCCGCCACGAGGCGGGCATGTTTTGATTGGAGAGCCTACACGTGTTGGATGGCCGCCGCTCGGCGTCGGCGTTTATTCGACTGAGACGGCGGTAGGTAGACCCACGACGACGCCGGGAGGGTTCTTGACTGGGAGAGCGAAGTAAGGTTTGGATGGTGGGGGTAGGAGAGAAGGAGCGCATCAGCAATCGTCGAAGTGGCCGAACGCATCTTGTACGGTACAGTGTCAGCAACAGGCCAGACAGGTAGGTACTGTACGCTAATGTACACAAAGGGGCAGCATAACTAGTCGCAATATTCACTCAAACCTCCACAACCACCGACGCCAAAGTGCTCGTCACCTCCACACTCCCCCGCTCGCTCCCCTCCCCCTCCTCGCCCCACCAAACAGCGCCCCCCATCGTCCCCCGCCTGCTCTCCGTCCCACGCGCATGGCGCGTCCGCCCCTCGTCCTTGGGGTCCTCGACACCCTCCATATCCTTAATGATAAGCTGCGCATTGGCGAACGACGTTCGCCCCTCAATCGTCCCCTCGTACGTCGGCGGCAGCCCAACCTCGACGGCGCCCAACGCCGTCTGCGCGAGCAGCGTCAGCTTCGCGTCGACGGGAAGCGCCGAGACGGGGAGCGCGATGTGGCCGTTGGAGTTGCGCGCGACGATGTCGAATGTGGTCGGCCCGGCGAGGGCGACGCGCGCGTCGATGTGCGCGTTGTTTGTCGTGAGCTCGAGGGTGCCCTCCTCAACCTCGTCGGTAGTGGTGAGGTTGACGTCGACGTCGATGGAGCCCGCGGAGGAGGTGATCGCGAGCGCTTTAGAGACGTTGTACGTCCCCATGACGCGCCCGAGGGAAGTGGTGAGCGTAGCAGTGGACGCGGTCAGGGTCTAGTCGCGCGGTTAGCGATACGGCGATATAGCGCGCGGATAGCGGGACTGTACCTGGACGTCGACGTTCCCCAGCGCCAGTGAGATAGTGGCATTGTCAGCGTTGAGCTCCTGTACGCCTATGAGAGTCTGAAGAACGGCGAAAACGGCACGACCTACCGCAGCAGTGACCCCAGCCAATGCCGACCTGAGCGCAAGCGCGCTAAAGTGGACGTCGCGCATGTTCTCGGCGAAGGTTTGCGAGTAGATGTCGAGATGCGTCGCAAAGGCTTTGACGACGCGGGCGGCGTCGCTGCCGGACGCAGGGAAGGTGACGACGACCTTGAAGTGCATCTCCGCCGAGCGGTGGCGCTCATGCTCGTGCTCCCATTCCTTGTCCGACTCCCACTTCGTCTGGCGCCGTCAGCAAGGGAAACTAGACGTACAGAGAAAAGACGTACCAGAATCCCGACACCGTGGTCGTTCTCCCGCTCGGTCCGGGAGAGCAGGCACACCTTTGCCGCATCTAGATGCTCCGGATGCCAGTACTCGACGTCGATCTCGACCTTGACCTCGTCGCCCGCGTCTTCGCTGAGCAGGAAGTCGACGGAGCCGCTGGAGAAGATACCGCCGCGGTGACGTGGGCGGCGGACGTGGATTTGGGTCGCGAGGAAGAGCGCGTCGGCGTCGACGGGGAGCGAGAGGGACGCGGACGCGGAATAGGGGAACTCGGGGTCGTCGAAGGCAGCGCTGGTGTCCTTCCAGTCCGCACAGCGATCGATTTCCGTGTCGGGCGGGGGGGGGGAAGTCGTGGATCTGCGCGGCGGGTCAGTGGGCAGAATAGAGGGAGGGCCCGGGAAAAGACACGTACGTCGAGCTCTTGGTCGGCAGTAAAATGGATCCGGAGCCCGGCATGCTTCACGAGTGCGAGCCCGACCCACGACACGAGCCCGAGGAACGCGATGCGCTTGAAGGCGCGCCCGACGCGCTTGCGCCTGTCGCGCATCATCTGCTGGCGCAGGATCTCGGCGAGCTCTTCGTGCGTCACGTAGGTCGGGAGGCCGCGCGGGTCGTCGCTGTACGCAGTTTTAGTGTCCATGGACAAGGTGGGGGAGCGGAGGGGCCCGACGCGCAGTCGTTTTATAAGCACCAGCTGCGGACCTCACGCCGACTGCGGGGATCTTGACAACGATCCGCGAGGACTGCGGCCCCGGGACCGCATCCAGGTCTAGAAAGCGGTCAGGGGGAAAAGCACCTTGGGGGCGTACACGTACTCGCAAGCCCGCTTTCCGTAGCGCTTTCATCCAGAACTCATCGAGCAGGAAGGGCAGGGAAAACCACATCCAGGACCACGCGGATCTGCGCAGCATGCAAAGCACCTACCGCGTCCGCATCGACATCCCTGACGCGTTTGTGAGGTGGGACTAGGAGTACTTAAAGTGGGAGAAGGTGATTTGCGGATACTGTACTATTTCGACCGGAAGTTCACGTTACGCGTTCGTCGGACCTCTGAACTGAACTTTTTTCAAATGTGTTCTGTGTTCAGGCCACTTTACCCCATCAATTTGTGCCAAATAAGGCAATTTATCATCGAAATTTCCGGCCGGCTAACGCCGGCAGTCCCAATATGGTAATTCCATCATGATTGAACTTGTTCTCTGGCAAGTTCAATGCGTTACGCGTTCGCCCCACTGAACTTCCGGTCGAAATATTACAGTACTCGAAGAGCTTATTAGATCCTGTTATATCTGTTTTTCTGTGGAAAAAGTGAATAGACCTTATTAGCAGCCGCAAAATATGGCTCTGGAATTTCTGATTTGCAGTTTGTTTTCTACGAAATTTTGGAGGTGGAGCACTGTATTTTGACTGAGCGGGAGGCGGATGAGCTTCCTGAGGGCCACATCTTACTCGGAATACTAGCGGCTATAGTAGTTCAGAGCGAGATGGTTTCAACTGGTCCAGGCCCGTTGAACGAAGGTGTGTACTGCCTGGGAGCTCAGCAGAATGCGTTGTAGAAATCCCCAGATCAAGACAAAACTTTTGAGACTCCCTCTAAAACTTCTAGAACTTAGCTCCGAAATGCACTCCTAATAAGGTCTAATGACTACTCAATGGATTTGGAGCATCCTATGTTATTAAAACTCATATTTCACAGCTTCTAATAAGGTCTCTGAGATTGTAGATAAATATCGGTGAAAATTTTGAAAAAAAAAAAAAAAAAAAAGGGAAAAGAAAGAAAAAAAAACGAGAACTAATTATCTGGCTGAGCTCAGGCCGAAACAAGTATAATTATGCTTTAGAATACGTTTGCCCCTCTCGTGGTTCGAACTAGTGGATTTGAGTGGTTGTCAAATTTTGCCGATTTATGGGCAGGTCACACTGCCGCACCCGGGCGGTAGTTGCGGTAAGAATCCTGCGGTAGTAGGCGGCCGTCGTACGGCACTCGTACAGTAGCCGTCTGCTAGTTGCGGTAAAATATTCTATCCCTATAAAACGCCAAACTCGAGCGATGACGCCGACGCACCCAACTAACATGGCCTACATAATATCTAGCTCCTGCCCAGACCTCATTTGTGCGTCTACCCGTCTTCAAGAACGAGTAACACACAGCTCACTCCCCTCGGCAGGCGGAGACGCGAATCCGCGATTATACGCACTCGAGTGCTGGCATGGATGTGGGAAGCCCGAAATTGAATGCTATTGCGATGGAAGGTGGGATAGCGACTGGAAATGTGCGTGTATGCGGGGCGACTCGGACTAGGAAGTAGTGGGGTAGATACGGCGGAGATGTACTTTATTCAACCAGCGAAACTCGGAGAATTAACTGTACAAGCCCGCCGCTCCTCTTGAGTCTAGGTTCAACCGCAGCAGACGCTTCACGCATGCTTTAACCTGCGAATAGCGCTAAGAAAACAAGGGACCATACGCGAGCAACTCACTGGATGAAATACGGCTGATTCTGCGGCGCGCAGACGCCCGCGTGGCCCTGCGCGGTGACGAGGCAGTCGGTGTTCAGCGCCGTGATGCGGGATGCCTGCAATCCGTGAATTCGAATTCAGCGCATATACCAAATCGCTAGGGAGCGAGCGCACCCAATCGTCAAATGACGCATTCAGCGCCTTGGTGTTGTCCATGTTCGCGTAGAGGCTGATGCAGGATTTGAAGCTGATAGCGACGGCGTTATACGAGTTGGACGCAGGCTGGGGGGCCAGTCAGTAGGTGGGTGGCTGGAAGTGTGACAGTAGCCCGGCGTACCGCAGCAGGGACGGTAAAGTACGGACCTAGAAACTATTAGCGCAGGATCAGCGAATATAGAAGGACGAACCGCCGCGAACGGGCTCGCCGAGGTAGGATGCGACGCAGGAAATAACGCCGCAGTGCTGGGTATCGGGCGCCCCGGCGGAGCCCGTGAGGCAAGAGCTTGTACCTGGACACGCGCACGATGATCATTGGCCGCGCGAAAAAGCCTCAGAAAACAGCTCACAGTTCGTGAATTCGACAGGTCTCGAGGGCGGCGTCGCACGTTCGACCAAGGAGCGCTCACAGGTGACATGGTGAACGAATCCGTCGCTGTGCACAACTTTGCAGCCTGCGCAAGAATATGTCAAGGCGAGCGTCGACAGACGGTGCAGAGACCAACCGTCGATATGGATAGCAGACACGGCGGCGAGCAAAGTGATGGCGAGAGCAAGTAGGAACCGCATTTTGGATGGTAGGCGGTTGAAGCTCCGTCGATTTATAGCTCTCGTCGGACGTTGGGGTAATAGCGCCAGATTAGCTGCAGAAATGTCAAGTCGCAGTCATTGCGTCGGTCCTTGGCGCCACAGAGCCGACGGATTGCGTTTGCGACTAGTGGAGCAGTCGGAGGTGCGAGTAACCGGGCAGTAGCTGCATCTTTCGTGGCTCCGGGCGGCTGAGGATGGTGGTCAGGACCAAGTGGCGTTGACAGGTCATCACGTGTATGGGAACCTCCTTCCTTTTACCATTCACCATCGTCGACAGGGAGGGCAGCATGTCAGCACCGCACTAGGGACAAACGGAACGAGGAATTTGGTCACGACGAGGCTTTGACGTGCACCGAACAATCGTGGAGCTCGCTGGTGGACAGGTTCGTGTTGAGCAGGCGCTATATCCCTCCACTGAGGTCTGGAGCCCGCTAGACGACGCTGGTTGGCATCGACGGCGCTAGAGCGCACGAACTACCTCTCCGACGGCTGTCTGGGCTCGTCAATCTCGTCTTATGCTCCGCTCTTCCCGGATGCACACCATTCCCTCAAGCTGTTGCGCGCGCAGATACGCACTGCTCCGGCCGCCGCCCGCATACTTGTTATATAAACGAAGCAGCCATTCCTGCACGTGAAACGACGAGCATCCGCGCCGCTTCACCACCACTCAGCTTCCCTTATCAACGCGACGTATAAAGCCAATGCTAGAAGCTTCTGCTCTCTTCCTTCCTCGAGCAGATGGAGCCATCCCTCGCTTCGGCATCGCATGACGAGAAGGCTGTAGCCGCCAGCGAGGACCACCAAGCCGTTGCCGAAGAGGACCTCCTGCAGATTCCGCAAGTCGTAAAGGACGTCGTTAGCTTGGAAGATGACCCAAACCTGCCTACGTTGACGTTCCGGTGCGTCTGGTCCCCGCCGGAGGAACGAGACTCAAGAGGCACAGTGTGATGCTCCTTGGGACGTTCTTCGTCTGTATCGGCGCATTTCCGAGTAAGTCCGACGCTCTCTCCTCCTGTCTGCACGCCGTGCTTACCGCCATGCAGGCCAGCTCGCATTGTAGGGCCTCCCTATTCCCGCGATGGCCTCAATCTCAAGACGCCGCAGCTTCCGCACAACCAGCGCACCCTTCTCGGTGTTCTTCATCGTCCTCGTCTCCTGGCCGCTCGGCAAGTTTCTGGAGCGCATTTTGCCGCCATATGTGGTCCCGCTTGGACCACTGAGCTTTCCCTTGGTACGCTGTTGGTCGGATTCGCCGCCGTCTTTGACACAGCGTAGAACCCGGGCCCGTTCAGCGTCAAGGAGCATGTTCTCGTCGGAATCGCCGGGTTCGTAGTGTTAGTCAGATTGTGCGGCCTCAGTCAAACTCAAATCTCGGCGGATGTAGAAATGCCGGAGCAAACGGCAATTGGGCTAGTACGCCCGAGGTCCCGTATCTTGCACGGGGTCGCTGATGTTGCGCAGCCTATCTCGCAGCTAACGCAAAGATTTAGTGAGTGTCCGACAGCTGGCCGACGTCGCTGACAGCGTAAAGCTACGACATCGACATGAACCATGGTGTCGCGCTACTCTTCGGGAGAAAGCCCTCCGATACTTTAACTCGCATCCCGCTGACACGGTTACGCAGTTGCAACCTCAGTCATCGGCTTCTCATTCACGGCGCTTGTCCGCCAGATCTTGATTTACGACCCAATTTTCCTCTTCCCGGTCAGTCTGCAGCAGGTGACGGTCTATCGCGCGATGCACACAGGTGGAGAGGGAGGCCACGCGCAGATGAGGGTGCGCTTTTGTCCGATTGTGTTTGAAGAATTGCTGATATTGGCGTAGGGATTCTGGTACATTTGCGCTGGAGTTTTTGTGTGGCAGGTTCGTACGCCGAGCCAGGTCCTCCTCTCTTGTCAGTGACGCTTCAGCGCAGTTCTTCCCTGAGGTCCGTGACAATTCCAAGCCTCGACCAGCTTCCAACAAAGAACAGTTTATTTTCCCGATGACCGCCGCCCTCGCCCCGCTTTGCTGGATCGGCGGACACAACCGCGCCGCCAACTTCGCCGGCTCTGGGATGCATGGCATGGGGCTGTTGAACTTCGTGAGCTTCCCAAAACCGAGTCCTGGATTCACCTAACGCGTATTCCCAGACGCTCAATGCCGCGAACATCACCTCTTCCGTCGTCACTCATCCGTTCTTCGTGCAGGTTATCCTCTTTGTCGGTTTTGTCATCACGTAGGTCTTGGGTAAAGTACCTGCGCAGCACTTGGACTTCCCCAGGATGTGGATCCTCGTGCCCATCGCGTATTTCGGCCATGTCTGGGGATCACCGACGTTCAGTGTAATGAGCAACGGGCTGTGAGTGGGTAGATTTTTCGGAGTTGGCGCTGAAGAACAATAGGTTTACGAAGAATGGATCGCCATACCCGTTCAACTCGCTCAGTTTGTCGCAGCCGGCTGTGCTTAAGCCTCCCTGACCGTATCGTAGTGCTTCCCAATGGACAATTGAACCAAACCCGCGTACGCACGAACCTACTTTGCCCTGGCAAGCGAATATTGAACATGCCAGTATGAGGAAGTAGGGTTGGCGTACGCCGGCGCCCAGTATATGTGGTGTATTTTCTTCGGTCGGTTGTTTCTTACCATTTCAAGGCCGAAACTGATAAGCAGCAGCATACGCGGCGTTCATTTCTTCATTCGTGTGGATGTCGCTCTTCACTGGTCCGCAAATCTTGGCGGCTGCGCGTGCAGCATATACTGGGACGCGTGTCCATCGGGATAGGCTGAGGCGCGCGCCACGTTTGGTACATTAAACGACGCTGACGAGCAGCAGCAATATCATGGCGAAATATCCTGAAGTGTCGCTCAAGTTCGTTGCTTCTACCAGCCTCGGCGTCGGCCGAAGTTCTTTCAGGTACTACCTCGCGCTCTTTATCGCCGCATTCACGACCCTCCTCGTCATCGTGCTAAAAGGCCACATCTACCTCCCGCCGTTCACATTCTTTGTCGCGCTAGGCGTCGGCGCCGTAACCACTCTTCCGATGAGCCTCGTCTACGCCATCAGTGGGTACTCCGTCTCGGTTGGGTATTTCAACGAGCTCGTCGTGCGTCATACTCTGCCGTTTTTCTTGCTGAAGACCATGGCTCGGTAGTACGGTTACATGCTCCAAATTCCCGGCTCATCTCGCCACCCGCTCGGGCAGCTGGCGTACCGAATCATCTCGGGGAATGTGTGGTACGACGCGCAGATGTTGATTGAAGACCAGAAAATTGGGCATTGTGCGTTTGTTTTCCCAGAATCCCAGTTGCGTTGAACTAATGTTGTGCAGATATGCATATTCCGCCGCGGGACGTTCTGCTTTGCCAGCTATTCGGTAGTATTCTTGGCCTTTCTGGTCCGTACTTCCTCATTGCTTATCGTGCGCTTCCTGAAATAACTTCCAGTCAACTGTAAGCCTTCCTGCCAGCGGGGTCGCCTCCATCGACCACTGAACTCCATTAAGATGCCACAATGCTATGGGTCCTGGCGGAGAAACTGCCATAGTATGTTCTTACTGGCTGCCGTCGAGTTCAAGCCCTCAAATCCGCGCAGTCTGCGGGAGAAGAAAGTCGACCCCAACGGCGAGTGGACCGGTCAAGATCTGAAGTCATACAATACGGCGGGCATCCAATACGCTTTGGTGGGACCGCACAATCTCTTCCAGGATAAAAGGCGAGCGATTATCTTGCTTAAGATAATGGATTCTGATGCTGTCTAGCTACAAGCCGCTGGCATGGGGCTTCGCGTACGTCGACCATCTGCGCGCCGTCTATAAGATCAAGCACCCGTCAGTGTCGGCGCGACCGCTCCGATCCTCATCTGGCTCCTTCATCGGCGGTTCAACAAAGCAAACTTCCACCTCTGGTCTTCACTTTGCGTAATCTAGGACTCGGGCTCATCGGCGGACAGGAACACAACAATATTCTTCTCGAACATGTCAAAGTTCCGGGGCAACCTCAGCACGGGCCCGCTCACGCAGTTCATCCTTGGGTTCATTTGGAACTTTTACATCTACAGATATCGGTACAAGTTCTGGAAGACGTGGGCGTATATTACGGGGGCGGCGTGTGCGTAACTCTGCCTCTTGTTTGCGCTTCTAATCGCAGAATCATTCAATGAACTGGCTTTCAGTGGACACCGTGCGAGCTTTATCTGGAATGCGAATGGCGGTATTAACTTAATCATCGCGGCGTATTAGGGCTTCAGCTTCAACCTGATCGTCATTTTTGTTTCTATCGGCGTTGCTGGTGCTTTTTTATCCGATGCTAGAACCAAGCTCAGGACGAAGGACAGGTGTGACAATGCCAGCGTGGTGGGGAAACAATCATACCTCTGTTGAGCGTTGTTTCGGGAAATGACACGACTTGCGGCGGATGGAGTTCATTGAGATGCGATTCTCTTATGTGGACATTGGGGACTAGCCGGTCAAATTGGTACCATAGAAATTACTGCACCGCCAGTATCGACTACCGCACCTGCAGCAAACAGCCTTACTTTTTATGCTCTCTAGAGGGTCCCACCACCACAAATGAATAGACAGGTTGCACAACAGCCATTGAAGCCATTCAATGGCTGAATTGCGTTGCGCAAACGAATGGCTCCCGGTTATGTGCAGAATGTCAATGACTCATCAAAATTGATGCATACAGTGATCCAATCATACTCCTCATGTGCATGTCGATTACGACTGCTATTGGTCGGTTTAGGTTGAGTTTCCCACCGCTTTCAACCAATGCCTGATGATTCGCACAGGCATCATTCTATCAAGGTAAATTGGGCCTCTGAGCATACATAGACACAACTTGCAGCATAACAAGACCTCTCCGGGGAGGTCTTGAATGAAGTTTGAACTGGGCAAGGTTATGGAGCTGAATCTGAATGATATGGGTGTCAGCTCCGGTGAGATTGAACCACACTGTCCGCGACAAAATTGCAAGCAAAAAAAGTTGAACTTTCGGCTTCCATCTCCACTGCAGCGCCGGGCCAGGGCGGCGCGCTGGAGAGGGAATTAAGGCGGCGGGGTAAACGGGAAGCGAGTGGTGCTTCAATGAAAGCCCGCGCCGTTGAAGTAGGCTAATCTGAGAAACCTCGGACTTACCCTGTACGAGTTCATCTAGCTATATCTGGCTTTGGGCGGCGCAAAGCAGCAGCTGGCCCAGTTCCCCGCCCACCGAGCCAATGGTGTGCGTGAGATGCCTAAACTCTACTGTACTATTTTATTCAGTTTGTCAGTCACGCGTCACAAGGCCTGGCCGCGACGAAATTTTTTTGTCAGTCACGCAGCAGAGGTCAAAAATGGCCTCCCAAAAGGGTAATTTCGCTAAATTTCACGCGCCTTTGGCGCGGAATTGCCCAATGGGGACAGACTGGCGAATTCTCAATTTTGTCAGGCATGTCACGCCGTCCAGGGCCTGATGAAATGAATAAAATAGTACAGTAATCGACAACCCGTAGACATATCAATTATATATGAGTAATGGTCTTTTCCCCAAGATTTAATGGCCTCGCAACCATTAGCGGCAGAGTTCTTTAGCCACTGGGTTGCGCAACGCAAATCAGCCATTGAATGGCTTCAATGGCTGTTGCGCAACCTGTCTAATGGTTGTGCTGCGTGACAACTCCCTGCTCCCAAGGGGGCGTCAAAGTTATAAAATGTGTACATAGTAAGAAAGAAAAGGGAGGGAAGGAGGCAAAGCACCGCGCACCGGGCCGCAGCGGCGAGCGGGCTCCGGGCAGGGTCGGGGTCCGGGGTCCGGGGCGGAAAACCCCGGCCGTCGCGGCCGGCGCCGCAAGCCGAGAGATTGCCGCAGCTGAACTGAGGTGAGATTATTGACTGCTGACGAGCTTGAACCTGTTGCAATCACCCGCCGTGTTAATTTCGGAGCAAGGAGATGAGGGGAAGGAGGACAAGTGAATTTCCAAGTTAGCGGCGGTTACGAGTACTTTACTCGTTCATAAAACAGGTCGCAGGGGCGGTTTCCGCTATCGACGTCGAGCCCCTGTAACGCTCTAGATTGCAGGGGCTCGCGATTAGATAGTGTCGTTATCTGCCGCGCGGATCGCGGTAGCCCATACGGCGACGGATGTCTCGTCGTCAGGCGCCATCTTGCCCCTGTCTTGGCGCAACGTCGCCGCTGCCGCACCTGGCTGACCTGGTGTCTTCCTTGCGGCTCCCGGAGGCGGCAGCGAGAATAGGGGGCGCCTGTTCGCAGGCGGCGGCGGAAATTCGCGGCGCCTGTTGGCGGCGGCACTGTCGGCGGGCGGGCGCTCGTCGTCAGACGCTATCTTGGCGCGACGTCGCGCGATACTCGCTGCCGCTCTGCGACGTGGTTCGACAATATCGTCTCCTGGTCGCCCTGTCCCTTCTCCGCGCGGCTGTGAGCACACCCGACCTCCGCGTTCACCCGTATCTAACACCATCCTTTTCGCGCCCAAATCTCCGCCTGTTCCGTTTAATGTCACGTACCCTGACGCGCGGTGTCACATTGCGACTTGCTTCAAACCAGTCGTTCCTGCTTCTCAAGTCACCAAAGCACTTCTCTATCTTTGTCCGGTTGCATTCACATAGCTATAGCCATGAGGCTTAAGGTTAGGGACATAGCCCAACCAAAATACAATGTCTGTAGTCTGGCCGATTCATGATCCGCAACTTTGGTAGTAATTGCCATAGCCAACTTTGCTTCCGCCCCCAGATGCAAAAGCATACACAAATCAGATCCAACACATTCACGTCTTATACTGTCCTAAATTCTCTGGATGGGTTATAACAGCCCCAGACTGCTTATAATGCTTATGAGAGCTTACAACCCAACAGGTCATAAGTAGACTTAAGTGGGTTTAACTCCACTTGGACCCGGGTTCTAAGGGGAGTTAATCGGTTTTAGAATTTATTTTACCATAGTCTAATACTGTACGAGCTCTACGGCCCCTTCCTACCTATTATGTGCACACTCTACGTTCGACGCCCGCGTCGCCTGAGTTGCCTTCGTCGCGCCCTCGGCGCGGCACGTTCCTGTACCTTGGGCATTGCCCGAGACGTCTCCTGAGCGAGCCTCAATCTCCCTTTAAAAACCTGCAAAGGTTTCTAGAGGAGTTTCGAGCTCCTCCCTCCTCCGTGCTCACTCGTCTGCCTCGCAGGTACATTTCCTGAGCTCTTCCTTCCTCAGTGCTCACGCGGCTGCCTCGCAGTCTTTCTGTTACCCTCCCAAGTTCCCGCTTCCCTCTCTTACTTGTTTCATGTAACCTATCGCGCCTACCATGATATACTTCTTATGGGGCTGTGGGCTTCTTGCCGCAGTCGCCGTCCCCGGTACTCTAGAGAGTGGTTCGAGTAGCGGGATTAGGCAGTTAACCCAAGTACTAACACAGATACTGTAAATACGGAAATTTCAGCTGGGCCAAAAATGAAGCAAATAGAAAAACTTTCAGCGCAGTCTGAAAATGAAACTGAATGAAAAGCCGAGCTGAAAGGAATCTTTTCAGTGGCCCCAGTCGGGTGGCGTGGGGGTGCTTAAAATATAAAAATCATCTCAGTTTTCATCTCGTACTAAAAGTCTGTTTTTCAGCGCATCTGAAAAGCAAGCTGAAAATGGAAGTTTCCTCACACTTTTCAGATGGGCCAAAAACTCTTTTGTCTGATTGTCCCAAAGGTGAGCTGAAAATGGAAATTTCATCACCCATTTCAGCTCGTGCTGAATGTTCCCATTTCGGTCCTTGCTGAAAACAGTGCTCATAAGATATATTTCGGCTCATATTTAAGTGGCACTGAAAATTCTGTAGGCGGATTCATTTTCAGACTGCACTGATAAGTATTCTATTGGCTTCATTATCAGCCGAGCTGAAGTTTGCGTATTTACAGTGTGACACGCTGGGCCATGCACAGGCCGGCGGTTCAACTCCCACTCGGCACAGATGCCGCTTGTTCACCGGTGCACGGTCTTTCAAACTCCCGGTAGCGAGACTGTATCTCTCTTGCACCCAGAGATGGCGTAGGGTATGGTGGTTGGTTAAGTGCGGGAGCTTGGTGTCAAGTCGGCTCCGGGCGGAAGGATTTACATCGGCAGGTGCAGTTTGAAAAAATGCCTGGGGTCCGAATTCAATCAGCACGGAACCCGCATTGTTTCCTCTCGTGCTGTGGCCAGGAAAAAAAAAAATAGTTAAGTACTCGGTTTGCCATGCCTTGCGGTGGCCTTTCCAGAGCAAGTATAAGTACAGTACTGTATGTAACGTGGTGACAAAATAACAAAATGTCTCTAACCCGAGCCCGACTACGAGGCGGACGCGAGGCGACGGTATCGGGTCCGCTGTCAGCGGCCTGTCGACGGAGTACGGCGTCGACGGGCGCGTCAACGCGGGCAGCTGCTGCGGAGGGTTTCCGATCAGACTTGCCAAATCAACTTGCCTATTCAGCGGACTTTCAATTTGAATGGATCAACTTGTGATGGACATGTGATGGAACTTGTGAAACTTGCCGGCACCCTCCGACCAGAAAACCCCCTGGGACATTGTATATGCCTTCCATTTGCCTCCCTGCAGCTCCTCGCCGCTGAAAAACCATTGATTGCCTTGAAAGTTCACAGCGCACTATTATCTACCGGAATCCCAACATACTACACACAATACAGTGTTGGATTCACCCGAAGCGCGGGCAATACTTATCCGAGGACGCTGCGTCAGTGGAGGTGCCAACGCGAGTGTATAGTAGTGCTGTGTTCGCGGTCCTGCAACTGCCATTCATTGCCATTGCATTCAACGAGCCACTTAACACACACCCGCCCGCCCGCCAAGTCCAGGATTGCCTGGAATCTACAACTTCTGTCCCATCTCATCATCCATGGCCTCCTTCTAGCGAGAGCAACACGTCCGCCTTGGGCCGCCCGACGTGCCGCAAATGCGAAGTTGTTCGGAGGCCGGCCGGAGTCGGAGTTTGATGCCCGTCTGCAAGCAGACGAGGAGTTGGATAGACGAGACTCGCCCGTTCGGGTCGTTTGAAGTCGTTTGAGCTCAGATCCAATTATAGGAGATTGCGCTGAAGTCCCTGGTTGGGGAGCAAATGGTGGGGGAGCTAATGAGAAACTCTATCACAAACCCCGCATCTCGTAGATGTAGTACAAACACACAAGTTGCCGGGCGCCAGACACATATGCAGGGCTCAAACAGTACATTACACTGCGGGAAGCTAGGTTCCCAGCCCTTACTCACCCGTCAGCGTACTTCTCTTACCCGTTCGCAAATCTTACGGCACACAAGTTCGTTTTGTCGCTTTGATTGAACTTGTGATGGCACAAGTTCACACCTTCCCGCGGACACAGTGCAAACACTACGTCTACGACGCACTAGGGTAAGCATGCTTGCGTCGTCCGAGGCACGAACAAGGCTATTCCGAGCTCTTATTGCGGTACTGGCCGCCGGCAGATAAGTGCGGTGCATCCCGCAATAGGCGCGAAGTACTGAGACTCTTTGCAGAGCAAATGCATAGAGGACACTCCCTGATCATTAAATTATCCAGTAGCCGCTGATTTAGCTCTGGAATATCCGCCCATTTGAGATCCCGGCGGTGTGATTGCCCCTCGTCGGCCATGCATAGTGGCGAAGACTGGTTGGGCCATCAGAGCTGCATTGTGCGACGGCGCAGCCATACAATACATCCCAATATATGATTTGGAACATCAAGGGCTTGAGATACAGGCTGTATTTCGTGGCTGCAGGTTGCCATCATAATTTGATACAAGTCGACAGATCAACTTGCAAGTCGACATTCCGACTTGTCTTGGCAAGTCGGGTACAAGTTGATTTGCGCAGGGCAAGTTTGTTTGGCAAGTTGAAAAGTTACACCTCGCTGCTGCGTACGACGGGTGCCGTAGGGTGCGCCTGTATCCGCCGTCCTAGCGTAGCCACTGACGAAGATCGCGGCTGTCGTTGACGAGATGTGCGCCGCTGACGCACTGACGAGCTTACACCCTACCAACACCCTACCTACTGTATGGCACCTAGATCTAGGAATCAAGAATATCTTCTACCTTTTATACGAGCCACCCTCGGACGCACCACCCGGAACCAGAACCCGCAAACATGTTTGATACTTGTGGGCCTCTCATCGCTCCGAGTCACACAAGAGACCAACACGCAAACCAGGTACCCAACCGCCGCAGAATGTGTGCCAACAATGTCCCGGAGGTTTGCTAATTCTGAATGGCCTGATCTCTACTTACACACTGCAGACGAACAATGGCGGAACATGACCTACAAGGAACACGAGCGTCGCTGGGGTGGCATGGGTGAAAACCCGTGTCCAGAATGTCGTGATTTGGGAATGTTGTGTTATAAATGTGGGAAGGCGTGCGGATTGGAGTAATGGAGTCTTGGATTGTGTAGCCTGGACGGCGGAAAGGCTCCCAGCATTGTTCCGCCTAGTGTGGGACTTTGGGGGCTCTCCGCTCAGACGGGACGGGACTAGCCCCGTGTCCGTCATCATTGCGAAGAGGTTACCCTACACCCACTAAAACCCCGTACTATGGGGCGCTTTGTGATTGACTTTGGCACCTGTAATTGACTTTCCGGAATATCTCCCTCAATTTTGCACCATTTATCGTCGGAACGGCCGGCTTTTGTAGCCCTGCTTGCTACACATTGAACCATATATAAATATCCAGCAATTGCGCCGCCATAGAGGCACCAGCTGGGCTTGAACATGTCAAAGTCAACTGTAAATCTAACTGTTTAGTGGGAACCGGCCTACTGGGCTCTATCTAACCATTGAAATTTGGCTGGCCGCTGTCTATGTCCAATCTGTACATTACCACAGGTTTCTGAGGTTGTGGCTCAAGAAATGCCCCCAGGCGACCCCAAAAACCACCCAAATCGGCCACTGATGGAACCCGTCAAAGTGCCAATCTGAGCAGCGGATTTGTGCATTGTATGCTCTCCATTGCATATTTTGCTCCAAATTTTGAACCAGCCACTCTGAAGACTATTATGCACTACGTCTGTCATATATAGCCCATGGGGACACCAGGCTGAGGTGCAAACGGCAAAATACTGTGATTTCCTGGTTTTGACAGCTTGTTATTCCGGAAAGTCAATTACAGGTGCCAAAGTCAATCACAAAGCGCCCCATAGTACTCCCGCGATGTCCAATCTTTCGGGAGTTTGCCAAGGGGGTGGCAAAAAATCATTAAGGTACATCATGCGCTTAATGGATAGCCCTGGTCTCCCTGGTCATAATGGTACCAAAATTATGTAAGCATGTGGCCCGGTTAGCCCGCTGTGGACCATTACATCTACCTTCCATAAAAGGCAAGAAGCCCCTATGAGTTACCGTATATGGTAGCTTATATAAGCCAGTCGGTCCCTTCTCGGCCTGAGCAACTTTTTGACAAATGCTCTCCTTGCTGAGAAACACACAGAAAAGAAAAAAAAAATCAGAAAAAATGTTGATTATTTTTGGAAAGATTGGTCCCTACAGCAACAACCCGGCCATCCCGGAGTAAAGTTTTGGTACACACATGGTCAGAAGGGTCGGGGCAATCCTTTTTCAGCGTGACGTACTTTCCAATTTTTTACAACCCCCTTGGAGTTTGCTTTCCTGGTCAAGTACCTTTCTCCAGGTTCATTTTACTACCTTTTCCTTCGGTACTTCTTGCCGCATTTGCTTACATTTGTCTTCGCGCAGTCCATTTTTTTTTTTTTTTTTGCAGTCTGCTATTGATCGCGGCTCGCCATCTGTTTTGTATTTCCGTATCGGAGTATGTTTGAAATAGTGTGCCAAAAGTCCCTCCTTGAGCAACACAGGTTTGTCGCTCAGCGACACAGCTTTTTCTTGACCGCAACACAGGTTGAGTAAATCCTGCGTCGCCAAATGGTCGGGGTTGAACAAGTACAAGTACTGGCCCCTTGTGTTATTAGAAATCATCTTTTTGCGCTGTTGTATGATCGGATCATAATCCGAATCTCGGCAAGACTGTACCACTACTGGCACTAGATGTGAAATCTGGACTGAAGCCACACATTCTGATGCCCACAAGAGCTAGGCAATGTTCATTTAGGTCTTCTCTTCCATCTTGTAGCAAACCAAAAGATGTTCGCTCCAGACCCACCGCCTTTTATTTCCACGGTAATTGCACCAAAGCATTTTTTGTCAACATTCCCACTGCCGAGCTTTCTTGTTGCTCGGCGCCGCCATAGCCCAACATACATATACTCGCGGCGAGCGGGCTCCCGGCAGGGTCGGGATCCGGGGTGAGGTGAGATTATTGACTGCTGACGAGCTTGACACTGTTTGCAATCACCCGCCGTCCTGGTAGGTAGGTAGGTAGGTAGTATTACACGGCCGGTCCCGCGCCGGAACGCCGGGTTCCGGGAAGTATCCCGAGGTACACGCACTAGCAAACTAGATACCCCATCGTTCCCGGGAACCTTCAAAATCCTCTAGCCGAGCTCACGATCGTCAGCTGGACGCCGGCCGCGGTAGAGCTAGACAACTCTGAAGGAACAGTCAATCAAAATCAAGGCATCCCCACTCTCCACACCGGTGTATCATAGAAGATTTTTAGAACCTCGTACGCGAACTTGGCAACAAGAGGGATTGTCGCGCGCGGGTATATCAAGGCACACAAACGTAGCCACTGACGAAGATGGCGGCTGTCGCTGACGAGATGTTCGCCGCTGACGCGCCGACGAGCTTACGTATAAGGCGAGTAGAGCCAACAAGCGGCAGGGCCCGCTACCTTGATTAGAGAGATCACAACCTTGTGTATTACCTGTAGATCTAAATGCACATAAAGTAATACTAAACGGAACAACGGAATTGTTAACGCCACCCGCGCCTTCTTGCTCGGTGAAGCAATGCAGCTCTCAAAAGTCACTTCATCCTCATCATCTGAGTCCGAATCCATTTTCAACTCTCCGCCAAGCGCTGCAGGCGAGCAATTGTGGTCCTCGATATCCGGCAGTTGCCATGTGCACAGAGGCCAAGTGGACGCCAGCATACAGCAATTCATTTGACAGCACAGTTGATGTATTTAGAGCATAGCAATGACCATGGGAAAGAGATTTTGATTGTAAACTGTGCGGTTCCTCTATAAACCCACTACCTAAGGTAGCGGGAACAGTATATACACACCTAGATCTAGGAATGAAGAATATCTTCTTATACCTTTTTTACAAGCCCCCCTCGACATATTTAGGACGACTTGGTACTGGACGCACCACCCAGAACCAGAACCCGCACATATGTTTGATACTTGTGTGCCTCTCATCGCTCCGAGTCACACAAGAGACTAACACGCAAACCAGGTACCCAACCGCCGCAGAATGCGTGCATGAAGCACTGTACTGGAGGTTTGCTAGTTCTGAATGTTCAATGGCCTGACCTCTACTAACATACTGCAGACGGCGAATGGCGGGCCATGACCTACGAGGAGCGCGAGGATCGCTGGGGTGGCGTGGCTACAAACCCGTGTCCACAATGTCGTTCTGAGTCCAGGTTGTGTTCGAGATGTTTGAACTTGTGCGGATTGTAATGGAGTCTTGTACTGTGTAGCCCGAACGGCGGAAAGGCTCCCAGCATTGGTAAATAAAACTCTGCAAGTACTGTACCATTTCATTGAATTCGAATGAAGCCATTGCCCAGATTCTCCCGCATTTGGCGCAGTTTATGGATACCATGCCGATCCCCCTCACTCATTGTGTTCGACAGACCTCGGGGCAAGACTGCTGTACTTTATCCGCGTGAATCTAGAGCTGTATATACAGCCAGTATAGCGTTCAGCGAACTGTACTTCGCGAGAACAGGTTCATGACTGGTAGCCAATTATTCGGGCTTCGCGGTTATGTCGCCCGCTGTAGAAATGGACCAGTGTTAAACATTAGTGCTATGTAATTAGTTGCGGCCTTTTTCTTGCTACGGAAATTGCAGGGTTTTGTGACGCTCCACCCTTTTCTGCTGAGCAACTGAATATCCATTTTTCTACAAAAGATACACCATTTCATAATGCCAAAACAATTTTTAGAGGCCCAACTAATTAGCTCTAATTAGGGACGCAAGTAATTTTTAGACTTGACTTGCATCCGCGGAGCGGCAACTGCAAAAGCGTAACCATTGGTGGCCAAGGCCAGTTGCGTTGCTGAGGGATGAAACGCGGCTTAATATATGATTTTTCTCCCATGCGCGTCGAGCCACACTTTCTTCTCCTCTCCACCGTCTCCTCCACACTCTTTTATGTCCTCCGAAGCGCTCAACGCGCCCTCTCAGCGGCGCGGGTACTTTGCCGTCGACAACGCTTCGTCCCCCCACTTCGACGGACAACACTCCTACCCACCTAGCCCCAGCCCAAGCGCAAGCCCCAATGCAAGCAACGCCAACCTCCAAGACGCCGTCTCGCCCTTCCGCACACCATCTGCCAGCCGCCCCGTCTCCACACGGAGCGCCGTATCTGACCGAGTGCGTTGCTTGTCCGCCATCGCCCCCTCGTCTAACATCCCCGCAGTACAATCTCCCAGCGGACCCCGTGGACTGGGGCGCCGAGCTCAACCGCCCCGAGCCTGACGACGCGCTGCACGATCCCCGAATCGACACCAAGCCCAAGTCGCGCGGCCTCTTTGCCGTCGCTGGGCGCGGTTTCCGCAACCTTGGATGCCTTGCGGTCCTGGCTGTGCTCCTAATAGGGCTTTTGTGCGTCCATTAGTGTCCCGCTTGGTGCTGCTGACGACTGCGTATGGCAGCCTCGGCGTTCCGCTCGGACTGCACTTCCATAACCAGAACGAGCAGGCGGCGGCCGCGAGTGCCGCCGCAGCGGCAACTCCAGCGTCAGCCCTGCCCTCGCCTGTGAGCGCGATTGCGAACTGGGGGATGATCGATGTGGATACCCCGGAGGTGCGCTATCCGTCGTTTCGTCTTTCTCGACGCTCATGCTGCGGCTGTAGGAGTTCCACACGATCCAGTCATACCACGACCCGACGCAGGAGCTCGAGCTGGTGTTCAGCGACGAGTTTGAGACGGAGGGCAGGTCGTTCTACCCCGGAGATGACCCGTACTGGTGCGTGGCAGTCCTCGTGCCCGAGCGGAGGCTAACAGGCGTCTAGGGAGGCGGTCGACCTGCACTACTGGAGCACGAGTGACCTCGAATGGTGCGCCACACATTCGTCTTCCCCTCCTTTTTCGCTAATCTCGCGCCAGGTACGACCCCGCACAGGTCACCACTCGCACGGGCGCGCTCGAAATCACCATGGACGCCATCCCCGACGCGGATATATCGCAGAACCACAACATGAGCTACCGCAGCGGGATGCTCTCGACCTGGAACAAGATGTGCTTCACGGGCGGGCTCATCCTCGCCAGCGTCAACCTCCCCGGCACGACGAACGTCAAGGGCTTGTGGCCTGCGGTCTGGACGATGGGCAACTTGGGTCGCGCGGGATAGTGCGTCGGCGCCGGTCTTTGGCGGAGATCTACTAACACTGGGGATAGTGGCGCCACCCTCGAAGGAATGTGGCCGTATTCATACGACTCGTGCGACGTCGGCACGCTCCCGAATCAGACCAACCCCGACGGGCTGACGCCGACGGCGGCGCTCACGAGTGGCTCGTCCGACTACGATGGGAGCTTGTCGTACCTTCCTGGGCAACGGCTCAGTCGCTGCGTTTGCCCTGGGGAGAGCCACCCTGGTCCGATCCACGAGGACGGGACGTACGTAGGCAGGAGCGCGCCGGAGATCGATATCGTAGAGGCGCAGGTGCGTGTCCTTATTTCTCTCGGCGAACGCGCTTACTCAACGCGGGCGTCGTAGCTCGGCGGGCCCGGCGACACCCTCGGACAGGTATCGCAGAGCGCGCAATGGGCGCCATTCGACGCGGCGTACAACTGGAACAACCAGAGCGGGAATATGGTCATCTACAATGAAACGCTGAGCCACCAAAACTCGTACAGTGGCGGGATTTGGCAGGAGGCGACGTCAGTTGTTACTACCACCAGTGCGTGCCCCGCCTTTGGGTTGGGTTCTAGATACTAGATGCGATCGCTGACGCCCGTGCAGACCAGGACTGCTACCAGCTCAAGAACCCGTGTTATGCGACGCACGGATTCGAGTACGTTCCCGGGTTCGACGACGCCGTACGTCCCCCCTCCCTCCCCTCCCTTCCCACCCTCACACCTCCGCTTACGCTCCCGCAGTACATCACCTGGATCACCGATAACAAACGCTCCTGGACGCTCCTCTCCTCCGGCGTCGGCCCCAACCCCCAATCGCAAATCTCCGCCCGCCCAATCCCGCAGGAACCCCTCTACATCCTCGCCAACCTGGGCATCTCGCACGGGTTCGTGTACGACATCGACTTTGAGCACTTGACGTTCCCGGCGAAGATGAGGGTGGATTGGGTGAGGGTGTACCAGCCTAAAGGAAAGGTGAATGTGGGGTGTGAGCCGGAGGGGTTCCCGACGCAGGGGTATATTAATACGTGCGTTTTCTTGTTTTCGGTCTTTTCTTTCTTTCTTTCTTTCTTTCTTTCTTCCTCCTCATGCATGTCCTTCTTTTCCTGGCTACCTGTTGTTTTTTTCTCGGCGCTGATGCGCAACGCGATGCAGATACATCGAGGCGTATACGAACGCGAACCTCACGACCTGGGAGGGCGATTTCAAGCAGCCTGTGCCGAAGAGTAGGCTGAATGGGGGGCTGCTAGTCGGCCGTACGTCGGTGTGTTCTAGGTCGGGGTTTGGGTTTGTATTCGGTGGATTGTGTGTAGGAAGGAAGGAACAATGTTGATACCCCTGCTTTGTGTGAATAATGAACATTTTGTGTATGTTGGCGGCTATGTAGTTACAGAGGGCGGATAGGTAGCGCTACTTCGCTACAGCTGGTTAAAGACGATAATGTAAGTTGAAAGTTCAAAAAGGCATGCACCAAGGGACACAATCCGGGCTTGTTTCGAACGAAGGTGTCGCGAGATACGCCCTCCCCGGATTCTGGTAAGCATACGTCGAGAAACCGGGTCTGTAGCTGATGGTTGACCCAAAAGATGACTCTCAGATGATATCGATATAGTCCGTGTCGAAACAGCTTCACCCCGATGACGCTAGCTAGGGGGCCGCTGTTGGAAGTAATGGTTCAAGTCATCTAGTGAGACTTGTGGCTTTACGCACGCATGGATGTGCAAAAACAACGAAATTCAGTGCCTTTCCCCCTCAGAGCCTCGGGCCGTTTCGAACGGCGGCGATGCAGAGAAGAAGTAGCTCAGCGTATGAATTCGAACTGGTTGCATCGGCGCGGGTGTGCGCTGCGAGTCTACTTACCGTGAGGCGGACGCACGTATGAGCATGGTAGAGCAGATGAGTTGGAGGATTTTGAAACATGGTCACATTATTGCACACAGTGTAAGCAGGGTGCTAGATTCGCAAATGGGGGCCTATGGCCTTTTAGTGACGTTCAACGTATAGTGGTACGATGACAGGAACATATTATAGGTGATTTTAACAAAATGGTAAAAGGGAAGACCCGAACTTAGGACTACCCGTGTTAATTAGACACGGCAACGTTACCACTAGGCGACCGGCAGTTTTCCAAATGAGCTATTGTTCGCCATACGACGGCACCCGAGGCGTCACGTGCAAAATTGCCTGATATGGGCTCATCATTCTCCCGTGGGAGACGGCGTAAAACTCAAAGACTCCTCCGCCCGGTCAATTGAAGTGGCACCATCGCTAGCTCGTTTGCTCCTGAGGGTAACCCTCGCCTCCGCCACCCATCCGCACTATAAGCTTCGAGAACGTAGACGTTGCTCGCGTGTTGCTGCACGCTCCCCACCTCTTCCACCATCTGAGCCCAGAACGGATCCGGCCCGAATCCCTTCTGGCCACCGCCAAAATTGGGAAACATTTCAGGCCCGGTCTCGGGTGTATGCAAGGTATTCGTCCTGCTGTGGGGCCGGGAGTGCGATAGCGGGCGGCTAATTCGCGTCCCGCGCTCGAAGGATACCGCCGACATTGTGCGCTCGGCGTCTGCGTTTACATGCCTGAATTCTCCACCGAAAGCCATCCCGCCTCCGAAGGACGTCGACCCGTACATCTCCTCCCGCTCCTCGTATTGCTCCCGCCTTCGGAGCGTCAATACCGCGGTCCCCTTCGCGGCGCGGGGAATCCCATCCGACTCCATCGCGAGCGAGAGGATCCCGACAGCTGCACACCCAACCACGCTCATCCGCGCCGCCACATCTGCGTACTGTGGACTCGCGGCCCAGCCCAGAGACGCCTCCGGCGCGTGCCACCCCGCAAGCATATAAACCGTTGTTGAAGCTTGGACCAGATGTGCTGCTGGTGTGTCGAACGGCGTGTCGAACGGGATCGGTAGGTGTTCCATGAACGCAGTGGTATCGAATTCGTTCCTATCGTTGGGGGCGGAGACGGGGACGTAGAATTGCACCGGGTGCGCGGAATACGCTGCCTGCCGCTGCGCCATGAGCTGCAGTATTCCCATAACTTCGATCGAGTGCGAGGTATACGGCGACGTGAGCTGTAGCGTTAGTAGCTCGGTTATGGGCATCTCGAGGCTGCGCGTGCGGGGTTGCAGTATGAGTCGTTGTCCGTCATGCGTGCTGTACTACTAGTAGTATTTTTGTGGGCGCACACGGGCAAGAGCGGGCTTCCTACGAAACCGGTACTCCGCTCCATATTAGTTCACAGCTTGGCCCCAGGGTCGTTGGCATTGGCACGGCAGATCGGCGTTGTCTGCCATATATATATGCCCGACAGTTCCTTGCTTCAAGCCGAACAAACATTCGAAGTTGTTGCTGTTCTTATATGCTGTTGGTATGCTGATGGGGTCCGCTGTTGAACCGCGATGGCAGAGTAGGGTTTTGTTCAGATGAACCGGGCAATCCGGGCATCATACTTTGTATTCGTCCAATGGGTACATACTGTAGGATTCTATAGGGGTGAAATGTAACGGGCAACGCCCGCTACATTTCACTTCAGTTGCGTGATGGGTGTAGCGGGTAATGGCGGACAGATTTCAGGTTTCAGCCGCCTTAAGAAATGTTCTTTGTGAATAAAAATAATTTTTCTCCTCGAATTTCTTTTTCTAAAGGGTGCTGCGAACCTTATTCATGCAATTTTTACTTCTAACCCCAGGAGCTTATTGTTCCCATCAATCAACAAAGCTGGACACAAAGGCAAACCATTCAAATGTTGTGGACCTGACGAAAAATGCAGATTTCAGTTGATAATTCCATGTAACACTGAGATACCATCAGATTTCACATTTCAGTTGCGAGGGAGGATGTAACGGTCCAAAAAATTATTTCACCCCCACAGAATCCTACAGTAAATTACTCGTGTCTGAGATACACCACACAAGGGCTTATTACTCATTCTGACCGGAAGTTCACATAAAAAAATGTTTTGATTTGAGTTGCAAGGGGGGTTCAACTTTGAAATGGAGCATATAGGGTTGAATTTCTAAACTTCGGCCTCCTGGACCCTCCCCCTCCCGCCTCCCTCCTGCCATATAGGGGAGTGATTCCCACGATAAGGTAAGAGAAATTTATGCCCCCCCCCGCCCTCAAAATGCTCAAATCCGGCCAAGAAGTAGGTCTTTTACCTATTTGTCCACTATAACAGAGGCATAAAAGTGTCCTTAGAGGTCTAGGAAGGGTAGCTACATGTGTGTGGGCCTAACCCTATTCTGAGTGTCCTCTAGTGATGGCTCTACCCAATCTGGTAATCCCGCTTTGATTGTCTGCTTTTGGACACTTCCGAGGGGTTCCGGACCTACCTAACCATCTCAAGCATACCCAGCATGCTTATTAGATCATGTAGTACTAGTGAGGCCCTCCCTAGACCCCTACTAGTCCTCCAACACCTACCACAAGTGCACAACCAGAACTTTTTTTTTCCTGGCCGGGGACTGATCTGAACCTCCCTTGTTGAGTTGAATTTTTCTGGGGTCCATTTTTTTGCGCACCACCTGAACATGTGATCAGAGTACTCAGTAGATGCTCTCAACAATATCACTAGGACATGGCGGAGAGGACATGGCGGGGGATGCACCTTTCCTCACCAGCAAGAGTACCCGGCCGCGATCAAATACAGATTAAAATATGCCACCGCCGCTACTTGCCCGCGACGCCACCTCCTTGAGCCGCGCTGCCTGGAAGCAACCACTCCAGTATACTGTGCTCACACTCTGTACTCTCGTGAAAGCACAAAACTAAATGGGATTGGGGCACCTTCAGCCAATGGGATAGCTGGATTTTGTGAATTTTAGTGATCTTCCACCTTACATACAACCTGCTTTTATTTTATTTTAATTCTCTACACTTCTTCTTGTATTTTCTTCCCCTTTGTTTATATATATGAGCTCATTTCTTGCAGTGTTTCTCTTGCCATAGAGATGATTGCGCTCTTCAACATTCCTGCCATCTCGAAGCGAAAGCTATTTTGTAACAGAGCAAAGTGCTACGAGTAGCTCTGGGCTCCGTGATGCAGCATCATGCTGAGGGAATCCTGGTTTGTCAAACTGAGTCGAGATGTCAGCAGAATTGACAAGTTCGAGTCTCTGCAAAAATCCCTCTAAGACCTGTTACCTAAATGTAGCGCCCCGCCTATGTGCACGTAGCCGCACAGCGATGAAATTGTACACGCTTGAGACTGCATTCAATTGCAATTCTATCCTATTCTAGAGGATGACTGTGTTGCCACTGAACAGGACCAGAACTGTACTTATATCGACAATGGCGCCCAACCCACGTACAAACCTAAACATGCTCGCACCTGACGGTGGGTCCCCCGCATCCCTTGTTCGCTCTGTTTGACGATGAGCCTGCGCGTACAGCCAAAGTACCGACACTCGCGCTTGTCTTCGCCAGTGGCAGCAAAGGTTGGTGATTCTATTTCCCGAGGAAAGAAGACACATGAAGTTCCCGCAGACGCACACCCCGTTGACATGTGGGACTGCCCAGACTCAGGGTGCGGAAAGAAGGGTAACCCCGATAAAGAGACTAGCTGCTCATGGTGCGGTCGTTGGGTTAAGCAACTTTTTGAATGTTGAATTTCTGCATACATACCATGGACTTTTCGGGCAGACTCCGAGTCGGTGGCGGGAATAATCTCTACTTGGAAAGCGGTGTTAACTCGGGAGTGGACCAGAAATATGCGACATGATTAAGTCAATTGCGGCAACTTGCCTCGCTCCGCAAAGAACAACTGATACCTCACCAGGACCTCTCAGAATGCGGCAGAGGCTCCAAAAAAGATGGTTTGTATTGCGGCAAGTCAATGTATACTGCGGCAGATTTTTTTGGTTGGAGCGGCCCGCCATAGCTACTCGGTGGGTTAGGATGCACCGAATCGCGGTACCAATGAGCTGCGGCACACTGCCAATTGCGGCACCACATTCAGTGATTTTGCGGCGGGATAATGACTAGATGCCAGCTCCCTGAGCTAGCTAAGACCTTGCTGTACCTTACTCTGAATATTTCATAAATTTCCATAAGGGAACAAGCTAAAGTAGTCCATTGACTTCATAGGTCACCATCTGGCACACAGTTTCTCCTTCTCCAAACCAGTTCCCATTGAAAATTTTGAGTGTGAGAATTCCATAATGCAACTAGATGATCAACTGCACATTTGTCAGCGGATGTTCATTCAACTTATCTCAAGAAAAAATTTATCTGATTTTGATTGTTTGAGATAGTGTCAACATCATAATCATATTTGGTGATCCATTTGAACCCGCATCCTAATTTGCAGAGAATAGATGAGCATGCTAGTGTCTGCTTTGGGGCAGGTCCCTCATTAATTCTTTTGTTGCTGAGCACCTCAACAGCTGCAGAAATGGTTCATCACATACTGATTGGCCGGATCACTGCAATCAGAGACAGTATCCATGCAAAGTTCAGCTGTCTATCTGCTATGAGGCACCATAGCCATGCTCACAGCAACATTCTTCGGGGCTATAGAGGTATAGGGATGCTTCGAGGACTCGGAACACAACACTTCAAAAAGTTGCGGCAGGAGGCACTTGCCGCAACTTTTTTTGGGGGGGTGAAATAGATTATGTTGCGGGTGCATCAAAAGCACTGTGACAGGTCAATTTTGGCAAAAAATTGTTGTGGAGAATAGAAGTGCATTCCGACCGCCATGAAACAGGGATCCACTTCTCGAAATCTGTACCAATTGGATAACCCATACTTCTTGTGCAATCAGTGCCCCGCTTATACCTGCCCACCCGGGCCAGGCATCAGTGCAGGGCTTGCTCTTTGACGTACAAAATCAGTGTCACGGTTCAAGCCCGGACCAACCCCGGCCAACTCCCATCATGATGGCCAACCCGGTCAAGCCTGGTACATCCCACAAGGGGGATTTAGAATGACTAGGAAGCCTGATCAGACGTACAGGCTTATCCCTATACTAGCTACAGCGCCATTTGCCTAACTGTCACGGAGCTTCTCGCCTGCCTCGCCCGTACACCCTGCCTCGAGCGGTTGTTTGTGCACGACATCGGCCCCAGCAATATATGGGACTGGGACGACACGGAGGTCGTGTAGCGACACCCCAACCGCTTCGTGTTCACCGACGAGCCGCTCGCACGCCTTCCCGTGCCTCATTCGAAAACATTCGCTGTCCACGCGCTCTTCGACCCGGAGAAGCTGGAGCGCGTGGTCCTCCTCGACGTTCTTCACTCACGCCCCGGTCTCCAGCTCATCGGCAGCGTCCTCGACACCGGGACCAAGGGCTCCAAAGAGCGCGTCGCTTGGAAGAAGGAGATGTTGCGCGGAGTCGCAGCGGAGGTGGGGGTGGGAGGACGCCGTGCGGATTCTTGGGGACCTACGCGGGTACGTCGCCTTTGTTGCATTCTGCGATGTTGAACGCTAACGCGTGCTGGTAGTTGTGTAGATGAGTGGTCGTAACTTCGCTATCCACTATATACGTCCCACTGCTCGAGTTCTACCTCCTGGTAGTCAAGTCAGATAATAATCTGCGACCCTACCAGCTGCAGGCGTGTCCTGCCACTCAGCGGCGCATGCGGGACGTGCGCAAGAAGTCGACCGTTTAGCATCGATCCTCGCGGAAACAAAATAGATGCAGTATTTCACTCAAAAAGAACAAAGGAATGATAGCTACTCCGGATACGCAGGGGGCGGCGCGTCGCTGCTACTGCTGCCGCCCGCCTCGATCCGGTGATACAGCGTCCGGATGAGCTCCTCCGTCGATATCCCCACCGCACTCAGGCTCGTGCGAGGTCGCGTACTGGGGTCATCGATATCGCCCCATGCAACTTGATCGCCCCATGCAACTTGCTCGGCTTGTGCGTCGCGCTTTCCCGGAAGCACATGTACTCCGCCTGGGCCGTCCGAAGACGTGCGCACCTGCGGCCCGGGCCGGCCGCGCTGTGGCTGCAGCGCCGGTGTAGCCCCGTAAAACGACGACGGGGATATCGGTTCCGAGCCGGAATCCGTGGGCTCGTAAAGTGAGGTATGCGCGACGCCGAGGGAGGGAGAGGACGGGAAGGTGGGGACACCCGCGCTGACGCTGCGCCACGACTCCGACTCTGTCTCGGAGGGAACCTTGAACTCCTCGATTGTGGGCTGCCGCCGCTGTCGCCGCCGCCGCCGGACGAGGAAACACGCGACGCAGATAAGCGCGGCGACTGCGACCCCGATCCCCATCGCCAACCCAACAATTAGGCCCGTTGACGTCTTCTCTTGCGCCCCCGAGGACGCTGTGGTGGTACCTTCTGCTGCGGATGCTGAAGTCGAACCCGAACCTGAACTCGAACCTGAATCGACCTCGACATTAACCCCCGCAATGAGCGCCTGTACCGCCGTCGTCTGCGCGCCGGCACCAAACTCCTCCTCCGGCGCCGCCTTTGCCGTCCACGACTGCGCGTACGCCGCCGCCGCCGCGGATATACGCGCGTTCTTGGTGACGGCGTTAAACTGCACGCCGAGGTAGGCTCGGACGAGGTCCCGCGCGTCGGAGAGGAGAACACCGCGCGCGAGTGCGGTTGCAAGTCCGCGCGGGAGGTAGACATCGCCGGCTTTCGTGTCTTAAGTAGGTAGGGTAATGAGCCGTTGTGCAGTAGAGTAGAAACGCCCGCGCACCTTGCCTGGAGATGATCCCACTCGAATCTTGCCATGCGAATGAGGACACCGCTGCCGTCGCTAAGTTCGTCGCCCTGTCGCCCGCCGCTTTCAGCGCTATTCAGGACAGAGGGAAGGGATATGCACGCACAGCTCCTGATACGCGCTGACGCCCGTAACCGAATACAACACCGCCAGCCCCTCGATGACCCGCCCGACGTTATACGGCGCCTGCTCCGAGTTGACCTTGCAGTCATCGTCTTTGGATGCGGAGATGCTGTCCGCGAGCGACTGCGTCGTCCCGTTGTAGAGGTGCGTGAGGATGAAGTCGAGCGAATTGAGGGCGGCGGTTTGGTACAAGGATGAGTTGGTCGTTTCTGCCAGAAGGGCGGAGAGGCTGTGTTTATTGTGTTAGAGAGTACGCGGGGAGATTGGGAGCGTACACGAGGAAGGAACTGAGGAGATTCTGAGTCAGCATTTCGTTACTCGAGTGTACACAACACACCCGCTGGCCTCGACATTCAAGCTCGTTGACGAGGAGTTCGTTAGCTGGGATCAATGGCATGCGTCAGCATCGATATGCCGCACTACCGGACTCCATACGCTGAAGGTACCCCCAAGCAAGCTATCTGCAATCAAAAAAAAACGATTTTAGCTGGTAAAACTGCTTCGTTTACGGTGTACGCACGTGCACCTTGTCCACAAAACTGGCTCAACTCGAACGACTTTCCGCTCTTCGTCCCCGCCACGAGCTCCTGCCAAGTCAGCGTATACGCGTTCGCTGCGCCCCACGCCTGCTCAGCGAACACGCGGAATGAGGCTGTTTGATAAGTCTTGTACGCCAACGCGGCAGCGGTGCCGAATATTCTACAAACGAATGAGTGTTGGACGAAGGCTAATAATACGCTCGACTTACAGGCCTTGGTCGATCTATTTCCCTGTTCAACCGAGAGCTCTCGTGGAACGACGCTTGGCACTCACCCTGTAAGTGCGCCACAATGAGCAGACAACCCAGCCGTGTGTACACAAACACGCACGACGATCCCGTGAAATTCACCATCCCCGCCGCCTCCAGCGTCCGCGCCGACACCGTCAAGTACTGCTCCACGAGCGCTCCGTACCGCTGCTCCCCCGTCGCCACGTCGAGCTCCACGAGGTCGGCGATGGCGTGCCCCGCGATGCGCGGAGTCGAGCTCGGGTTGACGAACTGCGCGGTGTCGTTGTCCATGTGCCGCAGCGTCTCCTCGATCGCTGCGCGCGCTGTGGCCGCACGGTCTGCGGCGGTGCCAGCGACTTTGTAGTCCTGCGATAGAATAGACAGGCGACGTCAGACCGTGCCCTCTGTTCGAAAACGGGCACGACTCACCCAGCTCGAGGGAGGGACAGCGGAACCGACCACTGCACATATAGCGAGCACGAGAAGGGTATGCATGGGCCGGGTATAAAACGCGAAGGGGAGCCTCGGGTCGTGTTCTCGCACCATTATATGTTCCAGATCGTCGCATCAGCGCATGCCGACAAGGGATTATTAAGGGTGACATATCTGATGGCGGGAGGTCGGGCGGATCAGGGGCGGATATTATTAGAGGTCCTGAGCGTCGCAGGCAACTTGCAGCGTCGAAGGGCGTAGGACGGACCGCAGGAACGTTAACAGAGCGGCGACACAGGAAAAATATTCACCGAGTTTGGGCTGGTTTAACCGTTTCCTGCCGCGCTGAGGCCCTGCGGCAACTTTGAAGCAATATTGAAGACCATGTCATCCATGGCGGGCTCACGACGGCAGACCGCCCGAATATACGGCGGTGTATTCGGCCTTTTCTGCGGAACGAAGTAAAGGAAAACGAGAGCTCTCGAGGCCTTCGTGTTTCAGCAACAGCACCCTCGTCTGTGTCAGATCAAGCGAAAATCATGATAAATGCGCAGATCAACATACAACAAAAGAAGCCTTTTTCCTTCAATTAGGACCCGAGCTCGTTGCGAACAAGCTGAGCTGAATAATACGGAACCTTTTCTTCGAATTTGATCCGCGAGATGGGTCAGCAATTTGTTGCTTACGGGTATGGGATGCCTCCAAAAATGACCACCTACAGTGCCCGAGAAACTCGGATAAAAGATGAGTCGAAGAATGCAAATCGCTGCACTCGCTTCGAACGAGGGGACAGACTTTGTCTGCAGCGTTTTCTGGGCCAAGCGGATTTCTATAACCTTGATATTAATACTGCGGCGGACTTTTAGGCTTGGGGGACAGCGAGTGCGCCGGTGTACGTAGACTGTTGGAAAGAATGTGTAGAAAGAATGCCGACGTACACCTTGCAGTCCATGCTACGATCCACCGACCCTGAACGTAGCGCAATGGGCAGAAAGAAATTGTTTCCATGGTCATTTTTCCGAGCCATCGACTGGCAACATCTTAATCGTCATCTTCTTAATCGTCATCTTCCTCGCAAGTACTCCCACTGTCCGACCCACTCTGACTAGTAGTCGTCCTCTCGCTTCCATCCTTCTCCATCCGCGTCCCGGCCTGCCGGCGCCTCCCCTTCCCAGCTGCGCCGAGGTCGGGGGCGGCGAAAAACTGAGGCGCGTTCTTCGCCAGCTCCGTCGCCTTTGGCGCGTCGAGCTGCGCGAGTTCGTTGAGGGGGAATGATTGTGTCAGGACTGGGTGAGCTGGATATTCCATTCATCAGGGAGAAATGGACGGAAGCAGAAAACATACACCAAGTTATGACCGCCATCCCGCTCTCCGCATCGCGCGTGGTGCCCATCTTGAAGCCGTGGGGCTACGGTATAGTGGGCAGTACGCGTGTAAGTAACCGAGACTGCATCGGATGAGAGAGGACTAGTGGCACCGCACGCACCTTAAACTGCCCGACATACGCCTCCCCGTTAGCGCTCGCCTCGCGCATCACCTGCGGGAACTTGAGCGGGTCGAGCAGGAGGAGCGCGCGGCCCGTGGGGTCCCAGCGGAGGACGCCGGCGTGTTCGGGGAGTGGGGAGGCGGCGATGCTGCGAGGGATAGTCATTGACAATGGTCAGAATCGAGCGTTTCGGCATGCGACGTACGAGAACAGGGCAGTGAGGAAGGTCGCTGGCGCTGGCGCGGGCGGGGGAGATTCGAGTTTGAGTTTGAGGCGCAGGGCCATGGCCAATTCGGGCTCGGAATCTGGCTCGGGCAGGTTTAACGCCGGGGGAGACGGTTCTCGCTTTGCCGCCTTGCGGCGCGGTACTCGTCTACGACTAGAATCCGCTTGGTGGCTCCGGTTGGTGGCACCCGTCCTGGCTCGCACATCCTGTAGATTGGCGGCAGCCATGTCGTCGCGCGTCAGCGTCGCGAGGTCTCGCAGCATGAAGCCTTTGCGACGGAACACGACGTGAGCTGTAGTAGACCCATATATATATGAGGATGAGAACCGCGTCGTGCCAGGACGACGCACAAAAGACTATTTTCTCAGCGGATTCAAACAAATTGGCCTTGCCGCCACCGTTCCTGGACCGGGTCTGCAGACCCGATCTGCGGCGGTGGAAGCCGTAGCGCTACATGCACTCGAGTCAACTTGCTGCTGGTGAGTAGGAAGGAGAAGGAGCGACGCGCCTCGGTGAGCTTGACGAACCGCTCCGGCTGAAACCCCCGCCGAAGCACCTCGCTGGCGAACGCCGATGGGCGCAGCACGAGGATATACGGACCCTCAATCTCTGTCCCGGACTGCACCCAGCGGACAATCTCGCTGTTGGCAGGGTCTACGAGCACACTTTTTTGTCTGTCGTTCAGCGCGCAGGGCAGGGAAGGGGAGACGGGTGAATGGGCACGCACGCGTACAGGCTTCCCAGGAACGGGGAACGGAAAGTCACCGTCGTCGTCAGCAGCCCCGCGCCCTCATCCTCCGCCGTATCCACCCTTGCGCGCTTTCCGATCGGGATATCCCAGTAATCGGACTCGTCCGAGTCCGAGTTGTCGACGTTCTTCGTGCGTTTTGCGGAGGGAGGAGCGGGTTCTGGAGGAGGCGCTACGCTGATGACGTTGGGAGCCATGCTGCGGTCGAGAGAGACTACACAGAGCGGGCGCTGGAGGAGGAGGAGGAGGGTTGATGTGACTGCGTGTGACACCCTATTTGGGACGCTCACTGGAACTCTTCCTGTACACATCTCTACGCGGTATAGATACGCCTTACACCTATGCACCAGTACAACAAGCCAAAACATTACCTACGATCCTACCCTTCCTCGTCTGAGCTATCGCTCTCACTCTCTTCCTCTTCCTCCCGCTTCGCCCCTCTTTCACTCTCTTCCTCCTCCTCCTCCTCCTCCTCCTCCTCCTGCTTCACCCCTACACGGGCCGTAGTCACAGCTAGCTCCGCAGCGCCCTCCGCATCCAGCTTCGCAAGGTCCGAAAGCGGGAAGGTACGCGTGAGCGCTGGGTGGACTGTACGTGTATATTTAGACTTGTGTGAGCCGAGCCAAGGGGCAGAATCCGCTATACGCACCCCAACTCATAACCGCCCTTCCACTGAACCTCACCGCACCCATCTTGAACCCATGCGGCTGGAAGTTCCTTCGGTATGCTGCAGCCACGAGTCACGACGAGGCACACGCACCTTGAAGTGCCCGGAATACGCCTGCCCGCCGACCTCAGCCATCACCTTTGGGAACGCGATCGGGTCGAGAAGGAGGAGGGCGCGGCCCGCGGGGTCCCAGCGGAGCGTGGCTGCGTGGGCAGGGGACGGAGAGGCGGCGATCCTGGGCGAGCGGTGAGCAGGCTGAACGGAACGGAGGCAAAAAAGGGGAGGCGACGAACCAGAATAGCGCGGTCAGGAAGTTGGTGTTGGGCGCTGGTGGCGAAGGCGGTTCGGGGTCAAAAAGTAGTTGGGAGGGAAGCAGAGGCGGCGTAGGGGAGACGGCAGAGAGGGACGACTCGGAATCCGATGCAGAGCCCGGGCCTGAATCGGAATCCGAATCCACGCGCGGGGTAGCGGCGCGCTTCTTGCCACGCACTCGTGTACGGTAGGTCCCATTCAAGTCCCTGCGTATCCCGCCAAGCTTCATGTGCGGCTTGAGCCCGCTCTTGTTCGCCTCCTGCATGTCGTCCCGGGTCATCGTTGCGAGGGCGTCGAGCGTGAACCCTTTGCCGAGAAACACCGCGTGCGCTGACTGGTATGAGAATACGGAACGAGCCGTCGGCGACGATGACGACGCACAGAACAGGATCTTCTCCGCGTGCTCAATGGCGAACTTGCCCTGGCCTTTCGTTGGGCGCGGGCCGAACTTTTGGCGATGGAAGCAGTAGCGCTGGGTGAAGTGAAGTGAGCGACTTCAGAGGCAGGCGAGAACGACTGCAGCGCACCTCCGTAATCTTTAAGAACCGCTTCGTCGTCTCATGCTGGAACCCTTTGAAAAGGACGTTTTTGACAAAGTCGGCTGGTCTTAGCATGACAATGTACGGGCCCTTCATCTCGGGCCCAGAGGGCACCCAGCGGATGATATTGTAGTTGTCCGGGTCCTTGAGCACGCTGGTTCATGTTGAAATCCGGAGGGCCCAAGGAGGGCAGCGGAAGGGGCACGAGCAGCACCAGTAGTTCGATGTAGAGCTAGTACTACTACAGTGGTTAAATACTAGGCTATTAAATATGCTGTTCATCGGGAGCTGGGCGATGCGTCTCGGACCGCGCCTCGGGACTCGGCGCTACTCGACGTTCGCTCTCTAACTCAATATTCAACACTCCCCCTCGAACTCGAGTCGGGCCGATTTTCCGAAGTTCGCGGTCGTGCGCGTCGCTTGTCGGCTGTGTTGGACATCGGAGTTGTCAATGTGGACGGGGAATAACACGTTCGCGATGGCGTCGCGTGTGGAGCGGAATTGGATGCTGTTGGGGGATTCGGGGACTGTACGATGGAAATAAAACCTTTCGTTGAATAGGTTCCGGGCTTCGCGTACATGCGCGTGCGTGGTCCAAGAACGATGTTGTCCTCCGAGATCGCGCTGGTAATATCGTGCGGCGCCCTTGATGGCGGGGTCGATTGTTCTGGAGTTGTGTTCCGCGAACTCGTCGATGTAAGCGTGCTCAACGTGCTGAGAGACGGAGCGCGGGATACAGACTGCGCGGGGCGCTGTTCGGTGGCCGATGGCGGCGCGTCGTGGCGCGGTGCCGAATGGGATTCGTCGCCTGTTAGTGGAAACCAAGATACTCTACGCGGTCGGGACGCGGAGCGGGCGGCGGTGTGCGGAGCTGGCGCAACTTGGCGCGATTGGAGCTCGCTGTCACTGGTTCCCTCCCCCTCGAGCGAAAGCGCGTCACCTCGCGATGTTTGCGAGACCGATAACTCCTCCATCCACTCCCTCGATAACACCGTCACGTTGCCGAAGGCGTAAACGTCGCCGATGTTACGGCAGATCGCCAGTTGCTCCCCAGACTGCGAGCGAATATCCGCGTCTAGCGAGTCGGATGGGAATGAGATCGTGTAGCCGGCGCGGTGGAGTTTTCGGAGGGAAATAAAATTATGTGGGGAGGAGGGGACGTAGAGGGTTTTGAGGAGGGTAACCGTGGTGCGTTTGGAGTTCACGCAAAACTGTATGCGGGCTGTTCCGGAGCCGACGGCAAGTCGCGAACCGGTGCCGATGCGAAAGGTGGGGTCTAGCGGGCTGTACGACTCGAGAATATCTCTATCGTTTGTAACGTGGGTCGTCGCCGTGCTGCCTAGAAGCCAAGATGTGTGCGAGAGTTGCGGGCGCGTCGTGTAGACCGCCATGAATGCTAGATCCGAAATATGCGCGGTGTCGTGATCTGCGGTTGTGTGGGGCTCGTGCTCCCCCTGGGCGCGTTCGGCGTCTCTATTTACGCGTCCGCGGCGCGGAGTCTGCGCCCGCTGGCGCTCGGCAACGCTGCCGACTTGCGGAACGCGATTGGCGATGCCGGTCGCCGCGCCTCGGGTACAACCCCGGCTGCTGGCGGTATCCGGGCTATGCGCCGGGTTCCCTTTTGCTCGGGCGGGACTCTGATCGTCCCCGGCAAGGCATGGGTGTGGCCGGTGAGGTGTGCCGCTCTCGGGAGCGCAAAATCCTCTGCGGGTTTCCCGCCGCGGCGCGTTCTCTCGCGCGCGGCTCGGGATGCTGTCCGATGTACTCCGCGCCCGGCGCGACGGAGAATTCTCAACGTCTAGCGCGGCAGCTGGAGGTGTTGGACGGGTTCCGCGCTTGTCTCCGGGGGTGTGTGGTCGACAGCGGCGTGAAGGGGTTGTGGATCGGGAGCCCGGGGCGATGCCCGATGTTGCCTGTCCGAGGGACTGCGCGCAACTGCGGCGGCGCTCGTCAGCGGCGGATGGCTGGGCCGAGGGTGTTACAGGGTCGTTGAAACTCGCGCATAGGCGTCGTTCCGGCGGGCCGTGGGGCAATCCCGAGGGTGTGCGCGCGGGTGATGGTGGAAGAACCGGCGCGAGGGTGAACATACTCTGCATCGCGCTCTCCTGGACCTCAACAAGGCTCGACTTGAGGGGTGTCTCCGCGGGCGTCCGTCTTGGGAGCTGGTTAACGTCGGAGTAGGAGGGTAGCAGAGGATCGAGAGCTATGCGGGTGAGCTCGGCGGGCATGGGCTCATAACCTGTTGAAATCCGGAGGGCCCAAGGAGGGCAGCGGAAGGGGCACGAGCAGCACCAGTAGTTCGATGTAGAGCTAGTACTACTACAGTGGTTAAATACTAGGCTATTAAATATGCTGTTCATCGGGAGCTGGGCGATGCGTCTCGGACCGCGCCTCGGGACTCGGCGCTACTCGACGTTCGCTCTCTAACTCAATATTCAACAGTTCAGTGGGTGAGGATTCAAGCTTGGCGGAAAAAGCGCGATAGCACGCACGCGTAGAGGTTTGCGAGGAACGGCGAGCGGAACACCTCCCCCGCAGTGTTGACTGCTGTCGTCGGGGACATCTCCTCCGTTTTGCCCTTTCCTGGCGCCACGCGCTTGGCTGCAGGGCGGTAATCCGACTCCTCGTCGCTCTCAGGGATGGTTCGACGTCGTTTTGCGGAGCCAGTTGGGAGATAGGCGTCGTATGCGGCGAAGGTGCGCGTTGAGGAGGTCATAGGCTGGTCCGGGACGAGATATCGGCGGTCGCCTGGCTGCGTCGCAGTGGTTTGCGGAAAGGAGCGTTGATGCGTGGCGGCATGGGAGAAAATCAGACCCGCGTTCTTCCGCTCCACGACGACGACGACGACGACGACGACGACGACGACGCGGAAAAACAGCGAACGAACCGCTAAGCGTCCCAGCGCAGAGCTACGCCTACTCTAGAACGCTCACCAACGTCAAGCCACTCATCCGTCAGCAATGGATCAGCCCGCGAAAACCCGACAAGCTGTCTCGCCTCTGTTTCTACGGGCCACCTGTTCATATATCTCCAACACCGCGCGCAAAGCAACCAGGGACGCTAATACTCTGATTACGGGGTAATTCCGCGGACGCTGAGCGGCGCAATTTGGGTCAGCCGGGAACAAATGCAAGATGCCCAACTGATTCTCATCCGAATCCAGTGTCCTCTGCAGCTTGCATCTCGTCTACCATGGCTCCAGGACTCTCCCCGCACGCTGTGGCTTCTCTCTGCCCTGAAACGGACCTGCTTGATGAGGAACTGACCGACGAAGAGGTCGTAGGCGCGGGGTCGTCGTTGGTGTGCACGTACGAGGAAGGGGCGGGTAGATGCACGTACCCCATAACAGTCGTGAGGCGTACACGTTCCCTCCTCGCCGTTCCCTCTCACAGACTCGCAGCTCGGCACCGCGTTCTCCAATAACAACGACTGCCCGCCACCGGCGCTAATCGTCGGAGCGAACGTCGGGTAGGCAGCTAGTCGCCTTTCCTGAGACGTACTGACCTCCCCTCCCAGGGACGGCGCTAACTCCGGCCCCGACACCAATACCCCGTTCATCGGCCCATTCACATTCACAACCACCACGACGTTCGACCCAACCGTCAGACCAGATCCTTTCCCGAGCCTCTCGTTGACGCCGGATACTGGTTCTGCAACGCCAGAGGCTGCTTCTGCCACCCCTGGCACCGGGCTCGCCACTTGGACCACGGTACACGACGGAGCGTCAGTCGTCATCATCGATTTCTCTTCAAGCGCTTCGTCGGTTTCTTCATCTCGAAGGTACGCCTCTCGCTCATCCACCAACCCCTTCTTAGACGCCTTCAGCCCTCCGATAATCACAACCAACAGCCCTCCGCCTTTCCAAACCCGCGCCTCCCGGTATGCCTCTACCTTCTACGTGACCACCTAACCTAACCACAACCACCCAGCTCATCCCCCTCCCCCGCCCTCCTTATCGGCACCATCCTCGGCGCAATGGCTCTAATCACGGCCCTCGCCATCGCCATCACCCTCTGCCGGCGGTACACCAAGCAGCGCGGGCGCGGGCGCGGGAGCGACGTCGCCTTCACCGAGTCCCCCTCTCTCAGTCGCGATCGGTCCCGGTCCGCGCGCACCGGCAAAATGCGCAGCCTGAACGCGTACGACGGGCACGCGGACGCGCTGAGCTGGACGACGGTCGACGCGGCGCGGTCGAGCACGGCGTATACGTACATGGACTCTTACGCGCGGAGTGTCGACGTCGACGTCAACGCGACTCCGGGCAACTCGTACTCGAACCCGCAATCGGAGATACCGCCGTCCTACCTCGACGCACGTTCGCCCGAAGGGAGCTTGTGGCTGCATCCGTACGCCGCCGTCCAGGGGATTCAGATATCGATGGGGCCGAGCGCGGACGTGTCGAAGGTCGGGCTGAATCTGCAGGGGCCGGAGTACTTTGGGTACGGCGTTGGAGTCGGGTGGCCTGCGGAGAAAGCTGGGAGCCTCCCGCAGCCACAGTAAGCAAATGTCGTTCTCGTAACTTGGCTTGCGCGACTCGGACCGTACGCGTCGAATCCAAGTATGGATTTCCCCTCGCGCTCCAACTGTGTGAGATGAGAAAATATTACCCGTCGACTATATTATACGCTGGTCTGACGCGCTTTATTGCTGATTTCAAATTTGTTGTCGGGAGGAAAGTTTTTGAAAACATTTTGGGTGGGCGGGGCTGGAACCCGAGCCTGGGAATCAAAGATCAATTTTCCCATCACGGGGTTCGATTCCCGCCCAGCTAAATTGTTTCCAACAAAGTCCAATCCGACAACAAATTTGAAATCAGCAATAAAGACAACAGAGGGAAAATAGAGGAGGAAAACGAAAGAGGATCCAACGGTCCTGTCAATCAGGTCGGCTGGGTCGAACCAGGTCGCCCCGCTCTGGCACTAGCCCGGGTCCGAAATTTGCAAACCATCATATGCATTCTTGCAGGACTAGTAATCTCTCATTTCAATCAACTTTGAGCACAACTTTCTTTATAGAGTATGCAGCCGCTACCCGCTACACCTCTCCCCTCCCCGAGTCCTTCCGACAGTTCCTAGACACAGATCTACAACCCCAATCAATACATCATCGCCCAATATAAAAGGAAAACCAAGCCGTAGGGGTAGCACGGTCCGCTGCAGCACTGGCAGTCCTTGCTCCCGGTGTCGCCGCACCAGCTGCCGGCGCCTCTGCAGAAGGTCGCGGCCGCGGCTTCGAGGGTGCTGGCGCCCTTGAATTCGATTTGGAGCGGCGCCTGGTTCTGGACTTGGCGTTCAAGTTTGTGAAGGACAGGCTCGCAGTGGAGCTCATGAACGTCGACGGGGATGGCCATGGCGGCGGCAGCGGCGACGGTGAAGAGTGCGGCGAGGGTGGTGAGGAAGTGCATTTTTTCTGCTGAGTACTTGTGCTTGTAGAAACGGCGGTGGAGCTGGTTCTGAGGATGTAAGTAGGCTGAGGAGGGGTGGTCTTTATACGCACTCGAGAGAAATTTATTCGGGTTGAGGGAGGTCTTCTCATTCGGGTGGACGTAAATTTCTTGTTACGATCCAGGCCGAGTTGAAGCAGCCTTGTCGTTGGTGTAGAGTACCCTGCCAGCCAGCTGAAGGCGCGGCTCCTTACTAGAGCTTTCGTCGATGGTGCTGTCTGCCGACTACGTGCGAGGATCCTAGACATGTATGGATCCAGGGCAAAACGGCGACTTTTAGGCCCTTGAATCAAAGATGAGACAGTCTAAGGCAGGACTTTAAAGGCCGCGGCTGGTCACAGGAACCCAGCAACGGTACTGTAGTATTTCATTCAATCCCAATGACCTTGAGGCGTGTGACATCAAGGGGGGTTCAACTTCGAAAGTGAGCATATGGGCCGAACTTCTAAACTTCCGGCTCCTGGACCCCTCCCTCATGCCATATCGGGCATCAATTTCATTTGTTTTACCAGCAGCAATTACTGCAGGTTTGGGAATGTGTAGTCAGCTACCAACTTCCTGATTTGGCAATTTGATATCCATCAAATCTATCAATCTTAGTGCTCTTAGTTCCACTGGCCAAAAGCAAACTATACATCCCAATTGCAATCAGCGGAGTAGCCTTTTCAATCAGTTGGATCAGAGGACCACCTGCGGCCGCAGATTGCCACCGGCGGCTGTTGGTCCTAGGTGGTCACCAGTGCCTGCCTTTGTCCTGTCAATAACCACCGGCGGCCGCCGACGACCTTGTGCCCTCCGGGTATATTACTCGGGTCTGTGTCTGGGTCCGGGCAGTGAGTCACCTGTAGTTACCACTCTGGACCAGGCAATAAATACTGGAGCGGTCAATCTGCCATTCCCACAACAAGATCCAAACATGACCATTTGCGCTGGTAGGCACCCACCGCCGAGCGGAAAACCCCTTTCTGACCAATTTCAGTCAATGTACCTGTGAGCCAAACGAAGCTGGTTGTATGTGCCTGTGGGATGCAATTCATTCACAATGATGACACCGACCTGAGTGGGCAGGAATGTGAGGGCTATGGCAGGGGATGCGGACTCAGGTGGAGTACACCTGGTAGTTACACGGTCGAAAAATGCAGCAGTCACAGCAATAATAATTAAACTGGTCCGTGTGTAAAATTTTCCGTTGGTCGGCGGAGCATTTATTTAAATTTTTCCGTGCTTCCACGGCATATAGAAATTTAAACTTCCCCCTCAATCCTTGGGGAGCAGCAAACATTGCTGAAGCACACCCCATAAGTTTAAGTTCAAAGGTTATATAAGTCCCAGACAAACCTATTTACAGGACAGGATAAGTACACTAGCAAGGGGGGCGTCTAATATAGCAAGCTTCAAGTCAGCCCTCCAGTTATATAGCATAAACAATGCTCCAGTGCTTGGGGAGGACATTAGGGTGCAGTTTGTAAATATTTTCGCGAGTTAAAAACGTGTGGATTATCTGAGCCATTAACAACAGGGTTTCAAAACAGTTTTGAAATATGTGATGTGATCATCAAAATTTGATGATGGCTAAATTTCGTTCCAACCGAAGGGTCTGGGATCTCTCAGGCTAGCCCAAAGATCAGCCTGGGCTCTTCATTGGAGCTATACTACAGTTTGAACGCCAGGATGGGTCAAGATTGAGATACCGAATGTATTCTGGACAAGTGCTTAGGGATGATGGTCCCTTAGAGCCCGTTCGGACACCAAGTGGTCCAAGTCGTACCTACCGCATTTAGTAATTCTCACTTGAGTCCAGTTCTCGGGTAAACTCGACTGACAGATGTGACAGACTGCCATGCCGACAAGTTGCGGATTGGCGCATCAACATCCCCCGACGGCTCTAAACGTCGCCGCCCCCAATTTTCCCATCACGCTGCTCCCATCGTGGCGCCCAGCAACAAGGCCGAGATCCTTTCTTACTTGCCTGAAGTAGTTTGAGGTCTAGTCTCGCTGGAATGGTTGGAGAAGTGTGGTGCGCCAAAGGGCGGGAGATAAGCGGAAGGCGGGTGCGCATACGGCGCGAACAGCGAGGCGCGACGGTGCGCGGGTCCGCATTGTTGGGTCAATGACAGACAGTCACAAGAATGTGATAAATATGCAAATGTTTGGATCCAAGTGAGAATTACTCCAAGTGAGAATTACTAAATGCGGTAGGTACGACTTGGCGTCCGAACAGGCTCTTACCTCCCCGGTTTATAAACCAAGCATTCTGGCCAAACTTCAAAAAACCGGGTTTGTAAACCGGTGTTTATAAACCGGTTTGCAAACTAGAGTTAAACACTGCACCCTAGAGGACATCAAAGCACTTTCCCTGTCAAAACAGGCCGGCAGCCATTGTTCCCGTACATCACCTTGCTTTGGTGTCCCCCACCTTGGAAAATAGTCATGTGATTATGTGCACTTTCCCACCCTGGCATGCACCCAGGTCTGTAGAACCTATTATTCCATCACCAGCCCACAGCCACAGCTCCCGTTGTTGTGAGGAATTTATTGATCCCTCCGTGGTCTTCAGGAAGTGACTTTATTCGTGAAGATTCACGTTGAGTTCGGGGAAGCAGGGAGAGTGTAGTTGAAGGGGTTTATGAGAATTTGATGGGGGTTGGAATATAAGGTTTCGGAGGTCGGGGCGCGGTACTTGTGTAAATTCGGTCGGTTCCACGTCGGGTGGAAATTCAGTTGTCTCTCGGTAACTCGGTATTCGGCAGTATCTCGGTAGTCAGCGGAATTCTCTTTAATTCAGCTGTATCGGTAATCGGTAATCTCATTAATCTCGACTTGTCTCGGTAAATTCTCGGTGTTCTCGGTAATACTTCAAGTGTTGAAAGTATCGGCTTAGACTCTGTTGGGTTAGCACTTTCAACGGTATCAGTCTTAATAATTGGTCAGACACTCAGTGGACTCAGAGACTTGTCGGAAGTCAATAGGACAGCAAAGTGTTTAGTAGGGATGACTAGTTCTGATTGCAACTAGGAAGACAACAGAAGATCAAGCTGAGCTTGAGAGGGGAAGTTAATCACTACTCTGGTGGCTACCTGCCGGCCTTATATACTAGTACCGTGAGAACCTCCTTCCTAATCTATCCGGCTTCTTCTTGACTTAGCTTGACTAAAGCTGACTATTTCTGATTGCTGTTGACTTGTTTTGATTTGTGTTGAATCAATTGCAGTCACAATCAGTCAGATCAAGTCTTTCGTAGTCGGATGTGCTGTCAACCCAAACTGACTTCCCTTGACTCTAGATGAGTATTTATACCTAATCTGGCTGTGTTGCTTGCTGAAGCACTACAAGCTTGAGAATGTCTTTTTGGGTACATTATTCCTCTTACAACACCGTCATGTGAGCTTTCCCACCCTGGCATACACCCAGGTCTGTAGAACCTATTATTCCATCACCAGCCCACAGCCACCCTTCCCATCATGTGAGCTTTCCCACCCGCCATACCAGGTCTGTATAAGCTCTTATTCCATCACTGCTTTATTGTGCAATTTCACTGTATGTGCAAGTTGACACATCCCACGGAAAATTTGTCACTGTGTCACCATCATTACCTTAACAATATACAGGATATTCTAGTTTGTCTGTTTTGTACAGAAAAGTTCTCATCAAACTAAATCACAGTACATGCAGAAGCGACTATTGGTTGGGTGCCCATTTGATACAGAGTGGAATGGAAGCATTGGCCATTTGTTTTTCCTAACACACTAACCAATAAAAAGGATGCTGATCCTGACGTTGCCTGCTCTAGCGTCCATCAAATCTTAACATAAAAAACAGAGACCTGTGTTGCAATATCTGTCAACCATGCCTGATTTTTATTCCTGAAGTCATCGGTATTGCATCACCTATTGCAAGGGAGGCATCTGCTGACAGCATGCTGAAAAATATGCCGGGGAGATAGCGCTTCCAAAGAATTGCCCCATAAAACCCTGAGCAATATCCAATCGGCGCGCGGATGTTGTCATCACTTCTTGAGCAACAACATCATCACCGTTTGGCGGTAAGTTGCCCGGGCTTGGTAAGGCTTCAACATCAGATAAAAAAACTGCGCATTCTGCGCCGACCATCACCCTTCTCAGCCGGAGCAGGGAATAGGTGGTGCACTGAGGCACAAGGCCCCGCAGGACGCTGAAACTGAAAGTAAAACCGGAGGCTGATCCGAAGAAGCCTGCGATTCGACAAAGTTGACCTTGGGCAGCGACTCGCACACAATTCGGACCCGCGGTGTGCGTTGAGCCGACCTGAGAAACGAAGGATGGTGTCGAGGGCAGTTCTAACGATGTTGCCCGAGAAGCCAGGACTGGTGGAAGAACTTAATCTTCCAAAATAGAGGCTTCATGAAATTCATTTGGCGTTCTGTCAACACGTCCGCCCGCCTCGGCCGATCGGCATCTCCATGTTTGCTACCGCTTCCTCGCGAGTGGATGTTCCGCCGCAACTTCCGCCACCCCGGCGCCTCACTCTTACGCACCGCAGGCGCCGCTCGCGTAGTGTTGTGCTCGAGGTGTTGGACGGTCTTGTTCTGGGCTTTAATATGCGACGGGAATACAGCTGCCGTCGCCGCCTGGCAGCAGCGCCCTTCACAGCACCGGTTCAGAAGGATAAACCAGGATTTTTCCGAATTTTACAGCCGATAAGGCGGCGTAAAGCAACAAATATCCTGTTCTGGATACTTTTGGGGGGGCAAATATCCTTCAAAAAAAAAATGGGGATCATTTCCAGCCAAAAGCCGCCTGTTTTTGTAACATTTTCTTCCAAATATGATTTATGGTAAACTTGTTGGACCTTTCCCCACTTCGGCATTGAGCCGGGGCAAACATAGAGTAGTGTATGATTTATGATAGTTCCCGGATAGTCTTTCTAAAAAGGGTCTGATTTTTGGCAGGAAACAGTTTGCTCATTTTTGGAAAAATTATTCACACTGCGGATTCAGAAATAAAAAGAGGCCATTTTTAAGATTTTTACAGCTGGTATAATGGTCTGAAAACTGGAGGGATTTTTTCAACCCGGAAGGTCAGGGTATGATTGAGCATTTTTCTGTATAATTGGATTTTCTTTGCGGAAACCTCCATTATACCTGGTCCTTCTAGATTGAAAAAAAATACTTCCATTTTTTGTACCATTATACCAATTGCCAATTGTAAAAATCTTCATTTATTTCTGAATCCGCAGTGTGATTCCGCAGCAAAAACACACCAAAAAATTCAAATTTTTTTTTTCTTTTCTTTTTATTGGACCGAGGAAAAATCTCAATTTTAGTCCCCATTATCTGCCACCAAAAAAATCTCCGGTTATCTTTCTGAACCGGCGTAGTGCTTAAAATGGCATTGACATCCGCCGCGTACCCATTGCCGAAGGTCCTCTCTTTTGTCAATGGTGGGGGTGTTGATGCGCGCTAGGCAGTTCGGGGCAGATGTGCGGTCATACCGACGCGTTTTGCGTATCGAAGAGATGGGCTGTGCACGATCACGTGCACATGAGCGTGGCGACCATCTCGTGGTAATCAGCCCGGAAAGATCACCTCGAGAGAAAGGGCGCGGGAAAGGCCTAGGTGCTGCTGCATGTGAAGCGACGGCCGCGACGCTACACAATGCGGGGAGGAGCGCGCCGGAGAAAGAAATGCACTTTGCTGCCGTCGTGGACGAATACTGTACTATTTCATTCAATCCGTAGGTCACAGGTCACAGGCCATATTTTTTCCAAATTTTTGGCAGGTGTCACGGCCGTTCCGAGGTATTTACGAATGGTTTCGGACAGTGCCAAGGGACCTTTGTTTTTCCGGAAATTCTTGGTTGTCTATACCGGTAAATTATTTCTAAATAAAGCCACACTTTCGAGGCAATCTATGGACGACCACTGGCAGGTCGTGAGATACATCAAGGTGCTGAGCGGTCAGAACAGTGGTCTATTAACACTGTTGCACGTCAAAATAATATATAAATGTTGCGCCAAAGTCTGCCAAAAATCGAGCAGTATACATATGTTCACCGCGTCTACAGCACTCAGGCCCTCTTGGGTGCGGGCGTTACGAAAATTTTGGCCCGTCACGGCCGCAATCGGCGCTTTACGAGCGGCGAATTTCGTAGCCGATGTCACACGGTCAAAGGTCATTCGAATTGATTGGAATACTACAGTACGATGCCAAAGATGACACTTTCCGCCGTGGACTTCGGAACATTCACAAACAGAACATAGTGATGGTGTGTATTTGGTGCCCGTTTTTGCCCACCAGTGCTGACCTAAATCTCTGAGTCATCGGGTCTAGACCATCACGGCTGCGGAACTGCGGACCGGTATCCTCCGCCCACGACGTAACATGAGCTCCGCACTGGCGCCCAATAAACGCAAAGCACTGAATGCATGCGCACTTACCTCCCAACTCCAAAAGAGACACCGACACAATTCCGAGCTCCAACACCGGGCTTCAACATCCTCACAAACAATACCAACATTATCTCCAGGTAAACGACTGCCGTTTCCCTGCAAAGCCATCCACGATTTCACTAGGCCGATTCGAATATAAAATGGAGCCCTTTTTAGATTTAAATGCTGTAAGTAATGGTACAATTATGGGCAGCACTTCTGTACGCCCATACTGTAGTATTACGGGGTTAAGTTTGTGTAATGCGTAAGAGCCCGAACAAAAGACCTCGGAAAAGTTTGCCTAAATTCAAAAGAATTTTTTTCGGCCTTCTCGGACTCACAAAAATTGTAAATAACTGAACTTAACCCCGTAATACTACAGTAATCCAAATAAATAACGGCCCTAGATTATACCCACATTGGCTGGAAATACAGTCAGAGAACGTGGTTTGTTAAAGAAATAAATCGTGGTCTGTGAAAATGGATGACACACCCTGATTTAGGCCTATTTCTGACACAAAAAAAGCAAGAAATATGGGGCCCATATTGTTGGTGAAAAAGGCCGCCAAAATTGGTACCACTATATCTTTTTTCCCACAAATAATATCCGTTTGTTTCTTTCTTTCTTTCTTTTTTTTTTTTTTTTTTTTTTTTTTTTTTCTCTTTTTCAGTTCTCTGGCAAAAGTGATGACCCTCAAGCTGGTTGCAGTATCTCTGATGATCAATTGCAAAGTTGTCACTTGAGGTCTGTCAAGTTGCCACTCCAAAGACACAAAGATGCATCTTTGAAAGTTGTAGCTCAGCTACAACCTGTCGGTGAAGGTTGGAAAATGGATGACTTGCTGCAGGAAAAGTTGCAACTTTTCAAAAAGTTGTCAACAATCTTTATTGAACACTATATCGCCCATAGGGCCACGAGGGTGGTGGCCGCAGTGAGGCAGTGCATTTTTCTGCTGAGTACTTGTGCTTGTAGAACGGCGGTGGAGCTGGTTCTGTATGGGGCCACACCAATCTACTCCCGGGCCCAGCTCAACCACCGTGGAGGACGATCGAGCGTCACGTAAGCGCCGCGCAGTCTCGGACGCGGACAGTGGTGCGGGAATGGCGGGTGGTGCGGGAAATGCAGTAGCGGGATCCGGTCTCCGCCCGTCAACGTGGCAATGGAAGGACTCAAAACGGAAGAAGGGGGAGGACTACCCTGTCCCGCTGACCAGTAGATAATATTGTGGTCGAATAGTTATGCAACATTACTTCATTGGTGGCGGATTTACAGCGCAAAGCATTTGGCGGTGTCAAGGGTGTCAGCTGCTGAGTCCTACTCCTACTGTGTGTATCACGGGTTCAAGGTATATTGTATTGGGTACTATGAAATAGTACTCAGTACTACTCAGTAGGACTGGCCGAGTCCTAGTCCTACTAAAGTTGTCATTACTCACTCCTTCCTTGTCCGTCAAGGGTGTCAGGGAGGTGCACAAGGGTGTCAGGGAGGTGGGCAACTGCCCAATGTGGGCAGCCACGCCTGGCTGATGATTTGACAACAGGATCATGGTGAGGGCTTTGTGGTGCGAGTGTGCCGGGACAAACAAATAGTGGCGCATTTTGGAGGCAACCTGAACTGGTGGGCAGGGCAATTTGTGTGAAGCATCAGCTTGTGCCTGCATCCACTCAAGGCACGTTGAACTGAATGCTGTGAACAGCGTGCGCAGACGCAGTGGTTCTCGAGTGTGCGTGGAACAGTGGGAGCCGGAGCCTGGCGGGGTGATGTGTCACAACTGAGTTCAAAAGGTAAGCAGATTAGACAAATGTGCATCATCCCGCACGGTGGTTGGCCTCAGCGAGGGCTAGGATAAAATTCCCGCATGATGCCGCATGTGCGGGACCCGTGCGGGAACTCACCTTGTGGCGGTTGAGCTGTACAAAGCCTTGAGCGGGGAGTTGTGCTGTGCAGTCAATAATGCTCTAGAGTGCTCTATTAATCCACTACACTACAAACACCTGTATTTTGTCAAACTTTGGCAGAAAATATGAGACTGTGTGGGATCCGTAGGTGGGATAAGCAGCATGAGCATGTTGACTCAGACATATTATGCCACCCACCAGCTGATGCACCTCCGCGCCGCGCAGTTGTTGAGAAAAGCGGGGAAAGCCAGCTGTCAGTGGTCTTGAGTGGGGGGGGGGTATTTACACCTACGGGGGTACTTATACCCACCAAAAAAGTGTTGAATAACCCAGATCTAAACTCACCTACAACCCCTCAGACAACAATGTTCTTGGTTAACAGTGAGCCGTCCACCGCAAGCTGCCTAGACCACGTCGTGAACATTTTTTCTTTCAGCCAACACCCCCACTTCTGCACATAGCGTCGCTGGTGTTGGTACGTACCGTCATACTTATCTGAGCAGGGGGGTATTAATTTGCAAGAAGAACTGGTGAATTGCACCACCACCGGGGATGTCTGGTTCTGCACTCAGTGCGAAGAGTTCAACACCCATCACTCTTCCAAGTGCGTCCAGACACCTGGATGCACCGGGACCAAACCTTAGTTACGAGTACTTTATGTGCGCGTTGGGACTGGGCTAGCCTCTTCCCTTTTCTGTAGTTGTGTGAAACCATCAACGGACACACTGCGGATTCAGGAATAAAAAGGAGGGGAAAAAAAAAAAAAAAACTAGTATAATGGCCCATAAAACGGCGGCATTTTTTCAAACCACAAAGAGGAGATATAATGGAGCTCTATTCCTGCCAAGATATGGAAGGAAAAGAATCTGGATTACCAAATTCAAGTTCTGCACCCTTCTCGGATCGAAGCGGCCGTGACAGCTGTTTGGCAAGTTAAAATGTTAACTGGCAAGTAAGTTTGCTGATTTGGTTCTGATATTTGATTCAACAAATGGCGGGACAAGTTGTCAGGACTAGATCGGTGTAACGGACTGAAAACATTTGGGGTTCCGTGTCCAGACACCTGGATGCACCGGGACCAAACCTTAGTTACGAGTACTTTATGTGCGCGTTGGGACTGGGCTCCCCCTTTTTTTTTTTTTTTTTTTTTTTTTTTTTTTTTTTTTTTTGTTCCCGTTATTTGGCCGCTACTGTAAACAGCTTGGTAGCCATACTTGTCTACACCAGAATCGAGGAGTGGGGGGAGGAGCTAAACGTTTTCTGTATCGTCCATATCGTGTCCCGGCAACAGCAAGAACGTAAGCCGTGATATAGGGGATGCATAATAGGTGCTTTAAGTATGGGGTGGTTAGTAAGATAGAGCAGGGATATAAAAGGGGTCGAGTGGTGCTTTCAGGTCTGCCGAGCGCGAACGCTGGTCATAACCCTACTCAACCGCTTGCCAGCGTGTTACCTGAGGGCGGTACTTCGAAACCCGGCACAGTCCGCCGAATAGGAAGAGACCGCGCTGCTGGAGCAGGCGCTCCGCTGCCGCCACGTCCTTGAACGTCAGCTTGACGGACATTGACTCGCACGTCCCCGGGTCCACGCCTGGCTTGAGCATAAGCGTGGCTTCCACGGACTCGCGGTCGTAGCCCTGCGACTCGAGGTCGTCCCACAGAACCGCCGGGCCGTTCTTGTAACTGGGCCCGGAAACCCCGTGAGCAACAACGTGCGCCCAAGGCTCGTCCAGCTCGAAGACCGCTCCGCTATCCGTCACACGTCCCTCGTTCTCCCAAGTCCACATCTTGTCGACCGCCTCGATGACGACGTCGGCGTGGTGGGCAAGCTGGGCAGCCGTATACGGGGCTTTGGTGTACACGGCAAGGTTGCCGGCCCGGGTCCAGGAGATGGCACGAATGGGCGAATAAGGGAGGTTGATTTTGCTGAACGCGATGTTGAGGCTTCCCACAACGTCTTCGGGCTGCCCGCGGCTGGTGGGACCCGGCGGCGTTGGCCAGCGCACGATGGCGCGGTACGGGGAGCGCCTCTGGCGGGGGCGGGGGAGCTTACGGGCTGGTTGCGTTGTTGGCGGGGCTGTGGGGGGCAAGGTCGGAGGCGCGGCCTCAGGGCCGGCTGCGGGATGCGTCGCAGGCGGCGTGCGTGTAGATCCGGAGGTCGGATCGGCGCGGGTGATGGCGGGCGGTGCTGCCACGTCAGCGTACGTCGGGGTCGTTGTCGGGGGCGGTTTGGAGCATAGTCGAGCGTACAGAACAGCGGCAAGCTCACAGATGTCGGCAGGATAGAGTGGGGCAGCTTCCCCCTCAAGCTGAATCGCACTGGTCGTCGCCACTGCTCGCGCGAGCAGGGACTTGAGCGCGGGGAAGAGCAGCGCCGTCTCCTCCACCCAGGGCGGGGAGGCGGGCGGTGCGGCACCGCTGAAGGCGGGAGGCGGTACCGCGGCGGTGTCTTTGGCGTGGTGGTCGTCGTAGCGGATGGGCTCAATGGCCGGAGCACCGTCCGGCCCGAGCTTTCCCCGCTTTACAACGCGGCGGGTGCTGGGTGAGCGAGTCACGGCGGCTGCTTGGTCTCCATCGGAGTCCGAGCTGCTGCCGGTGGGGGCTGGTCGCGGGCGGATGGCGCCGAGGGCTGGGGGCGGGCTCCCGGGCGGCTGCTGGTGGTGGTGCGGATCAAGTGTCATCTTTGGGCTACCCTTTTCTGTAGTTGTGTGAAACCATCAACGGACACACTGCGGATTCAGGAATAAAAAGGAGGGAAAAAAAAACTAGTATAACGGCGGCATTTTTTCAAACTAGATGCCAGCTCCCGGAGCTAGCTAAGACCTTGCTTTACCAAGATCTCGATATTGACAAGTTTGAATACTCATTTCCCACCAGGAGCCTAAATCAGATAATAGAAATATTCACCATCATCCTCCCATCAGTTCAAATTTGGGGCAGGATTTTGACCTGCAGGCCTGCATTACAGACATGAATTGATTTTGACCGGTATATACCGCATATTGCTGGTATCCTCCTGCAGCAAAAGAGATTTTACATTGATTTCCCACACATCAGGCAGGACCCCAAGTAAGAAGAAGAAGAAGAAGAAGAAGAAGAAGAAGAAGAAAAAGGTGAAAAATATCATAATCACACGCACAGAATGATTAAAGGTGTAGCATCCACCTTACGGTTTTCACTGTTCTGTTGTAGCCCAGATTCTTCAAGGGGGCTAGAGGCACAAAATGAGAACTGAAACATTGGAAAGAAAATAGAAAGGGGAAAAAAAAACAGGCAGACCATATCCTGGTGGATATCTGAGGCCCACCTCTACCTGTGGGGAAATAGAATCACTGTAAAAACGTGTCCCAGCACCAGTCTCTGTACATGTGGCGTGTATGGTTACCAGAAGGCGATTATTTCTTGATACCACCAGGAAGAAAACTTGCAGTGCCTTGAGTTATTGGAGAGAAAATCTGCTTTCTTTCCTGATCCTAACAGTACCACAATCATCCAGAACAGACGAGAATTGCTGGTGGGGTAGGGAATTGATTGAAACACAACTCCCAGCCAAAGAGAGGATTCACGCCATAGGCTCACCAATAAGATTTTTTGGGGATTTTTATATTTTTTTCCAGGTCAACCGGAACAAGAATAGGCTGTTATATGTTGTCTGCTTAGTCATCAGGTGGCTGTGCTAGTCACAAGCCACACCCTCTTAGCAGCCACTTCCACCAAATGGACACTGAACCCATGTCTGCTTATGTGATAGATCAGTTGAAGACTCTTACTAACATCACAAAAAAGGTCAAAACCATATGAGGCGCTGTGAGACCATACAGCGCCGCATATGATGAAGCCTCGGCTTTTAAGGTCCCTTATTGGCTTATGGACAGTATAGGGAGGTGTATGGTAGCATATGATGAGCTGAAATAATATATGGTGAGCCCTTGGTATAAATGGCAGAATAGTCCCATATGCGATGGGCATTCACCATATGTCGCCATATACGGCACCGGTTGGCCATATGGCTGTTCTGCGGCTTAGCTAGTGCGTATTATATCACTGAATAGTGGGTAGAACTATGGGAGACACATCGGCGAATTCTCAGAGCGGCGGTAACTGGGGTAACAAGGACCATACCAAGACGCCCACAGGCCATATGGCGCGAGGCACATCGGCCTTCAAAGTCACTTGGTCTAGCGGATAAGGTCGCCGTCGTTCAACTTTGGGTGATTGCAGATGTCGTGGGTTCGATTTCCGCGGATGTCTTTTTCTTGATATTCCAATAAAATCCTGCTTTTTCCATCTCCAAGCCCCTTCGCCGTATACTGCCTACCACCCCCATATACGGCAAGGCCTTCCCCGTATACTGCCATATGACACCATATACTGCCATACAAGACGAGTGATGTTGGTCATATGGGTCATATGGCAGTATATGTTGAGCCCTGCCCATATGCGGGCATACGGCCCATATACTGCCATATGGCTGCATATACCGCCGTATATGGTCTGGGACTTTTTTGTGATGAATTGTTTCCTTTTTTGAAGGCCCATTTTTGGTCACCACAAAGTTGAAGTTTGTGAACCGCGACAATACATTGAATAGGAATTGCCCCAGCTGTATTGATTGTTCTGCAGTCAAAAGTGGTATATTCCACGGGATTACTACCTGAAATCATTTGGGATATTTACCATTGTTCTAGCACTATTGAGACCTAAAACAGGTAAAGTGTTTAGCCAGATTAGAGTCATCCAGTGGCTGTGCTATTCCATAATCCCAACTGTGCCTATAACAGATGAGCCATAAGCTGGGCACTGCTTATGCAATAGCTTTATAAGCAATATGCAACACAGGTTGACAAAGCACAAGTACCTAACACTGTGGTTTTCGGAGAGACTTGAATCTTTGTTCTACTTTAAATTTCACGGGGCGTTATATACCGCTCTTGCGTAATTACAAACTATTGCGCAATCCTTCGGCGCGGGGATGGTGTTGTCGCTTGGTGAGTGTTCACATAATTGATTGGGCACCATGTAGTCGCATTTTGGGCTTGCATTCTTTTCCGGGCCGGTCATCGGCGCGGGCCTCGTTTGTATTTAGCTCCGTCCACCGCGCATGCTTCCGCTTTCACTGCGCCAGCTCAAACCACCGCTGTTCGATCCGCTGCGGCTCAGGGCATGAGAACAATTTCGCGAATTCCATCCTCCCGCGCAGATTTAAGCACCTCCTTTACACAAGGTCAGGAATACGGACGTCGGACAACAACCGGCTGGCGAGCATATGCGTCGTCCGACCACCATGTACTAGCCCTTACGGTCAGAGTTGGCCCCCGTCATCCAGACAGACGGCCATGCAGGTCGCTTATGCTGCCCTCGAGATTATTTTCTATTGCGGGCGACGTCCCCGCTCCACGCAAGTCGACGACGTCGGCTGCCGCCTCGCTACCCTCCGATTCCGCGTCCTCATAGCAACAAGCCCCGGGCTACCCGCAATCCGCATCTTTGGGCTCGTTCTCCGGGAACTCATACGAGCATGTTGCAAATTTATTTGCCAAGTCCGATGGTTGCGGGGCTGAACCTGATGCAATACTTTCTGCATGAGAACGACAGGAATAGCGACGGTGAGTAACAGGTCCGCCCTCGAGCTCGCTGCTCTCTTCAATCCGCCACGGCTCAGATCTGCTCTGCTTCAGGACTCGGGAGATGTGACATTCTGCCCCGAGCCGATATTCCCGGGCCGCTCTCGGCGTGGCCGATTAGATTACCGGCGGAGCTCGATCGTGCCGACTATCACCGGCGCGGACTTAAATTATTTAATCAAGCGTTCAATCCCGAACTGTGGTCACGCCTTTACGGGCTCGACGCGCGCCGCGACGGTGTTGTGCTCCCCTCTGGGTGCTCTGTAAGCCGCCAGTGCTTCACCACCGCCGATTGACTCCGTGCCCCCTTGATGCTGCCGCAAACCCACTGGCACACGCCGGCCACCGCTTGTTGAGTCGTCGTCCTCAGCGGATTCGGCATCCTGCCGGCAGCGCAGCTGAAGGGTCTCTTTTCTACAGTCTCTCCACGTCAGGTTATGCTTGAGTACTGTAGGATTTCATTCAATTGACGTCGGCTACAAGGGAGCATATAATACATGAACCGCTGCTAAGTAAATTGTTGCTCCTGGATTCGGAAACAGGTTACAATTCAACTGTTGATGCACGTAGAAAATGAGCAGTGAGGAAAAGCTGGAAACAACCAAACTAAACCAACACCAAATCAAAATCCAATATGCGGGTGTGTTCGGGGGTTCGGACTGCAGGAAACAGCCAACTGATTTCAGAGCAATACACTTATGCGACTTATGATATGGCTTATGTGCTTTTGGACCAATACAATACAACAAGACAGGGAAGGCGGAGATATTTGATGGAGATGATGGGATCAGTGATGGGATGATGGTGGTGATGATGGAGGGTGCGGAGCAGAGGCTCAACGCGGGGTACAACGGGAGGGTAAACGGTTGACTGGTTCGCTGGTTCTGGTGTTACTTGTTCCAAAACTTGCTAAACTGGTTTACTGGTATCGGGCGGACGTGTTCTTGCTTTACTTGCACTTGCTAACTAGTTACCTTGCTGCCTTGCTGTCTTGCTTACTTGCGAAACTCAAACTGGAATTGGGGGAAATCGGGGTCTCTTCTTCTCCATTTTCTAAACTAAAATTTGAACAGTACTTATACTACTTGAAGCACAGCCGCTGATGCTGCGCACTGACTCAGACTGACTCAGACTGAGTCAGAAATAGTCAGATTTCGGACCCGAGCACAGCTTTAAGGCTGTGCAAACTGACTCAGAATGACTGGATATGACTTGCTTGCGCCGCGCGCAGAGCTACAGTGTTGACGCTATCTCTCGACGCACATCTGGTGTACTACATTGTAAGCTAGGGTTATTTGGGTGGTTTTGACGATTTTCACAGGTGCTCATTTGCCGTGTTCATCACTGTCTTCTGCAGGGCAGCCCTGACCGCAAAAGAAAATAAAAAATAAAAAAAAGGAAAATCCGGTACGAAACCCTTCGTAAAATTCTGGATTCGGCCATGAATGCTGTCAAATTTTCGTAGTAAATTTTGGGCTGCGATGCATACAAGGAATCTGACCCCAAATCCCGATGGATACGCCGCTCTCGATTTGCCCAGAAGAGGTTGGCTGCGATGTGCGCCTCCCCTCCCCAGTACTCCGGCCCTCTCGTGGACCACCCAGGTGTCGGGCGCTATGCAATCCCAGCTGCATCCCGACGGGCCGCAGAGTTGGAGGGCAAATCTACCGCACTGCATAGCCCCTCATGAGATATGGCCGACCTCCATCCTCAACACCAACAACTTGTATCTAGGGATACATAGACAAAATTCAATGTAAGCATGGATATCTACTGCAGCGAATTGGTGTAGCTGCCTTAAAATATAAAGCACTTGAAATATCTAGCCTGATTAGTCATCTGGTTGTGTGAGATGAGTCCAGAGAGTGGATGTCACAGAAGAAATAAGCCACCCGATAACTTCCTAAGAGGCGAACAGTAATGTTGGGAGTAAATCACCATGTGATTTAAGGCTATTTGGTAGATAAAAAGAAAAAAAAAAACCAGCAGCTGGGTACCACATAGGGGCCTTTTGTGGGAGTTGATATGTGGCTGTGTTTGCTCAAAAGAATAATGGGTTGCCATCGAGTGGCTACTACTACAACATGGCTGTGCTTGCAGAAGAGATTAATGGGTGCCCTAGAGGTGGCTATCAGGTAGGGCCTTCACCTGGGAACAGATGACATAGCATGTGGCTGTGTTGCAGATTAGGTTAATGGGTGCCCAGGGAGAGACTACTAGATAGGGGCACTACCTGGGAACCTTGTAGGTAAGCCAGGTAACAGAGACGGTCACAGTCACCTGATGATGCTGACTAATTCCGACCGTGGGGGACCTGCTAAAGCAAGGTGACCACAAAGAGGAGATATAATGGAGCTCTATTCCTGCCAAGATATGGAAGGAAAAGAATCTGGATTACCAAATTCAAGTTCTGCACCCTTCTCGGATCGAAGCGGCCGTGACAGCTGTTTGGCAAGTTAAAATGTTAACTGGCAAGTAAGTTTGCTAATTTGGTTCTGATATTTGATTTAACAAATGGCGGGACAAGTTGTCAGGACTAGATCGGTGTAACGGACTGAAAACATTTGGGGTTCCGAAATGACCGATGTCCGAATGCCCAATAACTGATCGGGTTGATGGCTGTAGCCAATCGCCGGTTCGAGGCGCGATGAGCGCGACATTTTTTCCGAGGAGCCCTACGCTGCTTAGAAACAACTTCTGAGCCTGGTGGTGTCGCCGAGGTCCCAGGTGGCATGCTTTATGCATGCAGAGGTAGCAAAGGCAATTATGCTGTCGTTGGAACAACGGGGTCAGCGCGTGATTCAGACATGTCCATGGATTAGACACCATAGGGTACATGTCCTGTTTGTGGAAGGGGTTATGTGAGTGAAGCAGGAGAACTGGCTGCCTGACCAACCCACAACGCATGTTCAAGTCTGAGACAAGTTGTCTCCGCCGCCAAAAGTGTTCTCTGCTGTAGACTGATATTTGCTCCAGCTAGCGGATTGTGCCTTGGTGTACAATCTTCAAGAGATAATTGACTCTTGTGGTGGCAAATGCTGTGCCCTTTGTTGCCAACAATGCCCGAATTTTGCGATCGGACATGCAATCGGACATCGGACATCGGACATTTCGAGTTCCCAAATGGACTCAACGGACTCAAATCACATAGACTATTTCTCTATTTTGTTTCCAGCTTCTGCTGGCTTGTAACCACCTATATTTATTGAAATCCTAGACTTCCCGCTTTTCCAAGACTTTTTGGATGCCGAGACTCAGGGCGCGCTATTTTCCACTGCGGAAGAGTCTCGTCACCAATTCAAGACATCTAGTCATTCTCTCGTGGCTTCCGCATTCCGTTCAGATATGCCTCGTCATTAATCAATAGCATAGACTTAGATAGGTATCTAAGTTAGACACATCTGTAGGTAATCCTCAGAAAATCTACAACTTACGCCAGTCACTCGCGGTTTACCTAGAACCCGTGTGCCGGAACAAGTCGACACTTAGAGTCTACTCTCCGTCACAATCGGGCTTTCCGGCGGGGACTGGGTGCCGTCCAGTGACCGGGATTGAGACTGGGATTGAGAACAGTCACTGGCCCCGGTAAGGGCAAAGTAGTGTATAGACTAGGGAGAGATTAAGCCTCTCCCAAGGTTGTACTAAGGTTATATACTGTATGTAATATAGAGATTACCCTGTATGTCTGATCGGGCTTACAGGTCGTTGCAAACACCCCTTGTGGGCTAACCAGGCATCGGGGTCGGCCCATAATGATGGCATCATGATGGGTTGGCTGGGGTTCATCCGGGCTTGGAACGTCACACAAGTTGATGGCGCAAGTTAGTACAAAAGTCCTCCTATTCAAGTAGAGATCTCGGGCAGTGCGCGTTAGTCTGGATTGCAGATTCTAATAGGCCAGACCAGTAGTCCCGAGCCGAGACCTCCTTTCAACAAAGCAAAATAATTCAGAGAGTATTCATTCATTGTTATTTTTCATGGTACTGGCAACCAAGGTGTGATAGCCGCGGCCCGGGTTGTTCGGTTAATAACTACATAGCCGCAGGCTGCTTGAAATTGTTGTTTTTTTTTCCAATAAGCTATAAATATTTATTGCTATAAACATTTATTGTTTGAAGAGATTGTTGTTAGGGTTTTGTGACAAAATGAGTATGTATTTGCTAAAATGTTGAACAAAGCCTAAAACGGCTCTTTGTGCCTCAGTTCCTCAGTGAGATAACTGGTTTCTAACATGCATTTTTAGCATGATTGTGGCTCAACACCAACTCAACACCTGTACTTAAATAGTTGCGCGTGTCCAGTCTTGAACTTGGGCCGACCTGGTGCAGCTGGCTGACAGTTCCCATCCATCAATTGAGCGTGGTGCTCCGGGGCTCCATAGTTCTGTGGATGTTGGCTGAGGAAGGGTGGTATACGCACTCGAGAAAAAATCATTCGGGTTGAGGGAGTTCTTCTCATTTGAATAGACGTAAATCTTTTCTTACGATCCAAGCCGAGTTGAAGCAGCACTGTCGTTGGTGTAAAGGGTTCCTTACTAAAGCTTTCGTTGATGGTGCGTCCGAGTCGACCGACTAATTATAAGTACGTGCAAGGATCCCAGGTCGGACAAGCGCTCCGAGTAAGGAACGACAAAGCATCCAGCACCACTTAGTCGATCGCTGGCCCAACACTCGACGTGAGCGCTCATGAAAACAGGTCCCCGGCGCCCGCGTCAAGTTCAGCGCTGATTATTCGGAACCGAAGTTACACCTCTACGCTTCTCGAATGTTCCAACCCTGGTGCCACAGTGATGTTTACCTGTTGACTCGACGCTGAAGAATATAAGCCGCTACTCCCGAAGACGAAGAGGTCACGCATATGTATCCCGACATCACGATAACACTCTTCGACCTAGCTTCGAAGCCGGGGGTTCCGTTCTCCCCGTACGCGTGGCCTGTGCGGTACGCATCACCTATGTATCCCGAGTCCATTCCGCGGAGCTCACAACGAGTCTAAACAGCCTCCTTCTGAACTACAAGTCGCTCCCGTACAGAACGGCTTTCACCGGCTTCGCGTCCCTCCAAATGAGGTTGTCTGCGGCTACACGGACCACGGAGCCGCTGTACACCGTCCCAGCGATCATCGACCCCGGGCCCTCCGGATCTACGCCTACGAAGCTGGCAGAGTCGCGCCGGATCGCGGCGTACCTCGAGGAGAGATACCCCGATTCCGGCCGCGGGCGGGTAGCGCTCAGCGAGGAAGATACCGAGATGGTGAAGATCTTCCTCCCGGTCCTGGGGCTTGTCATCCTCGGTACTGCGGCGATGCTGGAGGAGGCAGACCGGTCGTATTATGTCGACATGCGGCGGAAGGGGTTCGGTGAGCTGCTCTGTTTTGTTTACGATGTGTCAACTGACGAAAGTTCGTGAAGGTAAGGAGATTGAGGAAATCTGCCCGGCTGCCGGGTCTGCATGCAGAGATGCTATCGACGCAGTGCGCACGGGTCTCACCAGCCTCGCGAGAACTTTTCACGCGTCGCCCTGGCCGTTCGGCGGCGCCACTCCGACATTCCGCGACTTTGAGCTCATCGGGTGGTTGATGTGGCTTAAAGCGGGGACCGCCGCGATTGCGGAGGAGGGTGTGTGGGATGGAGTAAAAGATGCCGGGGAGGGGCGGAATTTAGAGTTGCTGGATATGGCGGAGAAGGAGGGGTTGATGCGAGTCGTTTGAGGTAGCATAGGGGCACATTTCCCAATCTGAAGTTAGACCCGGACCGGGAGCAATTGACGCCTTCGAGATGCCTCCCACGTCGTCTGGCATCCCTCCCTCGCTGTGGCCACCATGAGCTCGACAGCTTCACCATCCCCTTCACCTACCCCGTCCTCAACCCCGGAACCTGCGCCCTGCCGCAGCATCACCTGCGGCTTACCTTCCCTCGGTACCCTCTACCGTCCGTCCAATCGCATCTCCACACCCGACTGCAAACTGAAGCCTCCACCCAGTCCTCACCGCACTCACCGCCGTCGCCATCCTCCTCCTCATATCGGGGATCGTCTGCGGCCGCGCATGCTACCGACGGCGTCTCCGCCAACGCGGCCTCCTCCCTCCCGACGCCAATATCTGGGCCGATGCGCGCACTTTCTCGCTGCCTAATCCGATCCCGGGTGGTGGACCCCGCGGGCGGAGGGCAAAACCCGTGGCTGGGCCGCAGCCGGAGCTGTACGATGTGTACGTGCAGGTGGGGAAAGAGTACCGGAAGGCGGACCTCGAAACGGAGAAGAGCGCCTCGACGAGGCTAGGATGGGATGCGATTCTCGTGCGTCGTGGCCAACGCGGTCCTACGTCCTTGCTGACGACTCTAGCCGCTCTCCGCATCGGTCGCCCGCCCATGTCCTCCTTCGACTGCCCCCCCGCCGCCTCAAGCGCCGTTACCCGAGCCAGTCGTTATCCCCGGAGCCGGGGCTGGCACCGGCCTTGCGATGGCAATTTTCAGCCGAAGCAGGCGACGCGCCGAGGCTGCAGCTGCCACCCCAGCGAGTTTACCACCTCCAGCCGACTCCGTGCGCAATCCTCCTTGAGATAATCGCTAAACCTGACCTCCGGGGGCAGCTCCCGCTCTCAGACGCCGCCCACGACCCCACCCCCGACCCCGACACGCTGACAATCGCATGCATGGTTCAAATGCCGCAAAAGAGCGCGTGCGCCGGGGAGGATGAGAAGAGCGACGACGGGGAGGAAGACCAGGACTCGAACGACGCGCTCGCGCCGCTCGTCGAGCTCGGCGTCCTATCCCTCTCCCTCCCCGTCGCGGCGCCCCATCCCTTGAGGGAGGAATAGGCGCAGGAGCTCGAGGAAATGCGAGTGTGTAGCTGCACGATTACCAAGAAGCCATGTATGTACTTAGGTCGAAAAAAGTGTATCCTTTTCGCACGACCAAGCGCCGAACCTGGTTCGAACCAGATCATCCCTCCGAGAAGCACTATCTCTGTTCCATTCAACGGATATGCGCATCTGCTGCAGTGTTTGCGGCGCCGTTCGGGCTGGCCACACAGCAGCGTTGTCGGATATAGTGGGCATCGAAAAGAGAAGTCTAAAGGCGACGCGCGCGCTCGCTACTGGAGTCTAGTCCTATCCATCCCTGGCGCGGCGCGGCGTTTCTCTTTCTCCATCCCTTGAGCTCGGTATGTGTAGGTTTACGAAGAGATGTCAGCATCTAGAGTAGCCGCACCACTACCATTTAAGTTCGTCCATGTAAGTACTTACTTCCATACAAAAAAAAAGACCTTACTTATGCTACATGATGCCCGAACCTGGCTCGAACCAGATCATCCCTCGAGCACTATCTCATCTGCATTCAACGGATATGCGCCTGCGGCAGTGTTTTGCGGCGCCGTTCGGGCTATCCAGATGGGGGGGTCTATTATCGTCGCGAGGTCCACAGCCTGAACTGCGATGTTATCGAATACATCGGCAGTATGCTAGAATAAGATCCCAACACTACTACCTCTGCACCCATGCCATCGGTGTCGGAATATCTAGTATTAGATATCATATTATTATAACCTGAGCTCCAAGAGAGAGAGAAAAAAATCAGTTGTTCACCATCACCTAACAAGACAAATAATAGCCCTCTATTGCTGCCGCCAAATAAAGTTCAGGAACTGGGCTCCTCAAAGCAAAGAATTATGGGCTGCTTGCATGTGCACCTTTCTGGGCCAATAATGTTGGATCCATTCTCCCGCAGCGCCGTCGGCGCCACATCACCGGCGGCTCACATATCCCGACAATAACCCGCTCTCGCCATGCCCGGAGCTCTCCATTCCACTGCCGGTAATTCTTCTTATTGTTGTGTACATGTATTTAAGTAGTATGGAATACACCCTTACGCGATTGCGAAGGGTCACTGCTGCAATTTCTCGCTCGTCTTCTGGCTCCAGCGCCGACTCAACAAATAAAGATGGCAAAAACCAGCCACCGGAGGGACTGTGCAAAAAAAAAAAAAAAAAAAAAAAAAAAAAAGCAAGGCTGCGCAGTGTTAGCAAACACTAGAATAAATAGAGTTTACCCTCTGACACATATGCGCGAAAGCATCGGCGCGGAGTGGCTCCGCGGGATCATCCCTCGCTTCCGACTTGCTCCGGAGCCACGAGGGCAAATTTCGCTGCCGCTGAGCAACAACCCACGAGGGCGCAGATCAAGGTCGTCGATCACCCAAGCGGCTGAAGAATTCCCGGAATTTGATGTGGGTTCCAGAAATGTTTCACTTCTTTTGATTTCTTTTTCATTCTGGAGGCTGTTAATTTTGCTAACTGTCAAGGCCAGCGGTTCCTGAAATATATTGCACAGCCTCCAACTGTCATTTTTGCTCAGGTTCTTTTGTGATGTATTTACAGCTACTCAGCTGAATTGTAAGATTTGAATATATGGTTGCAGGGAAGACTCCAGAGTGTATTGAAGGTTAAGTAAATGATTTTTGCCCATCAGTTGTCTTGCAATTCTGCTCACAAAACAAAATATGGTACTCACCCAATTCTCAAAATGGCAGGATTTCCTACCAACAAAATGCACATTTTATGCATAGAAGCCCACATACTGTACTATTTTTTTTTCAATCCGAATGGACCTTTGCTGTGTGACATTGCCTACGAATTTTGGAATTTGTAAAGTTCTACACTGCCCCAGAGGGCTGGAAAAAAATCAAATCAGGTGTTCCAAAACCTTTCGTAAACCTCCCAAATTGGCCGTGACACCCGTCAAAAGTTCAGACAAATATGGGGTGTGACCCGTGACCTACAAATTGAATGAAATAGGACATATACACTTTTCAACTAATCCATGCAGGGTACAAACTGGAGAACAGGTTTGAAAATGATTCCTATGTGAACCTGTCAAAACTCCTTTATCAGTGTTGAGGCACCGTAAAGAGGACCTAATCATGCAATAACACAACTCCCTTCAGTCTTAGATCAAGCGGACGCGTCCGTGACACGCTGTGCTGGGGCAATTCAAATTTCAATGATACCGTAATCCGACTGTAAGTTCAGACATTTTGGGATTCTCGATCTTCGGGATGGCCGAAATTTTTTCTTTTGGATTTAGCTGAATTTTGGTGATGAGTTTTCTCCGGCCGCTATTGCGTAACTCAAACTTACGGTCGAATTACTACAGTACTAGACGTTGACCCGTGCTCCGCTAAGGGCGAGCAAAAAAATAAAAATAACAAACTTCTTTCTGGCCCTATGTACGCGCAATTTTTCGTAGCCCGTTATACTTCTTAACGAATGGCCGGTATCCGCGTCCAGACGACCCGTATGCCTGCATGAGCTGAATATATCGCCAGTGTACCCGTGTCTGGACAACCTGGACCTATGTCAGGATGACCTTTTTCCCTCAGTGTATGGTGTCTGCATAAACCGCTGTACATGTGTCTGAACTTTGGATGGCGCCATTGTCTTTGACAACGTCGCATGTCCCGGGCGTTTTCGAGCTCTCGTGCGGCGGCAAATGCCTGGGGAATGTCTAAACATTGCGTTGCAGGTACCCATTGAGTCCCGGCTGCGTGGTGAAGGGGGGAAAACAGCACAGCAGAGGTTTGTGTCTTGACACTTGTCTTTGACATTTGTGTCGGGACAGCACGACATACGATTGGATGATCAAACGACTGTCTTTTGTATAATAGATATGCGTGGGAATTGGGATCTGGGGCCGAATTGTGTATTGCAGACACTGGGAAGTATCGGAGAAGCTATATGTTGGACTAAATTAGTTTGACAAGCTGTTGCGCGCCCATCGCCGCCGCCCATACAGCTCTGAGCCAGAGCTGTTGCTGCCGCCGTCATTGCTGTGGTACAGCCTAATTACTGGACCAGTACATAAGTAGGCTATTTTGCTCAATGTACTGCACCGAGTTGCCCTTCGGGCTCTCTCCGTCGTCTGCCCAGCCCGGGGCAAGTCGGATACCCCCTCGCGCATTTTCTCAACACTATACAGCTATATTCATCACCTCTCAGGTGAGTACTGTAGTATTCTGACCAGATGTTCACAAATCTTTGAATTTTTTGACCTCCAAGAAGGCCGAAAATTTTTGTTTTGATTTTAGTCAAATTTTTCCAGTGTCCTTTTTCCTGCGCGTCACGCGTCACCTGAACATCCGGTCAGAACAATACAGTAAACAGTGCCTCCAGAACCTTCATACAACCGGGCGGTGCCTCGGGTCCCATCCAAATGCGGCCGGACACCCGACCAGACAAGCATGGGTGTCCGGCCTTCCATACCGCACCGTTGTCGCCTCCCGAATGCACACTGAGCAGGGTTCAAAAATCCAACAGACAACGCCTGCAAATATAAAGGCGAAAACGGCCGCTCGACTTGCAGCCTTATGCGCTGGCTGACGAGCGCAGGGTGCTCGGCTCGTGAGTTTAGCTCGATCTGCACCGTGGTCGCACCGCCGTCTGACCCACCAACTTGAAAGACAAATGCAGCTTGTGGTGTGACGGCTGCATCAAGGTAAAAGTGCCAGGCTCCAATCTCTGCGAAGACCACAAGTAGGCGTATACGAGTAAAGTGTAGATAATCTATCTTTACGGTAACCGCCCCGCCGAAACCACCAACTTCGAAGACAAATGCAACTTGTGGTCTAAAGGGTTCCTCAAGGTAGGAACGCCAGACTCCAATCTCTGCGAAGACCACAAGTAGGCGCGTACATACAAGTAAAACGTACCTGTATACGCGCTTTGTGGCCACGAGATTAGTCGGCCTCGAATATACACCAGGATACTAGGCCGCCGCTGATCATGCATGAGCGAGACACCAGCCAGAACATCAATACTACGACACAAACACAAACATAACAGTACAAAAAACAAACCACAACACAAACACAGACAACAACATCAACAACAACAACAAAAAAGACGCACACACAAAAAGCTAATGCAAATACTTCTCATTCAACGCATGCACCTCCTTGGCAAGGAACGGCCAAGTCAGCGTCCTCGCCAACTCCTTCCTCATCCTCCGCTCATACTCCTCGTCCCCCTCCCCAACCCCGCCCGCCAGTGCGCGCTGCTTCGCGAGCTTGATCTCCCACCCACACAAGTTGTACAGCAATCGCATGTTCGGCTGGATGAGCACGCTCAGACGGCGGCTCCGCACAATGAGGTACGCGTCTACGAGCGGGAGCGCAAGGTGCTTCATCACATACGCGATAACCACCGTCGCGCTGCGCGAAACACCGACGCGGCAGTGGACGAGCACCTGCCCGCCCTCCTCGCGCGCCTTTTCGATCCACTCGCAGATGGGCTCGAGCTGCGGCTCGAGCGTGTCGATTCCGTCGTCGCACACGCCCTTGATGTCGAGGACCTTGATGCGCCCCTCGCGCTCCTCAATCCAGAGCGAGCCTTGGTTGCTCGGGCCCTTGCCGGGGATGGAGTGCCCATGGGCGCGGCAGGTCGAGGAGGAGCAGCTGTCGGTGCCGCAATGGCCGGGCGGAGGGACAAGCGCGCATTCGCCGACCGAGACGACGTGGGTGATGCCGAGGGCGTGCAGCATGTACGCGTTCGACGCGTGGTTCCTGCGCGACGTTGTTAGTATCGAGAAACATAAGCGGGAGGACGAGGAACAGGCGGGTCAGAGTGGAAGGCGGGACAAAGTGGTAACAGAGGGACGTAGGTACATAACAACGAGAGAGAACGTGATGGAGTTGTCGGTACGTCAAGGTGGTACACTAAGAGTCCGCGGGGAGGAAGGAACGAAAAACAGCACATCGGAAAGTAAGAAAGAAAGCACGCACAGATTTCCAAGATACAAGAACGGCAACACCCTGCTCGGGAAACTCCCATCGAATCGCGGATCCTTAAACCACGACTGGTGGTCTCCAAAGCTCGGCAGCCACGGGCTCGTTTTTGCGCGCGGTCTCCCCGTACGCGTCTGCGGCTGCGCTTGGGGCGGGGACGGCACGGAGGAGGGGACGGACGAGGATATCGCAATCGGCGGGGGCGACGGGGACGGGGCGAACGACACGCTCTTCGCGGAGGGACGCGAATGCGGTTGGGAGCCAGGTGATTTGGGGGTAGGAGCGACGACTACGTCGTTGGTGCCCGCGTTCGCGTTCGTGTTGCCGTTACCAATACCATGACCCGACGTACTCGCTCGCCGCACCATCCCGCTCCCAGTCGCCGCCCGCCCAAACGTCGGCCGGTCCCCGCCTCGAACCTCGGTCTCCACCCTCCGCAAGAGCTCAACCTCGCCGGGGTACACAAAGAAGCTTCGCTTTTTGGCGACTTGCAGCTCGAGGTAAGCCTCGGGTAGCGAGAGCTTGCGGATTGCCATGAGCAGCGAGAGTGCGAGCGGGGACGACTCGGTGTATCCGTCGGAGGAGTAGATGAGCACTTTGAGTGGGCGGGTACGCGGGGCGAGGGTACGCGGGAGCTGGGTCGCAACAACGGGCTGGGGAGACGGAGACGGTGCGGGGGACGTGAAGCTCCTCGTACGGGGCGCGGAACCGGGCGGAGGAGAGGGGACGGGCGAGGGCAGGATGGGGAAGAATGAGGATGGCGGGGCTGGCGAGGTACTCCACCTTCGCGCGGCACTACCGCCCAACGCCGACCCCGATGTCGACACTGGCGCCGTCGGTTCCAACGGCTTCAAACACCGCTCCAAGAACGCAAGCACGGGCAACATCGCGCTCATCGTCTGCGGCGTGTTCTGCGGGGCGCTCGAAAACGGTAGGTGGATAACCGTATTGGCATTTGGCGGCGGACGGACGCGCTTGTCCTCCTCCTCCCCGACCCGCTGCGCCCACATCGCCTCGAGCATCCCGACGTGGTCCTCCGCCGCCCGGAGGTGAGCAGGGCTAGGGAACGGCGCCATCTCGTGGCACTCGATGCAGATATCGTACCCCATGCCCGCCTCGGGCGCGTTGGTAATGGTGTAGTTGAAGGGATCGTGCGGGTCGTCGTTGCGGGATACGCCAGACGCGATGTCGGTCTCGGTGGTGGGCGGGGACGCAAGCGCCAGCGGTACATCGCCCGAATTGCCAAGGAACACCTGCCCGAGCATCGGGCGCCAATGCGACGCGGTCGTGGTCGTCGATAGATCCTCCCCATCGTCCGACCCCGCTCCAGCCGAAGACGCATTCGAGTCGCGCCTCCTCCGCATCGTCAAGATCTCCGTCGCGCGCGTGAGCTCCCGCATCTCGTCGCGCTCGCGCTGCCCAAAGTCGACTGTATTCGGCGCCGTCTCCGCGCGTGTATGTGGACCGAGCGGAACCGCGACGGGCGCCTCGTTCATGTGCGAATCACCATCGACCTGCATAACACCACGACCGCCATCGAGCGCCCGTACGCGCCGCGCCCACTCCCCGCTCTCGAAAACGCGCATCATGAGCTCGGGGACGTCCTCCCGGAGCTTGCGCGCGTCGGCGTCGAGGACGTAGACGTTGTACTGTAGTGGTGCGTCCTCGTCGTCGGGTCCGATGCCCAGTTTGCGGCAGCGCTCGAGGCGTTTGCGGCTTATCGCCGATACAAAGCGTTTGGCGAGCGGGACCAAGGTGCGTGAAGACGCGAGGCCTTTGGGGGAGTAGACGACGATGTCCGATAAGGTTGCGTATATGGGCTGTGTGGGCGAAGTGAGAAACGGCGCCCAGCAGAGCAGACAGAGACGGACGCAGAATCCGGCCAGAGCGAGAGAAGCGAAGTACGCACGACTTGGATGCCGAAGTTGCGAAGAGAGATGCCATCCGGAACGCGTGCAGGGCGGAACTCCCATTCTTCGCCGGTATCGACGCCGTCGGAGGCTGGTTTCTAAGGCTCCGGATGAGCAGACTAGGTCGGTGTCAAGCCGAGACCATACCTCGACTGGGCGAATTAGATCGCGGGCGTGGAAGGTACAGGTGAGCAGCGGCGGATTGAGATTATCCCAGTCATCGGGGCCGGCGGTCTCAGGAGTATCGTACTGCGAGGGGACAGAAGAGAAGGACGAGGGTGTGGGAGGCAATAGGGCGCTTGGAGCGGGGAGTGAGCTGGACGCGAGTGAGCACAACGGTACAAAATCTGACGGGAGCACGCACATCTCCATGGGTACGTCGCCGCTGGGAACGTCCTGGGGCGGTCGGTGGGCGACGGGGTGCATGTGCTTGGCGGTGTCGTCGAAGGTGGCGATTGGGGGCAGGTCGTCACCCCTGACGATATGGATTGTGTTCGTGGAATCGACGTCCATGTCGGCGAGCTCGTCCTCGTCGCTGTACGCCTCGTCATCATCGTCACTGTACGCCTCGTCTGCGTCAACCATCTCCATCCCCGCTCGCGTCGCGATGTCTATCCCGTCGACATCCTCGTCAGCGACCACGAGCATAAGACCGCGATGCTTCGGAGGGATCGCCGGTGCGCCGCTATGCAGGAAGAATCCTCTCTGGGCGGGGTTCGTCTCGCTTTCGACGCCATGGACGAATGGGAAGAGAACGCTGTCGTTTGGATGGGCTAGAATATGCGCAAGGTGCTTGGCGGCGAATTCGTCGGTAGTGAGCCGTAGAACGTGGGGCCCGAGGGAGGGGACGTTGTCGGGCGCGAAGCTGTCGGTGGGCGGGACGTCGAGGGTGCTCATCGCCGTCCGGTGTCAAGTGACAGTGACTGCAATCAGCGGAGCACTTCCCGCGTCCACGACGATTCTTCCGTTCTCCGGGCCTCTCGATAGGCAGTTGCAAGCGCGCAAATCGTACTCAGTCGGGATCCTTCGCCCGCTCGATTATCCCTCCACTCCTGATCTCGAGAATCCGCTGAGCGCTCAATGAAGCGGGGGAATTATCCATTGCTTGTACGGTGCAGACTCTCCGCGACTCTATGCCGATTCTGTTGGACAGCGTTCCGCACAGCGAACCTCACTCTCGGCGGCTGTATTCCCTGGACCAGCAGCGGACCTCGCCCGAAAGGGCAAACTTCCGCTATCGGCGGGTGGTGGGTGTATAAATGTGCGTCCTCGCGTTCGGCTTGGGTTGTCGACTCCCATCTACCCCGCGCGTAGATAATCGACCCTAGGGAAGCGAAGAACCCGATAAACTGGGCGTACAACGTTCGTGGCCGGAGCTGCTGCAGGAGGCGCGGGGAGAGTACATGATCTTCCGCGTACGCGCACATGTACATTTATCGTCCTCCGTTGGCTCAGCTTAACTCTCCTCCGTTAAGCACGAATCCTTCCTCCAACTTCTCTACGACAAGCTCGCGCCCATACCTAGCCCGATCCCGCGTATACCAATCGACTCCCCCGGCCCCGAAGCCACAAAATCTAAAAACACGAAAGGCATCGCGGTCCACCTCAACGCGTGCGTCGCCTCCGATGATGGTGCTCGGGAAGCATGGAATGAACTTTGAGTCTGACTGACATCCAAGACGCGACGCCGACGGCGAGAAGCATGCAGGACTTTGGCGGTGACACTGCGAGGCCTATTAGGTGCTGGTCGCATGTGTAGCCACAGTATGCGTTCCTGGCGTTACGTTGCGGACGCGTCAGCTTCATCTGAGCTGGTTCTAGAAGCCAGGGCTGACGTTGAGGCAGTGCCACGTACCACTTATATGCAGCCGGGAGCGGCATACGAAGCGCACTCTTCCCCGGCGCAACGCTATGCCAGACCTTACACTTGAGGAGACGCAGTGGCAAGCTGCCTACGACAAGCTTCTCGCCCACGGCTTCAAACTGCGCAACAGATACAAGCCGATAAACAACGACACGGAAAACGCTCTTCTACCTGTATGTTTGTTTAATATTCTGCGCTGTTCTCCTTGATCTTGATCGCAGGGGAATATCATTGACGCCATTGTCGTCCCTCCAGAGCTGACCTTGCCGCCCAAGGTTGTACTCCAATTTGTGAACGACAAAGAGCTCGAAATCATCGAACATCTGCGTTCCACGGATACGGTCGAGTACGTGGTCCCCGTACTGAAGTCCATCCCCTTCGACGATGACCGCACACTCCTTGTCATGCCTTTTGTTGCAAGACTCGCGGATGGACTCAAGTTTGACACCTCGTTGGAACTCATCCGGGTGTTACTTCGCTTGGCAGAGGTTCGTCTATGTGCAGCGAATTGATATCTCCCATGACCCACTGAGCAGGGATTATCCGCTATGCACTCTCACAATGTTGCCCACGGGCATGTCCATAGCTTCTACGCGTAACTACTGCCCTGACCCACTTTTAGCGCTGTATATCTCGCAAGCTTCGTCGAGGACCGGACGACGCTTGTCCCTGGCGGCTTTGACTTTGTATCGAGCCAATGGACCCCCGATCTCAAGACCAAGATCGAACTTGCCCGCGGTGGCCGGTCCAAAGTGAAGCCCAAGTGCTACTTCGCAGATTTCCGTCATGCCCAGCAAACTTCAGATCCGCGCTCTTTCTCTGCCGACACGGAGAGCTTCAAGAACATCCTGATTGCAGGGCTGCACGAGGTCTTTGTCTAGTACCTCGGCTCGCGAATACGACTACTCAACGGTCCCAGAAGTACAAAAACTTGCCACGCGGGCTGGTCCAACTAATCAAAGGCCCGCAAACTACTGCGCAGAGTATAGTGGCGGCATTGACGACGCTTTTGGACGGAGATGACGTCCAGTTGAAACGCCGGAAACCCTGGTTGGTCCGTCCAGTCTTCCCACGTGCTTTCACTTGCACCTGATAATGGCATGTCAGGCTTCTCTTTATCCAAAGTGGATTGCTGCAATACAATGAGGTGTAGGAGATGTAGCCGTCGAGTTGAGAAAGGATACAGCGGCGCAGTGCTTGGTTCTTGGGGTACGATTCGTCGACGATGTCGTACAGGAGAGCATCTTGTTTTGAAGTAGCCGCGTCCGTGTTATCAAGTCTAGAACGCGAGAGGCAACTCACGTAAAGTTCGCCGTGTGCACACCGCACACTTGTTTTCGGTACGCGAGTTCTCGCGTCCGTTTCTCCGCCGCCGATATTTTCAGCACCCGCCGCAGAAGAACGCGAGTTCGCCGTGTCCGCTTCTACGACGGACTCTGAGCGTATGGCACGGGAGCGGTGTTTGTGTCCAGCATAAAAAAAACGTAAAAAAGCGGCAAAAAAGGAAGGAGGAAGAGGGGGGAAAAAGAGATTTCTTGCAAGTTGTTGGCAAATTTTACCAACGACAAAAACTGTGCACTGGGCGAGATATCAAACGCCTCGAATCTGTTGATTCATTCCCACGGTCCCATGATATCGTTGAGCTTTTCATCATTAATAATCTGCTTCCTGCATGGCACAGACTCAAAATAAAATGATGATAAAATGTTCCGCAGACTCGGTACAGATGCGCAAATTTCTTTGTGCTTACATTTCTTGACCTGATACCTCTTCTGCTTAGCCAATCTAGATATCATTCTGCATGAATTCCACATATTTTAACGAGAATCATAGGATGAATCGGTATTTTAGCCTTATAGAGCGCATGAGTTCAGTTCTGGGTTCAATCTCTGACACTATTGTCAGCGAATAACCCGACTGTTAGCATACGTAAGAGTGACAATGAAATTCCACAGGTAGTTTGAAACTGCTGTCATATGCCTACTCTGTTCTCGATGTACACTACCACAGCATAAAGAAGTCGAGCCATATAGCTCCATTTTTTTTTTTTTTTTTTTTTATTTGAAACCTCCGCATTGTATGAATCTTCGAACGTGATACATTTTCAGCGAATGTGCAGAATACGCCGTAGAAAAATGTGGTAGTGGGTGGCGAACAAAGTCTTCTAAGAGTCATAATTCTTTAGTGATTTTAGGTGCACTCATTCCGCCAGAAGAGAGTAAACAATCTCGGTCTTGCGCCGTGGGACCTGTCAAACCAAAAGCAGCACTGGCCCCAAGGGGCCAGACCTTTATCATTGAATTGATTTCCTTATACGTGTCTGGCCTAATCAGGCCAGACGGAGGCACTCCATCAGACACAAACATGAGAAGCAGCACTCACACTGTAAATACGGAAATTTCAGCTGGGCTGAAAATGAAGCCTATAGAAAAACTTTCAGCACAGTCTGAAAATGAAACTGAAGGAATTATTGCCGGCTTTGCTGAAAACCGAGATGAAATACTTGTCATCGGGACTGTTTTCAGTGAGCTCCGAAAATGTTTTCAGCGCAATCCAAAATCAGGGACAATTTTACCATTTCCAGCTCATTTTTTGGGTGGTCTGGCAAAAATATTTTCAGATGATCTAAAAAGTGTCCCAAAATGGCAGTTTTCCAGTTTTCAGCACCACTGAAAATAATGTTTTCAGCTCAAGCTGAAAGCCGAGCTGAAAGGAATCTTTTCAGTGGCCCCAGTCGGGTGGCCTGGGGGTGCTTAAAATATAAAAATCATCTCAGTTTTCATCTCGCGCTGAAAGTCTGGTTTTCAGCGCATCTGACAACCAAGCTGAAAATGGAAGTTTCCTCACGCTTTTCAGATGGGCCGAAAACTCTTTTGTCAGATTGTCCAAAAGGTGAGCTGAAAATAGAAATTTCATCACCCATTTCAGCTTGTGCTGAATGTTCCCATTTTGGTCCGTGCTGAAAACAGTGCTCATGAGATATATTTCGGCTCGTATTTAAATGGCACTGAAAATTCTGTAGGCGGATTCATTTTCAGACTGCGCTGATGATTATTCTATTGGCTTCATTTTCAGCTGAGCTGAAATTTGCGTATTTACAAACCCCGAGAAGCCGTCTACATGTCGTTATCAGTAATTTGTCAAATTGGCGTCACCGCTGTCACACTGTAATCGGGCGGCAGGATAGGCTATAAGGCCGTTTGCTTCTCGATGTGGTGGGTGTTGACTGTGCGATAAGGGGGTAAAAACATAGGTTTATCTGAGAAAATGTTATGGAGAGACTGTACTATTTGATTCAGTTTGTAGGCCACACCTCACAAGGCTTAGGGTTATGAGGACCCCCGAATAGTTCCTATCACCTTGATTGAGATTCGGACACGGGTTTGGGCAAAAACTCTGGACCTTTTTTTTTTTTTTGAAAGTTGCCAGGAACTTTGTGAACCGTCGAAATCCGGGGAATATTTTTTGCACAACCCAAATTGGAGGCCAAAATCCGGATTTTCGGGACTAAGTGATAAGACCTATTCGGGTTATGTTGTACGGGCTTTCGACAGCTGCTATGCCCTATTTGAGAGATTTTTTTTTGAAACATCTTGAACTACTAGGCAATCCAAAGTTTTCGTTTCTGCCCTACTGGGCAGCCATGACAATCACTCCGAGGGGTGTCTAACGTGTCACCTGTATCATTGCATCAAATAATATATGTTTGCCCTCAGAGAAATCTGTTAGATTTTGCGGATATTTAATTGAACATTCCAAATAATTTTGCCGTCAGCCGCCACTTGGGGAAGCCCTGCCAGTTTTTTTTTCTTTCAAAGAAAATAAAATCATAGACCTTCTGGTGCAAAATTTTCCCATGATTCGGGGCTGGTTGCACAAGTTCGCTGTTTGCTAAAAATACTACAGTCAAACCCGTCTTAACCCATAGCCCTCGGTGGAAACACCAAGCTATGGGTTATGAGAGGCTATGGGTTTTGGGAGGTGGCAAAACTTGATCATTCTCTGATGGGACCATGGCCTTGTCTCAAAAGGGGAATTTTATGCATAGATGATAGTCTAGGGGATAGATCAGAAGCCAATAATTGCCTATTGAGGCGATAGTACAGGCTCACATCACCTTGCCAGTATATAGAAGCATGGCAGCCCAACAAAATCCATGTCACTCATGTTTTTTTTTTGTGACCAAGTTACCCTTTTGGGTGACGAATCATGGGTTATCCGGAGTAGAATGCTATGGGTTTGGCGGACTTATGGGTTATCCGCGCCCACCACCGCGGTTCCGCCAAAAATGTATGGGATTTAAGAGGTTATGGGTTTATAGAGGTATGGGTTAGAAGGGGTTTGACTGTACATTATTGCGAATTTGTCATATGGCTGTTCCCTGGCTTACGGACTGCAGCATTCTTATTTATCCATCCGAAGGTTGAAGTGCGGACAATTTCGGACAAATTTTGGACCGAAGCATTTCGAATAAGCTCGGGATTGCGCTAAGAACCATTCGAGCATCGTCAGAATCCCGATTAAAAATTGATCAGAAATGATTTTGCCCGGACTCTTACTTTGACCTTGATTGGCATAACGAGGGGACCTCAGACTACTTTTTACAGTGGATGCCACAGGCCTCAACCCCATTCGGATTGAATGAAAAAATACAGTCAGTATTTCTGGCAACAAGATGTTTGATGCTTGCTGATATGTAGTACCATTTGCTTTTCCCTTCATCACACAAAGCAAGGTCTACGCCAGCTGGATGCTGGCATCTAGTTCTTCAGTGTTTTTGCTGATAACTATCGCTCGCGCCGACCTGAGGCTATTTCTTCCGCGCGCGCCATGCCGGCGTATTCTTCGCACGGAAAAGATGTCAGCTTAACAAGTTCATGCCTTGATCACTCCATATCAGAGGGGTTACACGTTTTTCCGGGTCCTCGCTTGTTAGAAAGGTTCTCTCAACATACATATCACATCAAATGCTGATTGTAGCTAGTACCGCGCCAAAGTATGCAAACTATGTTATTGCTTATGGAAAGTCAGCCAATACAAGACCATTATTTACAGCATTTAAATCTAAAGCAAACCCATTTTATTTTGGAATGGGCCCAGTGAGTTGATCGGTCTCCCAATCTCTCCTAACTTTGTTTGTGCTGTTTGATTATATTGGAGGCGGGTTGTGCCAGTGTGCTGATTCTTCAGTGTAGCAATCCTGAAGAACTTGTGTATTTTTCAGCCTTTGTCCAATTCAAATGAGCGCAACTGAAAAGGGAATTTCTTATAGCTTGTAAATTCTGTGTGTCCAAAATCACCCTTTGAGCCATTTCTAATACTGTAGTGATTAGACCTTAAGTCTTGTTACGTGTTACGGACCCCCACAGACACAGACTTATGGGCTCTGTGTTACAGGTTACCAGGGCTGCCGGACACATAACAAAATGGGCCAAAAAGAAAGGAAATTTTGATGGATCAAATATTTTTTGTTTATTTATTTTTATTTTTTTTTTTTTTCAAGCGGAAAAATAGGCAAATGATTGGGAATTCTGTCAAATGACATTATCCTCCGCACAACCGACTGTTCCAGCATACTGTAGCCCGCTGTATGGGTGAAACATAACACATAACAGGGGCCCTGTTTTGTTTCAACTCGTAACACATAATGGAAGGCCTGTTTCAGGTCCAAATTTGTGGATTTTGACTCCAGAAAATCGAAGATACATTGAAGCAAGCACTGGATTTGCACAACAAGTAAGTCCATTGTCCAATTTTCTTCACTAGAAGCTCGCAAAAAGCCCTAAACTCTGTGTTGCGCACCTGTCACTGTTTCAGGGATCTTACATCATAACTGACATATCAAGGCCTGGTTCCTGTTTCAGACCAAAGTCAAACCGTAACGCTGACTGCCGTGTTTCACCCGTACAGTGAGCTACAGTACTCATATTGCCTTTGCTGCCGCAGACTTGGAGGCCTTCAGACTTGTCTGAATGTGTCACAGGTTACAGACCCCTTCAGACTTGTGCAATTTCGGACTTGTATGTGTTACGATCACACCCTCCGGACTTAAGGTCTAATCACTACAGTAGAGTATGCTCTATTGTTTAGTGAAAGAAACCTAATTCTCAATATCCAGCTATCACTACCCTTTCAACCTCCAAGCAAACTACTTGTGCTTCTTGCAATGCACATCTGGGGTAAAAATCTCCCCGCACTTTGGGTCCGCACAAAGAAGTCTCCATGGCTTCTCGTCACGCTTCGATTGCACAGAAGCAATCCTCGTAATGTTTAACTCCTTGACCTTCATAATGGTCCTCGCACCACGAAGCTTCGGATCGGGAACATCTTTGTCGCAGGTCTCTCCAACCGCGATGCGGATTGTGCAGCGATCCGCTACGGAGCGTTCGAGGGCTTGGACGATGAGCAGTTTGTAACTGGTGATACTCCGGAGCTTGTGGTCGTCCAGCTTCAGCTCGACGGTGCCCAGCGTCTCTGTGTCGCCCTCTGTGGCTGTTGAGCGCGGGAATTGGCGCCGAGGAGCGTCCCATACCTAACGCAACTGTCCACTGCTGCCCCTTCGCGGCGTACTTAATCTCGAACTTCGTCGTGCGTCGTCCGCCCGAAGTGCGTATCGGCGTTTCCGCCGTCAGGGCGCCGCTCGCATCGCAAGCGGGGAACTTCTCTGGAACCTCCTTCTTGGGTTCGTTGTTGTCGGTGATGAGCCCCGCAAGAACGTTGAGCCCCGACTGGACGAGTTGGCAGGTAGCGTCGGTATGAGGCATTTCTAGCACGAATTCTGAGTGTGTTGGTGAGATGTGTGGGGACGAGGAATGTTGTCCGGCTTCACCCCGTCGGACTTTCGAGCTTATGTATGCAGAGAACGCTGTTGCCTTCGACCAGATTGGGCGTGTTGTTCTACTGCCGTTGCATTGCTCCGCAGCCCGCAACACCAGCGGTACTGCAAGGCGCCTTGCATCGCACAATTTACACAACGAACAATGACTCGACGTCCCTCTCCGCCGTAGCGTGCAAAAGGAATAATCAACCAACAGCACCACGCTCAACACCATCTGTACTGCATTTCCGGGCCAGGCCCGTTTATTTCCTGCCCTCGGTAGGGACAAAGTACACAAAACAGGGGCGTATTACCATATGGGGCGGAAGAATGTTGCAAATAAGGAAAATCTCATCAAATTCAACACAGCGCGGCGCTTTGGCGTACGTGCAAACGCCGCTATAGCATTTCGCGGATGGATGCAGGGGAATGGAGAACAGCTCGGCAGATGACTGAGTTTCAGACGGAGGGCGAATTTAGGGTGGGGTTATTTCGAACGACCTGGCTGTACGCCTCGAGGTGACTTTTTTACACTGAGAATGATATGTATTGCGGAATCAGTGGGCTGTTGTATGGGAATTGTTGTTGAACACGGCCCCCGGTGGTACTGTCCACACAGCTGCGAATCGGTGCCTTGGTGTAAGCGGATAATTTCTTAATGTGGCTGGCGTGTGCGGCGCGCGCAGAGAAGCAAACAAGCATGCGGGGCCCACGACAAAGGCAAAACCAAAAACGGTTCAACCGCAGTCGCTGCCACCACAGAAGCATCAGCTTCCCCTTCAGATCCCTACCCGTTGCTTCGTCAGCCTTGCACTTGGCTCCGCCCACGATGAGCATCCCGAATATCATCCTCTACGACATCCCCTCTGCCCACCCGCGCGTTGCCTGGTCCCCGAACACATTCAAATCTCGGTACACCGTGCCCATGCCGATTTTTACGCCGATTGACCCAATTCCGTAGCTACGTCCTCAATTTCAAGGGCCTAGCATACACCACCAAGTGGGTCGAGTACCCCGACATCGAGCCGCTCTGCAAAGAGATCGGAGGCGCCCCGACGCGCAACAAGCCCGATGGACGGCCGCACTACACGCTTCCCATGATTCACGACCTCAATACTGGTGCGCTGCGTGGAGTCCACGATTAGGCGTCGAGATTAAGACGACTTCCTTTAAACAGGCATCGTGGTCACGGACTCGCTCAACATCGCCATGTATCTCGACAAGACGTACCCCTCCACGCCGCAACTCCTCCCGCCCAGCGCGTGGCCGCTCTTCCGCGCATTCGACGATGCGATGCAGCCGCTCCTTGCTCCAGTCTACCCCTTCGCGCTCCCGCTCTCGCAGCGTATCCTCAACCCGCCGAGTGGTGCGTACTTCCGCGAGACACGCGAGAAGACCCTCGGCCAGATGCTGGACGCCCTCCTCGACGGTGCGGAGAGGGATCCCGCGCAGTGGGCGCAGGTCAAAGCGTCATTTGCTACGATCGAGGGTTGGATGAAGACCTCGCTGGCGGACGACGCGGCGAACGCGCGGTTCTTCGGCGGCGCGCACCCGTCGTACGCCGATCTCTACATTGCGGCATACCTTCTCTGGTTGAAGACGGTTCTGCCCGCGGAGAGATGGAGAGATGTCGAGTCGTGGAACGGCGGTCGGTGGGCGGAGCTGCTAGCTACGTTAGCGAAATACGAGACGGTGGTTTAACATTGTACCGAATCCTGTTAGAAGCTGCTTCGAACGCGTGCCAAGGCCATCCTATTCATGGATTATTCAGAGATACCAAAGTTGGTGCTAGCTGCACTGATAGGACGCACCATAAAGAAGCGGAGGAAGCCGCAGACCTCCTACTCGAGACAATCTCCATCCACTCAGACTGTTTGTCAGCTCCGGAAGATACTCATTCGTTGCCCAAGAGAGCGACATTTCTCACTTGGCGGATTCACTTGCCCCGCGCCGATTCACTTGTGCTCACTTGGCTTGGCACTTGCGCCGATTCACTTGCCAAGTGATGGCATTCACTTGGCAAGTGAACTTGGAGACATCGACCTGAGTGCATTCTGGCACCTATCCCGAAACTCTGAGACGCTGAACATGCTCTGGGTTCTCAATGCGACCAAAATATGGTGTTGGTTGGATCTTCACTCTAGAACAAAAAGAAGTACTCCGAGTTTCACCCACTAAGTCTGGCGCAATGGCGGCGGCAGAGGCCCCAAAACTTTGGAGGGAGAGCACAAACATGGTACACAGCTACTTTTAGGTTCATTGCACATGTTTCATCGGGGTAATGAGCTTCAAAAACCCTAAAAAACTCTAGTTCAGTGACTGAGAACCACCTCGAATAATATTAGTTTAAGCGCGGAAATCATAGCTATTTAACCACCGGAGAGGTATAGCAAGTTGATAGGATACTACCAAGGCTTTGCTGGGCCCTTGACATGCCTTATTACGCCGCAGTGTGTCATTCAAGTGCATCCAAGTGAAAAATCACTCGCATCTGATGGCACAAGTGAACTTGTCGCCCAAGTGAACTTGTTCACTTGGGCCTCACTTGGGGTCACTTGCAGTGTATATGTCGGCGACACACTACCACTCCGCCCAAAGCTTGTATGGGCCCGGAAGACCTCCCTAGTCCCGTTATTGCTAGTGGCGCCGCGTCCCTCGAGCGGCCGCCACCTCGTCGATATTCAAGATTGCTTGCCCCTCCGAGTCGGAGGTACTGGTTGGAGCGTCTGTGGAGTGCGCTCTCGTATAGGTCGATGAAGCTGAGGCCTGAACAGCCTGAACAAGAAACGCACCCGCTCTGTCAGAGATGGGCGCAACAAGAGATTCTGCGAAAATCTTAGTTGGCTGTCGATAAGCAACACAAGTGAAAAAAAAAAAAAAAAAGGATGTATAATGCGAGATTGTAGACGCAAACACGGGCATTATCAATTTACGGTGTTATACACGTAAGTATGTGTGCTTGGGCGTAGGAATGGAAATCACAATGTTAACAGATTAACAGAGATATTGAGGAGAATGTAATGCAAACCCGGGAGTCAAACACTCTGGCACGCTTGAGCAGCAAAAAGAGCGAGAAAATTGATCCCATCAATGATTACATCAAAATATCACCTGTCTGTGGTTGGGCACATAAGACACAGTAAACAGCTTCCACACTTGTAACCTTGTTCTTAGACTCACAACGAGAGTGCCTTCGCAAAGCTGCCGTAACGCCACGACCGTGTCTGCTTCAACTCCGGCTGTCGCTCTGCAGTCACCGCGGACACTCGGAAACCAGCCAAACATTGCTCAAAAACTGTTGTTACCCCACCTCCCTGGGCCTGCAAGCAATTTGCGCATTTGTGTTGGAAAGTTCCGGATTACAGGGCGCTGCTCAATACCAGGTCTCGGCACGCACTCCGCCTGTCACCGAGACACCTTGAAGTGTGCCCTGTAGAGCGGGATATCGCGTGGAGAGATTTAGGGTCCACAAGTGAGCAAGTGAGATCACAAGTGCGAACACAAGTTGATCCATTCAAATTCAAACTCCGCTGAATGGACAAGTTGATGTGCCAAGTGAAGATGAAAAGCCTCGTTGCCCAATGTCGCGGTTCGAGTCTCCGATGATCTGGTTGGAATTCACGGAGACTGAGATATTTACGAGGTGCTAAGGACGGAGCGGATGGATAGTGAGAGCTTCAGAAACCTGGCACAGAGGATCGGGATCTCGCCGCTTACCTCGCGTAATTATCCGTTGGCCGATAATTAATGCAAATGAGCCTGGGTTGGTATGTGAACGAGAGAATCGCTTTTTCGCGTGCTTCTAACCCTTCTCTGCGTCAGAACATTCACCCGTCCTCCAAACTGATTCTCGCCCCCAGCACTTAAGCTTAGCTTTGACGTATTAATCAACAAGGAAATGTACAACGGCAATGGTGCAATTGCAATGCCTCGCGCCGGATTCGCATGGAACGCCGAAGTGGATACTCGGTGCCTGGGCTGGATGCAATTTCTAAAACATCTGACGCTGCCGCAGCCTGAGCGTTGGGGGCCGACCACTGGAACGACGCCTGGACTGGTACCGTGGCTGCGTTCAGGTATATCTCGGAGCCTGCGAGGTCGGCGCTCTGAAGAGGATCAGCCTGCCCTCTAGAGAGCACCACAGCGGCATTTCAACTCCGACTGCGAGCGGACGACTGCACACCCCACCAGCGTCACTATATTTTCCCTGAGAAGTGCGTGGGTCATATGGCCGATTCAGAGTACCCAACTACCGGTTCAGGCGCTGTCGAGATCCTGAGCGTATCCGACTTCTTCTATGTTCGGGACCGAATGCACGGTATCGCGCGAAAAAATTCTCAAGCTTGAACGAGCTCTATTTGTGTATTAATAGACACCGCGACGGGGATGCAAAGGTTGCTTAGTTCCGAGTCGAGGCTTCCGATAACGTCGCCCTCGATCGTGCGGCACATGCGGTGGGGTTGTGGATCCAGTAATTTGTTGGCGGGCAGGAGGAGCTGAGCGTATAGTGGCTTGCGGCCTGACCAAATAATTCCTCAGCGGCGTGCCTGACCGACATGATGCCCACGTCCTACTATCTCGCAAACAGACTCCAAAATAGCACTTCGCACAGTGTGTTCACCAAGGTGAAAATTCGCACCGTCGCGATTTGCTTGACCCGACACGAATCCTGGACACAGAACGGTCCACGCGGTAACAACATCTTGCCGTTCATACGTTCAACACAATGGCTAGCAAGCCGGCCGCAGAACCCCGCCCTACTCATATACCTCGTCTCTCATTCGCCCGACTGTGGGCAGAAAAGGCGCAGGCATTCCGAGTATTTTGAGATCTGGTTGATGGAACGTAAATAAAGCAAGTTCGAGTTCAGTTAAATAGTGCCGCGACTTGAAGGTCAGTCCTCAGCAGCTCGCTCTCGAGTCGCCCTTCTAACCGCACAAGATGTTCGCCAAACTCTCCTTCCTCGCACTCATCCCTTCCATCCTCGCCGCCAGCCATGCGGTCACCGTCGGCGCCAACAACGCCCTCGCCTTCAGCCCGACGACCATCGTCGCGGCGGTCGGCGACACCGTCAAGTTCACCGTGCTCTCCCGCAACCGTAAATACGCCGCGCTCTAAGTATTTTTACGCTAACATCGAGCATAGACTCCATCACCTCGACCCGCTTCTCTGGCGCGGTCTGCCCGCCCCCGGCCGGCGGGGTTGGCCCTAACGCATTTGACTCTGGCTTGTGCGTCTCGTCTACGCTGTTTTTCTTCGTATCCGCTAAGCGCTTGGCAGCCTCTCGGACCTCGACGGCTCGATGCCGACCTTCACCTACACCGTCAAGGACACCGCGCCGCACTTTGGTGCTTGCATGCAGGCCGCCGGGGCCCACTGCCGTACGTTCCATCCTTCACGTCATACGTCGTAGCGCTGAACCTGGCTATAGGCGCCGGGATGACCTTCGCGATCAACCCCAACTCGACGCAGACCTACGCGCAGTTCCTCGCTAATGCCAAGGCGTCGTAGGGAAAACTAGTAGCCGTAGCTCTGTCTAGTATCTCTCTGGGTTTGTGTACTTTGAAGTCATGGTCGGGTATAAATCAAGGAAAATTTGAGCCGAAAAGCTCCCATCATGGAAGCTGTGGCGAAGCTGTCATTCACCTTTCTTGTCCTCTAACCACGATGGCCTCGCCTCGCCGCCCACCCAGCGTTCGCAGCATCCAGTCCTGGTGGTCCGACGCGAACTCTGTTGGGCCCACGATCTCCCTGCACGCCGCTGCTAAAGCCGTTAATGGCATATCTCTATCACCGGCAAGCGCTTAAGCTCCTGCGGAGTCTGGGGCCCCAGCACACGTACACCAGCGCAGACGTGCAGCTCTTGAGCACATATCTTCGGTATTTGGCTGGGTGGTCACTGCCTCGCTGCTATTGACACTGGCCTTTCATAGATACCCGTACACCTCCGCCGACACGAAAAACACCATTCTGGTCTACCTCAGCTGGGGACTTGTTGCAAACGAAGAGTCGCACGCGGCTATAGTAGACTCGCTCGTCCGAACGGATCTCCTGGTCGAGCTCATGGACTCACCGGCGCACGAAGGAGCGTGCGAGCTTGTATCGATTCTCTCTCCGGCCCTGCAGCACTACGAGGCGCACAACGCGTACTGGAGCAAATATCGCGGTTTTGACAACGACGTACTGGGGTAGGCAGCCCCTTCGCATTCTGCAATCCGCTCAGCCCAGCTTTCCAGGGAAGACGGTGCTGCGCGCATCATATCCGCCATACACCGCCTGTCTGCAGCGCGGGAATCGCCCGACGATGTCCCCGATGCGGCAACCCAGCGCATGCTTTTGACGGCGTTGGTGGATCTTACTACGCGAGTCCATAATCCCTCGATTCTTGACTTCGCACTTCATTTGTTACGGGACGCCGTGATCAAACGGCGTCCATACATCGCCAGTGTTCTTGAGCGCCTGCCGAGCTTGGTTTTGACACTCACCGCACTCAGAGCCTTTTCGTTTCCGTGCGTATTCCATATCTTCCCCCTTACACCTATTCACGGTTTTGGCAGAGTGTTCAATCCTCCCGGCTCACCGGCACGTATCATGGTAGACACGCTGTTTCCGATGCATTCGGTCGCGTTCAAAGCCCACGCGTCCTTGGTGGAAGGCCTGTTCACCCAGTTCAACTGCATTGTACACCGTCAGCGGGGCTGGATGCATGCTATTCGCAGCCTGCTCGTACTCTCCGCCGTCCTGCACTGGCAGGAGACGGATCAAGATGTCTCGTTTCGGATCGCGCGGCTGCAGGAACGATTGGATGATCAACCCAGTGAAGATGAGGCCGAGGAGGCGCGGAGGTTGCTCATAACCGCTGTAATTGCTCAGCCAGCATGGATCGATGGGATGGTGCGGAACTTAGGGTGAGCGTTTGGCTGAAAGTGCGAGCCCAGGACCTTGACTGTTCGATTAGACGGTGGAGGAAAAGCACTGGTGTTGCTCTCAGGTCGATCTTGCTGTGGGTCAGTAACCATCCCAGTCTCTGCGACGGCTTTCTTCAACATGGTGTACGATCCATCATCGGTCTGGCGTCCTCAGAAGACCACGAGAGACAGGCATGGGCAGCCAAGGTGCTGTCTAATGTGCAACACAATGCGCGAAGGGAACTACCGCCGGCGATCTTGCTCCTCGGTTCGCCGGAGAGCGGGAAATATACGATTGCAACGGAGCTCGGTATCATAACCGACCCGAATTATCCCTCGGCGGATTCAGACGCCGAGCGGCAGCGGTGGAGGGACCGCGACGTTATTCACCGCCATGCGATTGACTGCATTCGATACGTCGTCGAACAGGTGCAAGATCCGGGAACCTTTTTCCCTACAACCTCGCTCCAGGTGAGTAGCATGGATTTGGGGGTGAATCTGCTCATAAACACACTCCTAGAGAGATGCGCAAGTCATCACGAATTTGGAACTTGGAGACGGAAAGCTTGCCGTTCCAGCTCTCCGACGGCAGCTGCAGGTGTGTGTTTCACCATCACATCAACGCTCAATAGACCCGCCGCTAGGCATGCCGCCGGTTGTGGGATCATTTACCGCTCCGCGACGTTATGCGGGGTGCCTCGTCCCCATCGGAGGACGATACCAAGCAGTATTATATCGGGTTTCCTTCTTGAGCAGACATTTCTGACTGTAATCTAGCGTCGCATACTTTACGGCCAACATGGAGCGCATCCTGTCGCGCAAATATGTGCCCGCTCACGCAGATCTGTTACGGTGTACCTCTGCCCGGTACAACCTTAAAAATGCTCCAGAGGAGACAACGATCAGGCTCAACGGGAGGAATGCGACGTTGATCACCGTACGTATACCCTCGACCGCCGAAAGAACATTTGGGACTCGATAAATCGTAGATTGCAAATGTCTCGAAGTGTATGGACCAGTTTCAGCGCGCCACAGCCATCATCTTCATCGTGGACATCAGCGAATACGACGGGCACTACACTGAGGTCTGTCGACCATTCCCGCGTCTCTGAACCTGAATTACCTGCCTCAGAATAAAGTTGAAGACGGACTTGAGCGGTGGTCTCTGCTTTGTAAAAGCGGATGGTTTGCAAATACCGACATGGTCAGTTCTCCGTTGGCATCCCTGCAACCACTGAATCAATCTGGCTAGATTATCATCTTCAACAAGTACGACATCTTTGTGGCAAAAATTAAAATTCTCCCAATAAACCGAAGGTTTTTGGTCAGATTTTGACCTTTCTCGGAGATTCTTCGATAACACTGAACAGGATTTTGGCGGCACGCCCAGTAATGCCACCGCGGCGACGGACTACTTCATCCAGAAATTTATGGATGTTCATAGAAGATGGATGGCATTGACAACACCCAAGGCTACCAGCCAAGTTTTTGTGCAGTGCGTCTGTCTGACTTGAGCAGTGCCGTATCTGACACGGTATTTCAGTTTTACAAATGCACTGGAAGGCGAAACACTCCTGCCAGTCATTAAGACTATCGAACGTGAGTGGTTGGGTCAGCTCTGAAGCACATAGCACTCATAATCTCCATAGAGTGAGTGGTTGTACTTGCTCAAGCTCAGGAGTTCTCCTGAGTCCAATGCAGCGTGACTCTTAGAAAGACGGTCTTGTGAGGTGGAAATTCCAAATTTTGGTGTGACAACCAAGTTGGAAATTTCGATAGAAAACCCTTCGTGACATGATGACCCACGAATTGAATGAAATGCTACAGTACTGGATACAAACAACAGCTTTACTGTACTATTTCGGCCGGAAGTTTGAGTTACGCGTTCGCCGGGCCTCTGAACTGAACTTTTCTCAAATGTGTTCTCTGTCGTCAAATTTTGCCAAATAAGGAAATCAATCATCAAAATTTCCGGCCGGCTGGCGCCGGCAGTTCCGATATGGTAATTTCATCATGATTGAACTTGTTCACTGGCAGGTTCAATGTGTTGCGCGTTCACCCCACTCAACTTCCGGTCGAAATAGTACAGTGTAGAGTGAGGCAAAGCACAAAAACCTGTGTAGAAGATTTATTTTGCACTATAGAGTCTGTTGCATACAAAACAGTGTTCAAACGGGACAGAACGAAGCAAAAGTGCCAAAACCTCTGAGGGAACAATACTTGTGGCGTGTGGATGATAGTGTAATTTGTGGCCCGCGAGGGCTGACTCAGCGAAGGATACGTCCAGGCTTTTTTTTTCGGGAACCGTTTCCGAGGCGCACGGAGTTAAGCGCATCCGACCTGTCATCGGTGCTGATCTCTTCCACGACCGTCATGGCCGACCGCCCCTCCACCTCGCCGACCTCTCCCGGCGTCGTCTCCATCGTCCCAGGCGGCGCCAACCTCCCCAGCATTCGCCAGTACCTCCGCTCCAACGTCTCCCCACCCGAAACCGCCAGTTTCCGCAGCATCGTCGAGGACGGCGAGCTGCGCCTCGCCAACGCCAATGCGCGCATCCGCGACCTCGAAGACGACGTGGAGGCGCTGAGACGACAGCGCGACGCGCTCGAGGCGTACGTAGACACATGCCGGAGCATATTCTCGCCGATACGCCGCCTGCCACCCGAACTTCTGTCGGCGATCTTCGAACTCTGCACGCCGCCGTTGCCAGCGAGGAAACAGGGCCTGCCGGAGCAGGGGTCGCCGGAGGTCGAGATCCAGAGGATAGCGCGGCCGCACCTCCTCCGACTAGCCCAGGTGCGCACTAGTCGTGGCCCATGCGCGTCGCCCTATTGTCTTGCTTACATTGTCCACCAGGTTTCGTGCCATTGGCGCCAAATCGCTCTCGGAACACCGAGTCTCTGGTCAAACATCGCCGTCGAGACCGCAATGTGGGCGGAGTGTCCGCTGCCTCCGGAGCTGCTGCTCGAGTTCATCCGGACCGCGTTAACGCGGAGTGGTAACCATCCGCTCTGCGTCCGGCTCATCGCCGAGACCAACGACGACAACAGCACCGCTGTATTTGAACTGCTTGCGCCGCACTCTCTGCGTTGGAAGGAAGCCGACATACGCATATCCAAAAGCCAGATACACCTCCTCGATCCCATCCGCGGCCGTCTGCCAATTCTTGAAAAGCTCGGGCTCCACACACGCGCCGAAACGGTGGATATGTTTCGGGAGGCTCCGCGGCTCAAGGAGATGATATTTTGGGGCTTCTCGACGTGTCGGCTCAACATCCCGTGGACTGGTGTCGACGTCTTCCGGGCGTGTGGCGGCCCGATGGAGACGAGTACCTCACTATCGTTCATGTCCTCCCTCCCGCAAGGCAGCTCCGCGTACTTTTACATCAACGCGCAGCGCATGCCATCGTCCCTCATGCTCCTCCCCTGCGTAAGCTCCCTCGTCCGCCGCTTTGGCGTCGATATCGGCTGCTGCCACGACGCGCCGACCGGGCAATTCGCCGTCCAACGAATATGGGACTCGCTCACGTTTAAGCACCTAAACCACTTGCACCTCAAGGCGCGCCGCACGCACCCTGCGCCGTTATGGCACCACGCGTCCTTCCAAGCGCTCGCCCTGCGTTCGGGGTTCGGCGCGGGGCTGATCTCGCTGACGCTGCGCACGCGTATCACCGAGCTAGAGCTGTTGGAAACGCTCGCCTCCCTCCCGGCGCTCGAGAAGCTCGACCTGACAGATCTCATACTGGCAGACCCGCACTTTGTGCTCATCACCGACTCGCTGCTCCGCCGGCTCGTCTGGGACACGGACGACGACACGACGCATATCCTGCCCAACCTGAAACGCGTGTACCTCCGCTCGTTGCTGCATTTCAGCGACGCGGTCTTTGTGGATTTCGTGCGCAGTCGGAGCCGGTGGGGGTATTCTGGGTTTGGGTTTGCGGCTGCCGGGGAAGGCGAGGGGGAGGAGCCGGCAAAGTTGACGTTTTTGTCGGTGAATTATGCGGCGGAGAGGAAGCGGAATTTGGGTAAGGAGGTGGCGAGGGAGATGAGGAGGGTTTTGTTGGATTCGGCTGGGGTGTTTAAATACAAGGAGGGACCATTAGCCAAGGGAGATTATAGCTAGCGGTTCCAGGTCATTGTAAAAAATGCAGCTCTTGCGGGGACCGGTTTACGGTCTTTCCGTCAGATGAACTGGAGAGCATAGTGTTCCAGTTCTGCTTTCTGACATGTGGATATTCGCAAAGTTGAGATTCGTGTCTCGCCGCTGTGTCGCAGAGCGCTTAAACGGACAGCCTTCAAAGTTGTTCAACTCTGACCATGCGTGCCCTCGATGCCAACCCTTTGTTAATTTTGCCGCCGCTGTTGGTCCCTTTTCTACTCATTCTGACTCTGTACAGACGAGAGACGGGACTACTCTTGCTTTTACGCTCCTCTCAGTAGCGGGATAACTCAAGTAGGACATTCACGACACCTGGGTGCCCAAGTTCATGTGCGACACTTACCTTTTTGAGGCCGGATTTTGATCGCAATCCGTTCAAGTCCGGCACCTGTTCAAGTCCAACACTTCTGCTTTGGGAGATCGGCGCTCGACTTGGCGGAATTGAAGATCCTAGTCAGCCTCCGCGGCGAGCGGCAAGCTCCCGGCAGGGTGGGGTCCGGGGCGAAGCCTCGTTGGTCGCGGCCGGCGCCGCAAAGAAACATAACCGCCGCAAGAGAGAGAAGAAAAGGGGGAAAAAGAGGAAAGCACCGCGCAGCGGGCCTCCGCGGCGAGCGGGTTCCCGGCAGGGGCTCCCGGCAGGGTCGGGGTTCGGGGTGGAAAACCCCCGGCCGTCGCGGCCGGCGCCGCAAATAAATCATCGGCAAATAGTTGTGATTGTTGGGAGAATATGACAAATCCGTTCAAGTGCGACACTTCATGTGCTCGAAGTGCCGCACCTGAACGCGTACACAGGGTGTCGTGAGTGTCCTACTTGATATATCCCCCCTCTCAGTAGAATCGGAGCTGGAGGTCATGTCCGCATCTAATCACGTCTATCCACAACAGCGACAAGTCGAAGCTCAAGTCGAGGAGTCAGAACCCTCGATATCTGTCATTGTCAAAGGGATCCCGGATGATCCGGATGAACCACGCTGTGGCGCCCTGGCCTTCTGTTTCTCTCCACGACCCTCGATGTCTGTCGCCCGCTCCTCCTACGCCGACGAAGCATGAACAGCACGACGACGCCAGCGATAACCGTCGCGATCCAGCACCAGCTGTACGTCCCCTGTCCCCGTCCTCTCCTTCTGTCAGGGATACGCATAGCTGACGTTCTACCTCCTCGACAGAGACGCTAACCGCTACATTAACCTCATTTCATATAGTGCGTCGCGTCGTTTTCCATTCTCCCCTTCGTCCGCCCTAACGTGCCCCTGGCAGCACTCCTCTTCTACGACTACCTCCTCACCCTCCCCTGGGAGACGGCGCGCTTCTGGGGCTCGAGCTTCCAGCCGACGGCCGCGAATGTGCTGTTCTTCCTGAATCGATATGTGACGCTCTTCGGGACGGTGCCAGTCGTGATGCAATATTTCTGGACGGGGGAGGCTGGGGAGGCGAAGATTGCGGTGCGTGTCTAGCTGTGAGAGGTCTTCTGCGATGCTGAACGCGAAGCCGCGTAGATGTTCGTGCGCTCTCCTCGCTTCGACGTCGGAGGCGCTGATATCTTCCAGCTGCACCTCTCTCGCGACGTACCACCAATATTTTGTCGTCTTCACGCAGATAATAATCGGCTTCATGCTCATCTTGCGCACCTACGCGCTGTATCAAGGTGCGTTAGAACTCCCCAGTAACTGCTTGAGATCCGTTCTGACCTACTTATGACAGGGAGCCGCCGCGTACTCGCGCTCATGCTCGTCGTTGCTGCATACCCAATCACCGTCGGGACTGTGAGTGCTCCGCGTCAATCCCATCCTTCCTCGTCCCCGAGACAGCTTCCATTTGGCGCCGCCAAGTATGTTCAGGAGATGCATGCTAACTCCGCCCCGTACACAGTGGTCCGTCCTGTCCGCATCCCACTCGGAGGAGAACGTTAACGACGCCCCGCCGTTGGGTCTATACGTGGGCTGTTCCTCGGGTGTGCCTTCCTCCGAGTACGCTAAGCCCGCTCCATGGACCATAACCACGGCATTTAATACCCGCCTGGCAGAAAAACTAAACTCGCCATCGCATGGGTCGGCCTCGCCGTCTTTGACTGTACGATCTTCCTGCTCACGCTCTGGCGCGGACTCCGGCGCTACCTGTACGCCGACCGCGGGCGCAGGAGGCGGGAGCAGCTCGTCGAGGTGTTGTTGCGCGACGGTGCGTCTGCGTTCTACATAGTTTCGCTTGCTGACCGACGCGAACTGGTAAAGGATCCATCTACTTTGGGTGGGTGTCCTCGACGAGCGCTGACGAGGATCTAATCTAAATCTGCCTGCGCAGAGTGATATTGCTCTCGACGATCGCTAATATTATCACCTTCGTCGTACGCCGTCATTTCCCTGAAAGCGTGTTATAGCTCAACCACTTTCACTTTCAGATCGCGGAAGTACATACACATCCAGTCTTGATTTCTCGTATCGCTAACGAGGGTAACGCTGTAGCCATACGCCCGCGGTATACTAACAACATTCACAAACGTGTACGCGTCTTCCCTTCCTCCCTACCTTCTCCCTAGTCTAGTCTCCGCTAATCACACCCCCCGCTTCACGCAGAATCTCAACAACGATGATATCCCGCCTCATGCTCAACCTGCGCGACCCCGCCCTCGTCTCCCCGGGCCCGCGCTCCCCCTCCGTCTCGGGCGGCTGGTCCGAGATGCACGAGCGCTCAACGACGTCGGCGGGGATGTTCACGACGTATGTCGGCGAAGATGAGCCGGACGTCGTCGGCGGTCAGGATGCCGGAAAGGCACGAGGACCTCAACTTGAAGATGCCGAGGGGCAGGCCGGTGGGAATATCAATTTGGAAAAAGCCCGGAGCTCGTGGCGGGGGCGCTGGCGATAAGTAGAGCCGGTTTCTGCGCCAAGGTCGCGGAGCACTTCCAAGATTAATAATGTGTGTGCGCTGTATCAATAGGTCCTTTTCCTTATACTACGTATACTTTGCGACTATCTCGACCCAATTAGCCATGGGGCCGCGGCAATGGAAAGGAAGAAAACAATCCGCCCGCGTCGAAACTCGTCATTTGACGCTATTGCAACTACATGGCGGATTGCTCCCGAATAGGAGGGAGGAGGGGTGGATCCTATCAACCGCACTGTGTATCGTGTTGCGCAGTGCGGTTTGTGGTTCTCTGTCGGGTTCTCGGTGACGGCCCTATTGTTTTGGGACAGGTCACCGGCCCCTTGTACCCGATTTAGATAGCTGTCACCGGAATTTGATTTACCTTTGGCTGGCGTTGCTACGCTGCTCCTGCCCCTCACCCCCTCCTCCGTCCTGGCCCAAATTCCCGTCACCAATCGCCTCGGTGGGCCCGTCACCGATCCCCGCCTCCGCGAACGGCAGTTCCGGTCCCGAACGCGCAGTTTCCGGCCCAAACGCGCCCTCGCCGCCAACGCCAAACGCGCCATCCCCGCCAACGACAACCACGCCGCGCCCTCCCGTTCCTTTTCACTCCTCCCGCGCGACATTGGACGCTCAATACTGGGGGAGCCCATAAGATCTCCCTGTGGTCCGCTCCGTACCGACCCTTGAACCTGCCTGCTCTCTTGCAGTCTGAAGCGGCGTGGAGCGCGAACGCGTGAAGCCCAGCGCTAGCGACGCTTCTAGCTCCGATATACATGTGCGTACACCTGCTGTCTATTCTCCCCTCCTCGCTTTCTGACCTTGACGTTCTTCAGGTTGCCACTGCCTACACGTAGGCTCGTGTACCAGCCTGTCGTAGACAGGCTGGTAGATCAGCGCCATCATTCACATATGCCTCGTTCGTCCGAATCAGGACGGCTTCCTAAAACGGTCGTCCACCGACTGGCGGCTCTTCGCGCTTGGCTAGTTTATCCAAACTGTAGCTATGCTTGCCAGGTATATACTTCCCAAAAATTGTAGCATACAGTGCTGTATTCGATGTGCAGAAGTGGATTGAAGTTGGGCAGTCTATCGTGCGCAGATGCAGCAGGTGCACGCGCGCGAGGCCAACTCCTGAAGGCATGCTGTCGACTCGAAGGAAATGAAGGGGATGAGTCTGTCGGGACACCGGGCGCTCAAGGCGGCGGTCTGCATTCTGACGTTCACCGGCAGACTCGGAGTAGTCGACGGCGGGGATAGGACAAGGACAAGTGGATTCATTGCGCTCCAACTCCCTACACTCTGCAACTGGCCACCGCACCATTGAAGCCGCGCGTACAGCTGACGATGAGCCGCAGCGGAGGAGGCGGGAAGGTGGAAGATGTGAGGAGCAAGACGCCGCCGCCGCCGCGTGTCCCTCCCATGCCCGAAATCCCTCCCGTTCTGCGAGAGCAGCAGCCTACAGGGCATACTCACCTTCGAGTTCCAGTCCGGCGCGGACAGCAATCTCTCCTCAGCATGCAGCCCGTCGCCCGCGTCGCGCCACGTCATCGCTCTTGAAGCCAAGGCCGAACGTCTCCGACCCGCGACTCTCCTTCTTCAGCCACGGTCTCCCCTCGTCGGCCTGCTCCAGCACTTCAGCCTCATCTTTCACCGCTTCGATGGTTGGGACGGACAGTGGTTGGATAGTGCGAGGAAGCGAGAAGGAATCGCCAAGCTGGGCTGATACAGCATCTACACCGTGTAGCGGCTTCTTCTCAGTCAAACCTGCTCCGTTTCCTCCCAAACTTCAGAAACGGGCTCCTGTGCCACTGCAGGGGGTTTTGTATCTTGAGCGCCAGCCTGGACGTGGGGCATATCCCGAGCGACCGTTTTGGGAAGCCGGCCAAATCAGGACGAACGAGGCATATGGGATTGATGGCGGAGATCGACCGGCCTGTCTACGACGTAGACAGGCCGGGTTCGGGCCTAGCCTACACGCGCCGGACCTTACAAACAACACAGACCGTCTACCCGCCGCCGTCAGGTGCTCGACCTGACGATACACTGCTTGCGGCAGGGTAGCGCTAGTTGCGTCCACTTCCGCAGTTCCACGCGACGAGCCGACACTCCACTTCCAGCGCTCGATGTGTGGACTCGAGGGTGCTCGGGCCTGAAAGCCTCAACTCCTTCCGGTGCGTGCTCTGTGAACAGAACTTTGAACCATGCTTACTTCGTTTCGCGGTCCTCGTTTTGCAGAAGACTATGAACTGCACCGGCACTAAGCTCTATGTCTACGTGCGTGTCCCCGCCTTGTTCTACTCTATTTCTAACATCGTTCAGTCTGCGGAGAGCCGCACCAACCTGAGTTACGCGACAATGTGAACATACAGCCCGACTCGCGGCCAAGAGACGGTTAACCTAGCGACGACCAGCAGCTGAGGGTGGGGTGCGGGAAGGGTACGGGACGGGGTACGAGACGAGAATTCGGGGTGGAGCATGAGGAGAACTGGCCGGCAGTAGGCACGCATTCGCGTTCGATGCAAACACAATCGAGTATTTGAGGCAATACCATCCAATTCTTCAAAGCTAGTCGTACGGTCCGGAATCGACAGTGAACTGTGTGTACATAGTTTACTTGCGCTTGGGTGTCTCGTATGATGGGGCGACCTCGTCGTCGCTGTTGTCCAGTTCGAGAATCTCATCGTCAGAATCTTCAATCTCGACTATCTTCTTCGCCTTAGCAATACTTGCTGCAAGCAAGGTCAGAATCGGAGATGCTCAGATTTGATACATACGAGAGGCCACGGTTGGTTGACGTGTCGAGACACCAGTCTTTCGAACTGCTTTATGGAAGCAGTTGGGTGGCAAGTCGAAGCGCCGAATGGATTCGAGTGGGACGTGAACGATGAGAGATAGAGCCGCGTACTTGGACTTCCTTGCTTTCACCTCTTTCATCCGCGCAGTTCCGCGCTTCGGGCCCGCAGCAGCAATCTTTGCGGCCTGGAGAGTGCGCGCTCGTTTCCGCTTGGTTGTTGGCGTCGACGTGACTTGGCGTAGGGTGTCCACGTCCCCCAGACCGAGCTGTTCAATCAAGCTCTCGGTCTCAAAATAGAGACGATGGCGAACAAAGACAACGCCTGGTCGCGCCGCGTCCGTGATTAAATCGGAGCTGGGTTTCTGCGTCAAAGACAGATGCAAGGAACCGGCAGGCGTTCTAAATGTCTGGTTGTCGTACAGCGTACCCGCCTGCGCAGCGTCAAATTGTGGCAACACCGGTTTAGCACGTACATAGAACATGCAATGGGAGACGTATTCGTCGAAAACATTGCTGTAGATTGTTTTGAACGCGTCGGACGCTGTCTGGTGAAAGAGATCCTGATACGCCACGGCAATCCGGCGGAGATTTGGTGGGGGAAGAAGCTTGAGGGTGTGTGGAGATGCGGCGGGTGTAAGGAAGGGAATTGCGGACATGACCGTAGGCTGGATGAGCTGTTCGAGAAGTTGAATGGAAGGAAACGACTCGGGCCAAGAGTCGGCAAGACTCTTGAGCTTGTTAGAGCGCAGCCAACCGCGGAATACGCGTGTCCAAGTTGCAACAGCGTTACGAATGCCGCTTGGGGAGAGGTCTGCCGCAAAGATATTCACGAGAGTGTTCCCGTAATTTGTCTCCTTCGCGAGACGAAGAGCAGTCGCGGGGCCGCAGCCAGGTAGACCCTTTGGCGCGTAATCGTTTCCGGCAAGAAGGGAGTACAGAAGCACTGCGTTACGACTGAGGCCGCAATGCTCGAGGATCGAGGATCTTGTGTAGATGTCGGCCGCGAAGGCCGTTGTCCTTTGAATGTCAACGAATGGTTGCGGCAAATGGTGGGACATACGTTGGCCACTGGATTACCGTTTTCGCTCCAAACACGAACACATCGCCGTCAAGGGTCATAACGGCGTCAATGAGACCTCTGGCATTCATGTTCGCGAGCTCAGCTTCAGCTTCGCCCTTTGCCTGTGCGCAGAAAGCATAAGTGCATGCTGCCATAGCTGGATAGACGAACTTTGAAGGCTGTGAAACCAAACGCGTCGAGGAGCGGATAGACATGAGCCCATGTGTCCTGAGCAGATGAAACGACAGTGTTGCGTTTCTCGGCGGGCTTTTCCTTTCCGTCGAACACCCAGATAAATCTTGCAGGGAGCCCGAGAAAGTTGCATAATTTGTAGAAGAGAATGAGTTCGGGGCGCTTTGACTTGGCGCCTCGTTTGTTGGTCGCGGCTTTGCATGCTTGCATGATTATCCTATAGCTTCGTTAACAGAATTGCATGCATCCTTCAAACTATAAAACGTACTCTGCGTCGACGCCGATGGTGTACGGCTGGTTGAGCGCGCGGTCCTGGCTTTGTTCCAGAATGAAATGGCGTAGATCCCGGGTCACTTTTGCAGCCTGCAGCGCCTACGAGTCGTTAATGGGACAGAAAACGAGAACCAGTCCATTACAGACATTCCAGAGCAGTACGGGACCCATCGTTGCAGGAGGAGACCAGTCGAGCGCTCCTGAATGTCTTGATGTGGACAAGCTAAGTACGAGGATTCTCGGTTTGGGCTTTGTCCGTAAGCTCTGAGCATCTACCAATGTTGAGTATAGGCCCCAGACGACCTCTAAGAATTCACCAACCGCGAGTTTACAGCCAAATCTGGTCGAAATCCCCGCTGCTTCTGCTAGACACTTGTTTATGTCTATCCGTCGTCGCGGCCAGATTCCGGGTATTGCATGGTTGCTTTTCAGCAATGAGCTGTCAGTTTGTGGTACCGGTAGAGTTTAGATAGTTGTGGTTGTAATGAAAGCCACAAAGTCCAATCAAAATTTCTTGCGCGACGCATCCAGACGCGTCGTATCCACAATCGAAGGACAGGTTGACAAGCACATGCATTCTCACCTCCAACTACCACTGCTGCTACTATGTTTTCGCTACCTTGCGCGGCTTCACTCGCGGAGCAACGGCCTTTTTCCGTTTACGCCCAACCTCCGCATCCTCCGCATCCTCTTCCCCATCGGCAGCCGCCCTCACATCTGCTTTTCCCGTTGCCGCCACTCTCGCCTGCCTCTCCGAGTTCAACAGCTCCGACAAAGCGTACACATTCATCTTGACACCTGGCGTCTTTGTCTCCCGCCTCGCCTCCAACTCCGCGATGACCACAGACGGCGCGACTTGACGCGCGTCTGCCTCGTCTCGAATGTGCTCCACAATCGTTCGGAACCGCGACCACCACTTCTTCTGCTTCGCTGTCTGCCTCCATTTCGCTTGGAAGTATTCGTTAAGGACGCGGACGGCGGGCTTGACTTGAATTTGTATCCCGTTTTCAAAAACAGGCTGGCCTGATTTTGTTGCTGCGATTAGTTGTGGCTAACATTGTGAGCAAGAGACTAACCTTCCGTATAATCGCGCCAAACGTCGCCAACGGACGTGTATTGAGCCAACGACGTTGAAGGGCCCCAACAGTCGTAGAGCATATGCGCGTTTGCCTTCGGGATCAGCGGCAAGTAATTTTGTTCGTACGTCGCGCCCCGCTGGCCAAGCGCAAGCGGTAGAACAGCGTTGACTTGTCCTAAAGCGGAAAAATAAGCACTTGGATAGATAATAAACAAGCAAGGCTCGTACCTGGTATCGTCCAAACGGCATTCGGAGGTGTCACCAACCCAATCCCGCCCGGCGCACAATCCACATCCTCCTCCTCGGTCACTTCTATCGGAAACGGTGCCGGCGCGGCCGGCGGCGGACACATGGCGGCGTTGAAATTTGGCGGCGGAATAGGTGCTTGCGACATCTGCGCCTCCTGCAGACGGCGCGCGTATATCTTCTTCTCGAACCCCCGCGACGGCGACAACATCTCCGTTCGCCGCTGGAAAACTTCCACCAGCTGCTTGAGCATCGACTCCAGCTTCTCGATCCGCTGGCTCTGCAAACCGAGTTGGGAGTTGGCGTACTGGAACTGCTGCCGCATCGCGCGGTCCTTCAATGCCGCAAGGTCCTCGGGCGGAGCAGTTCGTGCTGCCTCGAGAGCGGCAAGCTCAACTGGGAAGACGTTCTTCATCCAGTTCATGACCGCCGGCTTGCTCAATGCTGGCAGACGGAAGAGCGGCGACTTGGGCGCAACTTGGTATATGGCGGCGGCGCCTTGGAAGAGCTTGGAGCGGAGTGTGACCGCCATCTCCCAAAAGTTGGTGGCGCCAACGAGGTTGAGTTTGCCTCGGGAAGAGTAAGATACGGCCGAGTTATAAAGTACAGAAGGGCTCACCTTTGACTTGAGGAATTATTTCCTCGGCCATGGAGTAGACACCGTCGAAGAATTCGACCGGAACGCGGATGTGCTCCCAAGGATTGTAATAATCCTCGTAGTCCTTGAAGCCCGCGCATCCGAGAACCGCCTGCTTGGGGATCTGGCAGGAGTAGGTTGTTGAGTACGTCTTGCCGCGTTCCCATCCAAGCTTTTCCGTCTGTTCATGTGTCACGCTGAGTAAATGTCTATAAACGACAAATAATAACATAGTCGACAAGCGTACCCTTGCATTTCTTGGAGGTAAGCAAGCATGTGTCGAGGAAGATGCTGCTTCATGTGCGACTGGAAGTTTCTCGCGCGAAATGCTTTGGCGTACAGGTTGTAAAGCGCGGATTCCGAGTATGGGGCTCGGGGGTCTTGCCCGTAGAGTAAACGGAACTGTACAGTAAGTTAGCGACAAGAGACGTTGCGAGAATAATACTTACTTGGCGCCAGTCCGAGTTACGCGTCCAGTCGATATCGAACCGGTCGCAGAGCTTGAATTCGTCGAACAACCAATGGAGGTAGATGGCAATCGAGACGAGCGAGCACTTGACGGGGTTGCGGTGAGCAATAAATGTCGTATAGACTGGATTGCGTGTCTGCAGAAATTGTAAGTCGCGTAGGCGTAGCTGCATCAACCAGACTAGCACAAACCGTTTTCATCCCTCGTTTCCCTGCCTTTTCTTCTCCCTGGCAGCCGAGAACAGCAAAGACTTGTGTTCGCCGATCGGGGTGCAACCAAACGAACGGCTGCAGCTCGCATAACTTGAGCGCGCGTAAATCGTCGCCGCGGTTGCCGCTCTGGAACTGGCAGTTCCAGGCCAAAAGGCCGAATACAGCTTGGCGAACTAGTAAACATGTTAGCTCCGCGTTGCCGCAACGAACGTCGACAGCCACGTACGATTACGATGAGAAATCAGCTCCAGGAGGATTTCCCAGAGCTTCTCCTCCGTCACCGTCGACAGCATCGTGTTTGCGACGATGTCGGGCGCGTCCTCGGTCCCGGTTTCCCCTTCCCGCCCGCGGTTGAGCGCTTCGTCCATGTAGGTCGTTACAATGTCGATGATATGTCCACCACCGCACGGTCGCGTCGTTTTGAGCTGCGGGTCTTCAGCTTCTTGGACCTTGCGGATACGGAGAACGCCAAAGTAGCACTTCTTGATCTGGGACTGTTGGAAAGTGAGCGGCCGAGTCCGGACAGAGTATATAAACAACTTACAGCGCCAACTCGCGTCCCCGGTATTGGAACACCCTTGCGCGTCAGTTTGGGCCGTTCACTGAGGTGTTTGAGGTAGACGAGTATAGAATGATTGTCGACAATCCCATCGCGGACTAGCCGCTGCCCCATCGCACCTGCTAACCAGCGCTAAAGGAAATAGTCAGTAAGTAAGGGTGCAAACATAGAGATTCAAATAGAGATACTTACATGCCAGTCGCGCTTTACTCCTTCTTGCGCCTCCCGCCCGCCCTTTCTGCGATTACCCTCAAATCGGTTCGCCGCGTCGACGCGGACCTTGGTCTGATACGCAGCGTACTGCACGTCGTCGCTCAAGTCCGGCTCTTCCTCCTCTTCCTCCTCGTCCCCGTCGTCATCGTCGTCGGGCACCGACATTAAATGTGCGAGCAAAGACGAAGAAACGGGATCATCGGGCGTAGCCGCATAGTCGACAAGGAGTTGATTGTCCCCGGGCTCGTCGGTTGTGTTGCGGCGCGACGGAGTTGGGACGAACGGGACCTGGTCGTCGATGGGAGCAGGTTCCTCGTTTTGGCGCGTGTTATCGTTCTCGACAATGGCTTGGACAACCGCCATATCGCCGAGGTCAACACCCTGCGGAACGATGTCGGGCTCCGGTTCCGGTGCAGCGGAAGGGAGCTGGCCGACTTGAACTGGCGAGGACGTCGGTGATTGGAATGGGTCGTATCTGGCGGACGACGACGGCGTGTAGAAGCTGAAGTAGGAGCCCGTCGTATATTTGTCGGGGGCGTCAAATGAAGTTGCGCGCGAATGGCGCGACACCTGACTAGACGGCAGGGACAAAGAGGATGTTGAGGCGGACGACTGGGAAGGTCCTGCTAGCTGGATCGAAGATGGGGTTGCCTGGGGCGTTGAGGGTTGTGCAGGGCGTTTAGCCCTCCTCTGGTTTCGCAGCCCTCTGTACCTGGTCGCCATTAGGACGACTAACAGTCAGTACTGCAGCTGACTACGCACCAAAAGTCGGCCAGCCGGTCAACAAGGGACGGCTTGGTCGCGTTCTGCGGGTATTGAATGTCGGAAGCCTTGCAGAGGCTTTGGAGGTCGGATTTGCGAGCAGAAGAGTTGCTGAGACGCGGTTAGATGGGTGGAGAGTTGGTGGCACGAACAGATACATACAGAAGTGCCGCACGATAGTCGGTCTCGGCCAGCTTTGAGCCACCGGGAGTGAACGGCCGAGCGGGTGGTGGATCGCGAGCCATGTTGGCGTTCGAGTAAACGTTGGGTCGAAGTCGTTGAGAAGGAGGAGAGCGCTGCGACGCTTGGACGACTCCTAAACACGATCACGGTTAGTTGAAATTAGAACCCAAGCGCGCTGAAGACGCACCCATTGTCCTCGCTTTGCAGCGCTAGGCGCGGACGGACATTAGCCTCGTCAGCGCTTGCTGTCGAAGTTGATGAACGGTCGTCAATGCGAAAACAGAAAGTACCTACCGCTTTGTGAATGAGCAAGCCCGCCTCAGATGTGTCCTGTGCTCGCTTGATACGCCGCGCGATGCGGGATGGAAAAGTGGAGGCCCATGACTGAGCAGCTTGTTGGTGGCCAACAAACGTGTAAAGGCAGGTGGAGGCAAAGCAGGTTGGAATGGGGAGTTGATAGAGTGGGCCCGAGATGGCTGGGACAGCGCTGAATGCGGTTGGCGGCGAGGAGCCTAGCAGACAACAAGCGAAGAGGTGAGTTGGAGGACGGTGGGAGTGCAAAGCAAGCGCGGTCACGGTCAGCACACCATCTGGCTATGATTATAGGCGCGCGTCGCTGTGTTAAAACCAACGGTTAAATTCGCAAGAAAGTACATTCATTCATCTATTCTGGCTATAGGTTGCTTGCGGGACAGGACAGTGGCAGTAGCCCCAGCGGCACTGCCATCCTCGGCAGGTCGACGCGTCCTTCTCCTCCAGATTGGGTGTCGCAGAATTGCGCAGAGCCGCAAGACGTTCTGTGTCCTCTGCTGCTGCCGCATAGCGCTCTGATAGCAGAGCGCGCAGAACTTCCCAGTCGGATTGCAGGCATGGACGCGACGCAAAGCGTGCGGGATCGGCCTTGTGCTGCTGATGGTGCAGACGAAGAAATATGAAGTAGGCGGCCTTGACAGCAGACTAGCGGGCTCAAGCAGATGCATCGCGGAGCAGAGAGTACGCACCGGCGATTTGGTTTGCTGTCGAAGACGATCCGCAAGCACGCGAAGTGCCCGTCCGTCGAGGAGATTGTCGGGAAGACTACCTTGTTCAACGGCGTCGTTGACGAATGTCTGTGTGTGGATTGTGTATTAGGATAGGACATTGGGTGGTAAATACGATGGCGCACCGTCCAGAAGCGCAGCCTACGCTGTCGATGCTGGATGATGTCGAAAGACATGGACGCAACGCTGGATTGTAGGGGACTGCAGTGGGGTGGGTTGTTGGTTGAAGAGAGGGCAAAATGAGGCCGGTATTTACGCGGGCGGGGGACAATGCGAACAATGGTATGCGAGTTGGCTGAAGGCAAGCGAGGTTGATGCGCTTGACCGCCAACTTGGCTGGGGACAAGGAGACCTAGCGGCGTCACCAGCGGATGGTGACGCCGGTTCAAAATACAACCGCCGTCACCGAGCGATTGGTGACGGCCTGCCACGGTACCCATATGGTGTCTCCTTGTTCTCTGTCGGGTTCCCGGTGACGGGGCCCCTGATCAGGGTCCGGGTCACCTCCGGGTGATCACGGATGACGCCGGCAGGCCCGATCCTGGGCAGGGATGTTCAAACATCCCGTCCCACGGTTGAAGTTAGCTTCTCTACGTCACCAATCGACTTGCTGGGGCCGTCACCGAGGTAAAATACATTTATTCTGTGCATGTTGGTCCAAAATAAAATGCTTTATGAGGGCTTTTGCATCTTTGGAATGGGTATATCAGGTTATTTAAGCTTAACCAGGGGCCAGCTGTACTGACAAAGACCTTGCTTTAGCCTTTGGGACTTTGAACCCTGAAACAAGAGAAGCACAGTTGAATTTCCCTGAACCTGTAAGAACTTATCATCCCACCTAAATGAAATTCTTTGAACAGGAGCGACTCTATATGTGGTACGTGAGATGGGGAAGAATGGTGTTTCCCTTCTCACTGCCTCACCCCCAAAACTTGGAAGTATTACCCTACCCTGAGAAATATTATAGCAATGCACACCGCTCTGGTGCAACAATTTCTGGCACCCAAGAATATACTAATAACGTAATATTCTTTGAATGAGTTATTGCCACCCAGAAAGTTTTTGCTTCCAGTTGAAGTTCAAGGCAGAGAAAAAGGGAAGGAAATAAGGGCTTTTGTTTACCATTTTGGGCAGCGAAAGCATATTATTTTTGAATACCTTTTTGCGAGGCAAAAAAAAAAAAAAAAAAAAAAAAAAAAAAATTGAGGCGGCACAAATGTATTACTAAATTTTGGCCGTTCGGACTTGTTTCCGTTGCCCCAAAATGTCATATCTATTACTACTATTGTATGGACCAAAAGGGAAGCAAAAAGGCAATTTCTTTACTCCAAATTTACATTGCAGCGGCAGAGGCCTCCTGTGCAGTTGGTCTAGCTCCCTTCTGGACCGACGCCGGCGTCGAGCGGCATCCTCGCGCAGTAGTTTCTTTGTGACAAAATGGGTGCATGTGGTTTTAGCAAACCGCCGCAGCTGTGACCCGAGGTCTCGTGTTGCTTCCCTCAAAGCCGCCGTTGTCGACGCATACACAGCCTTGCGAGACCGTGGAAATAGGGCCGGGTGAAACTGCCGCACGCAGCCGCAAGGTGCCCCACACGCGGTAGTTGTGCAGCACCTCCATCTGTGCCACCCGCCACCGACTGCGAGGGCCGGTTCTAGGTACTTGATAACTTAAGGTCTTAGTAGCTGAGTATATGATAAACCTGCATTGGATCCCGCAATCTCGATATTCCGTCGACAATTTGTCTTATGCGGCACTTGGTGTTGCGGCTGTTTGGACAGCCGCAAGAGAATAGTACTGTCGCATTGGCAATGCGGCACTTGTGCGGCAGCTTGCGGTAACGTGCGGTACGGGAAGAAAGTTCCGCACAGTCTGTTCAACTTGAGCCTCGCTGATTTTCGTTGTCCACCTTGGCGCGTACTTGATGTGTGCTCCGAAGGGGATAAAACCTGGGAGGCGGTAAGTCTAAAAACAACAGACACAGAACATCCCATTCTCCCTCCTATCCAGCAACACTCACAGCACCGTCAGTGGATCAACTCTGGCGGAAGCTTCCGCATATATACGCTAACAAAGTTCCAGATGGCAAGCACTTTTGAACTGACCGTTTACCTTGACGGGGCTGTGTACGAGATACCGGTTGCGTACAGCGACAAAATCAAGGCTATAAAGGACTTCCTTCAAGATAACTGCAGCAGCATCGCGGCAAGTCGAATGGTTGCATACAAAGACAGTGGCAGAAGAGAGCTCTCGAATGACTGGACTTTGTCAAACTGCGGTATAGGGCCTGATAACGTCATCAATATGGAGGTGAACCACGCGTGATGAACACTGGGACGACCTTACTTAGCAAGAAATATCTTAATGGCCGTAGTCCTTGGAATGATATGCATTTGATGGTCGCCTCTGGTACAGTACTAGTGGAGACCGCGACCAAATCTGGCCCCAGTTTGCCTTTTCGCGCGCACACGTTCTTATATCATGATAAGCGCACACATTCTTAAGATACATGTACATGTCACGTGTGACACATCACTGTCACTATCACAGAGGGAAATCATCACCTAAAGACACCTACCTTACACTCGTCCTGGCCATTGTATGTTTACGACCCGTGTATGTGTGCGCCTGGACACACTTTCCGTGGTGTACGTCCTTTCTGAATCCATACAAAACGCGGGCCCATGGCTCGATGCTGTTAGCAGGGTTGCTGACCACCACGGGTATGGATATCGGTACCGATTCCAGAGGCATATAGATAGGGGTTGGCGCGAGGAGTTTAGTGGCGGATTTGCATGTCAACGTTGAAATTGACAGGGGCGCCGTTTACGAGAGCTTTGCGCTGGAGCTTCGGACAATGGAGGAGAGTGGGAGGACAAACTTCACAAGATCTCAGATGAGGACATCTAGATTCTGTATTAAAGGCTGGGATGTCAGTAGCAAAAGAAGAACTTTGCCCGGCTCTTTAGCCCACTTTCTTACGCCTCGGTCGCGGATTGCTCTACACTATTCCTCTACCTGTAAGAACGAGGCCAGATAGGTAGACCAGAACTTTGTAGACGGACCAGTCGATCTGGTAGCAATTCATTGGGCTGTCAAAGTTACCACATATGGGATATCAATAACGTTGTCACACACCTTCCTAGCTGGCTCGCTGCCCTGTCTCGTCCTCACTACACCCCGCCGAGCTCCCGGAACCCTTCTAAACAACTTACCCGTCTCGGGAATAGCGCCGGCATCGAAAATCTCCTCCCACCCATCTTTTTTCGGGCTCACACAATGTTCCTCGCCGTGCGCGCTTCGCGCGCTCGAACAGCTTCCCAAATGACGCCAACTCGCCGCGGGTGGACTGGGGAGGACACCTGGAAGGTCCTGGGTAGCGCTCGGGGAGATCCCAGCCTGTTGGGCGTCGTTATGGGTTGGCTTGGTGAGTGCAAATTTTGGCGCTGAGGTTTCTTCCCGTTCTGGTCAGCCCTCTGCCTCCCCAAAGGCCCCAATTCACCCTTGGAGTTCATCCCTCACATGCCTGTCCATTTCCTTTCCATTACACCCATGCCACACCATCGCATTCAAGTCCTATGTACAATCCATGTATTCTCCATCCCACTCGCTTGAATCTACGCCTATTGCTTCGGAATCTTGCAAGGACCTCCGGGGCTCCTTTCCGCATGTCCCAATACCGTTCCCGACTGAGTTCATGCGTCAAGACGTAGCGGGCGGCGCCTCGCGAGCGATATACCCGATTAGGCAACTCGGACTGCCCGATGACGGCGTCCGAGATCGACCAGCCGGTCTACAAGACCGGCTGGTTCGAGCCTACCAGATAGGGCTCGATGGCAAAATCGGAATGCGGTCGGGTTTTGGTTTGGGAGACAGGAACGAGTGGTTTTGAGCCCTAGGTAGGGTCATTACTAAGATGAGATAGAAGCTACCGTAAGGTTCTATCCAGTCAGGTTTAAATACTGGTGGCTTCCCTTTAGTAACCCTCTCTGTCTGGTTGTCCTCCTTTGTGTAACCCTTCAAAGGGATGTTGGTCATTGTTGATCGGTGATGTTGATCGGTGATGGAGACGTTTCATGACACTACCCTGCTAACCTAGACTTGGGCAAACCCAAGCAGGAACACATTGGTTTTGGTCACTAGAAACCGCTTCCTTGCTGCTCAACGTTCTATTTGAATCTGGTCGCTTTTTTAGGGCATTCTGGGGACGATTATTGGGCAAACACACTTGCTGGACAAGTTTAACATTTTTCCCATCACCGCCGGTCACTTTCGAGTCCTCAATACCCTGTTCTTCACTACTGGAGACACCCTCCTTGCGTACAACTCCCTTTAAGGAGATCAAGCTTTCTTGGTGGTGGTTGACCCTCTCATCAACCACCACACTTGCTTCCCTTGCACGCTTTCAAGCCCGGGCATCCGTCGCTCACAAACCCCGGTGTTCACTGCTCTCAAGCCCGGGTGTCTATTGCCAAACCCGGGGGTCTCGGGCGTCTACCTCTCTCACCCCCGGGTTCCCAACACATTCAAAACCTCAGCGCTTGCACATCCACTAGCCCGGGACTCACACAGCGACCAAGCCCGGGTGTCCGTGTCTCTCAAACCCGGGTTTCTATCGCCCCCAAACCCGGTCTCATTCCTCCCTTTGGTGGGCTTCTGGCTCTTCTCAGACCGGGTCTATTAGCATCGCGGGGTCCACAGCCTGAACTGTGATGTTACTGTCAAACATCTAACACCCAGTACTCAGAGAACCAACCGATTCCACGGTTTGATCACTGCAAGACGCTAAGCCGAAGCTTGCCGTGGGTCGCGCCTTTGCACGGTGGGTGCTCAAGCATTAACTCCAGTGTCGTTTGTTGTTGTGCCCCGCTCGCCAGCGGGGATGGAATGATAATTTGCAAACCCTCGAGAGTAGGTCTCGGGCATCCCGAAGGGAAATGCCATGCATTGACAATGGACGTCGCGCAGTGCAACAAAAAGAAATGGGAGGGGACACAACCCGCACTCCGAGCGATACGAAGAACTCACGTTTGAAGACTTGACCGCGTCAGCGCGTGAGATGCTTCACTTGCCAGGCGGAGGCGGAGGCGGAGCTGGGCTCCGTTCTTGTGAAACCCGGAGATGAAGAAACGGCTCGACCGTTTCAAAACGGGAGGGACAGGCTCGACCGCATACGCGGGAGACGCATGACGATGCCACAGGGGACAGGGCGGAGGCGGAGGTTGCCTCCGGTATTGACCTCGACGCGCGGCATCCGGGGCAAACGGGCGGACATTTGTTCGCTGGTCATGATGAATTATTGCTGATTTCAAGTTTTTTGTCCTCCCGGAGTTTTTGAAAAAACATTTCTTTTGCCCTAGATGAGAACACAAGCGAGCCTCTTGTGGGCTCAATTCTGCTCGGAATCGGATGATATGGGTACCATCATGAAGGGATTTGAGCGGACTATCGGAGCCATCTGCTCGCAAAATTCTCCTGCTCGCCTGCGGACTTCTATATTGGATACACACACATTTTGGTTACCTTGTTTTGTTTGGTCTCTTGCTCTGTCAATTTCGATCCGTTTAGGCTACAATGTGGACATTTTCATTGTCATTTTGCGCGGAAGATCGAATGAGCGCCATCATAATCTGATCTGATGACATCAATTTCAAACTTTGATCGGTGCATCACGAAACCAACACCATCAGAAAGCCCTTGAAAAACTGACTTGCAAACCTATCATCCTCATCCTGCCTCAGTGAGATTATGGGGCACAACAGGCAAAACAAAATCGCAGAGTTTTTGGCTGGAAATTTCATTTGAAAATGTCACAGCAGAGCCCCAGTGAGTTTTTGAAATTCGGGAAGCCCCAGGTGTGAAAGTCCTCTCAATTCCCTGCAGAATGATACCAAAACTGTTGCATTTCAAGCAGGATTCAGCCTGCAATAAGCCCACACATTTCAGCATCCACACTTTCCAGAAAATGTTTTTTCAAAAACTCTGAGAGGACAACAAACTTGAAATCAGCAATAAATCGACAACTCACGTCCATTCAAGATAAAGATGATTCCCGATTTTCCCCTAACTGAAATACGGGCCGTCCCGAACACCGAGCAAACGCCGCTGGCGTCAGTGTCGCAGAGAACAAGAACGGGGAGCTGGGGCAGCACCACGAGTCAAAAACGGGGCAGCGGGCAAAGGTGGTCCGACAAGACACCCGAACGCCGTGTATGCATGCCGCTGTCGATGCGGTGGGTGCAGAGGGAGCTCGGGCAGATGGAGGGCATAAGTACTGGTGAGGCAGCCAAACTCCATTCCCGCGACAGCTCGGGGTGACAGGCCTCGATGGGTACAGGCTCTATCGAACGGGGGCGCAGGCTCGAGTGAACGGGCGGAGGGCAGCTTTGCTACAACCTCCCCAAACGAACGCGAGGCGGGCAGCGAGGAGTCTGGGGCGGACGGAGGGCTTGTCCGTCCCCACGGCAGATCCCCTCCTATGAGCAGCCGATGTTGAGTCGCACTGCGAGTAGCATAGCCGGGCCGGGAAGTCTTCAAGCTAAACCCTCCAACGGTCAGAGGCATCGGGGGCGCACTTGCGAGCGCAGTTTTGAATATCTTGCGTTTGACATGATGGTGGTCGGGAGAGAGCCATGGTCATGCCGATGCCCCCGCAGGCTGTTTGATGCCATCAGAAACGACTGATACGGAGCACCGTCGCTGACATGGGCCGACCCCTGATATTTGGTAAAACCCGCATGGGGTATTCACGACGGCCTGAAAGTCCGATCAGACGTACAGTGTTATCCCTATAGTAAATGGGGTATATAAACCAGTACAACTTTGGGCTTAACCTAATAACCTTACCCTTGTCTATACACCACTTTGCCCTTACCGGGGCCAACAACTGTTCTCAATCCGGGTCTTACTCCCGGTTACTAGACGGCATTGTCTTTCGCCGGCAAGCCCGACCTAGTCCTGACAACCGTGCACCTCTTTTCACAGCCTGGTATTTGAGGTTTAAAGCTATTGTCTACAGCATTGTAGTAGCTGATCACATGCCTATATTAGTGGGCAAATATTTCTGCTCCACTTCCTTGAATAAAATCCAGGGACATTCCCGCTACCTAAGTAGTGGGTTTATACCCAAAGCGCCGATTTAACAATCTGATTTTCGTGCCCTTGCTGTGCATTCATGTGCTGGCATAATTCATTCTGTTGCTTCCTGGTTGCTACCTACACACTGACATTGCGCTGTAGGTAGGTAGCGGGCCCCGCCGCCTGTCGGCCATACTGCCTTATGCTGTTATTGCCAAATAGCTGTACCGCCACAAACCCGGATCCGAAACAGACCCAGATGCGAAACCAGAAGGTTCTGATCAGATTGATGCACCATCAATATGATATATTCAGTGGATATCCAGGCTCTATATATTGAGAAAATCTTAAAGCTGAAGCCAGTCTCTACGCTGAGATATTAGTCAATTCCCCCCAATTTACTATGTTTTGTTTTTTGCCGTGCTCGAAGGGCCTTAGTAGGCTAGGTATACATAGTTTATGATCTCATTTTTGCAAGAGTTGCTAAATTTTATGTTCCTATGTTCATGGAAATTTTGAGCCAAAAAACTGCTCCTTTTGGGCCGTGGCGCCATTTTGTTTCAGATCTGGGTTAAATATTCTTTTTTGGTTCTTACAGTAAGTGGCATCTCAACCCTCGGTGCATTCATGGAAATGCCTCAAATCGTGTGGTGACATTGATGATTATTGCCTGTGACACATGTCACTCTCAAATAGCGCATAGCCACCTTCATTTCTGCATGATTGAAAGTCGGCCAACCCGGCGGCGTTGCACAAACTTCAGAATTATTATCAGGGAGAATTACAAATTACACAATGTTTTGAGGTATCCGTACCACATATCAGCAGTCATCAGGCTTAGACATAATTCTGAATACTATTTACCCTTTTCTTATTGTCTGATTGCCCCTATTTATTTTATTTCAGAGCAAATCAATTATTGCTTGATCAAGCAGAAACTCCCAGTGCCTTGTCTTACCCCTCAAGAAAATGTGCTCTCTGCACTAATCCTAACAATACCACAATCATCTAGAACGGACCAAAAATGCTGGCGGGATACATAATTGATTGAAACATTGACATGCCTCGCGCGGTCATGCACACTTTCGCACGCTCTTGATGCCTCCTTCTATCTATCATTTCCACTCAATGGCCACTATACAAATACTCCAAGATGGTTCCTAGAATTATCTCTATTTGTTCCTGGCCACCTTACTTCCCTCCACTCAATTTATCTCAAAAAACCCATTTGCTACCTACTCTCCATATGCTACATTATGTACTTGGTGTCTGGTTCCTGGCTCTAAACAGTATATAAGCTGTAGTGTAGCTAGTTCCTCTGTGATCTCAAGCCTTGAAACCCGGCAACAAATACCCTTCCTTTCCGGTTACACAGTCTACTACAGCACAACTAAAACTCAACTACAGGTTTCTGTTGGATTAATTTGAAAGCCTCGCTTTACTTACACAACTTGCCTTTTTCAGCTCATTTGAGTTGAACCCGCAACACAACTCCTTGCCAAAAGGGGTATTTGCGCTATGGGCTTACCCACAAGGATATTTTGGTGAATTTTCAGAATTTTTCCCGGTCAACGGGAACAGTAATAAGCAAAAATGTGTTGTCTGCTTACCAATCATTGCATTTTTTTGGGGGGCCCATTCTTGGCCACCTAGCACAAAACTTGCAGATCACTGAATGAAATGAATGCCCAGAGCTGGGAGGACCTAGTCATGTGATTGCCAACTAGCCTTACTAATCATTTCCTTTTTAGGGCGGCCATTTTTGCCCACATGGCATAAACTTGAAGTTTGTGAAATGATCTGTGATCTAGTCAGGGTGTTTTGGATCCAGGTTTGCGACGGTACATCAAGATTGAATCACTATGGTACACATGGCTACCAAACTATATATAGTAACGGCCAAATAACATGTACCGGTATTCAAGAAAGAAAGAAAAAACCTGCCACTAAACTAAAGTGGATGATCCCCGTTACAGTTGCCGGGTCAGATTGAAATTGGACACAGGGGAGAGGGAAACTGGATATTTAAAGGAAGCTGCATAGCAGCGCAAGATCCGGCTTTGTTGCTGAGCAATTCAGTTCCGAGTTGATGAGTAATTCCTCTTAGCAAGAAAGAATTATGTATATAGTGTGTCATGGTCCGCCCCGGCTCATGCCAACATCCGCCGGCCTTGTCCACAATGTACTGCTATCGTCCAGTATCCAGTTTCAGTGTTCGTCCTAAGGCCTTAAATTCCAACACCACAAAAATTTGAGGCCATAGCCCATGCCTAAGGGTGCCGGGCTTAGGTAGTGCTAAGGCCTTAGATCTAAACAAGGAAATTAAATTTTGGTGGAGAAATTCGGGTTTCTAGGGGTGGTACTCCTTGCTATCGCTAATCTCAATCGCTCCTGCATCTGTAAACCCGCCATCTTCACCCCCCAGCTCAGCCATCATCTCCATGTACTGCTCCCCTTGCTCGCGTGCCTCCCGCGACACCCGGGTCCGAACCGACGGCTTCTTTGCCTCGCCGAAGAGTTTCTCCAACGTCATCTTCTTCCACTTGGGACCCGATCTAAGACGCGTCGCCTGCGTTGGCTCGGCCTCGTCGTCGTCATCGGTACCTTCAAGTTCCTCTGCCTCCCGAGCCTCGCCTATCCATCGTGCCATCTCCGTTCGCCACCCCGCGGCAGATTCAACGAGAGCGCGGCCTCGATTTGCCGGGTCCTCATCCTCCATATCATGGAGAAGATTTGCGTAGCGCGGAATTTGAAGCAATGTCTCGACGGCGCGGTGCTTGGTGCGAGCCTGACGGGGTTTGACGAGGCCAGCCTTTTGGTGCTCAGAACGAATCTGGGCATGAACCTGCAGCAATGTCATGCGCGGAACTAACCAGATAAACGGCTAACCTTCATGGTCTTTTGGGTCTTATCGAGGGAAAGACGGTTGCGGCGATCGCGGACCGCCCTGGCGTTGGGAGTTAGATTTGCCTGTTGCTCGCCGTACCCCACAGTGCTGTACCAGAATTATGTTGTTATCCCGCCTTTGTTTGGTCTGTTCCATTGGGATGGATGTATTGGCATGGATTACACAATAAAGGTATGATATCAAGTGATTTGCTTAGGTTGTGTGGGGGAAATGCGATAACTTGAAAACTACACATGGACAATGGTGCTGGAATAGTAAAGGAGTTACAGCGTCTTCGAATTGCATGGTGTACTGGGGATCGAACAAAGGGACTCATCCCAGATACCGCTCTGGCGAACGCGGAGTACTTACAGCTGGAATGCGGCGCTTGTTGTGAAGACGCTATGCATCGGAAGGGACAGCCGTGATGGGGGAGAAACGTAGTTTAGAGGAGTCGAGGGGACGGAGGAGGGGGTGAGGGTAAATTCTGAGCAGCGCTTGTACAGGAAAGCGCGCTTGTATACACCTTGAGGCATAGCTGCGGATTCGTCAACAATGACGCGCAGTGGGAGCTGTTCGCGCCGCTGCTTCAATTCTCCGCTACTGCTGTAGGACCTTACCCTTTATAGGTCGGAAAGCTGTAAAAAAAGCTGTGAGTGGGGGCTCTGAAAAAGGCAAGGCGCGTACTGAAGCTTTTCATTCAATTCGTATGTCACGCGTCACACACGTGTTTTTCTTCGAAAATTTAAGCTATGTCACATGTAAATGGAGGAATTTGCCTCCGAAAAAGGAAATTCAAGAGATTTTGATGCAATCTGATCGTGGGAATTGCCTAATCGGGCCTGATTACGAATTGCGAATTTCGTATGCGTTGTCACACGCCCAAAGTCCATCCGAATTGAATGAAATTCTACAGTACTAGTTTGCACTGGTACACGTCGCGTCGTTAATAGATGGTAAACTACCTCTATGTCTACAGAAATACTCTACTTTGTATCCCCTTTGATCATATCACATCTTTGACAGCTGTGGCAAAGCTCCCGACTGGTGTCCAATTGAGTGAACAATGCACTTTCCGCAGATTTGGTGTTGGCAGCTGGGTGACAATGGACTTCAATGGGTTCATCCAGCCCTCAGCGCCGTCACCACAAGATCTGTGACGGCCTGTCAGGGAAGGCATAGGGTGTCTCCTTGTTCTCCAGGGTGTTTTGCCAGTGAGGAGAGACTTATTATGCGAGAGGACCCTGAGGCCCTCCCGCTCAGCTTTGTGGAGAATGAGCTGGAAGTAGATTAGAGCATATGGTTCGAACCTGGCGCGCAGGTTGAGGGTTGTAAACTTTTTTTTTTTTTTTTTTTTTTTTTTTTGGTGGAGCTTTCCGGGTCAAAACATGGAAAGAATATAAGAACTGACACTGCGGCGGCTCAAAAAGAAAAGAGGCCTTCGTAGCAAAGGAGTAGCCTAAAAGCTGTCAATTTTATGTGCCGAAAAATTATGGGACTTTTCTGGGTACCTTTGGCGAGAGAAAGACCTCACTAGAAGTTACAAATGATCTCCGGCCAAATATCCACTAATTTTTGGTTCGCATATCTGCGGAATATAATCAATGATAAAGGTATTGAAACTTTTGTAAGCTATAATTGCCAATTTTAGGTCTACTCGTGTGTGAAAGAAATGGACCAAACAAAGTCGACTTTTATGGTGCCGAAAAAAAGGCGCGGATAAATGAGGAACACCGCGGAAACGGGACCGCGGCGCTCGTCTAATTCCGTCTACACTACCGCAAACTGCGACCGCACGGCGAATTTGCGGGTATCATGCTGCGCCGCATCTCTACCGCACATGTACCGCGCGGCGGTTGCGGCACCAAATTTTTGTGTGCAGTACTTTCACTACCGCAACCGCAAACACAGCCACCGAGTACCGCAACCCACCGCGCGCACGAGTACCGCAACTCAAAATACAGCACGGACATTGATGGAGCCTGATTAGTGGATAAACCTCACGCTACAGGGCTCAATTCTACTGTGTTGTGCTACTAATATGCATATCTATCCCAGGCATGAATATTCAGACCGCCCCGCAAGACATGGGCTCAGTGAAAGAGCCGCAGGAGCCGCACTTGGGCCGCGCATGGGCCGCGGGTAGGCCGCGTTTGATGGGGCCGCGGTTTGACAGGGCCGCGTGTGAATGCGGCCTGATGGTGAAAGGGGATAAACCTCACGCTACAGGGCTCAATTCTACTGTGTTGTGCTACTAATATGCATATCTATCCCAGGCATGAATATTCAGACCGCCCCGCAAGACATGGGCTCAGTGAAAGAGCCGCAGGAGCCGCACTTGGGCCGCGCATGGGCCGCGGGTAGGCCGCGTTTGATGGGGCCGCGGTTTGACAGGGCCGCGTGTGAATGCGGCCTGATGGTGAAAGGGCCGCACTGCAAGGGCCCTGAGCCGCGGAAATTTGGGTTGTAGGATAAATGCAGGGATCGATTCCCGGGTTCCTTTCGGTGAATCTCTCAAATTTTCAGCGCAAAATAAGGTGATTTCGCGGAGGTATTGCGAATCTAAGTAAGCAAGCAATTTTTGGGGGATACACATAACTCGGGAACCAGATGCAATGTGTATTATCGGAGCTATATGCAACAACATGTATATCACCAGGGCTCCTTGACACATAAACTAGCCTCCGACCAATATTCTGCGCCGCCACAGCTGCAAGCAGCTGTAGCAGTCACCAGTGTGAATTGTTGGTATTAGACAGTTTGCGCGGAGCCACCGGGAGCCACCAGGTGGCGCTTGTGCATTGCGTGCCCCGGTGGCTCCGGTGGCTCGAAGGGACATCAACTATCTTGTTGAGAGGCTCCATACCTCTGCACATGGAAGCTCTCACCCTCCAATCATTAACTAGTGTTTGTTGACAATTGCAGGATTGCGGAAATATAACATATGGTGAAAGATCAGTTTTGATAGGGTTTAGTAGAGACTCTGTCAGTCTACTTTGTTGTTTTTCAACAACAAATCATGGCCTGGTTGAAAAATTGTCCTTTGCTGTCCTAGTCCAAAGTCTGCAACATAAGTGCCAAACCACCAGAGCCACCACCGCGCAACGCGCAGACGCCACCAGGTGGCTTTTGGTGGCTCCGCGCAAACTGTCTATTATGCCGGCCTTTCCAACACTCCTCCAATGCCATACAGCTGGTGGGCTGGTTTTAGTCTGGAAATGTTGGATACAATTGTGCGACTACAAGCAGGCGAGAACACATTGTGCGTAGTTGTGTTCTTTGAATGATCATTTATTCTGTTGGAAAGCCTGATAATAATTTTGAACAGATGGTCATATTTGTTGGTATTAACACTATCCAGGGCTGTATCTCCAAACCTATGGTAAGGACGCCGCAGGTGCCGCATGGGAAAGCGGCTCTGATGGGGTTGCAGCCGTACGCGCAACGTTGAGCCGCATTGAGCGAAGCTGCGTTCCGCGGGCTACAAATGCTATTATAACAAGCTAAAGACAGGGATGCTGCCGAACCTCACCATCTGCATTGTATTACAAAATTTTCAATACGGCACATATCGCTTGCGTTGTCTCGCCGGATCCGAGATGCCGACTGTCTGCCAGAGCTGAACCAAGTACAAGATGAAGAATAGAGCGAGGCCGTGGTGCACCGGAAGCATATTCATAGATCTGCGAGGCGGTGACCGAGACTTGGCGGCGGTAGGCGAATAAGATCACAAAAAGAGAACTATGTTGGAGGCAGCAAGAGCCCAATGCAAGATGTCGGTAAGTAGTGGAACATCTACGAAAGAAAAAATTCCACCTAAGGCCTTGCCTCTCCAACTCAACACAAAAATGGCTGACAGCCGCAGTGAGCCGCTCACAAAACAAAAAAACGAGGGCCGCGGAAAGAAAAGTTACAAGCCGCCACTGAGATTTACGAGCCGCGTGTGGGTCGCGGATGAGCCGCATAGGGCCGCAGGAACTTTTGGCCGCGGCTCAAAGTTGCATGTCGGAGGGCCGCATCGGGCCGCATCGAGCCGCGTCGAACCGCGGTGTCTGACTTTGCGGCTGGGACAAAATATTATTTTTCTCTGTGTTACAGTGTGTTATTATGATTAATATGTGTATATTCCTGGTTTATGTGCCCGATATTATATCTGTGTGTACTCAGAAAACCCATCCGGCAACAAAATACCGCTCCCATCAGACGCGGCCCAAGGTGGCGGTGCTTGGAGAGCCGCGGTTGCGGCCCGCGGCCCTCCTGCGGCCTATTCACCTGGCCCAGAACAACCGCACGAATGTATTACTGCCGCAAGCGGGTGCCGCACAAAAGTGCCGCACACCGCCACATACTGCCGCACAGGTGCTGCATCGTCGACGCGGCAGTATTATTCCCGTGCGGCTGTTTTGACGGCCGCAACCGCATGCACAGCCGCAAGGCTCCGCAATGTGACCAACCCATGACCGCAGCCGCAGATGCTGCACAAGATATTTTTCTCAACAAAATAAAAGTTGCGGTACCAAATACAGGTGCGATATGACTCAGGTACTACTAAGTCGGGGGTACCTGCTCTAGGCCTAGCTGTTGGTGGCGGGGTGACGCAAAAGTGGGTGCCGCACAACTGCCGTATGTGCGGTACCTGGCGGCTGCGTGCGGCACATCCGTCCCAGTGCGGCCGTCCCAGTGCGGAGCCAGAGCTTGGCTTATAAATGCGGTATGTCGGTTCGAGAAACTGCATACCATAGGACAAGACCTCCTCGTGGTAAGCAGTAATCGAAACTCAGAACTCGTGCGCCTGATGCATTCGAGAACACCAGCAGCTGCGCAGCATAAGATATACAATGCTTACCAAAGTGATCAATGAAGGAAACGCAAGCTGCACCCACGATATCGAGGAAACCCTCGGTGTACCCCGTCCGTGCAACGGCGGAGGGACTCGGTGCCGATCTGGAATTCTGGGGTATTACCGAAAATGTAGGTTGTGCAGCTACGCGGAAATTGGGTCGGCACAGTGCAGTGAAGGTCATATGCCCTGCAACTGGGATGACATGGATTTCTGGGCATGGACAACCCGGTTGTAGACAGCTGTACACTTACTAATCAATCAAATGCCCTTTTGATCGATGGGTTGTGCGTCAAGGGCATCAACATTAATCGAGAGATGCTCTTGCATTGGCTCGAACGGATTCCGGGTTACGACTGGACGGAGGTCTCGATTCACGGGCTTCTTAATCCGCCCGATGCGCAGGACGTACCACGAGCAATCAAGCTCCTCCTCGCGATTATCGACTCGGACATTCGCAAAATCGACGGCTCCGGATTCAACCCAAGGGAGGCGGCCGACTTCCAAGCTCTTTGCCTGTTCGGCGAGCTTCTTGACGCCCTGCTGCAGCCCTTTCTCAATACCACCCTCAAGCTCTCCCAACAAGTCTGCTACCTCTCCAAATTCAGCTTTCTCCTCTGCGCGATGTATGTCCAGCACACGACCTCGTTTATGCCCAACCAACTCTATGGTGACCTCCAAGCCATGGTCAAGAACGCGATTTATCTTGTCGCAAAAACCCGCGCCTTCAATCCCGAGCCCGAGGTCTTCTTTTGTCTCCTCGGAGACGATGTACTCGAAGCGCTTTTCGGGCGCGTTCGGATGCTCGGTGGACACTCTCCAAACTGCAGTCTTGCGGAATTCTGCACTAGGGGAAGTTAGGCCATGAACCTCGACCGGATATACGCACGAAATCCATCTCTCGAGCGGACGCCGGACCGCCTCAATGTGTTCCGCATGCAACACGTTGACCATCTGCGGCGGCGGCAGTGGACGACCGAGTTGCGCGCCGGGAGCTGTGACCTGCGGGTGTGCTGGTTCTGGGGCCTCGGGGCAGCGGAAGAAACACTGCAGCGGTTTTCCGCCCCGTTGACGCTGCGCGAAGGAGACCTAGCCGTCGTACGTGTTATCACGTTCCGCGAGCTCTTTGCGCGGCCGAAGACGGATCTGCTCCGTCCCTTGGGTGGTAAATACCCCTCCATTTCCGGCGCCGTCGACCGCTCCCTCGGAGACGCCTGCCCCGGAAAAGGCGCTGACCTCGATCTCGACGACTCCGCGTATAAATTGACGACACTGTGGCCAGACAGTCGCTCAACAGATGCTATCCTTGCGGGCGAGACCCAGCTTGTACCAAAGGAATCTCTTACCTCCTCTGCGAAGATCAACAGCGCGTCCGAGACTCGCGTCCACAAGAGCTCCGCGTGTCGAATTCTATTCGATATGTACATCGACCTCCAACAAGCGCAAGATCGTCTCCACCGTGTCCGCGGTTTTACTGCTGGCGGCAAGCTTGCATGGAGCCGTGATGCCAGCGAGGGCAGCGACGTCTCCCCCGACCACACACTTCCAGCTCAACGACCTCTTTGCTACAATCATCTCCCCGAACAGCGTCGACGTCTGCCTCGCAGCTGTCAAAGCGACGTCGATTCGAGATGGGTCAAGCGCCAAAGCCTCGTCAATCTCCGCTATCCCGCTCGCGGAACTACATGTCCCAAATTCGCTCTACATTGTGACCGGCCAGGTTCTGTCCCTGCTCTCGACGACGGCCGTCGCCGCCGTCCCGGGCACGGAGTGGGGATGGATTTGGGACGGCGGATATGTCCAGCTCTCGCAGAGCAAGCGGAAGACAAAGACTGCGAGCTCCAACGCCGCTCATTTTGACAACATCTTCGTTTCTGTATCTGTCAGAGCGCATTGGATCATGGCCTCTGGTAGTTATCGGGTGGTCCGTGCGCGGGCTGTCAGTATATTAGCATTTTATCTTCTTGTTGTTCGGGGAGCTTCTCTCCCCCGGTTATACACTCCCGTTGTCTTCCACAGTATCCGCCCGTCTCGTCGAGCCCATCTCGGCTCCTGCGGTACAGCTATGCATGGACGATGTTCCGTCGGAGCTTGTGCCGCTTATGCAGACAAAGCAGGAGAACACTTGGTTCTTTTGGGACCAAGACTTGCAGGGCGCATGGGAGCGCATCTAGGCTCGCGTTGACGGCGACGCTACGCTCCAAAACAAAGCTCCGCGGTTCCAGAAGGTGGCGAAGGGCCAGTATCCCTATTTAATCCAGCCGTTAGCAGGTGCGCGACGCATTTTATCGTTTTTTATTATTATTCTTTCCATGCAAAGCTGAAATACCAGGTGCCAGCCTGCGGCGGCGTAGATCTTGCTTTGTCATCGATTTTCCCCTTTAACAATCAAACTCAGATCATTTTTCCCTGATGTGGACCATGATCTTTGCACAACTCAAAATTTGAGCCAGCAATGCCCCCCAAAAAGAATTCCTCCCCCCCTACCCCCAAATCCGCGGTCTGTCAATGGATGCTGAATATTAAGGTTCAAGAGACAATTTGTTTGCACAATGCAAAAATGATTCAAGGTGGGGAGCACAGCAGATACTGTAGTATCAGGATCTCCGCATGAATCATGCAGAATGTTTCAGAGTACTTAGAGTGTAGTATATGAGACTAGTTGAAAGGTGGTGTAGGGCATTTGTATGCCCTAACACACTTACAGCTTCACCGCCGTGCAATCGTAAACTTACTCTGATCTTGACATTGCCTGCTCTCGTGCTTGTCATATTCCAACAATACTTTTGCATCAAATTGATGAAGTGAACACCCAAGGGCCTTGTTTGGGGGCAAAGATGATCCAATCAATTTGATGCAAGAATATTGTTGTCTGTCATTAATTTACTCTCAATCCTGGGAATATGGTGTTTACACCATCAACCATTGAGGCACAAGAGATCTTTCTTTCCCGCATGTCCGCTATAATCCTTGCAATTTCTGGCTAATTTCACCTATGCCACAGGGGCAAAAATCCCAGTATTGTGGAAATTAGCTTCAAAAGATGTCCAGCATGATCATGATGTCAGGGAGATCTTGTTACCTAAGGCTATTCTACCATGTTTGCCCCTTCACTGATCATTATGATGCAGAAGTTCAGGTATAATTGCCTAATTGGACCATTTTGGGAATCCTGAATTTCCTCCGCTTCCATGTGTCGTATGGACCCCAAATTTTGCGTGGTTGGCAGGAACTACTTCACAAAACGTCCCCCGTAATATGAAGTCGATCGGATCATATTTGACACCACACAAGCTGCTTGGGTGTTCACTTCGGCCACCAACGAGTATATGACTTTGAATAACATAGGATGCTCCAAATAAATTGAGTAGTCATTCACCTCTTTCACGAAAAAACAAATATCATAAGATCTACTAAGGTCTAATTTATATCTTTTTCTGATACAAAATGCTCCTATAATTCTACATACAGGCGCTGAAGGGGTTCAAGCTCTACTGGTTCAATATCCCAGCGGGCGGGCTTTGTTGCAATTGTAACTGCACCAGTAAGGTTCTTTCAAATTCATTCATTTTCTGCTGCATAAGAACAAAACAGAATAAATAACTTTGTGCTTGCCCTGAAAGCGCATTTGGCTCAGATAGCAAACTTAAGCCACGCAATAATGGATGGTAGCGGGCCTTGCCGCTTGTCGGCCCTATACTTGGTATTACCAAAAGTAACCGGAATTACACCAAGGCGCGCGCAGTTTTGATGCAATCAAAAGTCAATGATGTCCATTTGCTCCATTCTCTTGGAGAGTTTCATGACGATTGAACAAAATTTGACACAGAAAGAAGGCAAACATTTGGCTAACTCTCACCTTTTCTTGGCCCAATAATGTGGTTATTGACCATTCAATCTTATTTATCCTGCTAGGACAGTGAAATTATGGAATTTTAACACTGACAGCTGACACCTATATCCATGAGGATAATCCCCTCTCAATTTGATGGCATCTGATGCCATCCTCACTCGGATTATTTGTTTTTCTTGGGCTTTGCATAAATAAAGCACTGCTGCCCTGGTGGCTGCGCTTAGTCCTCCCAAACTGACAGAAATGATGAGATAGGTGATTGCATCAATCACCACCACTTTCATGTACATAAGCACACTGCATCATTGTAAACACACTGAATTTCCGGTTACTTTTGGTAATACCAAGTAGCCTTATTTTCAATAATTAATTTCTCCAGTAGGTTCAGAACATAACACAACTGAGGTATTCCATCTGCTTAGTTATTAAGTGGCTGTGGCTATCACAAGTCTGACGGACTTTGTAACCTGTCCATGAGTCTGTGTCCATTGGGCTCTGTAAGATCATGCTTCACCTAGGTAGCAAGAAGGCGTAGGTGACATAACCAATTCAGTTGTTTTGTTTACTATTACTTTGTGTGCACTTAGAGCGACAGGTAAGTAATACAAGGCTGTGGTCTCTTCAACTAGGATAGCGGGCCGCTCGTCGGCCTCACTTGCCTTATAGCTTAGTAAGCATATAGCAGCATAGCTTGCCAAAGCAGGAGTGTAGCCAGCAATTTTTAAGTTGACACTGTTTGGTACTGCTCATCTTACCAGGTCACATGATTCAACACCTCTTACTAATATTTCCTTTTATGGGGCTGATTTTTGCTCTCATAGCACAAACTTGAAGTTTGTGAATAACCAACTGCAGGGACTGCCATTTAGCCAAGAACCTTGGCATGTGATCAGTTGAATAGCCTTACCAATCATTGCATTTTATGGGGGCCCATTTTGTAGCACAAAAACTTTAAGTTGGTGAATAAAGTGACTGCCCAAGCTGGGGTTGAACCAGGGACCTGATCATGTGACTGCGAAATAACCTTACTAATCATTCCCTTTTTAGGGCGGCCATGTTTGCCCACATAAGTAGCTTTGTCAATCTCATAAAGCATCTGAGGACTTTGTTTGGCATGCTTGGTGCTCCGGATGGTGCTAACATGGACTGTACTACAGTACTTGTGTGGATGTAGATACTAGTGGTGTGGTCAAAGCTGAAATTGTGAGATAAGTCACCTTGTGGCCCCATTTTTGCTCACCTAGCATATGCAAAGTACAGCAGTAGAGATTTTCAAATTATTCTAATGTCACATACAAAAGCACAAAGCAAACGTCTTAGTCAGCCTGGGGGCTGGCATCTAGTATCATTTCCCCCCGATAATTTTGAGTACATTTTCATTTAAGTATCTCCCAAAATTGACTCGGACAGATTTGTCCGAACAATGCATGCGACATGCCAACACATTCGACCAAAATCTGTTGGGACGCAGTATCTAACTTCACTCCCAGCTCTCAGGGGTCCTACTTCTGGTAGCTGTGTGACTGGTTACAGACTTCTGGTTGACTGTTCACCAGTCAAACTGGTTCCGGATTTCTGGTTGCTGGTTTGTGTTCCGGTCGACAGGTTCCGGTTCATGCGTGAGATAGAGGAAGACCTCGTAAACTGATTCTGGAGCGCTTGCGTGAACTACAGAGATTGAGTCCAGAGGGGATCAATTCTAATCTAAAATTTACATCCAAAATATATCGGCTTAGATTCTACTTCTAAGAGCTTCAGAAAGTTCATATCCAAACAAGTACAAACAATGAGTCATTTTGCACAGCCTTTCCGGACCCGGACACAGCCTTGAGCTGCTGCGGAACTGGGTCATTCTGACTCGGCTTGACTTGGGAGAGGCCGTGCGGCCTGGTACATGGTAAACTACTACCGCCGTTGAACGTTTTGTATTTTGCTAATCAATCAGATGTTTGTAGGGTGCTCTGGCAGCGTGCTCTTCATTGCTTGTCCATGCAGGCATGCTTCATTCTTGAATTTGCTTACCGTTAGCAGTGACACGGCCACCCTAGCCTGTCTGAACGATGAACGCCAACGTCGAAAACCTGGCCAGCATCCGGGACGAGTTTGGGAAGTATTTGAATTGGACCTCAAATTAGTTGTCTGCAAAGAAACCAGCGAGTTAGTATCTATCCTGCGGTATACTAAGCGTGGTTGCCGAGCCAGCGCGGAATTTTATGGAGCCTTTTTGGTTTACTGTCCGACGATGCACTCACTGCATTCCGTCTTCAATTCAAGTCAACCTGTCTCACAAGTTCAGCGACCGGCGCATAGAAAACGTACGTGCAGTTGAAGGCGATCACCCGTCGGAAGCATGCCGCTACAGAGCAACTGTCACGGTGCGGCTCCAACGCTTTCGACAAGCTTGTGTTGCTGCGGAGACGGCGCGCGCAGATTTGGATATTCACGGATATCCGGATGCTGTTTCAATTGGGGCGGGAAAACTCAAGTTAATGGCTTTCATCCAAAGGAATTTGCAGAGCGGTCGTTGTCAGTAGATTCACTGCCACCGTACCAATTGGACCGCCGGGCTGCGACTTACCTCAATCTGAAGCAGTCTGAATCTCGAGCCAAATCAAGTCAATTCCGTGCTTTGTTTCGCTGTGTTTTTGGGTTGAGCGCCGAGCGCCGACAGTCACCGAGAGACAGCTCGACTTGCTTTAGATACTCGGTCGTCTCTCGACGCATCGCTCCCACATCAAGACCTGCGCCAAGGAGCATGTCCCCGCACACTACAAGTTTGCGCTACTCGACGTCAACCAAATCAAGACCTGCATCGCGGCGCTCAAGGAAGAGGACTTATATGTATTTGGGCTTAAGGGTGGTGCTGTACGTTGTTCTATACCTATGGCGGTCCACGGTTACTAACTTGCAAGGAGACTGATCATGCCAAGGAACCTCATCTTGTGCGTCTTGTTATACGCTGCCCTGGTCCTTGCTAATCTGCTTAGGACGACCGCGACTTCCAGCTCCCGTACACGCACAGCTGCATCATTGCTGTTGTGCGCGACAAGCTGCTGAAGGGCACCATCGTCTCCCGCCATCCGGAAGCGTTTGCCAGTACCTCGAAAGATGCGAACGCTCGCGAGATTCCAATTCCCATGGTCGCAATGGCCGCGACCGCTGTACGTGCTGCATCTATTCTTGTTTTCTGCTAAGCCCATGCGCAGATTGCCTGCGCCCTCGGCGAGTGGCAGACTGGCGAGCTCCACCACGTCACGTTCAGCGAGAACGTCTATGAGGATGTATACCGCAAACATATCAAGACACTCCTCGACCTCCGCGCAAAGAGCCCCAACGCCATCTCCTTCCTCCTTCGCAAAATCTATGACGCAGCAAGGTACGTGGTCAGTATATGATCTGGTGTCTTATTACTAACTGCGTCCAAGTGGGACGAAAAACAAAGCGACAGAGGTGTCGCGCCCCAGTCGGCTCATTGCCGTCGTCGAGCTCCCGCCATCGCCTTGAGCGCCGAGGGAGAGTCGCACTACCTATTTATATACCCTTTATAGCCTACTAATCCCTGACTCCGAGTCGATTAATTTCTTCGAATTTGTACCGTTCCTAGATGGCTGCTTTTTATTACTTCATGTACCTGCCTTATAGTTTGTAAATAGAATCTGCTTCCATGTAAAGCGGCAGAATCCGAGTGTCATCCTGAGCTCAAAATGGGGACGGAAGGCTACAAAAACGGGCTCGGAATAACTCCCGATTAGAGGAAGAACTTCCGGAAATCCGCCAAAATGAATGTTTATTTCCGCGGAAATTTCAGGGGGGTCATTATATTTCTGGAAGGGTCAAAATATCCCAACATTCCGGGAAATTTTGGAGAATTTCCGCGGAATGCTCTGGTATTTCTGAGGGAGGGTTTTCCTGATGGACACACTTCTCATTGAACGTCGCTGTTATGCCGGCCGCTTGTGGTACGTGGGGTTGGGTCGAACCCTGTAAGCATGAGCGCATAAGAGAATTTGGGCACATAAAAAGCAAATTTGGCTCCAACCAAATCTCATCCTTACAGGTATCCCTCTTTCTGTGAGTTCTTCCTCCGATCTGGCTGGGCGTTTCATTGATACCTAGCAGATACAACGATGCATTTTTCCAACCTTGGTGGGTTTTCGTTGTTATCCTTGCGCCACTACAAGTGAGGGAAGTTCTGACTCCTCTATTCTGCAGACATCCCCACGAACTTTTCCGGCTCTGATGGGGCGCCCAAGCATTGCCCGGGCTGCGGCCTGTGGGAATCTGCCTGTGACGGCAGCAAGACCAACTGTGTGAAGAACAAATAGGTCATGGGTAGTTTTAGAACAGCGTTAGTTTTCCTCGCTCGACGAGCTACTCGACGCCATACTATCTGTTTCATTTCGCCCTCGAATAAATACAGAACAGTGCAGCTAGCGGTACTGTAGTATTTCATTCAATTCGAATGACCCCTTGGCGTGTGACATCGCCTACGAATTTCGCAATTCGTAGAGTTCGGATTGCCGCTGTGACATCAGAAATTTTTCCGTAAGCGCCCACATTGAGCCCCGGGTTACTCACAGAATTTCCCTATCAATTACAGTTTTATATAATGGAAACTTGTCCAAGTAAATAGTGGGATAGCCTTGCGGACAATGCACACTGCCCCGCAGGGCTAGAAAAATTCTCAAATCGGGTGGTCCGAAAGCTTTCGTAAAGTTCACGGACGGGCCGTGACACCTGCCAAAAATTCGAAGAAAAATAGCCTTGTGACCCGTGACCTACGAATTGAATGAAATACTACAGTAGTTAGGGGCAAACCACGGACAAATTTACAATCATATCATCGATATTCGATGGCGTTTATCGGCCTCCGGCACCGTCCTCTTGCCTGCCGTTGCCGCTAAGGCCTAAAGCTGTTCTCAATTAATCAAACCTATATCCTTGAGTAGCCTACTTTAATGTACCTTATGGTTCTGATACGGCGGCCCCAATGCCAATCAACGCATCACAAGCTGTGCCAGCGCAGCTTGCTCTCGACGTCCACGATGGCTCCCTCCGAGTTCTCCCTCCGCCTCCAGCGCGGTGCGTGCCCCCTTATAACACACTGTCCCGCTCACTCCACGCAGGAATCACCGGCGGCTTCGCGCCCCCGACGCCGAGTGCGCTCTTCACAGTCACCCAGACGCCCGGCGCACCCTCCCTCGCGATAACGTCCGCCACCCGCGAGGACGGCACACCGTCCCTCCAGGAAGCCCTCCCCAAGTCCCTCACGTCCGATGACGCGACTACCGAGCTCGTCGACGAGCTGTACCTCATTCTGAAGAGTATCCCCACGGAGCAGCCGCCCGGGAGCGAGGACATCTACGGCATGGATACGAGCATCTGGTGGTTCAGCGAAGACTTCGAATGGTGCAATGGTGGTCCCGCTGGGTGTGGTGGAGGCACGAGCACGGTGCAGGCGACTGGGGACGATAAGGCCAAGTTCCGGCGGGCGGTGGAGATTGTGACGCAGCTTGTCGAGATGGGCAAGGCTGAGGAGGTGTAAGGACTGGTGCGTGTGTGCTCTTCATTGCCGCTGTCGCCCGCTGAGCCCGCCATAGCCGCTAAAGCCAATCCGTGTACCATAATCGTCTTTGCCCGTCCTTCCGCCCGCTACGGTCAATCAGCTTCTGGTAAACTTTACCTCCGGCGCGGATCCCAGCTGCGATTTATCAAGCTTGCTCCATCGTACCATCTCAACATCGTTCGGCCCATAACTCCCGCGTATCTGCCGCGATCTGTCTTTCTACCTCTCCGGGTGGTCCAGCTGTAAGCTGTCGTGCTCGCGCCGCCGACCCGTTTTTGTCCGCTCCAAATGTTTGCGCTCTCCAGGTACTCGGCGCAGCATATCCTTGTGGCGGACTTTGAATCCACGCGCGTTTATCTCGCTTCGTCCTGTGAGCAGGTATTCCAGCACAATGGTTCCTGACCGGTTCGAGATTTGACATTCGCGATTTCTGCTTCCTCCCCTTTCCGCCATCCTGCTGCGTTTGAAAAGATTAAAACCACGCCTGCGATACACCGCGTTCACTAGGATAGTCTATGCAACCAAATGCCGCGCCTCGGAGCGCTTCTGAACGGGTATTCTGCTACGTCGCCGCTCCCATTCCCTCCGCCGACAGGAGCGCGGTATACAAGGTCACCAACAGCGATCTCCGCATTCCGATGGTTCTCGCTGCGCTCCCCGACGGCGCTGCGAATTGCGCGCTCAACGTGAGAGGCGTACCACCGTGCGGGGGTCATCCCGATTCCGAATGCGAGGGGGGTTTGAGTTGGGTCGTTGGTGGGCGCCTCGCGGGTGGGTGCGGATCGGAGGGTGAGAGTGGTGAGGCGGTGGAGGGATAGGGTATTTGTGAGGAGGGAGGTCTGTGTTGGATATGCGGTGAGCGGCAGCTGCAGAGGATGTACGAATAGGCCTTACCAGACGAGTAGGAGACGGGTTGTTCGTGGATTGGAACACATCTTTCCCAGCCACGGACAGCGTTAGCTTCCGCAGACGGGACAGTTGTCCCAACGTCTCGAGCGCTCCAGCACGCGGCGAGTCACGGTGGCACCACTCTGCGTCGAGGGGGACGCACCACCCTCCCCTCATACGCTGCGCCCACCTCCAGCCGCACCAGCCCGTCCGCATGCATCGGCAGCACCCTCCCCCCAGAATCGCGCGGCCATCGCGTCTTCCTCGACTGCACTTACACTCGGGATGCCAACCTCCACCAAGCGCAACACCTCGAGGCCGTCATACGACTCGAGGTAGTCGAGCAGCGCGGGGCTGCTCTGCCCCGTCACCAGCTCGCGCAGCCTGCGCGGCACCAGCGCGCGCCAGACGTCCGACCAGTCGCACCCGCCGAGGAGGTGGAGAGTCGTAAGTTGCGGGCTCCCCGCAACGAGGGCGGCGATGGTGGGGCCGAGGACGGGGGCGCTGGGGCGCCACCCACGCGTGGCGATTTTGAGCGTCGTGAGCCGCGTTGGGCCTGGGAGGTATGCGTGCAGCGGGGGGACGAGGTACGAGGACTCGGTGGTCAAGTCGAGTTGGGATATGAGTAGGTGAACGAGGGTGCTGAGGAGCGCGTGGGTCGTGGGCCGGATTTCGTGTTCCTGGAAGACCCATCTGCTGGAATGAGGGTACGAAAGGGTAAAAGGTACGACTCCGCTCACTGAACGCTCTGGATACTCTGCAACCGCGACAACACGGGTGTCAAATCCGCTTCGTAGGTCAGTGTTTTGCCGCCATCGGCGCCGGCAAATTCGTACGTGCGCGGAATGCGTAATACCCGCGCACCGGCGAGCCAAGCGTCGAAAATACCCTCATCCGCGGAGCGGAGGAACACCGGCAGGCCCGGATCGTGCAGCCAGAGGGGGAGGGCGTGGTAGAACGACGAGGTCAGCGCGATGCAGATGGGCAGGCTGGTGAGGCGGAGGCTGCACTGGTCGCGGGTTACCAGCTGGGGACAATGTCAGAAATGAGGCGGGAATGTGCGGCTAGAGGGCGCACCCAGTCGGCAATTTCGAGCAGGAGGTCGTAGGGGAGGTCGGACAGCATGGCGGCGTGAAGGACGGGAACTGGAATTAAACGCGAGGGATGCAAGTACTTATATGTGCGGCTAGGGCACGATCTGCGGGACGCCCGTATCCCCGTCGGGGCTCGGTAGCGCCGCCCTGTCCGTACTCACACATCTTGGTCCCGTATACTTGAGGACTCGACCGCAAGTACTGATGGGTTTGGAACGTCGAAGCACAAACCAAAGGGGCGTGCGCAGTCTTCCGAAATTTGTGTCGCAAGCTCCGCCGAACAGCGTCCCCGGCGTCGCCAATAGTTGCCGCCCATTCCGCCATCACTCGTCAGTGCAGCTTATTCCTGACGCCCACCTCGAACGCTAGCGCTCATCGCTATCGCAACGATTCGATGAGGCATTGGGCCGTCGTTCAGGTAAAATGTGCCAGCTTCGTTACTCTCCTGAATCCTGCGGCAAAGATTACTCCCGACGCCCGTAGACTACCGCGATCGATCCGTCGTAGGTCAGTGGCTGCAAACGGAGTATCTGCGGGCTGCTTGCTGATACAGTGGAGGGCCTAGGGTACGGCTTTTCTAGCCAATCTGCATAAAACCCGGAACCAAGCAAAGAATAGACGAACCGCGGGTTTTCTACCCCGAGCCCTCGGTCAGAAGCGGACGCAAAACACGCAACCCAGTGTTTCAATTCCGCGTGATCAAAACCATAGGGGGATCCCCACTGCACGCCATTAGCAATCCCTCGTAATCGACGACCCCCCATCCGCCGACCAATCGCTATATTATGCAGCGCACATCGCGGCAACATGATTTACTTTCCCTTCAGCCGTTAACGAGCTTTTTTGGACTTCCAGGATGTCGGCTCCGTCGTTGGATATCGTCACTGGGTGCGTAGCCTGCGTCTTCGTCTCCTCGTAGAGCTAACACCCCGCCACAGTGCTCTCCTCGTTGGGACGTGGGCAAACTCGGTACCATGCTACGTTCCGAGTCCTTGGCCGGCGCTGATTCCTTTTCCAGCTGCTATACACCGTCGAGCTATCCCAAGTCATCAAATACTTCCGCAACTTCCCCAAGGACGACTGGCGGCTCAAAACGCTCGTTATTGCGACATTTCTTATCGACACTGTCGCGGCGATAGGGAACTACGCGGGCGTATATCTCTACACCGTGACCCACGCGTTCGATCCGACGTATCTCATGGTGCAAAATTGGGTGCGCCGCCCTTTTATCTCTTCCCCGTGAACAGAGCTACATCACCCGCGCGCAGACCGTTCCGCTGTGTATATTCGCTACGGGCGCCGTTGCAGTTTTGGTGCAGATTTTCTTGGTGATGCGATATTGGCGTTTGTGAGCCTCGTACCCCGCCCTGTTTCTCCTCGCCGCTGATTATTCTTCAGCGCGAAAAATGTCCCCATCACGCTCTGCCTGTTCCTCCTCATAGCCCTCGCCGTACGTGGAGTATCATTGCGTCGTCATATCCACTCATGTTCCGCTCCAGATTAGCGCTTCCTTCACCTGCGGCGTCGTCCTCTGCCTCTTCCCCGCCTACGCCGACCGCGGCAAGGTCAAGATCCCCGCCACGACCTGGATTGTTTCCGAAGCCGTCGTCGATGTTATCATCGCGCTCGCGCTGCTATGGGAGTTTAGAAAGGCCAGCATGCACGGGGTTTTTCGCGCGACGAAGAGGTGCGCTACGGTCGCGCCACGTTGTACCTCTGAGCTCAGATTGCTGCAGCGTCCTCAACCGCCTCGCAGGACAGACGATCCAAACCGGGGCTGCGAGTGCCTCGGTCGCCGTCGCCGCGCTCATCGCGTACCTCCTCAACAACGAGAGCAATGTCCCGCTAGGAATCGCGTATTGCCTCGGGCGGGTGTACGTTCTCACCATGGTGCGCCGTCCCCTCCATATGTCTGGCTGATCTCGTCTCCGTGGCGCGCGAGGCTGACGCCGACGACCTAGCTCTCGAATCTGAACGTCCGCACCGCCCTCAACGTAAACGGAACCGCGAGTGGGAGCCGCAGCATCGGCGCCGGCACTGGGACACACGCGCGCAGGGTGTCCGGAGCTGCGAATGTCTATCCACCACCGCCGTCGATGGGAACGTTCCACGAGCAGCTCGGGGGTATTCGTGCGTCTTCTTCCGCTCTTCCCTCCTCCCGGGCGCCGTCCTGATTTCGCTCAATGTCAGATATACACCAAACCACCGCTGTATACCAAATCGACCCCGAACGCGCGCTCGGCTCCGAGTCGCGGCAAGATCTGGACAAGGAGAGTAGCAGCAGCAGAAACGCAAGTGGAGAGGACCGCCGCGGCATCGCGCTGGCGCCTCTGCAGAGAAATGTACGTATTTATTCTGCTCCGGGAGGCAAGCAGAAACTGACCGAATTGAGCAGTCGGATAAAACGGAACTAGGGTCTGTGTGGTACCCTACTTCTTGACGGAGACTGGATGGGCTCAGTTTACACTGTACATGTATCTAAGCCCGACCCTTTCTAGGAAGCCCGCGTTGACCGACTTACGGCGCGTCAAGCCGCGACTAGAACTGTACATTCTGGCGTCTGGGTTCGAACCGAGAGCGAGCCTTGGGAGGTTTCATGCGTGAATTTTCTTTGTCTGGGGAAAACGCGCCACATTTTTCGGGATAGCACAAGCAAGTCCTTTATAATTAATTCAGGGAACCCTCCCGCGAGCGACGGGACTGATCGAGCGAAACGAAGCATCAAAGTGGGTCGAATTTCCAAGTTGGGTTAAAGTCTGAGGTGCATGCTGAGTTCAGCGCGGTACATGATTCAGCTAGCAACCCTCATTCGGTTCACTTACTCATATCCCAAAGCGTTCAGTCTCCTCGCTCCGTGAGAGGTGTGGCCTGTTGTATCTTGCTCTCGGTTCAAGACGCCGATGGTCCTTTGCAAGTGCGAAGGCCCAGCCAGCCGGCCCGTCGCATCCCGCCGCCGGTTGGCATACAGTAAGACTATCATCTCGAGGGCGGGGAGACTTGGGGTAGGTCCACGTTCAGTGGAGGCGAGACATTTGGACAGGCCTACCCATCGCGGGATTTTTTATTTATTTATTTATTTATTTTTGCCTCCACGTGTTGCATTTAATTTGAACCGAATATTTAGTTAAAATCACTTATACTTCTCTCTGATAGCTTACGGGTTTAGCCGTGTAGAATCGACACCTATCACTATACTGCTCAGACAGTGTTCGCTAATTCAAAACATGAACAACGTCCGCTTCGGGGACGTTCTCCCGCCCGTCTGCTCATTGGTCGCCACAACGCCGTCAACCCGTTGGTCCGACGTCGTTGGACAGCCAAGCACAATCCCTCCTTGGTCGTCCCTGACAAAGTACACAACCTGGGGATATGATGCATCACAATCTCTCATGAAGGATCCGCAATTATGAATCAGAATAAGAGCGCTAGAAATGCGCAAATGATGCATCACCCTCTGTAGTTCACCGACAGTCCATCAAGCCTGTTTATTGGTGGGATCTGGTTTCGTCGTGACAGGCGACGTCGACGTGGACGCCGCCGTCGCCATCAACAGCGCGCTCGAGGGCTTTGTAAATAAATTAGTAAAATCTTGCAAAAATTACAGAGTATAGAGGCATAGAGGGTGCGGCGAAGGAACGAGCCCCGACCACCCGGAATCCCAATTGAGCTGCATATCTCTCATTAAACTGCATGTCCGCCTCATGCAGACCCCTACAAATGGCGCTCCCATGAGCGCGGTACTCGCCTCCTGTGAAGCTACGCGCAACTCAAAAGGTTTTGATAGCTTCGTTACAAAGCTTAGAACCCTTGTTACGGATGCGCGTCTATCGGACTCTATCCTACGCCACATTTGGAGTAGCTTCTCCTTCCCTCGCCAGTATTTCGCTCCTGTCCAGTTCAACATGAGAGCACATCGCGGACTATGCATCAGGCAATGTGCATTGAGCGGCGACTGACAACTCCGGGTGTATAGCGAGCATATAGCAAATGCGGGCAATGGTGCTCCTCCCGTTAGACAGGCCCGATAAAATTCGATATTGAGTGGCTTTCGGGCAAGAAACCGGCAATTATGTCGATGCAGGCCTCAGACTCGGGTTTCGAAGTACTGGCAAGAGTGTGGACGCAATCCGCATCCAGCGCACCGCAAGCGCACCGTCGATCCCAACGGTATAATGAACGGATCTGTCAACCGGAGCGCGGGATTACCCGTTTTGGTCGTATTGCCGAGACGAGTGTTTTGCGTGGTGTGGTAGGTCTGGTGCATATTAGCGCATAACTCGAACGTAGTTCGACTGAAGATTCCTTCCTTTTATGTCTGCAATGCTCTATTTGCTCCCAGCTTCAGTTTGACCAATCAGACTGCGCACACTTTCGGGCATACCGGCCTGAAGAGTGGTTGCATCATATTGTTGACAGTTTATTCGGATTCTGTGCGTCTGGGCGATCCAGAAAATGGTAAATTTCTCCCCAGTAGCTAACCTAGAAGGTCCACTAGCGTTGAGGGTGCGGGCGAGAATACCTCTGTTCAACTCTGAACCTCAGCGAAAACTCCTTAGAACTGTCGGGTTTGGTACCAAGACATTTGCAGGGAAAAATAAACTCTGATCCAGAGTAACCTCTTCTGAGCCTATGTGCTGTTCCATAGTGAGCCTCGGGCAACCTGTACTCTCGAAATACCCCCCGCGTCGGGCAGTGACATGACGGCTATCGAGGCGGTTATTATGGGAGAAAAAAATGATGTGTGTATTGCGCGGTACGTAGATTCCAGCTCATCTGTCAGTTACTGCAACATCCCGCCTCTCTATTGAACACATTCATGCCAATGGGACAGCGTAGAATGGTCGGACGAAGCGGAAAGAAATCCAGAACATTTTGTTTTGAATTAACATTACAGTGTTAAGCTGACATCCTTTGTGGGCTTTATTTAGCTGTAGGTATTCCCTTATACACCGCAGGTTTCTCTATAGGCTGATACCCAGCAGACTGGAACGTGTCCAGGCGGCTGAGATCCCCGGATCGTGAATTCATCTAATGCGGATGGCACATGACAGCACAGAGCATTGGCATCGCGGGGCCGGTATACACTCCTATGGCCATACTTAAACATATTTCAGACATTAAAGAACCTGGCAAGCGACCAGAAACAGCAGCTAATTGCCGGGCGGCGGTTTTGATGTACCTTTCATATCGGAGAAAATCACTGTATATGTGTGTGTGGGTGTGTGATACAGACGGCAAATGGACAGACCAAAAGTCTGAGAGCAAACACCGGCGAACCAACCAGAACAGCTGCCTGCAGCGGGGCGGCCAAGGGGCGGCATTTAAAGTGAATTCTCCCACGGATCCCGACGCATCAAGGAGGCGGGGCGACGGGCGGGGGCGCGGACCCGACGCGCGTGAGGACCGCAGATCTATCAACGCCTTAGAGACGTGCAACGATGCATTGCGCACGTCGGAGCGCTTGTGGGGTTGCGCTCGTAACCGGTGGGTTATTGAGCAGGTGAGATTGTGATGGAGTTTGGTGTAAATCTCGATACGAGGCCGAACGGATTCTAGTAACAGTACTTGACTCCGCGCGTCCAATCTCAACAGGTGAGGCTTTACTCTTTGATTGCCCTCTCTTTGAGGTGAGCACAACTTTGCTCGAGGCAGTTGTTTTTGCAACTACCTGTGGTCGAGTTGATCTCCTCTGAGGCTCTCTCGAGACGTTGCTCCCGCCTGGCTGAGCTACTCCGTTGTCCGCCTGTGAGGGCAGTTTTAATGCAAGAACCCGAGGATTCTCAAGTGGGGTTTTGTGTGGCTTGCGCCGGTGTTTTTAAAGTGTGAGTGAAGATGTAGAGTAATCTGAGTGAACCCCCCCTCGCGGTGGGCTCCAGATGAAACGCTGTGAGTGTGTGCAACGATGAAAATGAAGCCGAGTGTCAAGGCTGAAGCCAACAAAACACCCAACCCAAAATCACCCAAAACAACAACAACAAACAAGCGCGCAAGTTCGGGGAGTTACGGTGAAGTATACACCGGTGCGACACCCAGAAATACTCAAGCTTCAATCCACACCAAATGGGAGCTGAGGCTCGACCAAATATAACCAACAAAGTGTGAACAAGTTTTATTCGCGCCGAACCAAGTACGTCCAAATTCCGTATACGTCCAAATAAACGTCTAACGTCCAAGGGCTATGCCCGCGTCCAACGTCCAATCGTCCAAACAGAAGTCACACGCGCACAGAGAAGGTTTCTTCCCGAGACAGAGCCCTGAGGGATGAACTGCGGGGGGCGGGGTAGTATATCCTAACAATAGAGTACAGGGAACCATAAATACGCTAATGAGAGTGTAAAAATCAGCGCCGAAAGCGCGCTCGCCGTCAACCTGTTCCATATATTTCCGCTCGGTACTCCGCACCTAGAACATTCCATCTGCCAGAATACAGTCACGGCCAAATTAAATGCCTCATCCAAATCAGGAAGGTTCCATCACTCTCAATTCTCCATTAAATAAGCCACAGTGATAGCATTTCTCTTGTGTAGATAGGGTCTAACCTGTATCCTTTGAATGCTACTATACCATCTTTCCGCTTTTTTTCATTGTTTGGTGACTTTCTGGAAATATCACAACAGGTCACAACCACTCTGGATGGCATCTCCAATGTATTTGAAGCTTCACCCAGGCTTACAAACCCTCTGTCCAGAGAAATCTGGCATGAATAGCACTTCAGGCATTCTTATGTGCTACTTCAAGGAGGGTGATGGAACCTTCCTGATTTGGATGAGGCATTTAATTTGGCCGTGACTGTATATTGTTTCTTGTTGCGCCCACTGTGCGCTGGCCGTCAAGCGGGGCGCTCATCCGCACCGATACTATTTTGCATACCGGAAAGTCCCCGGTGACAGTTTATGCCTAGCTGCATCCCGTTTTGGAGTGACAGTTGCTCGCCATGCCCGACAATTATCGGAACAGCTCCCGCCGAGTGAGAGGTAATTCTTACCGGATGTAGGCCTGTGAAGGTCTGCATCACGGCGACCATACTCAACCCAGTCCTCGCAACCGCAGGTGGGTGGTTAAATGAGTGTGCTCCGGGTTCTGCTTTGCCAGCATAAATCATGTCCAGCATCATGTAAAATCGCAATTTTCAGCCGAGCACAGTGTGGGCGCTCTTCAGTGGCGTCGTTGATTCCTGTCGCGCCTCGTCGTCGTCGAGCGTTCGACTCGTCCGCATCTTGTACGGCAGTTTTGATGCCATCAACGAGATTTTACCCCGAAACCGTTCGAAAATTCGTGTCTTTTTGGCCTCCGGCGGCCACGTTGATAATCCGGGGTCCTTATTCCCTTCGATCAAGAATATTTGCAGGGACTTACGCGGTGTGACACTCAGCGCCTTCGAACTCAACAGTTGGCTCTGCATAACTGGATTTAACGCTGAGGCATTCTGGTTTAACGCTAAGGCATTGCAGCTACGACTACGAGCCCTGCCGCTCTGCTTTAGCGATCATTCCCGCAATGTCCTTGACCCTGGTGGCAGCCGGCGCAGCAGCCAGGATGCGGGCCGTTTCCGGTACAATTGGCCGTAGTATTGCCACTCTCAACGAGAGGATCGAGTACTAGCTCCAGATTCAGCGTGCGCGTTGCGGTCGTAGAGTCCATTGACGTACCAATGTGAGTGTGAGTGTTGGATGGGGTGAACTGGTGAATCGTGCACATGGTTGTTGATTGTTGACCTTCTGGAGAATGAGGAGCGTGGTTCGAGGGCTTAAGTACTCGAGTACTGCGCGCACGGTCTTGCCAGCCAGATGGGTGTTCAAAGTCTCTGCACGATTAATTATGGTGAGCGGCTGCGCGGGAACAGGAGGTCCGACCGTACAGCGGTTCATAGTCTTGTTCCATCACTGGGGTCCTATTCCGACTTCGTTGATTTGGTGCACGTGCCACAACCTCTTCCCGCTCGTCGCGTCTGGCGACGCGACGTTCTGGACATATACGCCTCAACTGTCTCTATTTCCATTTATATGTATCTTATCTTGCCTGTGGCCAAATTCCAGCCAAAACTGTGCACTCCTCGCTCCTTGAGCCCATTCCAACCATCCGCGCAAAATCTTATAGACAAGTCGCTTTCTAGCTCATTATATACCGCTAGCAAGCCTGCCTTTGGGATCTTATATACTCTTCTAGCTTTCAAAAGCTATTTTGTGGCTCTCTGCATCGAAAAAGGCTGAGCAATATGAGGATCGGACCTGTTGGGTACTCAGACTGCAACGTAGTGGGACATATTGAGCGGTCTCAAGGACCAAAATGGTATTATAGTGCATTGCGGGTACTACAAGCATCCCCGGAGCTCATTCGTTACGACGGGAACGGCCGGGAGAGCAAATCAAGTATGACCAGAGAAACACGTCTCTTAGGGCCATTCTGCCACAGAATATTGTAAAATCTTGTCGGGACACAGGTACGTGGTCACTACATCGTATACCGGAGTCTCCTTGGCATGACGGGCTGAAGGGGGTCGGAATTTGTGCAGAGGAAGCTGGTTGACAGGTACCTTCCTTATAAGGCAGGTGGCTTGTTGGCGAAGTAGGGGTAGCAGGGCGCGTTTGGAATCAGACTGTATATCAGGCCCCTCCCACTCTCCCTCGCCTGATTTCAGTCTGAGGAGGAGACAAAGCGGTTCACGGGAATGTGAGTGCATGCCGACGGAAACGGCCACCGTCGTCGCAGTTTCCATTTGATCTGGCACAGCAATAGCCGGGGTGCGGAGTCAACATGTCCTGCCTGCACGATGCTTGAACGACAATTGGTGCAAAGATATGCACTTTTTGATTCAGGCCACTACAGTACGACGGAGCCAGCGTGCCCGGCGGGGTATAACAGATGCGCCAAACGCTCACAAAAACAGAATCGACGCCTCGCACACATCAGCATCATGCGCGACACCTGCTGCACAGACGCGACACCTCGAGCCATGCTGACGTCGCACACACAGAATTCAGAAGCAGCACCTGTATTAACTACCTACCTACCTTACTCTACCACAGGACTGTACTTTACTAACTAAACAAGTGCGAAAATCAAAGTAAGTGTCCATATTTGTTTGCATAGTGGCGCGCCCATTCCTCCGGGTACTTCTTCGCAAGGTCTCGCGCCGAGATGCGTCGACCAGGCTCGTTCTCGTCCTCGACCTCCCAATCCAATGTCAACCCCGCGCCTTGCCGCGCGCGCTTCTGCGCAACCGATCCCGGAGCCGACTCCGCGCGAGCGCGTTTACGAGAGGAACGACGCGTCGGCGCACGCGTTGCGGCGGCGGACGCAGTGTCCGCGTCGTTGCCGGCCATGTAAGAGGTCGAAGCGAGCGGCATGGGCGGAGGGGAAGGGCTAGGACGCGGCGGCGGGAGCTGCGAGCCCGGGAAGTACATGCCCAAGTTTTCCTGCGGCGGGAGCGGGGCCTGCAAGCCCGGGAGGTAAATGCCCGTGTTGCCCTGCGACGGGTACGAGACTGCACCGAAATTGTCAGCCGTGACAGCGGTGAATTCGTTGTACATTGCATCGCCGAGCCCAGCGAGGATGTCGTCGCTCCAGAAGCTCGCGTCGTTGAGCCCGAAGTCGTCGCTGGACGGGAAGCCAAAGTCCAACGCGGCGTCGTCGGTTGCGAACGAGGCGGGGTCGGGGAATGATTCGTCGGTGGGGATAGAGAGCGGGAAGAGGATGGGGGCGGCATGGTCGGGGACAGCTTGCTCACGCAACGCCATGGAGGGGAAAGGGTCGGTGTTGGGCGGGGCAGCAAGAGCAGCCGAACGAGCTAAAGGTAATGAACGACTGTATCAACGGTCCAGCGACTACGCACCTGCTGTCGAGCGAACACGGCCCGAAGAGCTATCGCCCGCAAGGACCCGCGCCGGTCTGCCCTTCCCCTTCGATTTACCCGCCGACTTCTGCGCGTTGAGCTCCTTGACGCGCCCCGCCGCCTCCTTCTGCAGCCGCTTCGCCTCCGCAATCTCCTGGTCCAGCGCTTGCGCCGCCGACGCCTGCGCGCGTCCCTCGGCGTATTTACGCGCCGTAGACGCGTGCCGTGCCATGTTCTTGGTAGCGCGATGGGCGGCGTGGTTGTACGGGTTTACGAGAACACCGGAGTTGAGCGCGAGTCGGATATCGTCGACAACGCGGAAGTCGACAATCCGAGCGCTAAATTGTACGTGTCAGAACGCGAAGCACAATAGAATAACAGGAGCGTACGTCTCGATTGCTTCAACCAGCGAGAGCTTGGTACCGGTCTGGGTGTTGGTCCAGTGGTGCTGCGACTCGCCGGTGTTGGTCGTCGACGGAGTCGAGTCCCAATCGATGTCGCTCATGGGCGACAGCGATCGGACGAGGCACGGAAGGATCCACGCGCTCATTGCCTTGTGGTCCCACCAGTCTGGGTCAAAACACGTTTGGAAAGGTCAGTGAGAAAGGCAGGAAGGATCGGTGCTCGCCTTTGCATGACAAACGAGACCGGTAGCATAGAATCGGGTCGTCGTTAGGGCCGAATTTGACCCAGACCGTCGAGTCGCCGGTGCCAGTCGTGCCTTTCCAGGAGTCGTTGTCCTAATGCAAAGAGATTGGCTCAGAAAGTCGAGGTAGACGGGTACGTACATGGTTTTTGATGAGCGCGTCGATAGTGCGCAGGGTGTTCTTGCCGTCAAGGAAGTCGAACTGGGGACGGTCGAGGTCGACGATGAACGCAGTATCCTCCGCGGGGATCGGGAGGTATGGAGGGAGTTCGAAGAGGTATTCGACCCGCGAGACCGACTTCTGCGTGGTGACGTTGAATGCAGCGTCGCGCGTGAACGACTTGAAGCCCGGGATACCCCATTTGGTGTCCGCCTCCCGCCAATCGGTGTACTGGTTGAATGCGGCGGGCGAGCGGTGGTCAACGGGAGCGCGGATAACTGTATTTCGAGGTTATTAGCCGGTAAAGAAGGAAACAAAATAAAGAAATACGCACCATCGATGGTTTCGAGGACATGCTCGTACTCGCTGGACAGAACTTCTCCCTCCGAGTCCAATTTGTGCTCGTCCTCGACATCCTCGATGGTGACGCGGCGGTTAGCGTAAATGTCGTCGGAGGAGGGCGGCGGCGGGGAGGAAGGAGGGAGAGGCGACGAGGGAGCCGGAGGAGGTGGTGGAGGCGGCGGCGGATGGATGTCTGTGATTCGGTGAGCAACGCGAGCAGCACTAACGGAACCAGGAACATACAACCCGATTCCTCGAGAATGTAGCGCGAGTCGCTTGGCAGCGAGGGACGAGCACGCGCCGCAATATCTTCCTCGTCCATCACGTCCTCGATGGAGACGCTGCGGGCGCGGCGAGCAGCGGGGGCACGCGTAGCTGCAAGATTGTGCCTGTCAGCGCCGGCAGAGTACAGCAAAATCGACTGAATAACGAACCGGTAGCCTCGGCAGCGAGGAACGCCGCATACTCGGCCTGCTGCTTGCGATGGAACGCGGCCGTACGCGCTCGAGCCTCGTCCAGATCAGCTGCATGCTTGGGCGAGTTGACGAGAGCGTCGCGATGCGCGTCGAAAACGGGATCCGGGGGAGATTCGGGCTGCTCGGGGACGTCGCCGTTTTTGCCGAATGTGTTGAGGTTATGCATCGTGAAGCCGCGCATGTGCTGGTAGTTGGTCGGGAGAATTTTGGGGGGAGAACCGGAGGTGGCGCGAGGGACGATGCGGCCACGCTCGTCGCGGACATCTCTGACCTGGATGTCGGCGAGTGGGTCTGCCGGAGCGTCGAAATGACGCGTGTTTTCGAGGATTTTGCGGATGTGGGACGCGTCGATCCAGTCGGTGCTGAGGAAGCGCTCTGGAAACTCCGCGATGTAGTCGGCCCTATAAATCTGGCGGTCGAGATCAGGCCGGGGACGTGGGGAGGGAATGGGGGACGCACTGTATCGCGATAGCGGGAGATGAAACCCACGGGCAGGCCATCTACCCCCGACGCGTCAAACGATGCGCGCGAGATGACGGCGGACGCGATGGCGCGCTTGGTCGTGAATGCTCGGAGCTGGCCAATGTCCACCCAGCTGTGGTCGACGACAAAGTGCTGCGCACGGTCGTGGACGTGGGTGGAAAGGAAGCTCTGCGGAAGGCGTTAGACGCCGCAGACGGCTACCACTGTGGGACACATACGCGGTCACGGAAGTCCTGCAGCGCCGAATACGGGAGCGCGTCGATGAATGCTTGGTCGGCGGTGGAGTGCGGCATGGGCGGCGGTTTTGGGGCGGGGGGCGGCTGGGATGGTGACGGTAGGGAACCAAGCGGGTTGGTGGCTGTGGTGCAAAATTTTTCGTCGCATGATTTCGCAGTGCAGGATCGGCCGAAAACAAAAGCGACACTGTTCTTCGGCGTTCCATCGGGTTCTGTGGGCGTCACCAGAACAGGAGCGACACGCGTGCAGAATCGACGCGTTTGATGGCGCGCAGATCAGCACAGAAGCGACAGGTGTCGCTTCTGTTTTGTGCGTGTCCGGCGCATCTGTATATTACTCCGTGCCCGGGCAAGTCACCCATCCCCGTTGTTCCTTTGCACCTCTGAAGAGCCTCCATGGATCTAGATCCCGCATCCGCCCAAGTTAAAGTGCTGGTCTGTAGGGCTCCAACCATTTAGTTTTTGCGTAACGCTAGAGTAAAATCAATGGAAATGGCTGAAAACCGTTTAAAAACCATTCAAAACCGTCTTGGTATGTCCGAGACTCAGTAGAGCGGGCAGCTTAGAACAAGCCCACCGTGGATAATAGGGCTTCTAGAGAGTATGCTAGCCTTGCATTACCACCAATCGCTCGGTAGAGGCACCAAAATGCAGTCCATCACTGGGAACATCAGGTCATTGACACACAGACTATCAACTGCAGCTTGGAAGGAAAGCCTAGCCCACTTTGATATTGGCCTGGCTGTAAAAGCTGTAGTTTTGCAAGGCGGTGGCTTGACAATGTCTTCGGAGAGAGAATAGAGATACAACCTACCCCATATGCTCACACAACTAAGATAATCGTGTACAGTCGCAAACCCACGACCGCGCCACACATCAAAGATCAGGCTATAACTGGGGGGCCAATGCATGCCTCAATTCCAAACATGGAGGGTTTGCACCTCCGTACGCATCTTATACTCATGTAACTTTTGGGAACATGTGCGCTACCCGTTAAACATCTATCGGGGTTTTTAACATTGCAGCTAATTTCTGAATTTGACCCACATCCGGACCACCCGCCCTGTGTGCACGATAGCAATTATTTACACAAGGTGAGATGGGGGACATTCAGGGTCATTTCTCAGCTCCCCTCATACCAATTATGGAGCTAGTATGATGTCTCGCTCCCTCCTTGTGCTCGTCAGAAGATCCAAAATAACAACACAACCAAATTTCAGACGATGCATATTTTCTCAGCCAAAATTCGTTTTCAGGATCTGAAATTCTGGGGGCATGCATATGCTCACATGACCTCATAGTTCCACGGAATTTCATCTTATATAATGGCATCAATGCGGCTGGGTCCGGTCGTGGGTCTGGTCCGGTCGTGGGTTTGCGACTGTAAACAATTTTTATTTGAAAATTTTCATTATGTACCAGCAAAGTAAAATAAATGAAAAAAAGAAACGGTTTTAACCGTGTAAACTTTGTTTACATATGCATGGAAATAGTTGGAGCCCTAGTCTGCTGAAGCGCGGACGCGGTTGGTGGCGCGCAAGGCGATGTCGGGAGACACTCTTGGAGGGGATTTGAGAGTGGTCAGCTCAAACCGAAGCTCATCGACGGAAGGAGAAATCTGCGAGCCGAGTTGATCCGCGAGGTCGTGGGGGAGAAAATGTCATCGCGGCTTTCATCTTGACCACCACAGTGAATTTGTGGTTGTACTCGGTAGCCCGATGCATGCGTGTCTGGCCCCAAACTCAGAACAATCCGCAGCTCGTCATGTCACCTGGTAGCGAGTTGCGGGCACAAATCGACAAACTCGCCGGTGCCATCTCCGACCTCGAAAACCGCGCCGCAGTTCTCCGCGCGCAGCAAACGCAGCTGGAATGCGCCCTGGCGGCCATCGTATACCCAGTCCTCACCATCCCCCACGAAATAACATCGGAAATCCTCGTTCGCGCGGCACCTTCGTCGAGTCATTTTGATAGGTGGCCGTTGGTCGCCGCCAGTGTATGCCGCCAGTGGAGGCAGATCGCGTTATCCGCACCTGCACTCTGGAGTACGCTCGCGCTGACTCTGGAATACCCCGTGAAGGCCCCATCTCTTCTGCTCGAGACGTGGATCCTGCGCTCCGGGGCACTAACGCTGGATCTCACCGTTCGCCTTATGCGACATGAGGTCGAGACGGCTACTAGGATCATGCAGAACTCCGTCGCTCGGTGGAGTCGGGTCGTACTCTCCGATATCACCTGTCTCGACCACAATCCCGATGCCGAGCCGGCGCAGCCGTATGCCGCCCCTCATCTTGCTTTACACGGGCGTGTCCTGCTGCCGGACATCGACCCCGCGGCGTGGCCCGCGTTACGCAGTCTTGTTCTATGCCGCCACCGCCACATCGCCGCAGGGCTCATATCCACACGGGTGCTGTCGGGCATTACCAGCCTCATGCTCCACGACGTAGAGCCCGCCGATGCGTTTGCGATTCTCGCACAGACACCCGCCGTCGAGGTACTCTCCGTGCGGCTCCACGACGAAGATATGGCTCGGACCGATCCCCAAGCAAGGTCGGCAATTCTCCTCGGTCAGCTGCATACGCTGCGGATCGACGCAGACGAACTTCTTGGGTACCTCACCCTACCTGCGCTGACCACTCTCGTCGTCAACTATATGCTCCCTGGGCGGGATAGCGTCGCGGCCTTCATCGCCCGTTCGGGATGCACTGTCACAACGAGAGCGTCTGAGTTCGCGACGTCCATGTTCACGGTCCATGTCCATGGACGTGGACGTGGACATTTTGGCTGATGGGGTCCACAATCGCACATTTGAGCGTGACGTGGACGCGGGTTGTGGACGCAGGTGTGGACATGGGCGTGGACCTCGGCTCAGAATTCGTGGACCGGAGGTCGCTCGGCGCTGGACCCACAATAATTTCGACGTGTTTGATGTAACACTGTTGTTTATCCCACGCCCAACCACTCTTCTTCTGCCACCATGTTGGCGAGCACCCTCCCGTCTTCTGGTACTAGCTGCTCAACTGTCGGGCTCTCTGAAGCGCCACAGCTTTGACCACCGCCAAATCGGGCGTAACATGTACGGTCAAAGCAGCACAAAGCGCTACTAGCGCTTTGTGCCAAGCACTAGTAGTGCTTGGTATGCACTCTCCAAGCGCTCCGCCTATATAAGGCCTGCAGGTGTCGAATGCTTTGGGACCACCCGATTTGGGAATTTTTCTAGCCCTGCGGGGTAGTATGCATTGTCCGCAAGGCTATCCCACTATTACTTGGACAAGTTTACATTATATAAAACTGTAATGGATAGGCAAATTCTGCGGGGGACCCGGGGCTCAACGTGGGCGCTTACGGAAAATTTTCTGATGTCACAGCGGGACTCCGAACTCTACGAATTGCGAAATTTGTAGGCGATGTCACACGCCAAAGGTTCATTCGAATTGAATGAAATACTACAGTAACGTCGCCGCGAACAAAAGGTACAACCAATAACGTAGTGGAGCGTGGAGCCGCGGCGGCGGGGGGGCGCGGGAAATGCGCGCCGGCGATGTCCACGCCGCCGGAATGGATTGTGACTGTGGACAATTTCTGAACTAGCGTGACAACCCCAGCGGGTTGCGTTACATGCTAGCCACCTGCCAAATTGGGCTGTCCACGGTCCACGGGTGTGGACCGTGGACGTGTCCATGGACATGGACGTTGCGGGGAGCGACGCTCTGGTCACAACCCTTTTCCTCGACGACGCGACCGAACCGGCTTTGTCCGAGTCCATCGAGCCCTTCGGTACTGTGCGCAATCTAACACTCCGCGTCGGGGATGAAGAGCCGGGCAGCGAGCTGAGTGTCATTCTCAACTTTGTCGGCGCGGTCATCACCGGGCGGATCCTTCCACTCGTGGATCGCGCAACTCTGCGTGCGGTCCCCGGTTTGTTCCTGTTTTATCTCGTCCAGGTCTTGCGCCAGAGCGTTTTCGACCGCCAGGCTATGATGGAAGACGCGACATCTCCTCCGCCGTTGGGCATTCGTGTTCAGATTGTTGGAGATTCCGACGAGGAAGACCTCGCGGGGCTGAGGGCTCTGCATGAGGAGTTTCCGTGGGTTGCCATCGAGGAAGTGGAGATTATTTTGTCCGGGAATTGACCGGCCTTTGCGTCTTCTCTAGGCATTTTCTAAGACGAGGCTGCAGTAAAATTGTCTCGCAAATTTCAAAAGAGCCGCACCCTTGGGGTTTCTTCCTCTCCGCGCCGCAAGAATGAATTCCGTTCAGTTCAGGTCCAATGCAGCGCAAGTCCCTACTTCGAAGCATCTATTCCGCCCCCACCGACCGCGGAGCGGTAACGGGGGCTTGTTCCGAAACCCCTTCTTGCTTGGCCCGAGACACTAGGTTTGCTCCACGGGATCGCTCCGTTCTGAATGTAGATGATCATGTTTCGAACAGGAACAGGCACGAAGTACCAGGTCTCAGAAGGTCTCAGCGCTCTCAGCGTGCATGTTCCCAGATGTTCCCTCGCATTGGACAGCGCACATCGCCATCTACTTGATCTTCGATACAATCCGGATGACCGGCGAGCAATTGCCGGTCAGGCCGTGATTTTCCTCCGCGGAACTTCTGACGCGTCCGCGCCACGTCGCGTCTCTACCGAACTCTGCTTCCCGCCACCATGAACCTTCCCTGCTTGCAAGCCGTCGTCCCAGTCCGTCTCCTACGACTGACTCTCATCACAGGCTCGCCTCAATCGCGCGTCTCGAAGCTGAACTTGCAACGCACAACTTGAAGCAAAGCAAGGCCCAGACTGGCAGCGTACGGTCGGTCCCCGTGGCCATGGAAGTGATACTCAGGCCCGCCCCGATTCACGCGCTTCCTGACGAGCTGCTGCTCCACATCTTTGCATACCTCGTCGCCGACTTTCCCTGGGCAGAGTACCACGAGGTCGCGGGCCCGCTGTACATGTCCGTCTGCCGCCGCTGGTACAATCTCGCCGCGCACACGCCAACGCTGTGGAACACCATCCACTGCCACTCGAGAATCTCAGAGGAGCAGCTTTTGCTCCATTTTGCGCGGTCGGGGCGGGCGCCGCTGAGTGTTACGATGCTGGATGCGCGGGCGGGTGCCGTGGTTGAGCGAGTGGTAGCCAACGCGCGTCGTTTGGAGAGCCTGCACCTCGGAGGCGATCCGCAGGTTCTGCGCAGTACCCTCTCATCCCTGGGAGCATGCTCGCTCCCGATACTCAAGGAGCTGATCCTCGGGAACGATGCAGACGACGACTACGGTGGGACCGGCGCGAAGCCATGCTATCTTCCGGGGAAGGTCTTTGCGGGCGCACCCCGTCTGGAGCTCTTGAACCTCCGAGGAATCGAAACGGACTGGAGTCAAATACGCTCTGAGTCGCTGACAACACTAATGCTCAGCTCGACGCTGGGTACGCCTATGACGGATCCGCTCCGTCTGGACGTCCTTTTAGACATCCTCCGCGCGTGCCCTCAGCTGAAAGGGTTGAAACTCGACCATGTAATGACGCCGAGCGACGCTGCGCACGAAATCGCGCGCGTCCCGAACCTCGAGTGGTTCCAAGTGGAAGAGGAGCGCAGCGTTGTCGCTGACATCGTCGCCGCCGTCGCGTTTCCCGCTACCTCCGCTCTGCGCATATGCCCCGACGGCGTGCATACGAGCGAAGACATCAGCAGCGTGCTCGACGGCCTTCCGCGGCACCTGCACCGAGACGTCTTCCGGCCGCGCGCGATCTGCTTCGGCTCGGAGGAGGCGTTCGTTGCGACCGACCCGGACAGCTCCTGGTTCTCGGTCAGCTTCGACCTGTCGGCAGATCCCGATCTGCCGGGCGACGTACCGCTCTTCCTGCGCTTCGAGCCCCGCTCCGCCGGCGACCTCGAGGAGATGCTCCTGCTGTTTCTCCAGAGGACGGGATCCTCGAATGTAACCTACCTCGACGCGAGCTCTGCACCATTCCTCCAGCAGCAACAAATATGGCACCGCATCATCTTGCCATTCTTCACCGCGATAGACACAATCTCTCTATGCCTCAACGCCCACATCCCCGCGCTTTTCGAACTGCTCACGCAGGACCCGCGCCGCCTTCCCGCCCTCCAACATGTTCTGATCACCCACTTCATCAGCCGCGACGACGGGATGGGCTCGACCCTTCAGTCCATCATCCGCCGCCGTCGTCCGTCGGACGGGGAAACGGGTACTAACATCGCGCTGCTGATGAGGCTGAGGGACATGTTGCGGGCTCTGGCGGATGCAGGGCGCAGAATACACTCGCTGCGGTCGATATTCGGTCCCGGGGACCGGCGCGTGCACGTCCCACGGTTGGTGGAGTTTTGGGAGGAGTTGGTGAGAGATGGGTTGGTCGGGCAGGTCTATCATCGCGATTGTAAGGCGTAGCTAAAGTTAGTGAAGCTTTGCCATTAGATCTAGACGATGGAGAGAATCCACCAGGCCAAGTTAATGTTCCTGTTCAACTGCGAAGTACCACGAGCTACTAGTCAGATACAAATTTCAAACGGCTAACCGTTGCTCAAAGACATTGGCTAATCTAATCCCCAGGCTCAATCACACCAACCCACTCATCTTCTGGACGCGTCGCGGGATTCCGGCTACCAATGTAATCGCGGCAAATTCGACAGAGTCTGGATTCTTATCCTCCGTGCGAGACTAGATATCAGACAACATCAACCTAATAGCACATGTCTGTCCCGAGCCTATCCTGCTTTCTTGCGTCATGCCACCATGTCTCCCGCTCGAACTGGTGGAAGAAGTCGTCGCTTCCCTCCACCACGACCGCGAAACTCTTCTCCAAGCGTCCCTCGTCAATTCCGAGTTCTGCGTTGCTTGCCAGCCCCATATCTTCCACTCAATGTGCCTCCTTCGCGGAGACCGAAAAGTGCCGTCTAGCAGGGTCCAGTACGGGAATCTGCGCCTTCCTGCAACTACCATCCTCTCAATGGCGACTATCATTGCCGAAGCGCCGCATCTCGCGCGGCATATCCACGACTTCGGCTTCGACCTCCCCATCTCGGAGGATGATGACGCGGCGCTTGCAGCGGTTTTACCGCGGTTCGAGGGGCTCGAACGTGTCATAGTTCTCGGCGGCACGCAACGCTGGGACTCGATTTCGATGGATCTCGATGCTGCGGTGACTGGGATGATCATGCGCGGAAGGCTGGAGCACCTCCACCTCTTCGAAGTCCGTCTGGTCTCGCGGGCGACGGTACTGCTGTGCATGCGCATGACGAGCAAGTTCTCGTTCACTGGAGGCTCGCTCGACGAGAAGTCGGACGAGGTCGAGCTGGATGATTCGGCTCCGCCAGCGCGTTTGCGTCAACTCATTGTGCACGAACGGCCGGAACCGATTCTGTCGCTCATAGCATCGCTCCCGAAAACTGCGTTCAAGATTTCCGAACTCACCTGCATGCCGTTCACCAGTCGCGAGGCCCCCAGCGTCGGATTATACTCTCATCTCCTCCCGCAATCCCTCACGTCGCTCGACATCGCCTGCACCGGCGCCCCCGCCTTCCTGCTCCCTCCGCTAGACAATCTCACGTCCCTCGCTCTTCGCTACGATCGCGGCGACAAACTCTACCTCCCGAGAACCCTTCCCCCCACCCTCGCCGCCCTGCCCCTTCTACCCCGACTCAAAATCGTTTTCTACGCACGCGTTAAGTCGCCTGCCGTTCTCTGGAACGCGTCACCGGTCACGCCTCTCCCTGGCGCCGCCCAGTTCTCCGTGCGGAACATCGTTTTCGGCCTGCATGCGAACGTCTCGCAGCGCATGCTAAACAGCGGGACGCAGTTGCCTCGTTTGGAATCGAGTTTTATCGACGCGATGACCGCGGCGTTGCCGCCACCGACTTTCGACTTGGAGTTTGAGTTCATGAAGGGGCAAGAGGGCTATGGTTTTCCAGAATAAGGCTCCCTGCGAATTCTAAGTACTTGCTTCCTTCCTCCGAGTTCCCCCCGGCGAGCGGACCTTCTGCGGCCCTCCCACACTCAGCCCTTCTTGCTCCCAGCCACGATGCACGCGCTCCTCAACGCATTCAAAGCCCCGCGCCCCGCCCTCGGGGTATGGCTCACAACCCCAGGCTTCTTCCACGCGCGCGCCCTGGCGCTCGCCCACCCCTCCATCGACTGGATCTGCCTCGACGGCGAGCACGGGATGGTCCCCGGTCCCGGCGGAGGCGGGTCGGGGCTTGCGGAGTGCATCGCTGCAATCCACACCGCGCGTGCTGGCGCTGGCGACAAGAGCGCTAACCCGCCGAGCACGCTCGTGCGTATCCCTGCTACGGGCTCGACCGGTCTCGGGAGCACGGGCTGGCAGATCAAGCTCGCGCTGGATGCCGGCGCGCGCGGCGTCGTCGTCCCGATGGTGTCGAATGCGCAGCAGGCGAAGGAGGTCGTTGCGGATAGTCGCTTCCCGCCAGTTGGACGTCGCGGATTTGGGAGCCCGTATACGCAGATGAATTGGGGGATGGGGTTGAGCGCGGCGGAGTACCTCGACAAGGCGAATGACGAAGTAGTTGTGGTTGTGCAGATCGAGACTCCGGAGGGGCTGGAGAATGTTAAGGAGATTGCAGAGGTTGACGGTGTCGGTGCGCATTTCCTGGCTACTTGCGGCAGGAGTCGACTGACTGTGGTTTGAGATGTTCTCCTCCTCGGGCCGTACGACCTCTCGCGGTCGTTGGGGTTTCCCCGCGCCGTCGCCCGATCCCGTTCCAGAAATTGAAGCACACCTACAGCACGTCCGCGAAAAGGCGCAAGCTGCCGGGAAGAAGTGGTGCGTCAGCGCCAGGCACGTTTTGGCCATGCATACTGACCGACCCTTCAGCGGGATATACTGTACCTCCGGCGCTCAAGCTGCGCGCCGAGTCGAGGAAGGGTTTGATATGGTATGCATGCCCGCTCTCGTCGCAGTCCTGACGAATCGTTCTAGATTAATGTTATTAGCGACGTTGGCGCTATGACGGGCGCAGTCGCCGAGCACGTTAGCGCTGCCCTTGGTTCTTCGCGTTCGGCGTCGTAGTCTTGTGTCTGCAGGAAACATGGCGATTTCTGTCTATGTTGGCAGTGCTTTTCTGAGAGCTTGGTAGGATCCATCTATATAAGGCAATTTCCCACCATATTTACCATCAAACAGGATCAAAGCCACCCAAGCACACACATTTTTATTCCAATACTTGTCAGTAATGCACAGTGCTTGAGGATTAGGATGTTGGTCACCTTGCTTTGCTAGGTCCCCCACCTTGGAAATTCTTTATATGATCAGGTGACCAGTGTCATGTGCACTTTCCCACCCTAGCATACACCCAGGTCTGTAGAACCTATTATTCCATCACCAGCCCACAGCCACAGCTCCCATCATGTGTGCTTTCCCGCAGCTAGACGTACTGTAATCTTCTGACCGGATGTTGAGGTGACGTGTAACACAGAAAACAGAAGACACTGGGAGATTTTGACTAAAAATTGAAAGAACACTTCTTGGCCTTCTCGGAGGTCCAAAAACTCAAAATTCATGACCTCCCGGTCAAAATGCTACCATATTCCATTATGCAATTCATGACCAGGAAGGCTTTATTTGACCGATAATACAGGTTAAGTACTCTAATTTCATATGTTGTACCGTCGCAAACCCGGATCCGAAATGTGCTGACTATAGCGCCAATCATGCGGGATTGATGGCTTGAGGCATATCCATGACCAAGGGGGTGAGATGCAACTTAATGGCCATGGTCCAAAAGGAGCAGGTTTTGCTCAAAATTTTGAACATAGAGACACGAAGTCTAACCACTCCTACAAAAATGAGATAATGAATATTTATACTTAGCCCACCTGGGCCCATTAAACATCAAAAAGTATAACATAAGGAAATCAGGGAAAAATATCTCGGTGTAGGGACTAAAGCATACCACGAGTGCCGCGGATTTTTACCCGCGGCAAACCCGCGGGTTCTTGGAGCTGCAAAAGCCAGACCCGCACTCGCGGCATCCGTGGGAGAAATAGTACCTGTAGTCACGGGTAGGAATACCCGCAAGTGGATCTGCGGGTTCCTCATGCTGGATAGGTACATGTACTACCTTACAATGCTATTCGTGACCAATACATGCTCAACTGCATATTTTGGAAATCTGCAATAGGTCATTTCTATGTAAGTTGGTCGATTTAGGGGCTCTGAGCCCTCTTCACGATTATCTACCACCGGACATTGGTAGAAAAGCGAGACCTGTACTTGCGGTATCTACTTGTACTCGCGAGTACCTGTCTGCCAACCCGCGAGTAGTGCTACTCATGGTAAGCTTTAGTAGGGACTGATGTCAGCTAGATAAGTGAAAACATACCGTTTTGTGCCTCAGACACACTCGCCGAAGTGAATCTTGACTAATTTGTGGGCGGGGAGAACCTTTACCTACCATCACCTAATATATTCACAGTGTCCACGGCGGTTTGTACACGGCCAATTGTCCACGGCCGAAAGTCCACGGCCGAGAGTGTCCACGGCCGAGAGTGTCTGCGGCCGAAAGTCCACGGCGGAATGTGTCCACGGCGGATTGCCCACGGCGGATCCACTACCCAGTCACCCCCGGTAATTTTGAACGTGAAAGGGAAGCACATGTATGTGGATGCAATAATTTTCCGCCTGATGGCAGGTCCCTTGAATGACCTGGCTCGAGATCACAATACCTACAGCTTTAATAATGGCAAATTGTCTCATGGGGCACTTGGTGTTGCGGTAGTCATGCGGCACCTTGCGGCTGTACTTATGGCGAGCCGTTTCAACAAAAAATATGCCGCAGTAAAAGTTGTGCCGCAATTGACAACATCATGCCGGCTTCTCGTACATACTCGGTAGTGTACTCAAAGAATTAAAATTAATGGTCGGCTTTGCGCAGCATTGCGGCGCGACGAGTTGCGGCACGTCGTCGAGTGCGGCACCATGTGAATTGCGGTACAACTTATTGCGGCAGTCGTGCCGTGCCGCAATGAACAAGCAAAAGCTCAAAAAGCACCTTTTATATAGGGAGTGCATGCAGTGGGTCCCGCATGACTCCGCAGATGAAGGTGCCGCACAGCTGCCGCCTGTGCGCCGCGGTACCTCGTGGTTGCGTGCGGCTGAGAGACTTGTGATGTGTTCCATCTGATGACAGGTATACAGACATAAAAGCAGGAAAGGCAGCCCAGTAGGAACAGTTTACCGGCCAGCCACCAAAGTCACAATGGGGCTCCCACAGTCACAAACCAATACGGGTACCGACCGCTGCGACGCCTGCATAGCAGCCAAGCAAGATGAGGTGTGTAGACACTAAGGATTTGGGGGAACACGGCTAATCAACGTTAATCAACCCACAAGTGCTTTCAACCCGCGGGCTCGGGCACGAAGTGCAGCTATTGCAGGGACAATAATCTTACTTGTGGGGGTGGGGGTGGGATATATTAGTGTCATGTGGTCCACAGCCTACACTTATATAGGGGGCTCATGGCTTCTCTCGGCCTCCGAATCATAGAAGGCCCGCCCCAAACATTCTAGCAATTTCCTCTTGACTCACTGAAGAATATCCTAGCGTCATGCTACAGCCTTGCACACTATGCAACTCTTGTCCAGTTCAGCGACACTGGAGGTACAGTGTGTCCACAAAATAAACGTCCACCCCCCCCTACAGCGGGAGACTCAAGGGTGTGGGTCCAGGTAAACTACTCGATCTGTAGACCCTCCTCAGGCCATCCAGATCCCCAAATTCTGTAATCCCTGATGCACATCTGACTGAGTTGTAGCCAATTTCTTCAGGGCTCAATTTTCATCACCATCAATACGCAATTTGATCGGAGTTCTGAATGTTGGAAAATGTAGCCTGGATGAATCTGAGGGACTCCCGGATTTTTCGGGGCATATTCCTGAGCTAAATCTCACGCAATTCACAGCACGAGCGGGGTCATATTGCCCAAAATGGCCAAAAAAAAACGCTGAAAATGGCCAAAAATGACCAACTTGAAAGGCTCTTAACTTGGGACTGAGGAACGCTGTGACCGCACAATAACCTGCGTTGAGTTATGATTCAAAAGGGCTAATCTATTGATCTATCACGTGACCCAATTTGATGTGGTTTATTGCGCTGTATAATGGCTGAATTGAGTCGCAATCAAGATTTGACCAGCGCGGCTGACGGGCCCCGGGATCAGCGGATTTTGATACAATCTGATGGGAAGACTAGACCCCGGCATCCCCTTCCGTGCGCAAAATATCAAGCAGCAGAACATCCTCCTTCCTGAAATATAGGCCAAATGCGGGGGTGGACATTTATTGTGTGGACACTCTGCCAGTGACGCCGAGCGAGGCAGCGCACGAAACCGCCAGCGTCCCAAACCTCGGGTGTATATACTGTACCATCTCTGACCAGATGTTCAATCGATGTCACACGTCACCCGCATGTTCACTTTTTGTACATGTTCACTTTCCTTCTTTGGATGTCCGGCATCAGCCAAGCCAAAATTTTTGATGGAAAATTACCAAATTGGGTATATCTTGATGGCTTAAAATGGGTGTCCTGTTCAGCCATGTGCAGTTCACAAGCCCGCGTCATGTGTCATCTGGTCAAAATGCTACAGTAAACTCGGAATTATGGGGAACATTGTGTGCAATATGGCTATTTTTGCGATGATTCAATGATATTTCATTGCCTATCCACCATCTCGTGGCGTAAATTAGCCCAATTGGGGTGATCGACCCCTGGGAGTTTGGCTCAGTTTGTTTCAGAAGTGGGATGAGTGCTTATTATGTGCGGATGGAGAGGATGTACAAGATTCGGCATGCACCTGTCATGTCATAACCACTGCACTTCCTTGCTGAACTGTCACAGTTCAAGCCCAGACCAACCCCGGCCAACTCCCCATCCTGATACCATCATGATGGCCGACCCCTGATGCCCAATTAAGCCCACAAGGGGCACTACCAATGACCTGAAAGCCCGATCGGACGTACAGGGTTACCCCTATAGTCCATATCGTATATAACCCCAGTACCGCTTTGGGAGAGGCTTAATCTCTCCGTTGTCCATACACTACTTTGCCCTTACGGGGTTAGCAACCGTTCTCGAACCCCGGTTTGACTCCCGGTTCCTCGACGGCATGCAGTCCCCCGCCGGCAAGCCCGACCTAGTCCTGACACGACGGTTCAAAAATATAAGACATGTTTTTTTTTTCTTGGTAGCCAAGAGAGTAGCTTCAAAGCAATGAATTTTCAGGGTACCTTTGGCGGGCAAAAGATCCGACTCAAAGCTACAAATTATGATCTCCAGCCAAAATCCACCAATTCTTTGGTTTGCATAGATGCGGAATCATAATCATACTCGGTATCACCAAAAGTATTGGCACTTGTGCGTGTGCTGGATCCACAACTGATGTGGCAGTGTTAATATTCACAGCGCTGATAGTGCTGTGCGACAGTAACCCAGACCCAGAATATCATTCATGTAGCATAGGAGCCTGGCATGGTATAGCCCAATTAGTCTGATATTTTATGTCACAGAAATGTTCACATTGGCATTGGTGCCAAACGAGAACCCATGAGCTCCGCTGGCCCATAATTTGGCCAGGGAATCCTTGCCATGTTCCAAAGCCCCACTCCAAGTGAGAGACCGTCTGGGACCTCCGCTGTTATGTGACAGCGCTTTCAAACCAAACTTCCATTTTCAATCTGCAGTTCAGAAAATTGGCACATCTGGAGTGCATGCCTTTTGCTGGACTTTAGAAGGAATTCTGGATTGGAGCTCTCCGCTGAGAACTAAGATAACCTCAGTGGCTATACACCCTCCAGTTTTCATAATCAACAGCCTAAATTTGAGTGCTAGATGGCTCAGAGAGTGATTGCCAATACTTTTGGTGATACCGAGTAGCTCTACTGTCCATCGGGAATGGAAAAAAAAAAAAAAAAAAAAAAAAAAAAAAAAAAATTGATGACCAACATAGCCATTTGATGACTAAGCAGATAGAGTTTTCCAATCTAGTTGCTCAAGTATATTCCGAAACTGCTGGAAATTTTCTAAAAATTGTTTAAGATATTCTGGTGGGTCGGAATGTCTCGTAAATGTCCTCAATTTGGATCCTTTTAGGCTGCGGTGTGGACATTGTCTTGGTCATTTTGCGCGGCCAATGGAATGATCCCTATCACCATTTGATCTGATGACATCAACTTCAAGCTTTGATCCGTGCAAATCAGTGAGAATGTGAGGCACAGCAGCCAAAACAAAATCACAGAGTTTTTAGCTGGAAATTTCATTTGAAAATGTCGCTGCAGAGCCCCAGTCAATCTTTGGAATTTGTGAATTACACAGCGTGAAAGCCCTCTTAATTCTCTGCAGAATGGTACCAAAATTCTTGTATTCAAAGCAGAATTCAGTCCGCAACAAGCCTCTATTTCTCAACATCCACACTTTGTCAAAAATGTTTTTTCAGTACTCCACTTCCAAAAATTTGCCAACTTTGCATAATTTTGGCTGGGAATGTATGACCATCCAATTGCTTTCCTCATGCACTGTGTTGCCACCTCATCTTAGGGCTACAGCGATTCTCTGGGTTCCACTGAGGCTATCTCCCTGCCAAATATATTTGTCATCACTTCCCTCCATTCTGCATACCAGTGTACTGGCCTGCAGTTATCATCTGCTGCATACAAGATTTGGCAAAATTTGACAAGAAAGACTGCTCCAAATTCTAAATTTTTGCGAAATTAGAAAGTGTTTTCAAAAATTTTGAGGCCGTTTTTAGCGGCAGCTAATCAGGTCTAATTTAAGCAATTTTTGTCGAGGTTTTTGTTCGGGCTCTTGCACATTACGCAAACTTAACTCCTCAATACAGTGGCACTATTTTTATGTGTACCAGCAGGTTTAGCATATTTGTGGCAGTGCAGCCCTGTAGGTAAAGTTGTAGGATGATAGGGAACACTCGAAAACCTTGAATCATGATTTCACAGTTCTTCAAAAATAGTCCAAAATCTGAGCGACCAAAGATTGAGGCCCCCCTTATGACAATTCCATATTCGGAAATTTGATGTCATGCTAAATCTCGCTTTTAGTATGATTGACAGTAGGCCGACGCTGCGGTGTTGCACAAGCTTCATAATTATTCTCAGGGAGAATTGCAAATTACACAATGTTTTGAGGTAACCTGTACCACATATAAGCAGTTGCCAGGCCTAGACATAATTCTGGATACTATATGCCCTCTTTATTGGCTGATTGCCCTTATTTATTTTATTGCAGAGAAATTGATTATTTCTTGATATGGTCAAGCAGAAAACTCCCAGTGCCTTGTGTTACCCCTTGAGAAGACGTGCTCTCTGCACTGATCCTAACAATACCACAATCATCTAGAACGGACCGGAATTGCCGGCGGGATAGGGAATTGATTGAAACACAACTCCTTGCCAAAAGGGGCATTTGTGCTACAGGCTTACCCACAAGAATACTGTACTATTTCGATCGTTTCGTATGTCACGCGTCACATGGGGCCCGTACGAAATTTTCTGATGTGTGAAATAATTTCTTCTTGATTTTACATAACCACTTGCACCAAATAGTCACTTAACCCATCTCTGCTTATATAATAACTTAGGAAGCCAGTTGCAGTGTAATCTGACAATGCAATAACCAACTGCGGGGACTGCCATTTAGCCAAGAACCTTGTCATGTGATCAGTTGAATAGCCTGTATACAGAATCTGAACACCAATACAAGGTCGTACAGTACAGGTCTTGTCCCAGAGCGGTACAAATGAACCCAATCGCTTGCCTTAGACTCCCAGAAGCAGAATTAAGCCAACCAATGTCCTCTAACTGGACTAACCAGGTCAATGTGATGTATGGGCGCTTGCATGCACTAGTAGACCGCCTTTCTATTCCACCACCATCAAATACTGGCATCATATAACATCCCTTACACGTTTTCCATCAACTCCGGGGCACCTGCGGTTGCAGAACGACCAGTATTCCAGAATTCAACCAAGACCACTGTTTCCTTTAACTCCGTCCCGATTCCAGCGCCTAAAATCCCAAATTTATTTCTGGGTGTACCCTAGACATATACCTACAATTTGGTGTTTGCCGATTTGCGAGAAATGTGCAAGAGGTAAGGATTCCATCGTGTTTTGTCGCCCATCGCCCAATTTGGCAGGTGGGCGGGATGTCACATGGGGCTTGCAAGACGTGCTTGTCCGCTACCTTACTTGTGTGGATGTAGATACTAGTGGTGTGGTCAAAGCTGGAATTGTGAGATAAGTCACCTTGTGGCCCCATTTTTGCTCACCTAGCATATGCAAAGTACAGCAGTAGAGATTTTCAAATTATTCCAATGTCACATATGACTGAAGGCGGGCCGACTCCGCGGCGTTGCACAAACAGTTAGGCCGCCAACATCTTAAGGTATATGTACACTCTGTCGGTTCAGACATAAAGAGTGGTTCTTCTTGAGATGATATAGTGGCAAAAAAAAAATGCGGCCGCATTCCGTTCAATCCGAATGGCATTTGGGGGTGTGACATCAGTTGCAAAAATCCGATTTTAAATCGCAATCCGTATGTCTGTGAATTTCTGTAAACTCCTAAAGGTTTTTGCGCAATCTGCTGGATGGTCTACACTTATCAAGCCCAATGGATTCTCTTTCTGGAGCACATTTAATATTCTCTCGAAGGCACCATCAACGCTGCCCTGCTGGACGGAATTTTCTTCTAAATCGGGTCGTCCGAAACTATCCGAGGAATCACGCGGATGACCGTGACACATGTCAATTTTTCAAAGGAAAAATGGGGGTGTGACCCGTGATGTATAAGGTTTTTTTTTTCTTTGTAAAAAGTCCCTCCAGTTTTCATATGTCAAAACCTAAATTACCACGCTAGATCTCTCTTTGCTTATTCCCTTGCATCCATCCTAGCTAGATATATCCCGTAGCTCTGTGGCTATGCTAGTTACAAATACAATTCCCAACTAAGATCTCCGCGCCGGTCCAGGATGAGCAATCCGGGTCCTACGGAGTCCGGATGCTCACTCACCATTGGCCGTGGCGATTAGGCCGGGCCGATGGTGCTTGATAATCTAACACAATCCCGAGTATTTTGCTTGGTGAACATCTGAATCGCCGTGGCGTTCGAAATATATTAATATCACAGCTCGTTGGCGAAGACACAGTATTATTGTCAGGCTACAATAACGCTCGGGAACGTCCGGGAGGTCGAGGTCATCACAAACGAGGGGAACAGAATACCTAAAGGGATGCAGCTCGATTGACCCTGCACCGAGCAATCCCATCCGTCTTGCCGAGCCTCCACTCGCGGATCCCGTACTTCCCGGTGCTGTATCTGTGGGCGGGGGGACTGAGACCCATAGCCAAGCTACTAGTAACGCGACGGCAGGCCCAGCTCATCTCATTGACGGGGAGCGGACCGAGCCTCGGTATCCCGGTTTGAGAAGAAAGGAGACCTGCAAAGACGCGGAGTCGCGGAACACTCGGTGAGTCGACGGTAGTGGCTACGGATTGCGCACAGGACCCCTGAGAACCGGGGACGAGGTTAGATCAAGAGTCCGGACAGATTTTTGACCCAATTTGGACCAAAATTTCTTGAAAAAGGTGCAGAACTGCCCAAACGGTGTTTTCCCGTTTCCAGAAAGCGTGAGAATTTCCCATCACAAATTGATCTTGTCCGGACTCCTGCACAAACCTCATATCTGGTTCTCAGGGGTCCTTTGCGCACCCTTAGTTACCGCCGCGCTCGGAGCTCGCAAACATTTGAAAACTCTTGTTGCTGCCAAGCAGTGCCTATGATAGGCCACTCGTTATGCCTCTCTAACCGTCGGAAGTTATTCTACGTCGGCTCATCTCTAGAGTCTTGCTGTGCTGCGCCGAAATGAGCTGCAATGCCTTTGTATATGTGCCTAGTCACAGCAAAGTTCATGGCGGTTAGCGGGACGTGTAGCTTTGCCATATTACGAGGAGACCGTGGTGGTGGCAAAGAGGAGGCGTCGTGATGTTACTCTCGCCAGCATAGGCGATTTTATACCTTCGCTGACGAAGACTCCGCCGTGGAGTTGGTCGGCCGAGCAACCCCATTCGGTAAGGCCAGATTTGTGAGCATTGGGGATTCCCAAGCTCAGACTGAGATTGCGAAGATTGTGCCTCGTAAATAAAGTCAGCGCTGTCGGCGCGGATGGGTGGTCAGAGTAGCTTACAAATACTCATAGTGGCTTGAGGCTAGATTGAACCGTCGCCAGCAAAATTGATCTGCTGAGAAATCTGTGACATCTGAGGTGTGACAACAGCCGCTCACTTTCGGTCGTCATAAGCACAAAACAAACTAACTGTTTGTGAACAAAAGCACAAAGCAAGGTCTTAGTCAGCCTGGGGGCTGGCATCTAGTATCATTTCCCTCCGATATTGTGGTATTTTGAGTAAGCATCTCCCAAAAAGTTATATTAATATCTTTTCCTTATATAATAAAGATTAGAAGAAATATTTTTTTTAATAAGTAGAACTAATTATTTATAATGAAATCGTATTAAATATAACAACCCAGGGCAGGTGATCCGATTGGTAATGGTGGTTCTCTGTAAAAGAATTGGTTAATAACATGACTCGGACAGATTTGTCCGAACGATGCATGCGACATGCCAACACATTCGACCAAAATCTGTTGGGATGCAGTATCTAACCTCACTCCCAGTTCTCAGGGGTCCTACTTCTGGTAGCTGTGTGACTGGTTACGGACTTCTGGTTAACTGTTTACCAGTCAAACTGGTTCCGGATTTCTGGTTGCTGGTTTGTGTTCCCGGTTGACTGGTTCCGGTTCACGCGTGAGATAGAGGAAGACCTCGTAAACTGATTCTGGAGCACTTGCGTGAGCTACAGAGATTGAGTCCAGAGGGGATCAATTCTAATCTAAAATTTACATCCAAAAATATATCGGCTTAAATTCTACTTCTAAGAGCTTCAGAAAGTTCAGATCCAAACAAGTACAAACAATGAGTCATTTTGCACAGCCTTTCCGGACCCGGACACAGCCTTGAGCTGCTGCGGAACTGGGTCATTCTGACTCGGCTTGACTTGGGAGAGGCCGTGCGGCCTGGTACATGGTAAACTACTACCGCCGTTGAACGTTTTGTATTTTGCTAATCAATCAAATTTTTGTAGGGTGCTCTGGCAGCGTGTTCTTCATTGCTTTTATGGCTTCTGGCTTACCGTTAGCAGCGACACGGCCACCCTAGCGTGTCTGAACGATGAATGGCAACGTTGAAAACCTGGCCAGCATCCGGGACGAGTTTGGGAAGTATTTGAATTGAACCTCAAGTTAGTTGTCTGCAAAGATACCAGCGAGTTGGTATCTATCCTGCGGTATGCTAAGCGTGGCTGCCGAGCCAGCGCGGAATTTTATGGAGCCTATTTGGTTTACTGTTCGACGATGCACTCACTGCATTCCGTCTTCAATTCAAGTCAACCTGTCTCACAAATTCAGCGACCGGCGCGTAGGAAACGTACGAGCAGTTGAAGGCGATCACCCGTCGGAAGCATGCCGCTACAGAGCAAGTGTCACGGTGCGGCTCCAACGCTTTCGACCAGCTTGTGTTGCTGCGGAGACGGCGCGCGCAGATTTGGATATTCACGGATATCCGGATGCCGTCTCAATTGGGGCGGGAACACTCAAGTCAATGGCTTCCATCCAAAGGAATTTACAGAGCGGTCGTTGTCAGTTCATTAACTGCCACCGTACCAAATGGACCGCCGGGTTGCGACTTACCTCAAGATCCGCGGATGTATATTTCCGGCGCCGACGTGGTCTGAAGCAGTCCGAATCTCGAGCCAAATCAAGTCAATTTCGTGCTTTGTTTCGGTGTGTTTTTGGGTTGAGCGCCAAGCGCCGACGGTCACCGATAGACAGCTCAACACACTTCTCATTGGACATCGCTGTCGCGCCATTGAGATGCCAGCCACTTGTGGTGCGTGGGGTTTGGTCGAACCCTGTAAGCATGAGCGCATGAGAGAATTTGAGGCACATAAAAAGCAAATTTGCCTTCAACCAAATCTCATCCCTTACAGGAATCCCTCTTTCTGTGAGTTCTTCCTTCGATCTGGCTGAGCGTTTCATTGATACCTAGCAGATAGAACGATGCATTTTTCCAACCTTGGTGGGTTTTCGTTGTTCTTATCTTTGCGCCATTACAAGTGAGGGAAGTTCTGACTCCTCTATTCTGCAGACATCCCCAAGGGGGGTTCAAGTCGCGAAAAACGGAAGCGGGGTCGGATTTCTCCGAACGCCAGCTTCTAGACCCCCCCTCCCCCCTCCTTCCTATATCGGGAAGGCAATTCCCACGATAAGATAAGATGCACCCAGTCAGGTACCTTTCGCGGCCGAATAGAGTACTTGTAGTAAGTACTGATGTCTGAGAGTATGTTTACAATGTCTTGCAGCCATTACTAGCCATGCTCTCCACCCTCAGGCTGGATATCAGTGTCATCTGATCAGTATGATGGAGTCAGTCACACTGTGACTTTCGGTGCCACGTCAGTTTTTTGGGTGAGTAAAGTGGAGAACCATGCATCAGCAAGCTATTGGTAGGTCTGTATACCTTCTGTAAAAATACTACCAAACTTTTTTTTTCCACCCAGCTGGACCCCCCCTCCCCCCATCCCAATGTCCGATCGGCGGAACTTGAACCCCCCCTTGGACATCCCCACAAACCTTTCCGGCTCTGATGGGGCGCCCAAGCATTGCCCGGGCTGCGGCCTGTGGGAATCTGCCTGTGACGGCAGCAAGACCAACTGTGTGAAGAACAAATAGGTCATGGGTAGTGTTAGAACAGTGTTAGTTTTCCTCGCTCGACCGAGCTACTCAACGCCATACTATCTGATTATCACGCCCTCGAATAAATACACGACAGTGCAGCCAGCGGTAGCTAGGGGCAAACCACGGACAAATTTACAGTCATATCATCAATATTCGATGGTGTTTATCGGCCTCCGGCACCGTCCTCTTGCCTGCCGTTGCCGCTAAGGGTGTTCTCAATCCATCAAACCTATATCCTTGAGTAGCCGGCTAGCCTACTTTAATGTACCTTATGGTTCTGATACGGCGGCCCTAATGCCAATCAACGCATCACAAGCTGTGCCAGCGCAGCTTGCTCTCGACGTCCACGATGGCTCCCTCCGAGTTCTCCCTCCGCCTCCAGCGCGGTCTGTGCCCTCTTATAATACACTGTCCCGCTCACTCCACCCAGGAATCACCGGCGGCTTCGCGCCCCCGACGCCGAGCGCGCTCTTCACAGTCACCCAGACGCCCGGCGCTCCCTCCCTCGCGATAACGTCCGCCACCCGCGAGGACGGCACACCGTCCCTCCAGGAAGCCCTCCCCAAGTCCCTCACGTCCGATGACGCGACTGCCGAGCTCGTCGACGAGCTATACCTCATTCTGAAGAGCATCCCCACGGAGCAGCCGCCAGGGAGCGAGGACATCTACGGCATGGATACGAGCATCTGGTGGTTCAGCGAGGGCTTCGAGTGGTGCAATGGTGGTCCCGCTGGGTGTGGTGGAGGCACGAGCACGGTGCAGGCGACTGGGGACGATAAGGCCAAGTTCCGGCGGGCGGTGGAGATTGTGACGCAGCTTGTCGAGATGGGCAAGGCTGAGGAGGTGTAAGGACTGGTGCGTGTGTGTTCTTCATTGCCGTTGTCGCCCGCTGAGCCCGCCATAGCCGCTAAATCCAATTCGTGTACCATAATCGTCTGTCCCCGTCCTTCCGCCCGCTACGGTCAATCAGCTTCTGGTTAACTTTACCTCCGGCTCGAATCCCAGCCGCGATTTATCAAGCTTGCTCCATCGTACCATCTCAACATCGTTCGGCGCTCTGCCGCCATAACTCCCGCGTATCTGCCGCGATCTGTCTTTCTACCTCTCCAGATGGTCCAGCTGCAAGCTGTCGTGCTCGCGCCACCGACCCGTTTTCTGCCCGCTGTAAAATGCTTTGCGCTTTCCAGAAACTCGGCACGGCATATCATTATGGCGGAATTTCAATCCACGCGCGTTTTAATATCGCTTCATGTCGACCTGGTGCCTATGAGCAGGTATTAAGCAGGTATCCCGGTGCAATGGTTCCAATACTATCAACCGGTTCGAGATTTGACATTCGCGATTTTCGTATCCTCTTTCTTTCCGCCATCCTGCTGCCTTTGAAACGAGAAAAGTATCCCTGCGATACACCGCGCTCACTAGGATAGTCTATGCAACCAAATGCCGCGCCTAGGAGCGCTTCTGAACGGGTATTCTGCTACGTCGCCGCTCCCATTCCCTCCGCCGACAGGAGCGCGGTATACAAGATCACCAACAGCGATCTCCGCATTCCGATGTTTCTCGCTGAGCTCCTCGATGGCATTGCGAATTGCGCGCTCAACGTGAGAGGCGTACCACCGTGCGGGGGTCATCCCGATTCCGAATGCGAGGGGGGTTTGAGTTGGGTCGTTGGTGGGCGCCTCGCGGGTGGGTGCGGAGCGGAGGGTGAGGGTGGTCAGGCGGGGGAGGGATAGGGTATTTGTGAGGAGGGAGGTCTATGTTCGCGATCGATATGCGGTGAGTGGCAGCTGCAGAGGATGTACGAATAGGCCTTACCAGCCGACGAGGAGATGGGTTGCTTGTGGATTGGAACACATCTTTCCCAGCGACGGACAGCGTTAGCTTCCGCAGACGGGACAGTTGTCCCAACGTCTCGAGCGCTCCAGCACGCGGCGAGTCACGGTGGCACCACTCTGCACCGAGGGGGACGCACCACCCTCCCTCATACGCAGCGCCCACCTCCAGCCGCACCAGCCCGTCCGCATGCATCGGCAGCACCCTCCCCCAGAACCGCGCGGCCATCGCGTCTTCCTCGACCGCACTTACACTCGGGATGCCAACCTCCACCAAGCGCAACACCTCGAGGCCGTCATACGACTCGAGGTAGTCGAGCAGCGCGGGGCTGCTCTGCCCCGTCACCAGCTCGCGCAGCCTGCGCGGCACCAGTGCGCGCCAGACGTCCGACCAGTCGCACCCGCCGAGGAGGTGGAGAGTCGTAAGTTGCGGGCTCCCCGCGACGAGGGCGGCGATGGTGGGGCCGAGGACGGGGGCGCTGGGGCGCCAGCCACGCGTGGCGATTTTGAGCGTCGTGAGCCGCGTTGGGCCTGGGAGGTATGCGTGCAGCGGGGGGACGAGGTACGAGGACTCGGTGGTCAAGTCGAGTTGAGATATGGGTAGGTGAGCGAGGGTGCTGAGGAGCGCGTGGGTCGTGGGGCGGATTTCGTGTTCCTGGAAAACCCATCTGCGGGAATGAGGATGTGAAAGGGTGAAAGGTACGACTCGGCTCACTGGACGCTCTGGATATTCCGCAACCGCGACAACACGGGCGTCAAATCCGCTTCGTAGGTCAGTGTCTTGCCGCCATCGGCGCCGGCAAATTCGTACGTGCGCGGAATGCGTAATACCCGCGCACCGGCGAGCCAAGAGTCGAAAATGCCCTCATCCGCGGAGCGGAGAAACACCGGCAGGCCCGGATCGTGCAGCCAGAGGGGGAGGGCGTGGTAGAACGACGAGGTCAGCGCGATGCAGATGGGGAGGCTGGTGAGGCGGAGGCTGCACTGGTCGCGGGTTGCCAGCTGGGGACAATGTCAGAAATGAGGCGGGAATGTGCGGCTAGAGGGCGCACCCATTCGGCAATTTCGAGCAGGATGTCGTAGGGGAGGTCGGACAGCATGGCGGCGTGAAGGACGGGAGAAGGAACGCGAGGGATATACTTACTTATATGTGCGGCTAGGGCACGATCCGCGGGACGCCCGTATCCCCGTCGAGGCTCGGCAGCGCCGCCCCGTGCGTATCACGCATCTTGGACCCGTATACTTGAGGACTCGACCGGAAGTACTGATAGTGCTACAGGTTTCCACAAGCCATGGCAATAAGAAACGTCGATGCACAAACCAAAGGGGCGTGCGCAGTCTACCGAAATTTGTGTCGCAAGCTCCGCCGAACAGAGTCCCCGGCGTCGCCAATAGTTGCCGCCCATTCCGCCATCACTCGTCAGTGCAGCTTATTCCTGACGCCCACCTCGAACGCTAGCGCTCATCGCTATCGCAACGATTCGATGAGGCATTAAACTGTCGTTCAGGTAAAACGTGCCCAGCATCGTTACTCTCCTGAATCCTGCGGCAGAAATACTCCCGTGGGTTACCGCGATCGATCCGCCGTAACCTGGCGGAGCTGCTTACTGATACTCTAGCGCGCAGTGGAGGGTCCTGGGTACGGCTACTCGTGCCCATCTCTACTGAAACCCGGAACCAAGCAAAGAATAGACGGGTTTTCGATCCCCACTGGCAAGCCCTTGGTCAGACGCAAAACACGCATACGTCGCAGCTCAGTGTTTCAATTCCACGTGCTCAAAAGCGACCCATATGGGGATCCCGGATCCCCATTGCACGATATTAGCAATCCCTCGACCTCCCTATCCGCCGTCGACCAATCGTTATATTATGCAGCACCATCGCGAGTCGACGACGTTACTCTACTTTTCCCTTCTGCCGTCGACGAGCTTTTTTTTGGACTTTCAGGATGTCAGTTCCGTCGTTGGATATCGTCACTGGGTGTGTACTAGTACCCTGCGTCCTCATTTCCCTCGCGGAGCTAACACCCCCGCCAGTGCTCTCCTTGTTGGAACCTGGGCAAACTCGGTACGCCGCTCCGCTCCGGTCCTCGACCGGCGCTCATCCCTTTCCAGCTGCTATACACCGTCGAGCTGTCGCAAGTCATCAAATACTTCCGCAACTTCCCCAAGGACGACTGGCGGCTCAAAGCGCTTGTTATTACGACCTTTCTCATCGACACTGTCGCGGCGATAGGGAACTATGCGGGCGTATATCTCTATACCGTGACCCATGCGTTCGACCCGACGTATCTCATGGTGCAAAATTGGGTGCGCCGCCCTTCTAATTCTCGCCCATAGCTGATGACCCGCGCGCAGACCGTTCCACTGTGTATATTCGCTACGGGCGCCGTTGCAGTCTTGGTTCAGACGTTCTTGGTGATGCGATATTGGCGTTTGTGGGCCTCGTACCCCGCCCTATTTCTCCTCAGCGCTGATTTCGCTCCAGCGCGAAGAATCTCCCTATCACACTCTTCTTGTTCCTCCTCATCGCTGTCGCCGTACGTCGCGTTTCCTCGTCTTCAAAGCGTCTACGCTCATACTCCTAGATCGGCGCTTCCTTCACCTGCGGCGTCGTCCTCTGCCGCTTCCCGGCCTACGCCGACCGCGGCAAGGTCAAGATCCCCGCCACGACCTGGATCGTTTCCGAAGCCGTCGTCGATGTTATCATCGCGCTCGCGCTGCTATGGGAGTTCAGAAAGGCCAGCATGCACGGGGTGTTTCGCGGGACGAAGAGGTGCGCTACGGTCGCGCCACGTTGTACCTCTGAGCTCAAATTGCTGCAGCGTCCTCAACCGCCTCGCGGGACAGACGATCCAAACCGGGGCTGCGAGTGCCTCGGTCGCCGTCGCCGCGCTCATCGCGTACCTCCTCAACAACGAGAGCAATGTCCCGCTAGGAATCGCGTATTGCCTCGGGCGGGTGTACGTTCTCACCATGGTGCGCCGTCCCCTCCATATGTCTGGCTGATCTCGACTCCGTGGCGCGCGAGGCTGACGCCGACGACCTAGCTCTCGAACCTGAACGTCCGCACCGCCCTCAACGTAAACGGAACCGCGAGTGGGAGCCGCAGCATCGGCGCCGGCACTGGGACACACGCGCGCAGGGTGTCCGGAGCTGCGAATGTCTATCCACCACCGCCGTCGATGGGAACGTTTCACGAGCAGCTCGGCGGTATTCGTGCGTCTTCTTGCGCTCTTCCCTCCTCCCGGGCGCCGTCCTGATTTCGCTCAATGTCAGATATACACCAAACCACCGCGGTATACCAAATCGACCCCGAACGCGCGCTTGACTCCGAGTCGCGGAAAGATCTGGAGAAGGAGAGTAGGAGCAGCAGCAGGGGCGCAAGCGGAGATGACCGCCGCGGCATCGCGCTGGCGCCTCTGCAGAGAAATGTACGCTTTTGTTTCTGCTCCCGGTCCAGGAGGCAAGCAAAAAGAAACTGACGGAATGGAGCAGTCGGATAAAACGGAACCGGGGTCTGTGTGGTATCCTACTTCTTGACGGAGGCTAGATGGGCTCGGTGTGCATGTATTTATGCGCGACCCTTTCCAAGTGTGGCAGCCCGCGTTGGCCGTCTTACAGCGCCAAGCCCGTACATGATAATTGCGATACCAAATAGTATTCTGGCGTCTTGGTTCGAACCAAGAGCGGGCCTTGGGATCTCTCAGACTTGTATTTTTCTTTGTCTTCGGAAAACGTTCCAGATTTTTCGGGAGTACTAATAGATTGCGACACATACAAGTAAATGATGGGGTACACAAAATTGAAAGAGTGCGACACAAGTTTTATATGTACGACACAAAGTCCAGCGAGTGCGACACAAGTTTAAGAACTGCGACACATTAGCGCCAACAATTGTGTCGCACTCGCGCCGCGCGCCTGACGCGTCTGATGCCCGCCAAAGGCTGTGCGGCTGTCAATTTTTCTTCTTCGTACCCCCACGATCCCGCCCCGCCCGACGCGTAGAGCCCCCCTGCTCCCGTCTCAATGGCTCCGACGCGCTCCGCTCCGGAGCAGATGTTCATGGACCTCCTCCCTCGCACGACGCTGGAGCTTTACGGCGCTTCTGTATGTCACCCTCCTACCGCGACGCGTCTCGACGCGTTGTCCCCGGCCGGCAATAGCTCACCGAGCGCAGATCTACAGCGACGCCTACATCTCCCGGCATCCAGATACCTTCAAGACGTGGGATTGGGTCGACGTTGCCGACCTCCGCCATTGGCTGGGACAGCGCGACACGTCAGAACAACAGAATGTCAAGATGGAGGCCGCGGAGACGCCGATTCCCGCCCCCCTTGCGACGGCGACTCCACGTTTGTATCGCGTGGTGCAGGAGGAAACGAAGGAGGTGCTGGACATCTGTGATTCTGATTCAGACGAAGAAGGTGCGCTGCCTGCCCCTCCCCATTTGCCTGCATTCATGCTTGCCACAGAGGTCATCCCGTCAACGGCGAAATCAAGCTCTCCGCCGCCTCATCGAGCCCGCTCGCCGACAGTGGAGCTGCTTAATCGACGCGTCGGAAATCGAGCGCCAGCAGCGCGCCTCGCTCCCGCCGGATTTCGACTATCCCCTCGACCAAGTTATCCCATGTAAGCACGAGGAGATCCGATGTTTGGTCTGTGCTGACCCGGCTGAGATCCTGGAGCTCGCCCGGACCCTCACCGAGATCTCTTAGCGCGGCCGGTGGCGCGGCCCGACTCTCCCGAGTCTTCGGAGATGGCTGGTTCGTTATCTAACGCGCTCAAGAGCCAGCTTATTCGCAAAGCCAAGGAGCGTGCATATCCGTCTGGACCCGGCATTGATGGTTTGTTTGGTTGTTGTTTTGTTCTCCGCAGGCGCTGACCGAAGGCAGGGGTTCTGCACATGTATCGACGCGAGCAGGAGAAAGACGACGACGAGCGGTACATCCACAGCCTCCGATTCTGTCCCGGCGGCGGCGCTGTTGTAGTAACCTGTGTGCGGCAGCTGATTGCGCTCCTCGACGAGGTGACGAGTTTTGAGGCGGACACCACGTTCAAACGCGTCGCCGGACCGTTCAACGAGTGGGAGGTGGTCATTTTCTACAAGGCGCTGAACCGCAGTACGAGTTTTATGTTGCGAACAGCACATGTACTAATCTACGCGCCGTAGATTTAACCATCGCCCGCGTATACATCGACCGCGCCGACACCGACTTCTTCGAGGTCGTCTTCGACGAGCTGCGCGCAGTGAAGCTGAAGCTCACGGGCAAGCCGATTGCGTTCCGGCGTCTTGTTCCCGGCGGCAATCTCATCGCATTCAACTCGGACATGGAGTCTGCGCAGGTTATCGCTGCGGCGCGGTCTTTCCTCAAGACCAATGTCCCCTCGCACAGCGGGATCACAGGTGACACGTCTACAAACGCGTTCGCGAAGGAGTTTGCTCCGCAGATCATCAAGCTCTGCGTCGTTCATGCGAAGCGGTAGGTCCTTTTGTTCACCGAATTTGTGCAGCGGCTTATGTCTACGTATAGCGCTATTCTGGACTTCGAAACACTCCTAGACCTGGACGACTACACCAAGCTCATGAACTTCATGGACGAGATAACGTCGGCGGAGAAGCTGGCCAAGATCACAGCATTCATACACGCGCTCGGGATCGAACGCATTCAAAGTAAGCTCTTCTCGACTCGCTCCTCCTGCTCGCATAAATCCACGGATGTTTTATAGCCTGGTGGGATCACAAGATGCTGAGCGAGTGGATCCTTCCTTGCCTCGTCGAGGCTCTCTCGCCGCTCAGTGCCGACGATTGGCACGGAACACCCTCGACGACGAACAGTGGCGAATCCCAGCATCACTGGACCAACAAACTCACCGGCATCGGGCTCGCTCTCGTGGAGGCCATCGAGACGTACGTCGCGCGACCGCTTGCTGCAGATCCGCTAACACCGCTTAGGGCTCGCGTCGTCGACTTCCGAGTTTGGGCCGACATCGAGCTTGCGATGCGAACCGGTGCACTGACGAACCCGCACAACTTTTTCCTTGAACCGGAAAGCTCGAGCAGCAACGCGGGAGTCGACGAAAACTCGGCAGGCGCAGCAGCATCGTGAGCGCGACGAGACGCTCGGGCGCATCGACGACGAGCTGGGGGACCTCAAGCGGCAACAGGCGGAGATCTCGGCGCGTGCCAAGGCCCTGAAGGCGCAGCGCAAGGAGAGCGGCGTTGGGCGGAAGGGAAAGGGTAAGGCAAAGTCGACGGACAGCTCATCGGGACGCGTCCAGCGGCGCAAGACCACTCGCAAATCGAATACTAGTACGTCCGCCCATCCTTTCATCGTTGTAAAACACTCATCTAGTCGCAGAAGATGCTGTTGACACTGGACCATCAACATCGGCGGCGGCGTCCCCGGCTCACGGTACGCACTTCTTCGCTTGTAAACTTGCGCTGAACCTGACCACATTATTGTAGCTACCTCACCTGCTTTTACTGGGGAATTCGACTTTGGCATGCCGCCCTTGCCGACGTACCCGCTAGGCGGCGCAGATCTGTATAACGCGTCGCTGTTTTCGGAGGGCGCGGGCGGCTTTCTTGACCCGCTCGCATCTCTTGCGCCATTTTCGTCGCAAGGGGCGGAGGCGGAGCCGCTCGAAAACGCGCTGGCGTTCTTCGCGACGCTTGCACTCTCGTTCGACGCCGGGTTTCAGAACTACCTTCAACAGCTCGGCCCTGTCCATCCTGCTGGGCCATCGGGGGCCCAACCCCAGCTCCCAGTCGTTGCACCCAGTCCCCGGTCGACGGTCTCTTCGCGGACGCGCCGGTTTCCGTTCCCGACGCGCCGGCTCGCACCTCCGACGCGCCCCTGCCTATCCCCGATGCTCCCGACTCGACGGGCAACGACGCCGATACTGTACGTGCGCGCGTTGTGTTGTTCTATGGCCGCTGACAGTCAGCACAGGTGATCACACCCGAGAACGCACCTCCCGCCGGCCGCAGCGCTCGCCCCACTCGCACCAAGCGTCCCGCTCCATCGGCTCCCGCAGCGTCTGCGCCTCCGCCCGCCAAAAAAGGTAAAAAAGACCCGCTCACCACTTGGGTTTGTCCCTCCGAGTTGGGCAAGACCTTCCGTGATGCGCGCGAGTTCGCGACGAAGCGACCGGTGGAGTTTTTGAAACAGTGGCCGAAGCAGAAAAAGAACATGGAGATGTTTGCGTAGTCCTACCAATGTACGGCGCGCGTAGAGTACATCAATAGTGTCGTACTCTCGCAATTAACTTGTGTCGCACTTCCTTTTATTGTGTCGTACTTCTGTGGTATTGTGTCGCAGTTAGCAAGGTTGTGTCGCACTTAGAAAAGTTGTGTAGGCCATCATTTACTTGTATGTGTCGCATCGCACTTTGTTGGTCCCGATTTTTCGGGATAGCACAGGCAGGTCCTTTATAATTAATTCAACGCGAGCGACGGGACTGATCGAACGAAACGAAGCGTCACAGTGGGTCGAATTTCCAAAGTCGACGAAAGGAGGTGCATGCTGAGTTCAGCGCGGTACATGATTCAGCTAGCAACCCTCATTCGGTTTACCTCCTCATATCCCCCCAGCGTTCAGTCTCCTCGCTCCGTGAGAGGTGTGGCCTGTTGTATCTTGCTCTCGGTTCAAGATGCCGATGGTCCTTTGCAAGTGCGAAGGCCCAGCCAGCCGGCCCGTCGCACCCCGCCGCCGGTTGGCATACAGTAGGACTATCATCTCGAGGGCGGGGAGAATTGTGTAGGTCCACGTTCAGTGGAGGCGAGACATTTGGACAGGCCTACCCATCGCGGGGATTTTTTATTTTATTTTATTTTATTTTGCCTCCACGTGTTGCATTTAATTTGAACCGAATATTTAGTTAAAATCACTTATCCTTCTCTCTGATAGCTTACGGGTTTAGCCGTGCAGAATCGACACCTATCACTATACTGCTCAGACAGTGTTCGCTAATTCAAAACATGAACAACGTCCGCTTCGGGGACGTTCTCCCGCCCGTCTGCTCATTGGTCGCCACAACGCTGTCAACCCGTTGGTCCGACGTCGTTGGACAGCCAAGCACAATCCCTCCTTGGTCGTCCCTGACAAACGGGGAATACGCCGCCCGGCCTACAAGCACCTCCTTCTTCAAATTCATATGCCCATGGACTAGGGCAGACGATGACGAGAACCTCTCAATGGCCCCGTGCAGCGCGCCGTCCACGCGATTTGCGTACCACAAGGCTGCACCGTGTCGCCAGTTGAGCGCGAAGAACCCGGTCGTACTGGCGCTGCTGCGAGGAGGTATGACGCGCGGGGAGAAGGCGGAGGGTGTGGATGCGTGGGTGAGCGAGGACCGCGTTGAGGAGATTTGTCTGCGGAGAGTTAGGACTTGATGACCGGAAGGAAACGTATGACGCACCAAGAGAGGCTCGGAGGCGGGATCAAATAGGTCGGCTCCGTTGAGAGAAACTTGGAGCGTCTGAAGTTGCGGGGTCGCGGCAATAGTGTGGATGGACGCGGCGGGGAGGCACCACCCACCCTCGTAGGCGGGCCGGATCTCGAGGTGTACGAGCGTGTCGGCATGCAGAGGAAGGATATCAGACCAGAAGATGGTACCGAGAGCACTGTCCTCGTCTACGCCCACGAGGCGAAGTGTTTCGAGGATGGGATAGGGATATGCTGCCAGGTATTGCAGGAGCTCGGGCGAGCATTGGTTGGTCACGAGCTCCCTGAGCGTTGGTCGCGTTTGCCCAACAGCGAGGGCCAACCAGACGGCATTCCAGTCTGTCGCACCAAGAAGGTGAAGAGTCTGCAGACGCGGGCCTTGCGCGACCAGTGCCGCAATTGTCGGGCCTATAGCTGGGGCGTTCCACGCACGAGTGGCGATTTTGAGGCTGGTGAGGTTGCTGATACTCCGAACCACGAGTGGTACGACGATACCGGATTCGATGGTAACATCGAGCTCGTGGAGTGTACGCAACTGTGCGATGAACCCGCAAAGGGCGTCGATAACGGGGCCGGGATCGCGTTCTTTCAGCACCCACCTACGGCAGGATCGTCAGCGTGCAGCAAGTCAGATCGACGCGTACGCACATTACGCTCCGGACACTCTGGAGCCGCGCCAGCACCGGTGCGAGGTCCGTGTTTCCGACGGGCGGAGGTGCCGACATGCCAGGTATGCGCAGCACACGCGCGTACGAGAGCCAATCGTCGAGTATTCCAGTGTCGACTGTGCGGAGGAATGACGATAGGTGCGGCTCTCGGAGCCAGAGCGGGAATGTGCGATAGAAGTGCGGGGTCAGAGCGATGCAGAGGCGGAGGCAGACGAAGCGGAGAGTGTGGATATCATTGCGTGGAAGCTGGTTGTCAATGGGGAGGGTGTCAGTGAGCGCTGGCAGGAAAGAAGGGACGCGTACATGAAGAGACATCTCCAGCAGGACGCCGTCCGGAAAGTCAAGCAGCATGGTGTGGGTGAGGGAGGCAGCTGCGGTCTTACTCTTATATGGCCAAAGGGAGACCTGCGTAAGCCCGCACGCCAGAGACCATTATAGCTCGATGGCATGACCCACCGGACCTGGGATCCGAGTACAACGGGTACGGATATCGTCAGCTCATCGCCGACGCGGGGCGGGATTCCGCAGTGAGGCTGAGCTCGGTGACCGACGCAGTGGCGGGCTTCAAGGACGGCGTGGTATCAGGTAACGCGGCGATCCGGGGCCGTCGTCGGTGTGGCTGTAGGGCGTGTCCGACTCGAGGCGGAAGTGTATCGCGACGCCATAGACCCGTTTGTACGGCGGCGGACCGGATTCAGGGCTGTAGATGGATGTAAGGAGCAAGAAGCACACACGAGTTGATTCGGATCATCTTTGCAAGTAAGGAAAAAACCACTCGTCAAAGTGAACGAGCGAAAGCGATACTGGCGGATGCAGTTGAGTCCTCCCGGCATCCGCCGAATGACACATTCCTGGCCCACCACGGGCAGAACAGGTGAGAGTACGGGAATACGCCGCAATAATGCCCGAATTTCGAGCCACATTTCGTTGTGTATGTGAACGCGGGATAGCTGGGTGGCGACCGTTTTGCGTACCAGACATGGAAATTTTAAAAAGAGAGCCATTAATGTGGCGACGCACCTGTTGCAGTCAGTATTTTCTTCTTCTCCCGGACGGGGAGATCAAGGAAGGAGTGCTATTCCACGCCTACGCAGGGCCACCTGAGTGCAGCCGGCATGAATCTTGCTCCTTTCCAGCAAAAAAAAAGAGAACCAAAAGCCACTGGGCGACTATGACCGTCTCGGGATTGAACCCAGCCTCGATGGTAAGAGATCTGCTACACACTTGGTACAGGACATCGAGTCCTCCGGATGGGAGCGGCGGACAGTTGATGAAAACGCGGACACAAGCCACTCTAAGCCGGCGGGATGACGGAGAACCGCATATAATAATATACATACTCTCGCCAACGCTCTCCGTGGCCATCTTCAGAGCCTTTGCTATAACTTGAAATGATTGAAGTAGGGCCGGCTCTGCGGCGTTGCACAAACAGTGCAATACCCGACCGGCAACCTTTGGATGCATCCACAGGCATAGATGGCTGCAAGTTAAACATGGTTTTTATTGCTCCCTGGCCTCAATAGAGCATATTAGTTGAAGCTCAAAAGCCCGTTTTCAATACACATAATTTTCAAGTTACATAGACTGGTTCCAATTGAATTGAAGGTAGCTGGGGCCAAATACCTACAAAATTTGGGCACTGTTGTTGCACAGAATTTCCAGCCAAAAACCCGCAACTAATATGCTTTAATGTATAAATGTGCAGCTGATATTGTAAATAAATAAAAACATATTCAACATGCTCTAATGGCTGAGAATTGCTCAATTTGAGCCAACCGAGCCAAAGTTGAAATTAGTTGTGCAGAAATGTTTGCCCCTACCGTGGTTTGAACCGAGGAATTTGAGTGCTTACAAATTTTGCCCATATATGGGGACCCAAACATGGCTGCCATTAGCACAAACTACACTGTTTGTGAATAAAGAGGCATCCATTGACCAAACTCTACGGAAATCGTCGCAAAAGCTCAAGGCCCCAGCGCCAGATAAAAAGCAGCTTCGGACCACTGGAGGACCGCCCTGGGGTCGAACCAGCTCGACGACGATAATGTGTACTCAAAATCCACCTGCATCGCGTCCGCTTGCACCTACGGGGGGAGCGGTAGACGGCTTGTAGCGACGGACACACGAGGATGAAGTGTGGGCATGGAACAAGCGGCAGTATGCGGGCCATCACGACTCGGAGTGCCAAAGACCCGCTGTTTACCGTCGGCCGATGGCCGTTTTGCCCCCGGTGTCTGGGTTTGAGCAGGACGTTGAACCGTGTACATGTAAGATAAATTCTAGATAAATTCTACAAAGGGTATACATACTACTGGAGACAACCATATGGTGTCGTTTTTCAATTGAGCAGGACGAGATATACGTGGTCTTTTAAAAAGTAAGACCGTCCGAGCTGTGATACGGTTGTGCCGGGATCGAACCCGGGTCCGCATGCGACCTACTTCGCGCTTGGTGGTCGCTGGCAACCTTTATGGTGAGAGCAACGTCGTCGGGTGTATCGGACATAAAATGCAGGATATACAGGGTACAGGGTACAGAGTACAAAGCACGAGCTGCAGCTCACAGTGCCTAAATATGTACATACAAGGAGAACGCAGTCTTTCACGCCCGCGCAGCGCTTACGCGTCAATCGTACCGCCCACCGCCCATTGTACGGGCACTCACACTCACACCGCCAACGCCTGACCGCGCACCATGCGGCGCCCCTCCTCGACCTTGCCGGGGTCGCGGCGCACCTTGCCCGCTAGGACCTTGGCCTCGCCGCGGAGCGTGCGCAGGAGGGAGGTGCTGCGTTTCGGTTTGTCGTCGGTGCCCGAGGAGGCGGGGGCGGTGGTGGGGGTGAACGCAGAGGGCGGCGAGGGTGTAGACTCGGACGCGGCTTTGCGGTGGCCGCCGAAGCGGACGCGTGCGCGCGGGGAGGTTTTCGTGGCTGGGACAGGGGGAGTGATGGAGTCTTGCGGCTGCGACTGCGCCGGGGAGTTGCCATGCGCGAACGCGGAGATGCCGGCGAGTGGGGCGACGGCGGGGATGGCGTCTGCCACGGCGACGGAAGTGGGGACGGTTTGCTGTTGCGGTTGAGGCTGCTGCACGAGCTCGGGCGCCGCCTCGCTCTCCTGCGCAAACCCGGACTCGGACGGCACCGGCGTCGTCGAGCCCGAGCCGCGCATCGACGACCCCGCAAACGCGCGCGTGCTAAAGTTGCTCGCGACGCTGCCGTCGGTGTTGAGTGGGTACGAGTACGGGTACGGGCCAGGCGTCGACGGAGCGGAGGAGGACCCCTGTGCCGTCCGTCCGCTCGCTGCTTCAGCTGGTCAGCGAACAGCAGAGGTCGCGGTTGCGACGCACGGAAGTAGGACGCCACAGCGCCAGGTAACAACGACTTGGCGTCCAGCCCGGGAGGGAAGTACGAGCCGGCGCCGTCCCGTCGCTTCCGCTGGACCTCCTCCCACTTATTCCCGGCGAACACGACGCTGTCGCGTGGGTACCCACCGGGCAGCTCGGGGCCCGGCGTCGAGGGCATCGTCGTCAACGGCGGCTTCGGTGCAGACATGGGAAGGTCAGAAGCAGAGTTGAGGGGCGTGTGTGGGGCATGCCACTTTATGAACCCTCGTTGTGGAGTTGGTGCTTGAAGGCACGCGATGACGTCAGCAGCTGGGAAGATTGGTTGATTGATGCCGACGATGGCCGGCGGCAGGACCCTTTTTATGGGGACGCAGGGAATTCAGGAAATTGCGATATGTGTCAATGTATCCGGAACCCGGGCCCTGTTATCTGAGCAACTAGGCATGCTTTTTTTTTCTTCGTCGCGCCATCGACGGCAAGTGTAGGCGGGTTGTACTTCCTAACCGCAGCGGCGGAGCCGGAACCGATGGTGGGTCAGAGCGTTCCGAACGATCCGCTGCCCAGAGTTGAAAATGACTGGGGGTATTTACTAAACCTCTAACTTCGCTCCGCATTTTCCCCTCCTTCCCGGATCAATATCCGACTCACAACCAATCCCACTCAACTGTAACCCTCCCCAAATCGGGATCGTTCAAATCCGCGAGCTTGCCGAACGCGGACATAGTGAAGAGTAGGTCCCCAGGTTCTGGGCAATTCATACACCGGTCCGCCACGGTCACATTGACCGACTTTCCCTCATCTGGCGGGTGTGTTCAGCGGCTAATGATATCGAGACAGGCATGTACACGCACATTTTGCCTGCAGCTGCTTTTTGCAGATCGGATTCCTGTGCAAAGTTCCTATCGGCATCCTGCCCCTTGTGACAAGGAACAAATTGGTACGCACTCACTCGGATTCGGGCTATCCTGCGCTCCCCTGCCCCCCAAAGAGAAACATCGAAATCAGTCGCAATCCTGAGTAGAGGTGCACGCACGGATAGGAATCAAACAGATCCCAATTCACCCCAACCTTCATATCGCTATCCAGCACCGCGTTTCCGCACGTCCCGTACATCCCGGCATATTCCGTAGCCGCTCCGCGTCCGGAGTACGCTGCGCGCGGGACATGGTCTGCGGTGGTGCCGCCGCCGCACGCGAGGAGGAGAAAAAGCGTAGGGATGTACATCGAGGAGAGGGCGCCGTGGTGGGGAGGCAAACGGCCAGCGTTTGTGCGGGGGGGCGACGATCCCTTCGCGGCAGGTCTTTATTGCCCTCGCCCAAGCGCTACTGCAGGGTGCGTTGGAGATATCCTTGCAACCATTATAATTTCTATTCGTGAATGAATTCAGACTTGAACGTGGCGAACAACAACGGTCAATCGCGATCGGAGAAATCCTCCGGGTGAGGCAGCGTATGTAAATGTGTGCCCAGAGCTTATAAGCTTACCGGACGGCGAGAGCGCTAGCGCAGTCGACGCACAGTTCCCGCAGTTCATCGGAGTGCATATAATTCAGGCAACCCACGTTCCAACGAACACATTATAATATCGTGCGATATTCGGTTTGAAGATCTGCGCGTTCGAAGCTCGGTCGAACCGGGCATGGGTCATACACTCTAAGATTATAAGCCTATTTTTGAGCCTATATGTTCCTTTTCCTTGTGCATGCGCATTCACGACGCGCCGGCACGGGACATGGCGGCGTAGCCGACGGAGTGAGTGGGCATGAGCGTCTACCGGTGTCTTCAATTAACGGCGGGGCTCCTGCCCCTGGCCCAGAGACCCATACCCACAGACGGTAGGGCTTGCAGGAACCAGGCCAAGCTGCATGGGCAGAACAGCGCTGCACGTGGTCAAACCGGGCATGGGTCATCATGAAAAAACATACTCCACCCGGTCGATCCGGGCATGGGCGTTAGTTGAGTCAAGCCGAATCATCTTTTTCTTGACAAACAACGCAAGAACTGAGAGCTCCACCCGATGGTGGCTTTTACATCTGCATACTGCTACACTTTCAAGGAGGGAACGAATGTGAGGATACAATCCAGAATAAGGAATACCCCGCGCGACGGGGATACCACTGTAATAGACAAGCAATGAACGTAGCACGTGGCTCTGGAGTCGTTCACCAGCCCCGCGCATAAGTGTACGTCGGCATCGGCTGGGCCGGCGTCGGCGCCGAGCTAGTCGGCGATGGCGACACCTCCCAGTCATACTTGGCGCTGCTCTGGTACGACGCGGGAGACTGGGACTGGCCATGGTTCTGTATCTGCAGCTCCACGTCGATCGGCGGGGGCGCAGCGGGTTTCTCCCAGTCGCGCCGGACGCTAACGGTGCGCTGCACGTACGCCGCGTGCGGAAAAGAGAAGGAAGAGAGCTGGTGGTGTGAGGGGCTCGAGCCTACGCCGGAGATGGACAGGGTGGTAGTGCTGGTGCGTTGGCGCGCGCGCGCGTTGAGCATCGCCATGAAGGAGTTGACGTAGACTGTCCCGGGATTAGAGTTTGGATTCAGGAATGAGGGGGGAGGCGGGACGTACGTCGTGTGAGGATGAAGGTGAGCGAGAGGAAGATGAGGTTGTTCGGCATGAGCACAAACTACAGCGCGTTGTCAGGGCTGGTGAAGACAACACAGCTGCGGCGGCGTACCGAGAACAAACACGCGACGCTGCACGCGCTGGTGAACACCCCGCAGCTCAGCGTATACTGCATGAGCGTTGATATACGGCTGTTCAGCGCGCGTTCATTGCCTTTGCTCTTGCGGAGATAGAAGCACATCGCCGCGCTGAGGATAATATCGATTGTCGTGCTCGCAGAGAAGCAAGCGTATATCGCCCAAGAGATGCCGGTGATCTCCGCAAAACTGTTGATGCTGTAGGTGGCGTATGCGAGAACTGTGGGGTTGTGTTAGAACTTAGAACTTATCACCCGGGTAGGCTAGAAGCACGGAGCCCGAAGGGTAGGGATCCGGGCGCGCCGCAGAGGAAAAATAGCACGCGTACGCACCGATACCGACGGCAAATCCGCCTAGGACGGCCGCGCAGACGAGGTACCCTAAGACGCCATGGTGGTATCCGCCGAGGAGCCAGACGCGGTATGCGTAGAGGCTCTGGACCATGAGGATTATCACGACGTTGATTGCTACCAGCAGCTATCGCACACAAACCCCGTCAGCTCGCGCCCGCAGATTCTATTGTAGAAAGAAATGGAGAGCTATACGCACCTTGATCTCCCACACAACGACTCCAAGCCCGACGAGGTCCCCGAATCCCCATACACCGTAGTGATACGCGCTCGAGATGGTGAGTGCGAGGTGCAGCACATCGAGGACCCAGAGGATCGCGACGGAGAATTTGTGCAGTCTCGAGTCGGAGGGGTAGAAGTGGTAGTAGAGGTAGACTTGTAGCGTCGAGATCCCGAAGAGACTAGATCCGCGCGTTAGTAGAACACAAAGCGCGTTTGTAGGGAGACGCACATCGACGAGAAGATGACCGCGAGGAATACTGCCCCGAGTGTGTTGTCCAGCGTCGGCGCCTGCATCGAGAACACGGTTTCGCTCGACATCGGGTTAGGAGGAGGGAAGGAATGGTGGGGGAGGGAGGGAAACGCCAAAACACGGACTGTGCGGTGACAGCGAGAAATTAAGGGCATGGGGCATGCGACGCCGCGTACGAAAAATTTTAAATACACAAACCCGGAATGATCTAGCACCGACGGGCTTTTCAGTGCACCGCATGACCCAGCGCCACACAGCAGGAAAAGGGCAAAGAAAGTCTCCACGCCGTCGTGCACACCCAATGACGCATCGGCGGCGCACCAGGACGCCCGTTTTGATATGGGCAGAAAGCGTCGGGCGACGCGGCACCGAGAGGCGGTGGAGGTTCGACGCGGCAGAAGGTGGATCCGAGTCAAATCTAGGCCCGTGATTGGTTCGGGGCTGACAACGGGCGGGCGCGTTGAGCGGGCAGATGCAAAAGAAACCATAAACGAGGCCGGAGCTTCCCCGAGGACAAGAGGGGTACAAGAAAGAGGCAAATTTGCACTTACCTCCAACTTGAGATAGGGGCATGCATGACACCGTCGTCGTGAGGTATACTTGAGGAGGGCCTGGTGCCTGACAACCGGACTGGGCCGGCCCGAGTCTGAACCGGTCCCCGGATCAAACGGTGCAGCTGCTGAAGCGCTGCAGCGCGTAGACCGTCATGCATGTAGTAGCTTAGTCATCCATCCCTGGCTTTCCCGAGACCGCCCGAGAGTGAGCGCTTCGTGCCTCCCTAGGCATCTCCATCGTGGTGACGAGAGTGGATTCAAGTGCCTACGTGCCTACAGACCACCTGCCGCCCAACCCTGCCCACCGCTACAGCTCGTAGCGAGCCCGCCGTTGATCATCGACCGCGTCCCGCCGACGCGAGCTCACCCGCCCACGAGCGGAGACATACCTCCTCCTCCTTCCCTACGTCCTTCACCACCGTTTTTTGCCCGTAACCGACCCTCCCCATTCCTCCCATGTCTTTTCATTCCGGATTTGCCACTGCAGCTGCAGCTCATCGCGGAGCAAACCCGCGGACGGTCTTTGACGACGACGACAACGACAGCGAAGGGGTGGGTAGCAAGGGACGGGCGCTCTCATACGAGGAGAGGGAGATGCTGGGGATGTGGGCGGCAACGATGAAGATTATGGCTGGTACGCAAACCCGTCTTCCTTCATCGCCGCGATACATCTCCTTCGGCATCCCTCTCGCCCCCGGCGCCGTTCGAACCCGTCGCTACCCATCCTCCACCCATCCCTCAGCTCCGCCCGGCTCTCCCGAACCCGAGCGCGTCGACCGAACCAGACGATCGGCACCGACCAGCGGCATTCTGCGCGAGGCGTCAGCGGCTTGCACGGAGCTCATCCGGGTTGCGCAGGCGCTCGAGCGTCGTACAAACGCGGAGCGTCGCATATCCCGCAAGGCTACCCGGCACCGCTCACCGACCGTCGACCCACACCCTGCATCCGCATCCACAGCGCCTTCCGTTGCCGACTCCAGACGCTGCAGAGCGGCCACAGTGCGCGCTTCTTGGCCGTCTCGCGACGAGCCACGACCTTCTGGTACGGGGCCCGACACTCTGGTCCCGGAAAGTCGGCCGCCGCGTCCTCTTGACCAACCCGCGTCCTCTGCTGCGCGTGTAGACCCTTCAATCTCATCTGCCAACCTCATCGGCACCCTCTCTTCCTCTTCTGCCACCACCCACCCTCCTCCCTGCCCAATCTCCCCCGCTTTGCAACGCACGTTCCGCGAGGCATGCATCGGCCCTGACGGGAATGACACGGTCACGTCTTACGGCCATATCGAGGACACTTTTGCTCGCGAGCTGGCGCGCATACTTCCGTGGAACCCGAGTCGGGAGGCCGCCGTTGCCGAGTCGATTTGGGCCACACGCAAGCCGGAGCACGTTCGAGCTCTCGCATCGATGCCACCACACCTCCGCATCTACCTCCACGCCTTGTTCATGATGCTCCGCCCGATGCTCGTGAACGATTCATCGTCTCGTTCCCCGCCGCAGCCACGATTGGTTATCCCTTCGGGCAATGAAGCGGTGTACAACCTCTTCGTTCACTGGTACTGCCAGTGGGATGGTTTGTCGCCATCTTCGGGCCCAGCAGCAAAAAAGCGAGCGGTTCTCCCCGCTCACACAAGGTCAGATCGACGGCGAGGAACCACTTGCGGGGCAAGGATATGTATTGCTGCATACAAGTGCATATGGGTGAGATTGGAGATGGAGAGGGTTTTGCGGCCGGGGACGGCCTTCTTTTGGAGTGGGGAGCCTGCAGCTGCTGAAGCGCTGCAGCGCGTAGACCGTCATGCCTGTAGTAGCTTAGTCATCCATCCCTGGCTTTCCCGAGACCGCCCGAGAGTGAGCGCTTCGTGCCTCCCTAGGCATCTCCAACGGACATGGGGTTGCCGGGAAAAGTCGTGACGCGTCCTTGCGTGCGCTCAGTTTCAGAGGGACGCCAACCAGTAGGCAGCCAACACGCACGAAGTTACGGGATTCGTGGGAATGCAGACAGGCCAGAGAAATGCATGCTAGAAGCGAGGACGATCCAAGGCGGTGTTCATATGGACGGCATACTCTACGCGCAGTGGCTTGTTCGCGGGGAATTGAGCGAGAAGTCGTTGAGACGGTCGTCGTTGGATGAACAAGAGCAGGAGATGTGCATCGCGGAGATCGTGGTGGTTCAGGTTCAAGGAAATTTTGCACGTGTCACATCAACAAACCCGCTTTGCTCCGACTCCAACGCCGTCGGACGCACCTCTACCTGCCTCACACAGTTCCACTTTCCAGAAAAGCCGAAGCTGTTGAAACGCCTCCAACGCGGGTGATGCACAGCAACGGCCGTCGTCCGCCACGCCCGCTCCCACATACTTAAAGGCAGCGGGACGACAACACGATCGACACTCATCTCTCCGTCTCCGTCGACGCGATGTCCTTCCCCACCTCCAAGACGCCCCTCGACTCGTTCATTATCGGCGGCAAAAGGACGAAGCCGCTCGTCAACGTCGAGCAGCTCAAGGACCACCTCGCGCTCCTCCACGCGTTTGCGCTCCTGCGGGAGCGCGTGGAGGGCACGTCCGCGCGAGAGCTGGGGATTGCCCACTTTCCGGAGGAGAAGGAGCGGAGGTGGGCGGTGTTTGTGGGGTTTGCCGTTGAGCGGTGAGTGCTTTTTGGTTAGTGAGGTCGGAGCTGACGGCGCGAGCGAGATTCGAGAAGTGGTGCACGGCGCTGCATCCCGACGACTCTGCTGGGGGTATAGCTGCGATACTGCCGCCTTTGGACGTCCTCATGGTGCGCCGCGACACCGACGCCCGTTCGTAGCTCATGTAGCGCAGGTCTGGCACTCGTACCTGCTCAATCCCGGGTGGCACACCGAAGACTGCATTCGCACATTCTGTCTCAAGGGGCTTTGGAAGGCAGGCAAAGCGCTTGCTGCATCACTTGTACGCCCTTCCCTTCCCCCTTCCTCCCGCCCGCTGAACCACTCGCGATGCTAGGGAATGGGTTTCGGCCAGCTCCTCGACGTCGCCCCCTCGGAGACCCGTACCGCCGCCTGGAACCGCCTCACACAGACGCCATTCGACCCATTCGAGGCGATCCCCCACATGCTCGAGAAGCTGGTGCCTTGCCCAAAGTGCAACGCCGTCACCCCCGTCCGTACGTGGTACTTAACCCTTATCCGCCAGCCAGCGCTAAAGGGTTCCCTAGCCTACCTCGACTCGGACGGCTCCGGCTACCTACAGCTCAAATTCGCGCGCATCTGCGCCAACACCGCTGGCAGCTGCTTCTTCAACATCACCCACGACGCGCTCGCGATGCGCAAACTCGCCGAGGACCTCATGCGGGCGTATCAGGGGCAGCCGGAGGACGTCCTTGCGTGCGCATATCTCTCTATAACCTCCAGCTAATCCAAACTGCGAATAGCGGAACGCTCTACACGCCCGGGAACATGAAGAACGTCGTCCACGGCGCGCGCGTCAAGCGCTCCATCCTCGCGTCCGCGGGCTTCAAGATCGTGGGGACCCCGGAGAATGGGGACTACGTCCATGCGCTGATGAAGCATTGCGGCTTTCGCTTTACGAGCTTGAGGGACAAGATGAATGTGGTGCTCAAGGCCGATTCGCGGTTGTACGTTTCCAGCTACTCCCGCAAGGCTAGCTGACCATCATGGGCGCTAGGTTCAACCGCATAATGTCAGCATATTCGGACGGGAGGATGTTCTCCATCGAGCTCGTCGGCGCGGTCATCCGGCAGGGCTCATTCATACAGAAGATGCACACCCTCGGATGGACGCAGCAGGGCACGTTCGACGCCGTCGACGACGAAGTCGTTTTGTGGCATGTTATCGCGCGGTATCACGCGTTCCTGGAGCTGCTGTCGGCTACACCCCGCGCGTTCCTCGTGCCGACGCTGGATATTGACCTGGGGTGGCATACGCATCAGTTGCGGTCGTATGAGGTGGGTTGTCGCGCAGATAAACGCATAAAAAGCTAATGATTGTATTCATAGTATTACTACGATACGAAGAAGTACGTCGGTTTGTTCGTCGACCAGTACGTCCCTCATACCATTCCTTGCTTTTGACGCTCAAGTCCACCCAGCGACGACAAAGTAGAAGAATCCCGCCTCTCGACCTCATTCGATATCACCGGCGACCGCTGGCGCAGGCGCTTCGGGCAGCAATACACCTACTGCGGGTGCGAACCCACTGAGAGCAAGTCTCTAGGGAACCGAATCTCCCGGCTCGTCTCGAGCTCCCCACAAACAGAGACGCAGAAAGGGGAGCCGTCGCCGCTGCACCCGCCCGCGGAGCACAACGCGCTGGGCGCGACGCACGCGAGCGACCACGACGCCGTGTTCCCTGCGCAGGGCGGGGACAAGGCGCGGGACGAGCGGCTGAAGAAGGCTGCCAAACGCGCAGGCGGAGGCGGTGGGGAGGCCCCGCCATGCGTGCACGATCCGGCGTTCCTCGTCCCCGTCCCGTTGGATATGAAGTTTGCGCGGGAGGCGAGGTGTGCGGCGCCCACTGCGGTGGTGGTTAGTGGACAGCGGGGAGGGTGTACTTCCGTACGTCGCGTCGTGTTTGCTTTCCCTCTTCTTCCACAACTAGTAACTGACGAAACGACGCGTAGAGCGCAGCCCCGTGCCGCTCCGTAGCCCCCACCGTCGTCCCGCTCGTTCCCTACAAAGGCGCAGGCATCGTGACGTACCAGCCGTTCGTCGCGTCGGGCCCGATTCCCGGAGGACGAGCGATGCCGACAGGAAGATTTGGCGGTACCGCGGCTGGCCTGGGCTTTGGCGCGGGGATGGCGGTGGGGGCGTCTTGTGGTGGGGCGAGTGCCGGCGCGTCCTGCGCTGCGATATCCTCAGGCGGGGGTGTGGTTTCTTGTGGTGGTGGTGGTGGGACTGTCAGCGGCGCGGCTTGTGGGGGTGGGAGTGGTGCGGCTTGTGGTGGTGGCGGAGGAGGAGGGGGTGGATGCGGTGGAGGAGGAGGAGGTAGTCCTGGCTAGCACCGAGGCTAATGACAATGGCCATGTGTTCCCGCTTCCATTAGGCGCCCCACTGATTGTCATCCCGAGCTCTTGATACAGGCAAAGAGCGCTAATTCTGGATGCTGTAGAAGGGCAGTGCCAGCCATCCTTGGCTCTCACCATGACTTCTTGGGTTACTGTGTACCTCCCTCCCCCGCCTAGCGTCCGACACAAACCCGAGAGTGCGCAATCAGTCTCCATCCCGAAGGCGAGCAGCTTACAGGTATTCAGAGCCCTGGCACCGTCTGAAACGCGTTATCCGACAATATCTCGACTCTCGAAGGAAGGCGTCTGTCCCCAGCCAACCGCTGACTCCACAAACGCCGATACCGTTCGACCTTCCCCCGCCCGACCCAGCGCACAATTCTGCCCGTCCAGTGAACCGACTCCCAGAAGAGCTCCTCACCGAGATCTTCGTGCTCGTCTGCGAGGATGCGCACATCGGGGACTATTCCTGGGTGAATACGAGTCACGTCTGCCGACTCTGGCGCCAGATTGCCGTCGCTGCTCCCGGGATATGGCGGAATGTCATCTTGCGGAGCGACGCGTGGATGCAGCGGTGTCTCGAACGCGCGAAATCTGCGCTGCTCATCGTCTGTGCTGATATTTGTCCGCTGTGGACGATTGCGGGGGGACACGATGCCTGGTCGGCTGGTGCGCATTCTGCAGATGAACGAGCGCATCGAGCAGATACATATTCGATGCTCGTATGTCTCCTCGGAGCTTTCCTCTGCTCTGCGGAAACCGTTTCCCCACCTCAAAGAGCTGACGATGTTCTCCACGATCAACTACAACAGGTCGGTCGTCAGCTCTTTCGAGGCTCCTGCGTCCCTCAAGGACGGAGGGAATCATCCCAAACTCCAACGATTCAACCTCTCCCCAAGACTCCTCATCGACGTCTTCCCTCCTCCGCCATCCCTCGTTCATCTCGAGCTAACCGGCCTCCTCCTCTGGGACGCCCTCGTCGACCTCCTCGCGCCACTCCACTCTCTAAAAGTGCTCGGCCTCGAATCCGCACCATCCCCGCCCCTGCGCGACCAAACCGCCATCCGGCGCATCCTCCTCCCCGCGCTCACCGAACTCACCCTCGGCACCCATTCCGCTGAAAGCGCGTCCGCGTTCCTCCGCTCCGCGACCCTCCCCTCGCTCACCACCTGCGAATTCGCACTCGCCGTCCCGCTGGGGATCCACCACCTCCTCGCGGACGTGCACGAGCACATCGGAGCCCCCTCTCGATGCGCCTCTACCGCATGTGGGTGCCGCTCGGTCCCGGCCTGGGTCCCGGCCCCGGCGTCGCCCAGCACGCGGCGCTGTACTTTTGTGGGCGCGACTTCACGACGACGCTCTCGAGCGAGGTCCACGACGTGGTTATCCGCTGGCAGAAGCAGTCGTTGACGACGCAAGAGCTCGGGCTGATCTTCTCTGCGCTCTGCGGGACAGGCGAAGATCGCGGACGCGAACACTTCCTCGCGCGCCTTCGGTGGTTCCATGTAGAGAATTGGGGGATATCGCCGCCCGAGGCGTGGGCGGCGCTGCTGGCGAAGATGGGCAACCTACGGATGCTGGTTATGTACGCGTCGGCGACCTCGGGGCTGCTCTGGGCGCTCATCCGGCGGGAAAAGGAGAAACTGGTCGCGGGCGAACTTGAAGTCTCGGAACTGCTCCCCCATCTCACAAGCATGTTCATCCTCAGCACGGACCTCAACTACGGCGGCTGGCTCGCAGCTCCGAGTCCACCGAATGCACTCCCCGCTCCGAGCTCCTCTGATCCCGAAGCGGACACAAGCGGCGGCAGCACAATCAACTCCTACTACGAACAGGACGGCGCGCGCTTCATCGAAGTCCTCACGCGCTACCTCGAGCTGCGCCACGAACGCAACGCTTCCCTGCGGCGCCTTAAAATCGCCAGCTGCGCGAGCATCACGGGTATCGAGGTCAAGTACCTCAAGCGGCTCATCCCGCCCGGCGGATTTTTGTGGGACGGAAGGGGCACGGTGCAGCCGCGATATGATTCGAATGGGGACAATGCGACCCTGGATAGGTTTACGGGGTTGGGGATAAATCACGCGTTGTTGGCGGAGGAGCCGGGGTATGAGGAGGTGACGATGAGCGGGGAGGAATGGTATCAAGTGCAGTATAAGGAATTCTGGAGGTGAGTTTGAATTTGCCTTCCGACAAGTATTTACTCAAAGAGTTGATTGTCCCCAGGTATGCAAGGGCGGAGAAAGACGGGGAAACATCAAAGATACAAGCTTGAGTTATTCCTTTCCGTTAACTTATAAAAATGAACCACCGCGGCGGGCGTCGCACAGCCTAGCTTGTCTCCAGGTGGTGAAACGACGGACTCCATCGCATACCCCTTCTCTTTCCTCAGTGGCACAACATCTGAGAGACTCGGTGATATCGGCCGGAGGGTTTCCTAGCCCAGGTTCAGCGGATAGCACCCCGAGTGTCGGTCTCCCACGGGCCGAAACTGCAAGCGGCCTCTTGATGTCATGTACGTCGTAGGTACGGGAAGTGGTGGTGGTTATATGACATAGAAGAGCGGGTAAGAGACTGACAGTGTTTTGTCTTGTGCTGCGTTCAGCGAGGAGTCCGGAGTTTGTCAATGTAGAGACTATGTTGCTTATTCGGGAGCAATTCACGATCGTTCCCGCGCTGTGACACGAAGTCACACCGCCGCTCTATATAGATTACTTCGCCGGGGCCTGAACCCATCGCTCAGGTTCTCTTTGTCTGCGCCGATTCTCGGAAGCAATGTCAATCAATCAATATCCATTGCAATATACGTGCGAGCAGTCGTACAGTAGCGCTCTAAAAATGTGCAACAGGGGGTTTAGGGCAATTGGAGGTGCATTTACATCCAAACGAAGTTATAGGGTAAAAGACCCGACTCAAATACCTAGGATCATGATTTGAATAAATTCCCTGATTGGGAAATCATCCCCCAGTATCGCAATCTTGTCACCTTGAAATTATCAATCTGCTGTGTGAATCATTGATGGTAGATTTGATGACATCAGGTGAAAGAGTAATTAAAAGTGACCTACCTACAACTTGAATCATGTTCATACGTGCTGTGGTGTATTTGTTACGTCAGTTACAAAACTGCCACTTTTGCCGCTTTTCACTATGTTTTTGGCATTTTCATGGCAAACCTAGTAAAAGTGGCCAACTTGGATGGCCCATATCTCATCAATAGATTCATCAAACTCCATGGTTCAAATTGTGAAGCTGTTCAGTTTGATCAGCAGTTTTTGATTTTGTTGATGAAAATATTCTCACGGTACCTGAAACTGAACCCAAATTTTTGCTCCCAAAAGAACTGTCTATTCTAAGATCATTACTCAATTAGGAAATTTGATCGAATCATGATCTGAGGCTATTCAACCTGGAGCATCAGCTCAGAACTTTATTTCAATCTCCACCCACCTCCAAGTACCCTAAACCCCCTGTTGCACATTTTTAGAGCACCACTGTAGGATGCAAATTATCTCACAATCTCCCACCCACAAACCGCAACACCAACCCTCTGAGAAATTTCCCTCCAGAATCCTATGCAGTGTCATGAGGATATAGGGAGCGTCTAATGAACGTACGCGAAGGAACACGGGAACATCAGCTTGCTTCAACAGGTTCTCCAACGCAGAGACGACATCATCCGCAGTGGTAATCTCGGAGCTGTCAAGTTGCGAGAGGCCGTCTGCTTGGGAGTATGTCTGCAGGTTTGTTAGGAGGCATATTGCTGCAGCGGGTCGAACCACGTTTTTCCACAGCTTAATCATTGTTTTGAGCCGTCTAACATCGGCGGCGAGGTCCTCTTGGGTAGAGTCTCGCTGAGCACTTGAGAGATCCGCGAGGTAGCACTTGGGTTGGACCTTGGCTCGGGCCCCCCGTTCAAGTCGGATCCGCTTGTCACCCGCCCAGTCGCTTGCTGCGAAGTTGAAGCCACCAGGGACCAGTTCACTTCGATCCTCAAGGAACATTCCGAGACGCACATCGCTACAAGAACCTGGTGTAAGTGTGGTATTTTGAAATGGAAGGTACCGCGGACTTGCCGGTGGGCAATGTTCTTGGTGTGGATGAAACTAATAGCCTGCGAATGGGGGTCATCGAATGTTCACCTGTCAGCATGCACACATGCGCACCTTCGCCATGCACAGCGACGCCCGGATGAGATCGTGATAGGTTTCGAAACTCAGGTTGTCGGTGAGTCTGGCAGCGAAGGGCATAACAAGGAGTGTCTGCTCGGCATCGAAGGGGATGATCTTCCGCAGAGGTATGATGAACTCCGGGTCCTCGAGACGGAGGGCTTCGAGTATTTGGACTTCCTCGCGAGCCAGAAGTCTCAGCAGAACGGTTTCTCCTGCCTGAAGATCCGTGGCGTCAATTATATTAGATGCTAGGGATTAAGGTTAGAACGCAAAGCAAGAATTCTTGGCACGAGCACGAACTGGTAGAGGCGGAGTGTGCTCCGTGTCTCCATTCGGTGCATATCGAGGACGCAGCTCGAAGCCCTTCTCTACCAGAGCGGCATAAAGATCCTTCCACTTCTGTTCGCCCGCTGAAAGGGCTGGCATGTCGTTGGGATGGGAAGCAACTGAACGGCCACCTACTTATATGTACCTGCACGTGGCAGTGCGGCATCTGTGCCACTCAATCGACTCTAGATTAGTAGATAAACTTCCCGCCAGGTGTCAGATCCAGGATCGGACTGCACACTGCCGAAGCTTGCAGAAGCTTTGGGAGCCCAGTTAATGCGCATAATCTCACGTGCTGACGACAATCCTGGATCTGTTTTCCCGCTAGGCAAAATTAATCCCTCCAATCGTGGCCGGCGGGGACGGATAAGTATCAACTAAATCGCTCGACGGTAAGCTCACCACCAGCGGAAAAGGCGGGGTTACGCAGCAAATGAAGAGTAAAAAAGGTGCCACGCAAGTACCACGCTGTTCCTTGCTGGGTATTAGCAAGTATTATGAAGTTACTCCTCACGCGGAAGGCGAGATCTTGGGAGCGCATGCAGAGAACGTGTACCAAACGAAATCCACATAAACTTCCAGGGACTGATATGTATCACATTACATACCTGCTCGTTAATAAGTTAAGTTAAGGGGCGACGGCTTCAGCTAAATCTGTCGACGGCCAATTGCAAGTCATCGCGAGCGGAAAAGGCGGGCTTAACGCGTCGTGGTCCACGCACGGGTGCAACACGGGCGCCGCAATCGCCTTCCCCACACACAGTTACCACCCCGCTTGAGGGGAAAATAGTCACAGGAGGTTCATTTAAGTCTGGAATTCCCCAAAGTTCTCTCATCCGTCTGGACCCCCCCGTCCGACCGCCGTCCGTCGTTTGCCCGTTGCAGCCGGCCCACCGCAATTATTGCTCCCAGCGTGAGCCCAATGTTACTGGAAGTAAATGTGCCTTCTTGCCTATCATTGAAACACAATTTCTCCCTTTTGTTTATTTCTTTGTTGGCTGGCCTCAATTTCCTCCTTGTGATCCTAAACTGGCCAATACCAATTGCAACAAACATAACATGTTTTAACCACTGATGGGCGTGGAAAATGAGCTATGAAGGTGTCAGAATAGAAGCTTCCTGCGACTACTCCAACTTTCCATCCCCTTCCCGATTATGATGGAACAATGTAGAATAGCGTAGAATACTCCAGACTCCTAGCATAGCCCCCGCCTTGTAGTATTTATAGTGTGGAAATTCAGCCGATAGCCCAACTGCGAGATTGCAGAGGGTAACTGGGGATTCTCCCACCAAACTTATTGCCCGAATTCCAACACAATCTCGCAGTTACGTCGTTCCCTAGTTCCCGTTCGACGTCGACGTCTGCTACTCGTAATCTACCCCGTCGCTATCGTCGTCGACCCGTTCGCATCGTCGACGCTGCTATCCCGTAACCACTCGTAGCCGAACTTGTCCACCCACCGCCAGTCTCGCACATCGTACCTACTCGCCTCGCCTCTACGAGACGGAAGCATCGTCGTAAGCCCTCGTCCGGAGGCAGTTGAACGCAAGTCCTCGAACGGAGGCATCCCTGTTGAAAGTCCCTGATCGAGGGCATTGAGCTGCTTCGTGCGGGACCGCAACGCCGAAGAGAGTTCCTGTTTGAAAGTCCCTGAGCGAGGGCAATTTGGGTTAGACTGTAGCTGCGTGCTCGGCAGATACTCCCGGATTATTCGAGAAAGTTCGAACGTCGATCCCCCACATTTTGATTCCCACACATCGGCCCGAGTCGCCCGACACCCACCAACGAGCACCTACCATGTCGGACACAAGTAAATACCTTGTTCCGCGTCTCAACAATCAGAACTATGCTGAATGGGCTCTGCGTATGGAGGCAGTCCTCACCAAGAAAGGTCTGTGGACCAATCTTGTCTCTATCCCAATAAACCCGAAAAACCCCGACGGCTCCGATAAAACTTCCACCGCGATCCAGACGGAACGCGACGCCATCGCTATTGCCCGAGATGCTGCCAAAATGGCCGAGGCCCGCGCCGAGCTAATTCTTTGCGTCGACGCTGGCCAACTTGCGCACATGACCTCGACCGATCCAATGATCGTCTGGCAGAGCTTGGAGCGCATGCACCGCGCCGCAGGCTTCGCTACCAGCCTCGCTCTCCGTCGGAAGTTCCTAACTGCCAAGAAGTCCGAATCCGAGACCATGGAGGCTTGGATCGGCCGCATCCAAACAATGGTGCTACGCATGGAGCATGCAAAGATTCCTGTGACCGAGCAGGACATAATTCTTGCATTCACTATGGGTTTGCCTGGCAGTTTTGATGCTGTGATCGTCAACTTTGATGCCACTCCGCCGGACGAATTGACCGTTGAGAAAGTCATCACTCGGCTCCTCAATGAGGAAACCCGCCAGAGCTCCCCGTCAGAGCCTACAAATCTGAACAGCGAGTCAGGGCGCACATCCAACGATACTGCATTTTCGACCGGAAGTCGCCGCGCCATCATGAATAACCTCAAGTGCTACTTCTGTGACAAGACCGGTCACCTCAAGTCTCACTGTCCTGAACGGCAGGCATGGCTCCAACAAAAGGATGGTGCACACGCCGCTATTGACTTCGATGAATTCGATGCCGCCTGGTAAGAACCCAGAGTGCGGTGTACAGGGGTGTAGCCGCTGAAGCTTCCAGGGGTGTGTCAGAATAGAAGCTTCCTGCGACTACTCCAACTTTCCATCCCCTTCCCGATTATGATGGAACAATGTAGAATAGCGTAGAATACTCCAGACTCCTAGCATAGCCCCCGCCTTGTAGTATTTATAGTGTGGAAATTCAGCCGATAGCCCAACTGCGAGATTGCAGAGGGTAACTGGGGATTCTCCCACCAAACTTATTGCCCGAATTCCAACAGAAGGAAGTGATGAAACTACCAACTAAAACTAATTTTCTAGTTTAGGAGTTTTTAGAATTTTTCTACGTCAACGGGAAAAAAAATAAGCTGAAATATGTGGTCTGCTTAGTCAGCAAGTGGCTGTGATGGTCACAAGCTGCTCCCTCTATACAGCTGCTTGCGCAGAATGCTCGCTGAATCCACCTTTGCTTATATAATTACTTAATAAGTCAACAGCAGTGCAATCTGATAAAGCAATAACCAACGGCAGTGTTGCCAGCAAATTGGAAATTCAAGGTAGAGCCAAACCAAGAGCCTCGTCATGTGATCAGCTGAAGAGCCTTAGTAATTATTTATTGCCTTTTTTGGCAGCCCATTTTTTGGGAATAAATTGGATAAAATATTGATTCAAATTTGACATACAGTGGCTGTGTTGCTTACAAATATTTCTCCCCCCTCCGAGACCTGCGCTCACCAGGAGTTGAACTCAGAACTGGTCACATGATCTGGAAAGAGCCTTACAAATCAGCGGCCACTTTTGCTCTCATAGCACAAACAGAAGTTTGTGAATAATACCGTCATGAATGGAGGAGGCGACAGCAATGGTGGTGCTGCCCTACTCGATTGTGGGTGTTATATCAATTGGGCGGCAGTCCTGGAGGGGTGACCTCAAAGGTAAAGTCTCCTGCTACTCGAAATACATGCTGCCTTATATACCCTACGCTAAATAATCACGTGACCAGGCTTTAACTCGGTCAGAAGCCAGACCTATAGCTGTGCGGTCCATATCCTAATACAAAGACATGTTCTGGCCCTCGCGAGGCTATCCGTAGAACATTCTAAGTCCTGTAATTCAGTATGGCCCCGACTCGCGGTCTAGAGCTCTATATAAACCTGCTATCTTTATAAGAAGCATAGTTCCAGATGGCTGGAATCAGTCTTGTTCTCCAAGCTTAGAATTAAGTAAATGAATCGCATACAGTTGAGATGCTTAAATTGAAAAATCTGGGCCCCCGTTCACTCCGGTGCCCGTTCCAGGCTCATCACCACCGTACAAAAGCTTGTCTGTATGTTACTTGTCAGTGAGGTGTCGTAAAAAAGGTGTGTTTTGTGCCGAGTGTGTCGCCGTCATAACTGCATATCCGACACAGTCAAAATATGACAGGACATCGCACAGCCACTGTATGAGTAATCAGAAAAATAAATCTACGGAATTTATGCAGCTATATACCGTCGCAAACCCGGATCAATCATGATGCGGAAATGATGGTGGCTGTGCACTATTTGAGAGCCACGTATATCACGGGCAACAATCTATCATATCCCCACATTTTCTGAGGCACATCCATGACTTCACCGAGGGTTGAGATATCACTTACTGTAGGAACCAAAAAGAATAATATTTGACACAGATCCGAAACAAAGGGCGCCACGGCCCAAAAGGAGCAGTTTTTTGGCTCAAAATTTTCATGAACATAGAAACATGCATTTTAGCAGCTCTCGCACAATTGAGATCATAGATTATCCAACCCTAGCTCACTAAGGCCTTTCGAGCATGGAAACAAACAAAAATTCGTAAATTAGGGAAATTGACCAATATCTCAGCGTAGGGACTGGCATCAGCTTTGAAATTTTCACAGTGTATAGAGGTACAGCAATCTGATCGGAACCTTTTGGTTTCGCATCCGAGTCTGTTTCGGATCCGGGTTTGCGACGGTAATGGGGAAATAAAGCTCCAGGATATTGTAATGATTTTCTTTGCAATCAATTGTCTCCACCAGAGGCAATTCCCATCCATTTAAGATGGTTGTGGCAGTGTCCAAATCGGTTCCACAAGAAGCCATCTTGTGGATATGTGATGTAGTGACTCAACCTTGATGTACAGCTATTTGGCAGCAATAACATTTCCCTGTATTTTATCCATGGAAGCGGAGCTACAACATTTATGAGAAGAGGGACAGGGTGCAATGGGTCATGAAGCTGAAATTCACCTATTCTGAGTTAATTGTCATATACGAAAGAGGGTGGTTTCTCCCTCGACCACTCATGTGTATCATGGTAATGATAATCTTCCATCATAAGTATACTAAGTTTGTACTGCTCCAACTGACGGCAATATAGTACTGTGCAGAATAAAGAAACGCAGGGACAGCTAAAGCCATTTAAATCTAAAAATGAAAATTGATGAACTTGACTTAGGAATGGTACAGTAGACCATGGGGACCCAGGGTTACACAGAGGAGGATATAACCACAGACAGAGAGGGTTAATCACGGGAAGAAGAGTATTTGACCCGACTTGATAGAACTATACTGTAGCTTCTATCTTGTCTTAGTAACGACCCTACTTGGGGCGTCTTCCTCGGTACCAAATACCGAAACCCAACTGGCCGTCGGGAAACTATCGGGAAACCTCCCACATCCCCATCTCGTCACCGAGCCCAACCTGGCCTGGTTCTGACAGAAGATAGAAGCTCCCTGATGAATGGAATGTTGTTGAACAAACAACTGGAACAGGTGTTAACAGTTCTCCTGGACTATGGCAATCTCTTTGGGATGCTATCCACCCAGTCGCAGGATAAAGTGTCCCAAAACTCACAACTACTACCCCTCGGATTACCGAGTATTTTTTTAGCTAGAAATTCCATTTGAAAATGTCACAGCAGAGGCTCAGTGAATTTTTTGACATTTGTGGATCACAAGGCGGGAAAGCACTCTCACTTCCCTGCAGAGTGATACCAAAATTGTCACATTAGACCTTATCAGCAGCTGCTAGAAATGGCCCCAAAATATTGCTATTTGTGGGACCGTATCATATCGTATCAAGCTGATATGTTTTGGATATGGCTCAAAAGGGAAATTGCAGCATCAATAGGCTTACCCCGGCATAGTGGGGGACCCTACACTCCCAGAAGGGGATATAGAAGGCTCCTGCTGTGGGTAGGAACTATATTTGACATGCCATCGGCCGTTCAGCAAACTTTTGCCCATCCAAATATGTGACAATATGTGACGACACAGATATGGTCTCCAAAATCACAGGCAATATAATACCAATAAGATATGATACGAGATTTGGCTATCATATCTGTATTTGGACAACATTAGAGAAATGTCACTCTTCAAGGCTCAAGTAGCTGGGACACACATCCGACTGGGATACCATTCAAATGGGACAACAGTGTCTGGTCAAAGCATGGCTACCAAATATGGTGGGGTCTGGGCCTCCAGGTAGTGTGAATAGTGGTGTTGTGGATGGTCTATACAAGTAGCAGATGTGTCACATCTCAGCATCCACACTCTTCAGAAAATGTTTTTCCAAAAACTCTCCGAACACAGATTTGAATTAAGCAACACTGTGTGATCGCAAAGAAGGAGGCGAGCGTGTGTTTGGGAATATCTTGACCATGCTACGCGGACTTTCCAGGCTCAGGAGTACGGCGAGCTGTCAGGACTAGGTCGGGCTTGCCGGCGGGGGACTGGATGCCGTCGAGGAATCGGGTGTTGGGCCTGGTTTCGAGAACAGTCGCTAACCCCGGTAAGGGCGAGTTAGTGTATAGACAAGGGAGAGGTTAAGCCTCTCCCAAGGTTGTACTAGTGTTGTGGACTAGCGTGTTTACGGGATATCTGCAGTAATCAACATTGCAGATAAATACAATAATCAATACTGTATGTCACAGTAGTCAATACTGTAATGTGCAAAAGGCATTATTAGGAGAGCTTTAGAGTATTACTATAGAGTGTTGTAAACACGAGTGCAAGTCCTAAGTGTTCAAGACTCTTCTCTCGCGTGGATTATTTACAATTACTCCGTTAGACCTTAATATACCTGACAGCAGGACATGACCCTTGACCCTAGTGTTCCCTTGTCTTTCGATAGGAACATCAGGAAACATAACATCTCCCTTGTCTTTCGATAGGAGATGTTAATGGCGAACTCCCTTGTCTTTCGATAGGAGACGTCTGCAAGGATGGTGCTCTGCCTATTAACTACATTTCGAGATATTTAGTACCCAGCAGAATGTGACCCTTGACCCTAGTATTCCCTTGTCTTTCGATAGGAGACGTCAATGGCAAACTCCCTTGTCTTTCGATAGGAACTTGCAATGATGATCTCCCTTGTCTTTCGATAGGAGATCAACTGCAGGTATGCAGTGTGACTGACCACGTTGCTTGGCGGGGTCAACTTACTTGAGCTATGCTCGGTGCTAGATGTCTTGGGGGGTAAAGTATGGGCTGCTGCCCGCTGCCATTCAAGCTGCTTTTATACTTCTGGCGCCCCCATGGGAATTCCATACTACTGACTTGCTCTGACTTGTCTTGACTCCGTCGGACTCATTCCAAGTTAATAGGAGTCAAGCAAGTCACAGCGCCGATTCAAAAAGATAAAAGGGGATTTTTTGCTTTTTTTTTGTAGCAAATAATAGAGCAAAAAATGAGAGAACTTTCTGTTGTAAAAAATCGGGGAGCTTTTGTGGCTATTTTTTGTCTCATATGCGTGGTCTAAAAATTGGAGAATCATTTCTGAACAAAAAATTTATGTTTTTCGGTTTCATTGTTTTCGAAATATAATACATGGAAAAATTCTCAACTGGATTTGCTGCCGATAATGTGGTCGTTTTTGACGCATTTTTTTGCGCGGGAAAAAATCTTCCAAAAAAACTGGATTTTTTTTTTGCAAAAAAATAACACAAAAAAAAGCTACGTCAAAGTTTGGAAAAAAAAACCCATTTTTTTTATCGGCCGCTGGTCGCCCGACGGTCGGGGAACGGGCGGCAGAGCGTCGGCCATCGAAGTAAAAGCGTAAAACAACGACCACGTCGGATTCGAACCGTGTCACTTTGACAGTTATGCATGGTTACCACTACAGCAGAGGAGTAATAGACGTAGCAGCGTAGGTTCGATATGACAGGCAGAACGGCAAGCCTAATAATAATGAACCTCCCTCTACTTTCCAACTCGCCTTCTTCCTTCGGCGCGGGGAGTCTCATCTGTTTCCGATTAGGAATGTTAGGCTACTTATTTATCTAATCTTATCCCACAACAATAAGGTTATCGATTGCACTTCTGACCCAAGCGACGATATGCGCGATATATTTCCAAGACTTCGTCTGCGGCGGGGAGGGAGCGACCGGCGGTTCCCAGCGAAGCTGAATAATTTGGTTCGGTGGGGTCAGCAAGGTTGACGTCGAGAGCGGGCTGACGGGTGAACCAAGCGGAGAGAGCTGCGTTATATAAGTACGTGCAAGCAATCCAGCGGCACGCACTTGCCTGCGATGTGTCCGTGTTGGCCATGTACTCGCAAATGGAGGGCGACCCCGGATCGTCGATGGCGTCGACCTGGTGGGATCGTGTAAGCCCGCGAGGAATTTGGGACCACTCACGATTGTAGAGGTCGGACTGCCCACGATCGTAGAGGCCGGACTGTCAGAGCTGGGACTATCCGGGGCCGGACTATCGGAATCCACGATCGTAGAGGCGGGATTGTCCGTAGCAAAGAGTAGCGACGGACTCTGTTCCTGGACCAGAGCTGTAAGGCCAAGACACGGCTATCGAAAGCAGCTTGAACGCACCACGATTGGTGTGTTGCAGCGGGAGATAAAGTACTCCTCCAGGACGAGGATGTGCGAACTTGTTTGGTAGTCGTAGACGATGCGGAAGCCGTCGTGGGTTCTAGGCGCGGTGGCGAAGCGGTTGGTAGTAGGGAAACGCATGCACCACCGAACACATTTTTCGAGCCAACTAAATGAGAAGATGACCACAATAAGCCTCCAGCGCCACCGCCCGCCGACGGTCGCGCCATCGGCCAAGAGGACACAATAAGCGCTCCGCGCCCGCCGACACTCCCGCCATCGGCTAAGAGGACACAATAACTTGAGCGCTCCGCGCCCTCCTCACAATAGCTTAATCACGTTAACGAAGCTAATTGTTTCCCTCACGAATAAAACTACACCATCCAGCTAATCCACTACCCAAGCAAACTTCACAATGAACGCCCACCACTCCGCTCACTCGTCTGCAACGACGTTTGATACAGCAGGTATGCGGAATTTGCTCTCTTCGCGCGATAAACCCTCACGGGTCTGACAGAGACGCTCTCCTTTGATATTCGACTCCGCCACCCGTGCCCAGCCTGCGGTCGGCCTACAAAAGGAGAAACTGCACCTGCACCCACCTTTTTGAAGCAGAATGTGTACGACGGATTCGTCGGTGCGCTTCTTCTTTATCCTTTTTACTTCAATTACTGAGACTACTCCAGAATACCTCGCTCCTCTTGTATTGCTCTATACAGCATTCTTTACACTCTTTTTCCTCCAAAGTGCGATGGGATTTGACCGGAAGAAGCTGATGTTTTCGGTTGGGGCCGTGTTTTGTTTGTTTAGCTTGTTATTTGTTGTTATTCGTCGCGCCAAGTCGCGCGTCTACATGTACTAGTTCTCAATAGCTTTCATTGCAGCAAACAAATACAATTGCAGAAAGAAACAGTAAAAGTGGTAACGTCGACGAGAACTCTGTACTCTTGAGCATTGCACCTTCGCCGATGAAGATTGGAGTCGAGTTGTGTGGAGTACCATCGAGGCAGCGACAACGAGAGCAGACGCCGGGAACAGCGAGATGGTCTGTGGGGAGGTCATTTACTTGCCATGGTCGAGGGAGGTCGAGGGGACATACTCGAGCATTAGACGAGTTGGGAGAAGGTGCTGTAGGCGGAAGCGTGGAATGGACGGGGTGTGCGGAGAGTAGGCAGAGCGGCGATGAGACGAGCGGGGCGGCGACAATCGAATCGACTTGCTCGGCATCCATGGCGACGAGGGAGAAGGGCGGCGGGGGCGGGGGCGGCGCTGGTTGAGTGGGGCAGGAGGTTGAGCTGGGCGAGGAGGATGGCGGGCAGATGCAACTCAGCTCGGCGACCATGGCGTCAAGGAAGCCCTCGTCGTCACGGTGGGCGGCTGGGGCGGCGCTGAGTCGAGCGGAGGTCGAACTTGGAATGTGGGGCAGCTTGGGGGCGTTAGACACTCGATCGCGCTGGTCAAAGTCGACGGCGACGACGGCAACGACGGCGACGATAACGACGATGGCGGCAACGACGTGGAGGGCAGATGGTGCGCGCTGGGTCGAGCGGGCAGGAGGTCGGGCGGCGGTGGCGTTGAAGATGGCGGTTAGAAGCAAGAGGCAATGGAGGCTGAGTCAAATCGCCCAGGCTGGGCCGTTGCAGCCGGCACGGATCGCTCGGATCGCCCGGGTCGGCGATTGGACTTAGCGCCCAATCTCTCTTGCTTCTAACCACCACCACCGCCGCTCGACCTCCTGCCCCGCTCAACCCAGCGCCGCCCCCGCCGCCGTCCCCGTCCCCGCCCCTTCTCCCTCGTCGCCCTGGTCGACGTCGATGGCGTCCTCGACGCCATCGTCGCCGAACAGGCGATTCGAGTCTCTGCCTCCCCAAATGCTCCTCCCTCAACGCCAGCACCACAGCAGCAAGCCCCAGCCGCCACCCCTTCATACCTCGTCTCCATCCTCGTCGTTCTGCTCTGTCGACGCTATAGCAGGACGATTCGAGTCGCCCGTCTCAACCCCGCGCCACCCAGCCGGCCCCTCGTCGCTCCCTCGACGCCATGGTCGCCGAACAGGGCGATTCGAGTCTCTACGCCCCCAAGAGCTCTTCCCTCGACACCAGCACCACAACAAGCCCCAGCCGTCACTCCTTCCATCCCTCTCTCCCTCGTCGCCCCGGTCGATTTGAGTGAGTACCCGCCCCACATCCAAAAATGCCCGTTCGACTCAGCGCCACTGCGCCGAGACATCGCGCACCTTCCTCAATCCACCCTCGTTGTCGTCGCATCTGGCCGCTTGCTGGCGACGACGTCGCCGCTCGGTGAGTGACCCAACACACAGCGCACTCAAAACTCAAATTCCGCGAACAGCATCCTCTCTCCACATTCCACTACCGCTCGTCGTCGCCGTTCGTCGCCCTGGTTGCCAGCGCGCACTCTATTTTCCTTGTCTTGTACATTATAGCTCTTGTACTTTACTGTTCCTTGTATTTGTGTTTGTAGCAATACCATGCTGTCTTCTCCGCACTGAGCGATTTGAAATTGAATCCGACACATCCTACAACTTCGGTAAGCAACAAAGCACAACCTTCTTCCGATTGAGTAACAAAGGTGTAGGTCTTTTAAAACAGACTCGAGCTGTATGTTCCTCCCGATGGCTCCTACAACCTACCACGGTAAAGCGTGCCCGCTCGAGAACGGCCGCAACCACCAAATCCAATACGAACGCAAGCTTGCTCATCTCGGCGACATCCGCTCCTACCACCTCGCACAGGCCCGTGCGCTCGACGCTATCACCGCCGAGCTCGAAGGTATGAGCCTTGAGCACGTCAACAATGTCTTCACCGGCCTCGTCGTCTCCGAACCCATCGAGCAAACACCGTCTCGTCTGTTCAGCTCACTTGAAGCTGCACCCGACATCCCCACTTCCTTACAACATCCGTCTCTGGCTGAACTGGAGGATGCCGCCGTGGCGCTCTCCCTCGACCAACCCTCGGCATCGGAGAATGCATTGCCGAACACCCCAGATACCTCTGCGCCATCTCCGTTACAGAATATTCGCGCTCGGCCGTCTGCGCTGCGTGCGCGCGAGGGCGAGAAAGTCGCTCTGCGCTCCATGCTCACACGCCTGCAATCCGCCTCCTCCGCTTTGCCGTCGACCATCATCGACGCTTTGCAAACACCCTCAGACCAACTCAGCGCAGCCCTCGATGCTGCCGCCGCTGTTGTTCGCGAGGCCGGTCAGCTGCTTGCGGGGATCAAACTCTCTAATCCTCGGCAGCCGTCGAGACAGCGCTCTGAGGCGCGCGAGGACCAAGAGCTGCGCGACCTGGTGAAGCGCGTCACGGACGATGGGCGCAGTCTTAACATGCTAATCGACGTCCTTGGCTCTACTGTCGCGCGGCCCGAGGCAACCACAGAAGTTCGATACAACACTGGTATGTGCTTCAATGGGTGCATTGCTGTCAACCAATCCTCTCCTAGAGCACCATTTCGTCAACCCCGTTGGTATCTACGACACCGTCGTCCAGGTTATTCTGTTCCTGGCCGTTGTCTGCAATGTGATCATTGGGATCAGCGGCGCCCACACAGACTACATCATTGCTGTCGTCAACATCGTCGTGCGCCTTGCGATGGGAAGCGGTAAATCCACTACGGAGCCAACACCTACGCAGGAGCACATCTTGAAGCAGCTCCCCACTACCCTCGAGACCGCTCTCAAGCGGTTCAAGCTCGACGCGAAGACCACTGTTTTCGCTGTTTGCCCGTCATGCCATTTCACGCACAAGCCGACGGAGGATCGTCTCACCGGCGGTTGGAAGTTTCCACAGACGTGCCAGGGCATGGTGTACCCTTCCGACGGACCCGCTGTCGCCTGCGGAAAGCCGCTTCTCGAGATGCGGAACGGTGCCCAATGACCCATCAAACCTTTTGTTTATGCATCGCTGCTGGACTATATCGCAGCAATGCTATCGGACGCCAAGATCGAGGGCATGTGCGAGAGTGCGTGCGATGAGGCGTACGCAGCGATGCAGGAGGCGATGGCGAACGGCGGCGATGCAGAAAAGATCAACAATGTGTTCCAGGTCAGTACAGCATTTCCAGTTTGCAGAATGAAGATACTGAACGTCGACTTAGGCCTCCTTTCTGCGCAATTTTCCGGGGCCCGTGCCTGAACAGCTGTTTATCAAGCAGGAAGATGGTACTCTTCGGCTGGCGTTCGAGGTCATGGTGGATTTCTTTAATCCAAACGGGACGCGCAAACGTGGCAACCACGATTCTATCGGTCTCATTGCCATCGTCAACCTCAATCTCCCCGAGGATATCCGCTATCGACCCGAGTTTATGTGGTTGAGCATCATCCTCGGCCCGCAAGAGCCCAATCACGACCAACTCAACCACTACATCCGGCCCGTCGTGGACGATTTTGAGCTCGGTTGGAGGCGCGGCTATTGGTTTTCGCGGACGGCGCAATACCCATTGGGTCGGCGCGTCGACCTTCTCCTCGCCATTAGCGTCAACGACCTGCCCGCGACGCGCAAGGTCATCGGCATGGCCTCTCCCAACTCTCACCACTTCTGCTCCATCTGCAATCTCCACGGTGTTCAAACCATGTACCGCACCGATTGCGAGAACTGGCATCGGCACGATATCGCCCTGCTGCGCCGAAAGGCCTACGAATGGCGCGACGCGTCGTCCCAGGCAGTGCGCGACGCGATCTTCGAGGAATTTGGTGTCCGCTGGTCGGAATTTTGGCGGCTCCCGTACTGGGACCCGACGCGCATGGCGGTCGTCGACTCCATGCATTGTATACTGGAAGGGCTCGTGCACTACCATTGCCGCAAAGTTCTCCGCATTGACGCCAAGCTGGCGAAGCGGAAGGACGATGCCGGTGTCGCCTTCACACACGACTGGACTCCATACGACCCGGCCACCTGCCCGGCCGACTACTTACTTCCAACCAAAAACATTGACAAACAACTCTCCTTCATCGCACGCATCCAGACAAAACTCACCGAGCCCGTTCTTCCTCTCCCTGTGGACCACCGCGTCGCGAAAATGATGGCTGCACGGGCGGGTGCCCTGGCGGCTACGCCCACCGGCGATCCCGCGCCCACCGCCAATCCCGGGCCGACACCCGCGCCCGCTCCCGTCGCCCAGACGCCTCTTCACACTGCGCTGCGCAAGTTTACTATTCCGGCTATGCGATTGTTGCATACACGGTGAATATTAACCTGCCCACGACAGTGCGTAAAGATGCCTTGGTCCAGGCACTCGTTGATTGGGTGGGTTGCATTGCATTCTATTTCCAAGCTGATTTTGCTTGCAGCGCGTGACGTCGACAGTAGAACATGGCAACTGGATAGCCTACAACCACGATTCGTGCCCGGCGCGCTACCAACTCACCAATCTTAGTACTCAAGCCCACACAATCCCGACCATTCAAGAACTGCTCACCCCACCCTTGCCCGGCGCCAATCCATCCCCGCCCGATGCAGACGGCGACGTACCCATGCCCGCGCCTGACGACGACGAGGTACCCATGCCAGAACCCCATGTTCCGGTTGCAACCGAGCCCACACCGCTTGCGGCGGCTGCGTCTCCCGAGGCGGCGCCGCAAACCGTCGGGCTTACGGTCGCGAAACTCGAGAAGTGGCTGCATTCCACGAGCGTCCCAGCGCTTCGGTTTGTTGCGTACTCGCTGGGCCTCGATCTGACCGGCACTAAGTACAAAAGGCGGGATTTCATCACTTTGCTGCTGCTCTGGGTACGTTAATGTAAAATTACTCCTTTGTTATTAACCAATTCTCTAGCGCTACTCGCGACCACTCGCCTCATTCAGACCGTCATCGCGGACACCAGCACCCCCGCTTACATCGATTCGGTACCCCGTAACTACGGGGAGGCAAACGCGGGCACGATCAAGGCGTCGGAGTGGTACATCCTCGCCACGATATACATTCCCATCGCGCTCGTCCTTCTCTGGGGCGACCGCGAGATTCCCGATCCCCAACTTTCAGCGCTACTCGAGCACTCAATGGCCCTCTTTTCCGCCGTCACCATTGTCTGCCGGCATACCGTTACCGCGAACCGCGCTACCAAGTACCGCGATTTCCTCAAGCAGTGGGTTGAGGGTCTACACACGGTGCACCCGCACACGCGCACGCATGCCCGGCGCCCCAACGTTCACGTCGCATTCCATCTTTACGATTTTCTACTCTCCTTCGGCCCCGTCAGCTCATGGTGGTCATTTCCATTTGAGCGCATTATTGGATTCCTTCAAAACATAAACACCAACCAGCACATCGGCGGAGAACTGGAGGCTACCCTCACAAAATCATTCTTCCGTGGTGCTGCATTGCGGCGCTGGCTCCGTCGCCCTGACTGTCCCCGTGTCCTGCAGGAGCTGAAAGCGCTGTTCGACAAAACATTCCCATCCTACAATCCTCCCACCGATTCCCCTCCGGCCGCTCACGACGGTTCGCGCGCCCACTACCGCAAAAACAGCACCAACTTCTCGCGCGCCAACGTCCATCTCGGTAATAGCCTCGTCTTGTATTATCCGTTGCGCTCGGCGACGCTGACGCCTGGATGCATCGAGGATATTAAGCAGACCGGCGAGGTAACCGAGTTTGTTATTCGCCGGCAAGCTCCCCTTCCTACTGGTGCTCGTGATCCTTTTCTCCCTTTTCGACCACAGTTTCCCGCTTTCACATACTCCTCCAAACTGTCGGACGAGGTGGACACCGTTCCAGTAGAGCGTGTTACATGCCATTACGCTCGATACAACTTTTCCGAGGACCGTTGTGTAGTTTTAAATCTAAGCCGTTCTTGACCGCCAGTGACAGCCAGCCGCGAATTAATGCTAGCAGCATCGAGCGAGATTGAGCCCACCAACTTTTAGATGTGGTTATAAATTGCAATTCTACTAACTACGCCCACGCTTCCGGAGTTTAGCCCGGACCGCCGCGTCAAGAACCTCATTCTCGTCCGCCCGCGCCACTGCAGCTGTTGAGCTCTTGCAGAAGAGAATGGCGACCGTCAGCGCCGGCCAGCGCTCGTCAAACCCCTCTACTTCGGGGAAAACAGCAGCAATCTGCGTGGTATTTAAGCGCAGGAAGTGGGATGATAAACCAAAATTCACCTCGTCCATTACCTTGCCTCTGACGACGACGTCTTGCTTCGTCCAGCAGACACCAGTCTTAATTTCACCACGCGCGAGGAATGCCGCAAGGATGCCGTCGACTTTTGTCTGGTCGTAGGTTAACAAGAAGCGTGCATCAGTACCGCAGGGCACACCTTGAATTGCTCGCAGCGCTCTGCCTCCCACTTGGTTTCCGCTGGCAAGTCCTTGATTGCGACGTGCGAGGGGCCGACGGATGGCTTGGGCTTCTTCACCGCACCACCTTCGGCGCCTTTAGCAGGGGTTGGAATCGAGTGGGGGCTGCTCGGGGTCTTGGCGCGCGCGTTTACGGGCGGAGGCGGAAGCGACGCGGGCTCGAAGTCGAATTCGGCCTCCGTAAACCGCTTTGGAGCAGGGGGAGCGGGAGCGGAGGCCGTCCCCGAACGGGGCTTGAAGGGCGGCAGATCCTGATGCATGAGGAGGACGGGGAAGCTGGGTTTGTGGAGGTTGGTGTCGGAGAGGAGCATAACGACCGGCGCCGGCGGGTCATCGACACCGACGGTGAAGGGCATGGTGCAGAGCTTGGTGAAGAACGCGCGTTGCGCGCGCGTTCTTATTGTCCACCCTCCTTATTGTACTTATTGTATGTACATCCAATTGTGTGTGCCAATTGATTTCGCTGAAAGACAATTAACTAAGGTAGGCAAGAGAACATTATAAAAACGGATGTACCTCGTCCCTCATCTTGCGCGACGCACCGGTAGATGGAGAACATCGAATATCATCTCGCTTTCAAGCTCGACGGCCACCACGGCGCGATTCTCGCGCTTGCTTGTCGCGAGGACGGCAAATACCTTGCGAGCGGAGGTTTGTACATACTACCGCTTTCATTGCCATTATAACTCCCTACAGGCACGGACGGTACAAAGATTTGGGACCTCACTGCGGCCCGGAGCGTGCAAGTTCCCTCGTCCCCCGACTTGCGTGGCGCCTCGACCTTCGTGTTGTGGGTCGAACGTGAGGATGACGTTGTCCAGTCGCTCCTCGTTGGTAGCCATGGCGGGTACCTCTCGTGCTGGCGTGAGGAACGCGATAAAGAAAAGGTGCGTTTGGCCTGTATTTCGGAGGACGCGTCTAATGCGCGGGCCAGGGAACTGTTGGCTTCATCGAGGCTTGGTGCTGCCCGCCGCCATTGCTCCCAGCTGAGGTTACTGGCATCGCGTTCGACGCGTATACCAATCGTCTTGCAGTCTGCAACGCGCGCGGGCTAGTGCGCGTTTATACTCTCAGCGCGGCGCTGGAGCTTAAGCAGCAGTACGAGTTTGAGATCCCCAAATGCGTACCTCGGGCTGTCGGTTTTGCGACGATGGACGGTGGACGCGAGCGGGAGCTGCTCATCTTCGGCTTGCATTGCGGGCTTGTGTAAGATTTCCTTCACAGTCGCGCATACGCTCATAATCCCGCAGTTATCGCACACACGCGAACCAGCTTCCTCCGTCCGCCGTCGATGCCTGGAACATTGGATGCCGAAGGTGCGTTTCGAGTTTGCCCAACAGCCCGCGCCACTAACCCCCATTCCATTCGCAGCGGTGGTGTAGCTATAGACGCCAGCGGCGCCCTCACAATCAACAACCCGTCTACTGGGGTATCCCTCTTCAAGCTGCAGGACCGCTCCCGGGTCAACAGCTTCCCCGTTCCGAGAAAGAAGACTCCGCGCGTATGCCAGGTCAGCTTGGCGGACAAGGGCAGCTCGGTCGTGGAGCGGCAGCGACCACGGCATTGTCTACGTCTTTGACCGCCCGAACCAAGGAGGAACTCAAGTTGAAAGTGGATGAGCAAGAGTGGGTCCAAACGGTCGCCCGTACGTACCTGCATACTTGGTGTTTGGATTGCGGTATACTAACGCGCGCCCAGGCTGGTGACATCGGCGGCGTTCCCCACATTTTTGCCGCAAAATCGCGCGACATCGCGGGCCCTAACTCCATCTTTGTCTACAACAAGCAAATCAGCGCGCGTCGTCTTGCTCGAATCGCGGCTACATTCAAGCAGCTGGTGAATTTCGTCGTCATCCTCGCAGCGGTTGCGTTTCTCTATCAGAACATCGCCGTGTACACTATCCTGTTGTAAGTAGAGTACCTGGAATGCGAGTCGCACATGCATTGTGAATGCTACTTGACTTATTGCAAAAACCCGTTGTTTGTTTGAAAAGAATAAGATTGCGCAATTGCTAAAGAACCAAGTACTAGTACGGATTGACAAGGACTCGGCTTGGATTCATGCGTCGCAGAAGATGAAGGTCGAAGGGTTGAAAATGCTGCTGAAGATGAGATTTGAGCCGGCTGTGGTGGTGGTGGCGGGTAACTGACCAGTCAATAGCGAGCGCTGACGTGGTCGCCGACGAGGGGACAGCTAGGGTGGTGCTGGGTTGAGCGGGGTTTGGGTTGGAGGCGGGGTTGAGACGAGCGGGGCGATAGAGATTCGAATCGCCTTGCTCGGCGACGATGGCGTCCAAAACGCCATCAACGTCGACCAGGGCGACGAGGACGCCCGTCGCCGTTGACGGGAACGACGATGGGACAGCTGGGGTGGTGCTGGGTTGAGTGGGGTTCAAGCTGGAGGGCGGCGTTGACGCGAGCGGGGCAGGCGACTCGAATCGTCCTGCTGGGCGACGAGGGCGTTGAGAGAGCAGGGCGACGAGGGTGTTGAGAGAACAGGGCGACGAGGGAGGGAAGGAATAGCGGCTAGGCTTGCTCTGCTGTGGTGCTGGCGTTGAGGGAGGAGCATTTGGGGAGGCAGAGACTCGAATCGCCTGTTCGGCGACGATGGCGTCGAGGACGCCATCGACGTCGACCAGGGCGACGAGGGAGAAGGGGCGGGGACGGGGACGGCGGCGGGGGCGGCGCTGGGTTGAGCGGGGCAGGAGGTCGAGCGGCGGTGGTGGTGGTTAGAAGCAAGAGAGATTGGGCGCTAAGTCCAATCGCCCAGGCTGGGCCGTTGCAGCCGGCACGGATCGCTCGGATCGCCCGGGTCACGCCGACGGGCGATCCGGCGATCCGTGCCGGCTGCAACGGCCCAGCCTGGGCGATTTGACTCAGCCTCCATTGCCTCTTGCTTCTAACCGCCATCTTCAACGCCACCGCCGCCCGACCTCCTGCCCGCTCGACCCAGCGCGCACCATCTGCCCTCCACGTCGTCGCCGCCCTCGTCGTCGTCGTCGCCTGTGGCCGCTCGTCGTCGTCGTCGTCGCCTGCGGTGAGTCACCCAGCCAAAGCGCGCTCAAACCTCATTTCCTGCCTACAGCGCGCCCAAGTCTGCCACGCAGCTCACTCGGACCGTCATCGCTCGTTGCACGGCGAGTCTTCCGGCGCCCCAGCGCGTTTGTCGCCTATCTTACGCCCTCCCAGCTCGGCCTCCCAGAGAATCTCTCGACATCCACCTCCCCTCCGCCTGAACCCAGACTCCCGTACGTCGTCTTTGCACCTCTTTTTCTCGTTACCCACCTGTTTCTCAGATCCACTGACTTGCTATCGTTACACTTAGACTAGTTTATCCTATCGTAGATAATGGAACTCGTCCCCCAGCCCCAAATGCGTGCCCGATCCAACTCCCCGGAGCCTCGAGATGCTCCCCGAAGTAAGAAACCGCGTCCGAGTTTGCGCGCCGGAGCTGCGCAGTTCTTTGACGTCGAAGCAACGGTGGACGACGATGAGGATGACGATGAAGAAGATGAAGAAGATACCGGGTTTGTTGTCCCCGACGATGTTGATATTAACGAGGAAGAGCGCCCACCCGTGGACGAGGACGACGAGCCTCACCACAATCCCAGACCCCAGGACATCCCGCTTGTCCCAATCCACAACCCCACCGAGGCTGCGTTGTATCTCGCTCAAGATGCAGAGGTTCTCGCGCGCGAATACCAGGAGCGCGCGCGCAGAGAGCGCCAGTCACGCAAAGCGCTACAACACGCGCTGGATTCAGCAGCCGACGCCAACGCCGACCTCGAGACATTACACGAGCAGCTCCGCGACGAGGACGCGCCGCTCGCAAACATCATCATTCAGGCGCAGAATGCGCCGCCGATGTATGCGCTGCACGTCCCGCAGAGGTCGGAGAAGCCGGTCATTGACCTGCTCAAGGAGTGGCGCGACTCAACGCAGCCTCGGACCCTGCTCAACGCTTGGACCGTCAGCAACGGCTCCGGTTATATCTACATCGAGACGGTCAATAACGGAAACGCGATTGCGGCCGTACTCGCTCGTCTCCAGCGCTCCTACCTGGCGCCGCGTCTTTGGCCGCTTCGAATGAAGCCAATCTTCATCCCTATAACCGAGCGCCAGCGGGTCCTTGTTAATGACCAACCAACCAACGTCTTCGTCCGCTACGCTGGTCCCGGGAGATACCGGGACAGCTGCTATACCTACCTGGCTGCACAACTTACTGGCTCTTGCCCAAGCCTGTTGTGCACAACTTACTGGCTCCTGCCCAGGCTACGTTTGGCAACTGGCCCCTATTCTCTTCAGGCCACGACATCTTCTAAGTTATTTTCAGTAATTATAAAGAGACCTCCTTGGTGGGTGCAAGTGTGTCTCTGGGGGTTTTTTGCACTAGCTTTCCAATGGTGCAATGAGCTTTCCATGTTCATGGCTGTATCTCTCTAGATCACACGATTCTCCGCTGTCTCGACTATGAGAAAAGTTCTGTATATAGAATAGGACATGTGACTGCCATCATTATTGGATGACATCAATCAATATTGATCATTCCCATCAAATTTTGATTATTTCCATCAATTTTGATTGATGTCATCAAAATCTAGTCTCTTAGACCTTCTCTTTGCTGGATGTAGAGGCTGGCCCAAGACCTGGCCCAAATGTTGCTCACAACATTCCTGGGCAAGAGCCAGGATGTTGCGCAACATTGCTCTGCCAAAGGTGACCGGGACGATATCGTCTTCCGCGGGGACGATAACAAGTTCTACGCCGTACCCCGAATCGGCGGCGATCGTGCACTATGGGACAGCCGTATGGCTTTGGACGAGGACAAGATATACTCCGAGCCCCAAACGGAATTCGTTTCCAGGAACCGCACTCTCGTCTGCGGATTCCACAGTGGGCCGGCGCTGGAGGTGTTCACCGAGAACGCCGGGGATACCAACTTCCACCATACGGTGCAGCCATCCGACGAAGAATTGGAGCCATATCGGTCCGTTGCTCACCCTGTAATGGACGTACCCTTTGTAGGACGCGCCTCCTCTGCCATACAACCAGGAGACTGGGTTATGGTCCCCGAGGAACACGACATCTCGGTCACAGACAGCGCGATTGTTGTGGCCATCGCGGAGAAGGATAACAAGCGTCTCGCGTTCGTCCTCAAACCCGACGATCTTCACCTGTTGGATTACATCAACAGCAACCACGCTCTGTACGCAGAGCTCACGAAACCCGGCTCCGTACTTGCGGAGACAGGGACCACCGTCGAGGTCAAGCGCCTCCGCTTCCACATCCTCGCTCGTCAGCGCCGCCTCGCGGTTAACGACCGCGTCCTCATTGTCTCTGGCGGTCATGCTCATGAGCGCGAGGGTCGCATCCGATCCGTCGACGACGCTCTTGGTGTTGCAACAGTCGACCTTGCGGCCACCAGCGAAACGGTGGACCTCGAGCTACGCCATCTCGCACTGCATATCGTGGTCGGCGATGTTCTCCGCGTGGTTATCGGCCCACATGAAGGCAAGGTCGGGTTCTTCCTCGAACACGTACCGGGAGGCTTCGTTCTCTTTCTCCCCGTGAGTATTCTATGATTCAGTCGTTCACGATTGACAAGCAGCACGTAGGCGGAGAAGCGTCGCGGTCAGTACGATTTAGGTGACGGTGTTAGTCTACGCCTTCCTCTGCAGTATGTCGTCGTCGAACGGCGTGGACACGGTCAATAGGAACACGAACACCATACTGTCCGAAAACGATGAGTACTTGACGCGTCGCGAGTACAAGCGGGACCCCAACTTACTGTGGAAGAACCAGGAGGTACTCGTTACGGCGAGACATCACCTGAAGGGCCGAACCGGCACCGTCCTCGATTACCGCTATACGGCGGGAGAGGCGGAGAGCCACTCTGATGAATTCGCGTCCGTCCGGCTCACTGTCGCGATGGAAAATGTGCGAGGCGAGCGTGAGCATGCGGATTTTGGCTATAGAGACGTTGTTCATAAAAGGTATTCCGCGTTTCTAATCGAATATTATCGCTGACGCGTGTTTTGTAGCTCGGGGACGTATCTCCATCTTTCCTGCGGTGCAATGGCCTGGACACGGTCGTTCCGCTTGCTGGAGTATGTCCCGCCGACCCTAACACAACGAGCGCTTTATGAAACGCGACAGACCGGCAACTACACTTCCCCGGTCTTTCTTGCATATACCCCGCCGCCGCATCGTATGTTTCTTCTCTCTTTCTGTCTACATTTGTACTAACGCCAAGCCCAGAGGCTCCTGGGGAGTGGCTTGTGCAGCCCAATGTCTGGAAGCCCAACGTCCGCATCGACGTGGTTATCGCGCCAGGCGCCGTCATCCAACGCCAGCGGAATATCGACCCGACTTCGCAAAGACAGCTTAGCGATCGGCAGCTGCAGCACGCTGGGTGGTCTGGCGACATCGTCCCCGTCCAAGGCACCACGGAGAAATTCACTAACGAGCACATTCGCCGAAAAGCCATCGAGGTTTTTCTGTCTCATAACAGCGAGCGGCAAGCTCTACAAGTCCCAAAGACCGTGAAATTCTACGCGTCCATCATTCAACCCCAGCAGCATACCGACGATGGTTTTAACCTCGGCGTATGTAGACGAGCCGGGTCATAATCATTGGACCAGATGTCCACGGCAGTACAGCACGCATCGGGCAGTATGGAAACATCATCCCAAGGAGCACCGAGTTCCCCGACGAAGTCGTGCACGTATTGTTCAAGAGGGCAGGGCAGTCGGAGAATCCCCAAGGCGATATATTATCTCGCCGCGCTTTGTCGAGCGACGAATCGGACTATTCGAACTGGACAAATAATTGCTCCTGCTACGAATTTCGGCTAAGTAGCATATTTCTACGCGCTCGAGGTGCCATATATATTATTTTTTTACTTCAACGCGTCCGGCGGAGGGAAACACGCGTCGAACGCGTCCAAAACACGACAATTAGCGGATTCACGTGAGTTGGTCTAGACAATTAGTCGATTGGCGCTATTGTGAGAATGCCTCATAAAGGCAGCGGGTAAAGCGCGCTCATCATTATATCTCCCCCACTACCTTCAGAACTCCTCTTGGCCTCCACTAAACAACACTCACAATGAACGGCGAGGACGACAGCATGGGCGAGGACGACAAGATGGGCGAACCACCTCCAACACACCACTGGCGCGACGAGGAACCCCAGCTCAGCAGGGCCAAACGCGTTGCCGTCGCATCCAGCTCGGATGCGCGTGAGGAATTACGCCGCGGTACGTCTTTGTTCTGTCTTTTACAGGCCAACTCTTACATTATCTACTGTCAGCAAAGGGACCGCAATACCCGCCTCGCACTCAAGAACAAGGAAATCAAATCGACAGCGGCAGCAATGTCCAATGACCGCAAAGACCTTTTCCTCCACAACGACACCCTCAAGACTACCATCGCCGAGCAAGACACGCAGATCGCCGATTTGCGGGCGGAAATGGAGCGCATGCGCACGGAGCGGGACGCGCTCTTGCTGCAGCGCCAGACGGCGGCGACGATTCTGGCCACGAAAGATCGCGACATTGAGCAAGCGGTTTGCTCTTCATTCCAATCTGATTGTACATCCTAATGGTACCTACAGCGCCACGAAGCCGAAGCAAATGGAAACAACGCCCGCATCCTGGAGCGTCGCGTCGTACGCTGGTTTTGGTCTTGTTATCAACAATACTAACAATGCTGCCTCAGGAAGAAGCAACGGACGAGGTTTTCGAGCTGCAGCATCAGCTGCAACGTTCCGGAAAGGCCGCCGCAGGCAAGTCGCGTGGGGTATGGGGGCGGGCGCGCGGTGTTAGCCTACTCGTCAATACCGGCGCCTTGGAATCGGCACCGGTGCTTAACGTCCGGCCCGCGCCTATCCCCGAGCCTTCCCCCGACCGTCGCGCCTCGCGACCGCTGGGACGGGCCGTCCCCCGACGACCTCGTCGCGGGGATGGCGCGGCTCCTACTCGATACTGGCGATGTGCCTTCTCAGCGCGACCAAGAGCGTGAAGATTCGGCGCCGGAATCGGAATCGGAGGAGTTCAAGAATTGCAAACAGCACCGGAACACGGCTATGGTGCGTGTCTGCCTATGTGAATGCAGCCCACTTACCTCGCAGGCGCTGACGCGCCGGGGGCATCTGTCGTCTGTTTGGCGTCAGCCAGTGGCTGGAGTTCTCCACGCACGAGTCGGCCACGGCGGAGGAAGTTGCAGCATACGAAGAGCAGGTCGCTCAACTAGACGACCTGAGCGAGCTCCCCGTCCCGAAGGAACCCGCGCAGTTCTTCTTCGGCGGCGGCTGGAACGACTGTCTCTGGAACGAGGCGGTCCTGTCGCAAGCTCTGCGGCTGGCGCTGGAAGCAGATGCGAAGGGCAAGAACTTGGTACAGAACGGTTTAGTAACGGTGCGTCTATCCATTTGCCTGCTCTCTTATTTCTGACCAGAGCTAGGAGCGGTATTTACGCTCGCTCATGCCCGGCCAACTGTCACGAATCCGAACAGCATGGGCCGGATTCCAACCAGACTACGACCCCGCCACAAACGCCTTTGAGTCCTCCGAGATGGCCTTTGCTCGGGCTCTCAAGACCGTTGAACGTAATCGCGACACGTCCCGGATCAACAACGCTCAGCGCAGGGTGCGTGTCTAGTAAACGTCATGGCATACACTTAGCAGATGCAGCTCTACGACGAACGCCTCAAGACCGCGACGACAATCCTTCACGTCAGGAAATCGGCGGACGCCCACGATGTGCCTTATTGGGCGCGCGTAGTCGATGTTATCAAGGAGCTTGGGCATCTGGGTATGTCTGACGACGAGGCAGATCCGGGACGGGCGGTGGTGTTGAAGAAACACCTCAAGACGCGAACATCTAAGAGGGTTCTCTGGCGTCATCCGGACATTATTCCGATGCTGGATCGTGTCGACACCGAAACTGCGCGAATCGAGGTGGTCACGGAGTCCTCGCAGTCCTCAGCGCGCAAGCGAGGGCGCATTATCAGCAAGAAGCCTGTGCCAAAGAAGCTGCCGAGATGTCTCTACAATCCAGTATTCCTCGCGTCCTTGACCAAAGTGCAGCTCGGCAAACTCGAGATCTCCAAGAAGGCCTTTGCACTCTTCGAGTCCGACTCTGACATGGATGTGTAATGTAGTTCAGTAAAGTAGATACATTGAAATCTATCTTGAGCTGCGTTAATAGCTGTCTGAGCTTTGTTGATAGTATTTTTTTTTGTTAATTGGGCAGTCCTGATCTGTACGGCCGTATTATCTCAACGTAGATGTCAATAGTATCATAATGGTCAAGCGGTTCCGTACTCAGGCGCTTGATCTTGGTCATCCTCGCATTGGGCTTCGCGACGGTTCAATTCACGGTGCGGTCGTATTTATTTCGGGCGCTCACTTTTTGCCGCCCGTTCGCCGACCGTCGGGCGACCGTCGGGCGACCAGCGGCCGACGAAAAAAATGATTTTTTTTTTTCCTACCTTTAACGTAGCTTTTTTTTCTGTGATTTTTTTGTGAACAATAATTCCATTTTTTTTGGAAGATTTTTTGCGGCAAAAAATTGTGTCAAAAATCACCACATTATCGATAATAAATCCAGTTGGGACTTTTTCCATGTATTATATTTCTAAAATAATGAAACCAAAAATCATAAAATTTTTGTTCAGAAATGACTCTCCAATTTTTAGAGCACACATATTAGCCAAAAGCTGGCCACAAAAACTCCCCGATTTTTTACAACAAAAATTTCTCTCATTTTTTGCTCTATTATTTGCTACAAAAAAAAAGCAAAAAATCCCCTTTTATCTTTTTCAATCGGCGCTGTGAGTGCTGCAGCTGACCTTCTGAGTCACAGAGAAAGCCCGGAGTATTCCTGTTTATTTCCTGTTGAGCCTCGCGGCGCTGAACATGAGATTAATCCAATGTGTGAAAAAGGCTCCAGCCGGAGTTGAACTCTCGACCTTGTGCATTTGAGCCGAAGGATATTTCACATAGATACCTCTTGCCACTAGGCTACTCTGCAAATGAATGTGGGACTAGGTGCCAAATACTATCTACAACTATCAAAAAGGCCGTGGCTTTGTGCATAAGGCAAGTAGAAGAATATCCTTGCTCATTGAAGAGAGGCTGCAGAGTAAAACCCAATAACAGGTGAGACAATTTTGGTTGCCCCTTGATGCCTCATTACTCCTCTGCAACCAGGATGTTGATAATAAAGGATTTATTTGCTAATTGGGAAATGTCAGGAAAATATGTGAGCAAGGCTAAATGCTATATATCCATAACAACTAGAATATACACGCCCCCGCCAAAAGTTTCCGGGATTGGTTATACAGCTTGTTCTAGAGCGCCACTAGACCAATCAAGTTCTAACTTATATGAGCTAAAAGACAGGATAATGGGATATTCTTCTCGTGTAATTGAGTGTTGGCACCGTGGTACTTCTTGAGAAACTGGGTTAAAGATTTCAAAATGCAATATTACTCACAAATGAAAATCTAGACATGGTGTCACGGACTAGACCCGGAACCCCCGGCAACCCCCGATCACGTGCCCCAAGCCCCGGTTCCTCCAGAACCCGACACCCCGAGCTCGGGAGTCGATCCATACCCCTACCTCCTCCCTCTGTTCCCCTACGCCACGTCCACGTCCACGTCCACGTCCCCCTCAACGCTACGTTAAACCCTGAACGCTCGATCCCTAAACTCCTTTATCCGACGTCGTATAAAAGCCCAAGTAGACACCCGAGTGTAGTAGGTTTAGATCGTCTTAATCCGAGGACGTTGCTTGTCTACCTCGTCGTTGCCTAGCATCCAAGCCCGTCCATTGCCCGCCGATCGACGCCAACAACCCATCATCGACCTCGTCGCTGACACATGGACAAGAATTGGATGACTTCCTGAGGCCAGTTCCTCCCCAAAGGACATGAAACCTTCAGGAGATGTAGCTGGCAGGCTCTCACAGCTTCTGACACTGAGGCTTGATAAAATATAAATTCAGTCTCCCAGTACACGGCAAACTTCATGGAAGATGTGATCCTCAAACAGGGCCCAAGGATACCTCAGTTGTGCTCCACTGGCTAGCTCCCTTGCCATGTAATTTGGGGGCAATACGCGAAACAGGGCTGAGGACTGTTGGTTTAATTTGCATTTTGATCGGATCACAGTTGCAACAACAACTGCACAATCACGGAAACTTTTGGCAAGGCCTTGTATACGGTATGTGGTATAGGGATAACCCTGTACGTCCGATCGGGCCTTCAGGCCGTCGTAAGCGCCCCTTGTAGGTTATATCGGGTATCGGAGGTCGAGTCGTGATGGTATCACGATGGGGAGTTGGCCGGGTTTAAACCGTGACACCCCCAGGCGCACGCTCTCCGCTCGGGGAGGGCATGATATGGATGTGTGATACAAGTTACGATACAGACACACGAACGAGACCTACTTACGGTGTAGATAAGGATGGCTAGCAAGCTGTACTACAGCATAGGCCAAAATAACAGGATATAAAAAAAAAAAAAAAAAAAAAAAAAAAACCGTGACACGAGCCCTCGAAAATCAATGGAAAAGCAAATGCCCCTAGCAGGATTCGAAACAGGCCCCATCAAGGCACGTGCTCGCGGGTATTTTGCTCTTTCTTTCCACCATCGCGCCTTCGCGTCTCTCGTCAGCAACCAGTATCTGCACTCCCCGCGGTCATGGCCAAGCATGGCCATCGAATGATCTGTCTGCGAAGCCAGGGACGCCAAACCACGAGGCCACCTCTTCCCACTATCGGCTATACCGGGCTTCTCAGCAGTCTTCTGACCACGCCGTGGCGTGCCTGTACCACGACCGCCACGCATCGTCACGCGTCGCGCCAGGATTGCCGCGTCGACAGCCTTTAAAATGGGAGCGTGGAGTGGCGGATGCGTGCAGCTCTCGCCGTCCCATCTCGGAAACAATGCGCTTCAACACCTACTGGACGTTTCTGCTCGCGGCGTTGCGCCTCGCTCACGGAGCGACCGTCCAGCTCGGCCAGACGACGCTAACCGGGAGACTCATTCCGATCTTCGGGCAGGAGTTTTTCGGCGGTGAGTGACCCCCGATGCCGTTTTCTCGCTCCTTACGCGCCCTGGGTGTAGGAATTCCATACGCGGAGGTTCCGATTGGCAACAGACGCTTGCGGCCGCCAGCACTCAAGACCTCGCTCGGCGTGCCCACCTTTGACGCGTCCGGCTACGGACCATCGTGTATGCAGCCGGTGAGATTCCCAGTCTCCGCCCGGTTCGTCTTCTCGTCCTGACCGTATAATACGTCCAGGGTCTTGCTGCCAGCGAACCCATCTCGGAGGACTGTCTCACCATCAACGTCCTTCGCCCCGTAGGTACCCCAGCCAACGCTGGCCTTCCAGTTGTGCGTCATCCCAAAACACAACTTCTACTGAATGCAAACGAGCAACAGATGTTCTGGACGTGAGTAGCGCTGCTCGTCCGCGTTTCCGCGAACAATCGCTCACGTCCAAATAGCTACGGTGGCGGCTTCGACTCTGGGCAATCGAACATCTACAACGGGAGCGGAATCGTTGGGCAAAGTGTTCTTCGGGTTCGTGTCTGCTAACTGCGTCTCCATGTGCTCTTTTGACGCGGACGGTACAGGGAACCCCCGTCATCTACGTCAACTTCAACTACCGCATCGGCCCGCTGGGATTCCCACAAGGGCAAGAAGCAGACAACCGTGGCGCGCTCAACCTAGGAATCAAGGACCAGATCGCGGCGCTAAAGTGGGTCCAGGCGAACATCGGCGCATTCGGTGGGGACAAGAGGAAGGTTATGGCGTTTGGAGAGAGCGCCGGCGCGATTATGACCGCGATTCTTTTCTTGAATGGGCACATGGACGGCTTGGCAAGAGCAGCGGTGCGTGTTCTGCTCTCTCCAGGCATCTCTCAGACGCAGGTGAATGTTCAGATCCTCGAGTCCGGGAGTCCGAATACTGCGGCACTCTTCACGCCCGAGCGCCGCGAAATCTCGTGGCAAGACTTTGTTGGCGGCGTCTCGTCCTGCGCGTCGCTTGCCACGTCAATGGAGACGTTCGCCTGCCTCCGTTCCCTCCCACCCTACTCGCCCGAGCTGCTGGCTGGATATGCTGCTTCTCTTGCGGAAGAAGTCGAGGAGTTCCCTTGGGACCCCGTCCTCGACGGCCCGCTCGGCTTGATTCCCGACTTGCCCTCTGTGCTATATGCAGAAGGGAGATTCTCGAAGATACCTTTCATGGCGGGCACGAATCTGGACGAGGGCACGCCTTTGCTTAAATCGAGTTTGAATTACCCTAATGAAGCTCACAGGCACAATTTTCATGCCAACTACGGTTACGACCCCGCAAGAGCTCTACGACCAGACGCACGCGCTCTTTGTGCCATCCGTGTCGCCCAAACGCCTCAACGCGAGCCTAGACGAGATGTTCGTGCTCTATCCGGATGATCCGGCTCAAGGTTCCGTCCATACCGCATCCGTGTACTCGTTTCCTCACAGCGGCCAGGTTCGCCGTTTGGCACGGGAGACGAGACCTTCGGGCTCAGTCCAGAATACAAGCGAGGTTCTGCCATGCGTCAGTCTCCACTTGCGTCGTCGCCGTCTTCTTATCTCCCCGGTCTGTTCAGTTAACGACCTCGACTTCCTCGGCCCGCGCCGCGAATTCATGAAGGCCGCCGCTGCGGCGGACGTCCCGGCGTATGGCTATCACTTCACTCAGCCACAACCAGGAGTTCCGCCGCAGCTCGGAGGTACGCTTCTTTTTCGCTCCTTTTCCCTGTTTTCTTGGCATTTTGAACTTGCAATAGTCTACCACAGCTCAGAAATCAAGTTCGTCTACGGCGCCCCGCCTGACCCGTCGCTCCCCGCACAAACACTCAGCCGCATCATGACGGACTACTGGATCTCATTCGCCGTTAGCTTGACCCCGAACGACGGGCGCGGCATCGGCATCCCGCGCCCGACGTGGACGCCGTGGACGCCAGCGAGCCAACGGGTTATGCAACTCAATGCAGCGAATTTAACGATGGTTGGGGATGATTTCCGTGCGAGTGAGTGTACATCTCATCTGCCGCGCCGAGTGCCGCTCCTTCGTTGACCAACAAATATACTAACTCATTTATTACCAGCGGGTACTGATTTTATCAACTCGGACCCTGTCATTTGGAGGCACTGAGTTCTGGCGCCGAAAACGAATAAGAGGAAAGAATATCTTTGTGTGAACCACTCGAATTGTATCTGTCTCTGCTAGTCTGCATCTCTTGCTGATTTTTGGCTCCTTTTCGGGAAGTATTTTCGTGCGTCGGGATTCACTCGACAGCGGGACACGACGTGTAAATCTACTAAATCGACCGGGTGTTGAAACAGGGAACCAACCCGCGCGCTGCTGTTGTCACCTAAATTTAAGTTCGCCAGCCTTTATCGTCCGCGCTGCCTATCTCGTCTTTTCTAACTTCGGACGCGCGCGCACCATTTAGGATGGGCGATCCGGAACTGCGAGCGCTCGGGCTTTGGCTCGGGCGCGCTTGCTCTCTGACGAATCCGGCGTTGGAACGCCGCTGATCTCCAATTCTAACCCCGTACAACGGGTCAACTCCCGCTTTGGGTTTTTTGAGTTCAAGGGAATGGCTGGTACCATGGTCTAAGCGGCTGTCGCTGGGCCTACCAGCCGCTGCCCCTCCTTTGCTGTGTCTGGAGTGTATTTTCGTCGAGCCAGCATTAACACGGACATGGAGATGCAGCGACAGAGTCGGATTCGGAAACAGACCAGACCGTAGTGTCTCGTCATCCCATGCTCCCGTCGCATTGTAACGGTGCAGTGTAATGAATGAATACGCGCTCAGACACCAGAGCAGTATCTTTGCACTGGCTCTTCTTTTCCAAAACTTGCATATGCCCTCGAGGTCTTCATTTCTACCTTCCGCACATCTGCCAGCGTCCCCTCCATCCTCGGATGAAGACCCGGCGGACCGAGAGCCCAGCGAGGACGACACCGCTCCCCTCCTACCCGTTACCGTCGTCCAAAGCCAGGACGGGACACCGGGTCCTCCCAAGCGCAGCCGATCCTGGAGATCTTGCAATCGCTCGCGAGGAGAGGTCATTGCGCTCCTCGCAGCGTGGACGTTGGGCATCCTCATCGGCGTAGTCTTGGCCATATACTCCCGCCGCCCACCCCCACTCCCTTATTACGCCCCAAATCCCGGCCCACCAACGCCCCTACACGCGCTCGTCGCCGTCGAGGTCACCGCTCTGCACGCCGCCCAGGCAACCACCCTTGAACAGGCCTCCGCGCGATATACGCTCCTTACGGGGCGCGCCCCGCCGCCGGGGTTCGACCGCTGGTTCGCGTTCGCACGCGACCGCGGCTCACTCACAGATATGGAGCAGTACAAGCAGGTCTGGCGCGACTTCAAAGTCTTCTACGACATCGCCCGGGAGGACGCGGGGTATTTCAGGCGGATGGTCGAGAGCGCGTGGGCGAACACGCGCGAAAAGGACAGCTGGATTGTCCGCGTAACGATACAGGGCGGAAAGGCGACGTTTGAGGGGCATACAGCGTACGATAACGAGTGGCCTGTGACCTTCAAGAGGGTGCGTGTCCCGTCCCCTTCGAGGGTTCTTTGTTGTCCTGACCCGCGTGCAGTTCTCCGAAATCCTACCCGATATGACGGTGCTGATAAATGGGCGCGACGAGCCCCGCGTTGCCTTCAACTACCGCGACAGGGCAGCACAAAGGACCTACCGCGCGCCCTCGACCAACCCGAAATCTGACTCCTTCTCCATCGATCCCCATCCAACAAAGGACTGGTTCGGGGAGCGAAGTGGGTGTCAGATTCCGGTGGAAAAGCAGGGATTGTGGAGAGACGGGAACGAGTTCAGCGGGTGTACGTTCGTTTCCTTCACTCCAGTGGTACATTCTTAACGTTTGCAGTCATGCTTTCTGCGGTCTTCCCATCGTGGACGACAGAACTATACCCTTTGCTTAGTATGAACAAAGTATCTCCATGCTTTGCGGATATCCTATTCCCGACGGAAGTGCGTCTTTGTATCAATACTCTATTTCTGCTTTGTTTGACTCTGGAACAGTTCTATTACGTGCACGCTTGGTGGTAGGCGAAGATTCTGGCCCATCCTTTCTTTGTCTGAACAGTCCAGGTATCAACCCTTCCAATTCGACGACAACATTCCCTGGGAGGAGAAGAAAAATGTTGCATGTCAGTTCCTCTGGTATTTTGAGAAACGCGTTAATCTTAACATGAACTCACAGACTGGCGCGGCGGGGCGAACAGCGGCGTCATCCTCTCACCCATCGACTACCACGCTTTTCCGCGCTTCAAACTCGCCGACGTCTCCCGAGCCAATCCCGCCCTCATCGACGCGCACATAACGACGTTTCCCGTCGGCGAGACCCATTGCTACCCCAAACAAGGATGCAACCTCTCCGCAATCCTGGAGGAGTACAACATCGGGGGGAAGAGGGACGCCAGGGAGGATTTGTACCGGTACAAATACGCCATCGACGTGGATGGCGCGGCGTTCAGCGGGCGCTTTTGGGGGCTGTTGAGGAGCGGCAGTTTGGTGTTCAAGGTTCGTCGATCATCCCGACCGGCGACGTCGCATCTAGCAAAGCCTGACGCATGTGTCCAGTCCACGATCTTCGAGGAATTCTTCAATGACTGGGTGCGTCCCTACGAACACTACATCCCAATCCTGCCCGACCTATCGGACCTTGTCGAGAAGATCGAGTGGGCCAACGCAAACCTCGAAGAGGCGCGGTTGATCCAGCTTCGCGGGCTAGAAGTCGGAAGGAGGGTATTGAGTTCGGAGCAGAACGACTGTTATTATGCACTGGTGCTGTTGCATTGGGCGGAGCTCATGGATATGAGTGGGGCGGTAAACGGCGATGGGGGAACGATGTAGTCTTTCATCGTGCAAGCGAACATGAACTGTAGTAGTCCAAGCGTTGTCAGGTCAAACTAGATGCAGATATCAGAATGCGGGGCCGTATCAAGGTCGTCGAACAAGGCTGGGGACCATCACCTCCAAGCTATCCAGTAGCTAGAGCCTAGAGCGCGTCAAGTCGCGAACGAGGAACATGACATAGCGCTAAGAAGCACAGACAAGCGAGACGTGTTCCTACCCGCTGCAGCAGCCTCGCTCCATCATGCATCACCCCCAAACCCGCCCAACGCCCCGACAAACCCGACACTTGTCGGTCACGAACGGGAACAGCTCAACCGTCCCGCTCCCCATACATCGCCAACAAAACGCGCCCCCGATCCGCGCGTCGCCTGGCGCCATAGATATGGGTATTGGCGGCGGTCCGGGAGGTGGGGGGTGGGAGAGACCGGACGCGTACGAGACGCCGGGCGGAAGAGGGTAGACTGGGTGCTGGTACGGGGTCTGTGGAGGAGGGTAGTGTTGGCCTGGCGGGGGTGGATGTGGAGGCGCAGAGTACGGCCCGTTTGGAGGTGGGTGCGGAGGAGCAGAGTAGGATTGGTTCGGCGGCGGATGTGGAGGAGCCGAATATGACGGGTTTGGGGGAGGTCCTGGAGGCGGAGGCGCTGTTGGTGGTGGCGGCGGCGGGTACAATGCCGAAGACGATGGGAGATACGGGGTTGTAGCAGCGGCGCCGGGGTAGCCGGCCGGCCGTGGAGTCGTGGGCCGCGCGTAGATGCGCGCCAATGGACGCTGGAATGTCGACCCATGCGTGGATGTACTTTCTATCCTCGCTGTTGGCCATGCCGCCTAGGACGCGACGAAGAGCACGCACCGTTGGCACTAGGCGCGGCAGCAAGCGCACCGGTATACGCCTTCGCGTACTTGTCCCAGCATTTGGTGCACGGATGCGCTGGGTCGGAGTGCTTATAGCCGACGTTGTCGCCTGCGTGCGCAATCAGCTGAGACAGCTAGCAGCATAGGTAACGCACATTTGGAGCACACGACACCCGCAGGATAGACGAGCAGCTGCCCGTTCCTCAGCAAGGGATGACCGGGCACCGGCGTCGTCGTCGGCTTGCCGTCGTCAACGATGGAGGCTGGCGCCGGGGGCGATGCGTATTGAGCGTCACTGGGCCGTGGAGGAGCGCCGGGAGGCGGGGCGTATGCCGTTGACGAACTGGGGAAGGCGGAGGGAGGCGTCGCGTAGAAGTCGCGCGCGAATTCAGATTGTGCGGGGGGATGGGGCATGCGGAATGCAGAGGGAGGCGGAGGATTTGGGGGAGGTGTGTACGGTGCTTGAGCTTGCCCTGGGTAACCTCCCGCACCGCCCGTAACCGCATGCGCCAGCTGTTGCCACACCCCTCCTCTTCCTCCCTGCATCGGCGGCCCCGGCGGCGGAGCGTAGGCGTGTTGTCCATGCGGCTGAGGCAACCAGCCCACCGGCGGCGCCTGCTGAAACGGTCGCGATGGCCCGAGCTCGAGGGTTCGCTCACCCTGGAGGCCGTCGGGGCCATACGTGTAAGCCGGCGGCAGGTCTTCATTGAGCACATCGCGGTCAGAGGTGGCGGGAGCGGCCGCAGGAGCCGGATTGCGGAAAGGGTTGTTGCTGGAGAGCACGACGGGCGCGGTGCCCGCCATCGTCGAGAGCAAGGATACAGTTCCCACACCTCACCCCCTCCCCTGACATTTCCTTTTTAGGCCTCTTTCGCTCCCGGACGGGCACGCCTGCTGCTTTGGAGCGGTTTGGGAGTAAATACAGTCCCTTTGGGACATTTTTATAATTTTTCATACATTGTCACGCGGGGTGACGTGATGTTGCGCCCCAATCGTCTCGATCTGTGTCTTCTTTGGCTTATCGGTTGTTTGTACCATCTTCTCGGATAACTTGTATGCGCCGGTCCTGTGTTCGAATCTTGACTTTTTTGCATTTCGCGCTGTGACTTCACGCGATGTGCACGTGTATTTTGCTCTTGACATCAACAATAACGCTCGCGATGCCCACCGACGAGAACGCGCCCCTGGGTCGAGTCTGCTCTCAATCCAAGGGAAATGGGCTACGTCGGGTTTCGAACCGACGGCCTTGCCATCGGGTGCATCGCCACCCATGTCAGGGGAGGGGGTGACGTGCGGGATCTCAAGGATACAGGCTGCGTCGGATCACGGCAGTCCAAAACGAGCAAATACCCCTGACGGCCCGGACAATCATCCAGACCACTTCAAACGGAATGAGGTTCAGACTGAGCCAACTGGGAGATACTAGATTGAATGTTGGTTTCAAGGACAAAACTACAGTTAGGACCGAAATCTTTCATTGCAGACGTGCTACTCCCTGAAACTAATCGTTTTTAAGCGCAAAAATTCATTTAATCCCCATTCTCCGTTAAATTTTCCCCATCCACTGCTCTTGAAACCTCCATGTGGGAGCGCAGCCTCGTCGTGAACCGTCATCGAATTAATATGAACACTTCTGCACCGATTCATTAGTTCCACAAAACCGGAGGCAGGCAGGAACAACGCACCCCGCCTCAATACGCTTCGAAACCCGCAATCCCCGCGCCAGATCCTTGGTGAAAACCGCCGCGTTGAGCCCGTACTCGGTGTCGTTTGCAAGTTCGATTGCCTCGTCCTCCGTTTCCACCACGAACAAGCTGGCGCTAGGACCGAAACTTTCCATGGCGTAAAGTTCCATCTCCTTCGTGACGCCCTCGATGAGGAACGGACGGATCGCCGACGCCTTCTTGCTCTGCTCGCCGTATATCAAGCTTGCGCCGTGCTCCAGCGCATCTGCCGCCAAAGCGTGGTTTTTGGGCACATTCTGCTCTTGCGCGAGCACCATCTCATCTCCGTTGGCGGCAGTAAACGTCGCCGCCGCAGCTTGCAACGCCGGTCGGAATCGGTTGATAATACCTTTCTGCACGACGATGCGCTCTGTCGCCATGCACACCTGCCCCGAGTGCAGGAACGCGCCAACAACGCACTGCGTCGCCGCGAGCTCGACATCAGCGTCGTCCAAGACGACCGCCGACGCCTTGCCGCCCAGCTCCATCAGACACGGCTTCAGCGCGCGTCCCGCAATCCCAGCGATTATGCTACCAACAACGGTGCTCCCCGTAAAATTGATCTTCTTCACCGTCGGATGCTCGATGAGCTGCTTCGCAATCGCCGGCGACGCTTCGCGGGAGGTGTAGAGAATGTTGAGCACGCCGGCGGGGAGTCCGGCTTCGGTGAAGATGCGCCCGAGGTGGTAGAAGCAGCGCGGGCTGAGTTCCGAGGCTTTCAGGACCACCGTGTTCCCAGCGGCGATGGGAAAGACGATGGAGCGGCTCCCAAGGATGTATGGTGCGTTCCTGCCCGCAGTCGAGATCAAACCACCTTTCGCAGATGCGCGGAACGACGCACCACGGCGCAATGCTCAACACAACCCCATACGGCTCCTTCAACACAAACGCGCTCCTCCCCTCCTCCGCATGTCGCAAATTTTGTTTTTTCCCGATCGGCGCCGACGCCCCAATCGGGGCCGCTCGGCGACCAATCGGGTGCTGGTCGGGGCCGATAGGCTGCGTCGGCTGCGGTAGAGGTGCATCGAGTGCCCATAGGGAACCCATCGGGCAGCGGTCGACGCCGATGGGGGTGCATCGGGAACGCATAGTATGGCAGTCGGGGAGCGGTCGACGCCAATCGGGAGCCGGTAGGGACCCATTAAGCCCCGGTAGGGCATGACAGGCAGAGCACTCGCGCGAGGTAAGAATTGATGGCATATAAGGGCTCCCGAGGTAAGACACCGTAACACCGTCAACAGACAAGCTTATTATAATAAGTCATCAGCACCGGTGGGCGGGTAGAATATTAAATCGAGAAACAAGAAGTCTGTCCAGAAAATGAGTTTACCTAAACACAAAACTAAATAAAGGTTTTTGTTCTTTGGTTCATCTGGGCCGCGGTGGTTGAACTTGTTTGTGGGCGTCAGAGAAGAGGGCGGGTTCTGAGATGTGCGCCGATGTGATGGGAAATTTGGACACGTTAGGCGCCGACTCGGTTCCGTGGACGCGGAAATACCATATAATTTCTGGGATGCACGGCACTGTGGTCGAATCATCACCTCAACCCGCCAGATCGCGAGTTGCTCGGTTGTATGTCTTGCATTGAGAAACATTACCTTCCATGTCCGCGTAGCTCAACGGTAATGTTGCACTCTGAGTTCTTCATCTCGCAAAGACTCCCGGTTCAACTCACGCTTGCGCCACTAACTGTTCAACCTTCAGTAAGGTAATGAATAGAGGGAATTGAACGCGGCAACGTGACAAAGGAAGCCGAAACAGGAAATAATTTTTTGGATTTTTAGTTTGTTTATTTGAGCACTTGGGCGGCTCCCATAGGGCCCGATATGGTGGGTTGGCCCCGGTCGGCTCATTAAATTTATGGTCGCCGATCGGGCCCTATCGGGGGTTCCTCCCTGGTATCGGGCGTGGTCAAATTAATGGCCATATTGGAGCATATCGGGCCCGGTCGGCCCCAATCCGCCCCGATATGCCAAAAACACAAGTTGTGACACAGAGACCACCACCTCGCCCGAAATACCGCCAATCTTAGCCGCCGCCGCCCGAACGTGCTCCGCCGCCGTCTGCACATCAAACTCCGCATACCCCGACAACGATCCGGTTTCCTCCTTCATCACATCCATGAGCAGCGCTGCATAAGCCTGGATGAGGTCCGCTGCCTTGAGCAGAATCGCGCGTCGCACGATGGGCTTGGTCTTGCTCCACGGGGGGAACGCAGTTTGGGCGGCGGAGAGTGCGAGGGCGGCGTCGTCAGCAGAGGCGCACGAACATGCGTAGAGCAGTTTCAGCGAGGACGGAGAGACGGCGGGGAACGTCTCGCTGGCACTGTGGCCGGTAAAGGGTATGAATTTCACAAGAATTCATATCCCCAGTCCCGTGAACAGAGGATTCACCCGATATTTATCATATTCCAGTGAATGGTCCTTTTTCATACCATTGTCTGATTGCATCATTTTATCATTTTATAACCCCAATTCTGGGTCAGTGAATTTCATAGCCAAAGACACTGAATTGTGATGGGGTGAATTTACCTGGTTGGCAAAAAAAAAAAATAGAAAATGCAGGAAATAAACGAGGCCCACTTATCTGAATATCTAGGAGTATGGTGTGCAAGGTTGAGCATTGTGCCTTGCCATTGAGGGTACAATGATCTAGCCCAACATGACAACGAGGCCACTCCTTGTCTTACTTATTTCCTCATGCCTGAGTAGTAAAAGTGTTCGTCTCATTTTCCATGTAATGCTGAGATCCCCTGTTCAAACCACACTCAGGCCATTTCTTGACTTATAATATTCCTGTCCTTCTGCAGTTAAAACATTAAAAACCCTTGATCACCAGTTGTGATGGCACATCAGAAGCCATCACAGCTCAGGTGGTCATGGTTTATTGCCTCATTTTCTTTCCCAGATTTCATCCATTTTTCACCTGATTTTCATACTAAAATCCCGTGAAACAAGGGTATGAAGGTTTGCAGGAGGGGTATGAATTTTGGGGTATGAAATTCACAGATATTCCCTGAATTTCACTGCAACTTGCAGTGAAAATAACCGGAAAAGGGTATGAGAAAATGGTATGAAAGTCATACCCTTTACCGGCCACAGTGTGGAGAGCTTCTCTTGCCCGTTGATGAGCAGGGGTAGGGTCGTGGTGATAGTGGTCATGGAGGAAGATCGGGGACGTGGGTGCAGAGAGGTAAATAAAGTTCGGGGCGTGGATGCGCATCTCACAACGCCAAGTCCGAGATAAAACAGAGCCTTTTTGGGGATTTAAAAAGGGCACAGGGTGCCCTTTTTTGCGCCCATAAATTTGACAAATCATGGACCTGGATTTCCACTATTTGTTTGTCGCATATATGGGCACAAAAACTAGTGCAACAGGGATAGGTTCGATCAAGCTCTCTCCCGACGCTCGCGTCTCGGAAGAAACGAAGTTGATACACGGCTCGGTCCCAGAGAGGATTGTGACAGACTGTGCTGTGGGGACCAATAGTGGACTGGTTTTGACAAGCTGCGGGAAATATGTGTGGTCTGAGCAGTCTTTTGGGTCTGCAGGCAGACTGTGGAAGAAAGTAGGGATTCAACAGAGTGGAATAGACTAAGAGATAGTTTGCCTTAGGCACCGTGTAAAAATTTCAGAAAAAACGTACAGTATATTGAAAAGTTCATCTCTCACCCAATGAACTTGTGAACGGATGAATTTACGATGAATTTTTTGATGCCACTGGGCAATGGCAATACCTGGCAATGCTCCCCGAGGTAGACGGCAGCGGGCGGCTGCACATTCGCCGATAAATACCTACCAACTTACACAGAGGAGACTAGGCGCGACCGGCTGTGGTTTATGCCAGCCATATCGGATGATGAACGTGTTCAATATCACGGCTGTCGTCGCGGTCCACCACAGTATGTAGGCGTGTTCCACAGCTATGTGTGTCAGAGTGTGTCCGCTGTTCCCTCAGTAAATATTTCGCTGCATGGTCGGACGGGTACTGGGCAGACGAATCCGACGGGCTGGAGGACTGCGTCGACAACCCCCCCTGCATAGACGACCTCATGCGCCGGCTCGGCTCTGGAGACGTTCCCCTAACGCTCCTTGCCTCGGAATGGCCACCAAGGCTCAAGCGGCTTTGTATAACGTGTTGTGTCTCAGTGCGTGAAATCGGATACACAGTAGCCATGACGGTGACAGTAATACTGAGCCCATACCGCCATGCTGAGCAAGCGTACCGCCGGCGTGACGGCTCGAACGGAACACAAAGGGAAAGTGGGTCAGGCGCCAGAAAGCTATTATAATGGGCGGCTATCCCCAGCCCTCCGCCGCGCACTCTCGCAATGTCATGATGAACTCATGAACCGATGAACTCTGATGAACTTTTTCTATTCACGTTTGTCCTCAAAAATTTATGCTCAGAAAAATAAATTATGCCTCGCACTAGGGCTTATTAGATGCGGATAAATGTGGATTTTTTTTTTAACATTATAATCCGGCTCAAATATTATTCTGGAAGCTCCAAAGATTTGCCCCTGCTCAAATGAAAACCGTGTTGTACAACAACACCAACACTTGGGGACTTCAAAGAACTGGCCATACACTGTGACTGATTCTGTGTTGATGCTGTAGCAAGAGGCCCGGAGAAAATGCAGGGATCCTTCGTGCCAAATAACACATCCGAGGCCTGCCGTGGAGCTAGTTATTGAACAGAAAGCCATCTATTTATTTCGGATTTTACTATCTATTTTGTAAAATCCAAAATAGACAGTTTGCGCGGAGCCACCGGAAGCCACCAGGTGGCATTTTGGCGTTGCGCCGCCTGGTGGCTTACATCCAAACGGTGGCTCCCGGTGGCCGCTAACATTCACAAACTTCAAGTTTGTGCCATGTGGCTAAAACTGAGCGCTCAGAAAGGAAATATTTGTAAGCACCTGCTGATCACATGACTTGGTCTGTGGTTCAAACCCGGCGCGGCCCTTTTTTTTTCTGTTTTCTTTTGAGGTGGTTTATATCACAAGATGACTAGAGTGTATGTGCCATCGCTGCGGAGCTATCTATCTCACTTAATACTGCCATTGGCTAGTTCATCGAGAGCTGGGATGCCTCGGTTTAAGAGAAGTTTTGGGAAGTTTGTGCTATGCCGCGTAGTCGGCCTGCCTCCAATCATAATGTATAATATGCTGACCCCGCCTCCCTAGGAAGATAAAAATGCAATTTATAGTGGATACTGTAGTATTACGACCAACTGTTCAAATGACGGGTGACAGCCCGCTCTGAACTGAACATCTGTGCTTAGGTGACGGGTGACAAGGGTATTTACCAGCAAATTTCTGGCCAAATTAGGCAATTTGTATCAAAATTTTTGCTCCGGCTGCCGCTGGACCTGCCTCAAAAAGAAATTGAACACTTGATCAAATGAACACTTGGGGTGACGGGTGACGCCTAGTGAACAGTTGGTCGGAATACTACAGTAATCAGGGTGGAGAGAGCGTTCAGTCAAGACACATCCTGAGTTAGTACGAAAAGACTGCGACTGCGACTGTCAAAGCAGTTTGACAGTCGCAGTTTGATGCACAGTTGCACTGATCTGTACAAATTAATGTGACTGTGCTAGTTTTCATCGAGGTTGACATTGAGAGACAAGTAGGTAAGCTTATCATAAAATTCAAAAATCATTGGCCTTCTGTAATGTGCGCCTATTGTCGGAGGCGACTACTCGCGGGGCCCCCTTCGGCGGCCCCACTCGTGCCGCCTCCTCCGGCGCTTCAAAAATAAATATACTCCTTTTTTAACATGCCTTAGGGAGTATTGTAGCATAGAAAATCTCATAGCAGTATGCCAGCATAATCTAGCTACTATTTCTTGTTGACAGACTATTTACAGACAGCCTCCCACAAAACTGCGACTGTTGCGGGACAGTGGCAGTTTCTCGCATCTGATTGCACAAAACTGCAACTGTCAACGACTTTGACAGTCGCAGTCGCAGTCTTTTCGTCCTCCCTCACACATCCTGGTGGCTGTTAGAAATGCAGATAAGTAGGCAAATAATTGGGATTGTGTGTTAAGCACAGACACCATGTAGGAAGAGCAAGCCCAATTGGAGTGTGCTACCCCCGTTAGGGCTATGGGGAGCTTTAGAAGCCAAGCCACCGGTAAATGCCACCTGGTGGCTTCCGGTGGCTCCGCGCAAACTGTCTAATAAACAGTATCTAATAAGCCCTAATGAGGAAGGGTCAAGGAATGGGAGGCTGAGATCAAACACGGACACAGAGTCTCTTGGAACCTTATTTGCAGATTTGATTACATGGAAGTGACAGAAGAACTAAATCCTGGTGGCTTTTGGTGGCTGCGCGCAAAGTGTCTAATGCCACCACTGTGGTGGCATTTTTCTTGGCACCACTATGACAGTACATAGCATGTGTACCAAAGTACATGGCGGGCCATTTCAACAAAAATTCCGCCGTAATGTAAATTTACTTGCCGCAATCAAAGCCATGCTTTTTGAATGTGCCTGTCGCAGTCTGAGAGGTTCTGGAGAGATATTAACTGTTTATCAGTGCGGCACCGGATGATTGCCGCAATTGACTTGATCCAACCGCAATTGACTGTGCCGCAATTCAAGTGTGCCGCCAAGACTTCAATCAGTTGCGGGATAGTAGGAATTGCGGCACATGCGGGATTGCGTCACACAAACTTGGATTGCGGCACAATGAGGCAGTCGAAGCTTGCCGCAAAGAACAATTGCTAATCCTCCGCGGCCTCCTAGGTTGCGGCAGAACGACAAAAAACACTCATTTGTATTGTGGCAAGTGAGTTTACGTGGCGGCGGAAATTTTGTTGAAACAGCCCGCCATAGGTGGGTCTCTAGTCGAGGAACAGGGCTAAAACTGTCTGATGACAAACTACTAACTACGGAAACCCAGCGAAAGTAGTCCAGGGTGACACAAACGATTGCAGGCTACCGCCGGCAGTTGCCGGCGGTCCAACGCGGCGCGGCGCAGTAATTTTGATTGTAGCTGCTATAGCTTATTTGGTGTCTGCCGTCATGCAATGTTTTTGTCTTTTGCGGTTGGAGCGGAGCATCTGAGTATCATAGTCTGACGATAGGCGCTCGGTGCATGCCACCGTTTGCATGAACATGGAATTCCAGGCATACTTAAGGCGCGGGAAGGGGCAGGGATGAGCATCAAACAAAGCACTCACCACCCGTCAACAAGAGCAACAGATCTCAGGTGGGGTCTGCATGGAGCTCCCTCACAGGCGCTGAGTACTTTCGCTCGTACCAGATGGCTACAGAGGCGTACACTATCACTGTAGAGAGCTCGCTTGGTGCGGGATCAGTCACCCTCGGTGTGTACATCCCTAATTTTCAATCTTCTGCTCTCTGACTGTTTCTTCGCTGCAGAGGTCCGAGCATATTGGACCATTGGAACAGTCGGGCAAACAATCGCAACTGAGAAACGCCTACAAAGATGCAAGATTATTTACAAGGGAAGCGAGGTCGACCCGGATACGTCCGTTGGCGATTTTGTTACTGCGAACGGGCAGGCGGCGTTGCAGAGCTACCTTTACTACTCATCATGAGTATGCTGTATCGCTCGCCGTCTAGTTGTGTGCCCCGGGCAGTGTCTCGCAGTACGTTGAGAACTAGGAATAGATTTGCGGCATTGGAACACCGGTTAAAACGATGGAACATATAGCGAGATCACATCTATGGGGAAGCCGGGGGAGGAGCTCGTTCGACTCAGACGGACAACTAAGAGCATCGATGTTGTTGCCGCAGTCCAGCTTGAATGGTTGTACTATGTCATAGTCTATTATACAAAAGACAGATGTCTGATCGTCCAATCGTATGTCGTCCCGTCCCGACACAACTGTCAAAGACAAATGTCAAGACACAAACCTTCGTTGTGCTGTTTTTTTTGCCACTCAACAAGCAGTCCAGACTCAACGGGCACCCCGAAGGACATCTCTCAACACTCTGCAGCTTACAGAGGGCTCAAAAATCTTCCAAAAAAGGGGGGGAGTACCTGTCTTTCCAGCTACCACAGCTACTGGACCTACTGAGCGGAGCGCTACCGGGAGATTTTTTTTTTTTTCCTGATTAACAGTTTAGTTTGTGCTAATGGCAAGTGTGTTTGAGCCCCAGTTTAGGCAAAGATTTATAAGCACTCAAAAGGTCTAGAACGCTCCATCGCTCCCCTGCCTATATATACTCTGTTTACACGTTGAGGAGGCTCAGGGATTGGGGATTTGTGCGGCGGTGGATGCAAAGAAAATCACTCCAGAAGAGGTTCGTCAGGAGGAGACTCGGTTTGCTAGGCTGATTCAAAAATCAAGTGGAGCCCTTTATTAGATTTAAATGCTGTAAATAAGGGTACAATTATGGGCAGCCCTTTTGTAAGCCCATGATTCAACCAAATTGTTGCCCACATTGGGTGGAAATAAAGTCAGAGATCTCAGCTCGTTAAAGTAATGAATTATGGTCTGCAAAAATGGGACCTTGATAAGTCCAATCACAAGACGTTAAAGTCCTCGCTCAAGATCTGGATTACGGCCAAAAAGACAGCGATAAATAAATGTATGTATTTTTGCTAATACGGGCTAATCGGACTCGAATTCAGCGTATTCCTCATACGTCACGTCCTCCGAGCTCCTCCACGCTTTTGTCGTGGCCGAAACGCGCTACCCGTTCGGTTTTTCCGCCGCGAGAACCTCGTCGACTTCTGCTGATGCACGTAGAAAATGAGCAGTGAGGAACAGCTGGAAACAACCAAACTAAACCAACACCAAATCAAAATCCAATATGCGGGTGTGTTCGGGGGTTCGGACTGCAGGAAACAGCCAACTGGATTCAGAGCAATACACTTATGCGACTTATGATATGGCTTATGTGCTTTTTGACCAATACAATACAACAAGACAGGGAAGGCGGAGATATTTGATAGGGATGATGGAATCAGTGATGGAATGATGGTGGTGATGGCGGAGGGTGCGGAGCAGAGGCTCAACGCGGGGTACAACGGGAGGGTAAACGGTTGACTGGTTCGCTGGTTCTGGTGTTACTTGTTCCAAAACTTGCTAAACTGGTTTACTGGTTTACTGGTGTCGGGCGGACGTGTTCTTGCTTTACTTGCACTTGCTAACTAGTTGCCTTGCTGCCTTGCTGCCTTGCTTACTGGCAAAACTCAAACTGGAATTGGGGGAAAAGCGGGGTCTCTTCTTCTATTCTCTAAACTAAAATTTGAACAGTACTTATACTACTTGGAGCACAGCCACTGATGCTGTGCACTGACTCGGACTGACTCAGACCTAGTCAGATCTCGGACCCGGGCACAGCTTTAAGGCTGTGCAAACTGACTCAGAATGACTTGCTTTGACTTGCCTACGCCGCGCGCAGAGCTACAGTGTTGACACTATCTCTCAACGTGCATCTGGTGTACTAAACTGTAAGCTAGGGTATATTTGGGTGGTTTAGACGATTTTCACGGGTGCTCATTTACCGTGCTCATCACTGCATACAATGCATCCCAGTTTTCCTCCGGCCACTGCTGCAGCTTCCGCAAGAACCTTATAGAGTGCTACTAGTTGTTTGAAACATGGGTGTAAAAGAGGGCAGCCCATAAATGTACCTTTATTTACAACATTTAAATCTATAAAAGAGCACCCTTTTATTTCTGAACCGGCCTATTGGTTGCAAGGGCTTGCGGAGGATATGCAAGGTCAGAGTTAGCTTGGTGCTGAATAATATTCCTGAATGTGCTTTGTACATGTTTGGTCGCTACTGTTTGTGCAATGCCGCTACGTCGGCCCTACCTCAGTCATAAGTTGCGAAAATTTTGGCCGGTCACGGCCGCGATCGACGCTTCACGAACGGCGAATTTTGTCGCCGATGTCCGACTCACAGGCTCAAGGTTCATTAGGGATCGGATATTTTGCCGCGACTACCGCACTACTACCGCACGGGTGCCGCACAAGTGCTGCACACAAGTTCCACAACTACCGCATTACATGTGCGGCAGTGTGACGCAAGTGCCGCACATTTGAATTGATGTGTGCGATAGTGTGACCAAGGTGCCACACCGACGGATTTCGGTGAGTGCCGCACTTTTTGGGTTTTTGGGTTCGGGGTTCCCTGGGGTTAAACAGCACGGAGATTCCGAATATGACGTCCGTTTTTTGCCCAGATTACTCGTTCCACTGTTATAAGCAATTTTAATTTACTTGGCGGGTACTAACCAGGGTGCTTTCGGCGCAGGTGACAACACTTAAGGCTAATATTCCACCTGTGTCGTGACTTGAACATCTCGGTCCACGTTAATGGGTGGTAGTACTCTGAATTGCGCATTGGTTTCGCAATCGCGGACCAGTCAATTTATTTTTAACATTTTGAACTTTTGGTGAGGGATTTTCTGTCCATTTTAAGGCGTACATTTATACCTGCCTACAGTGCGGGCCGCTAGGACAGACCTTTTGGACCGTTTATCTCCACCGCTGTTCAGCCGCACCGAGGGCGCCAAAGCCAGCGTCAATCTGCCCATGCCATCATCCACCTTGCCTCTAACCGTCACCAGTGACGATATGTTCCACCTTCTACAACCACTCTGAACCTGCTTGTAATCCTCAGGCGGGCGCCCACCCACTGGCAATTGCTCTCGGAAACCCCCCTCGCTGTTTGAGTCCGCCGAACGTTCCTTGTGCTGTCAAACTTTGGAGGCTTTTCATCTTCACTTGGCACATCAACTTGTCCATTCAGCGGAGTTTGAATTTGAATGGATCAACTTGTGTTCGCACTTGTGATCTCACTTGCTCACCTGGATGTCGGAACCTGTCTAGAGGCTGTCTGTGATGCTCTAGGCGCCCGCATATGTGTTGTACAACGTCGGTTGAATGTGCTGGACGCTGCGCTGTCGCCGCATTAACTTGCGATTGCGGTTCGCTCTCACATAGATGTTCAACTCCATTGACCATGGCTCTAAGGTCAGGATGGCTCTATTATCATATCTAAACATTGCCTAAATACCTAAATCACTTGGGGGAAGGCCGCGAGCGGCGATTTGACGAACCTTTGATTTATTCAACCCCTCCTTGCATTCAAGTTCCATGAATCTGTTACCACATATAGGCGGACGCAGGCGCCTAAATCCTGCAAATAGTATTTAAATTGCCAGAATTTCATGCAATGAGGTACATACCAAATAATAGCCGGCGCATGCACCCAAAAAGATTCTGCAAAATAGACCTTATTAGATGCTGAAAAATATCGATTCTTTACAGTACAATTCCAAATATCTTATGGAAGCTCCAAAGATTTGCCCCGCTCAAATGAAAACTGCATTGGACAGTGATGCGCAGCCAGCGTCGCTGCGAGCGCGAGCCAACACCATGAAGGTGCCGCCCAACGCCAGCATTGATGCCAGAATGTGTAAGAAATACAATAAAGTGTGCGAGGGGGAAGTCTATTCCGAGGACTCGGTAGGTAAATGGAGGGAAGGGAGGAAAGTAGATGTGTGGGGGGAGAGAGAGGATGAGGGTGGTCCGCGGGAGGACCGGAACAACGAGAGGAGAGAGACGAGCAACGACGAAGGCTCGAAGGGCAACGAGGAACGACGAGATCTGTGGCGGGAGCGAAACTTGTTATTGAAAGTAAAGTAGTACAGACTGTATACAGAGAGAAGAAAAAAGTACGTGAGATAAAGAAGTTTGGGAAGCGAGAAGGAGGAGGAATATGATGGCAGCGAGGAATAGACAAAACCACAAACCCTAAAAGAAGCCGCGAATCCTTCCCGGAAGCATGCTAAAATTGTCTTTGTCGGCGGTTAGCCACGACCGAAGCTCAACAACAGCAACAGGAACAATTTGGGACCTCAACAAACTGACCATGTACTAGCTGACTCTGCCTGAATGTTATAGCAAGAGGCTCAGGAAGGTGAAGAGATCCTTTGTGCAGGACAACACACCTGAAGAGTGTGTCATGGAGCTAGTTGCTGAACAGAAAGCTGTCTGATTATTTTGAGAAATCCAAAATAATCAGCATGTAATAAGGTCTAATAGGAATTCACAGACTGTAATTCAATGGTCCTGATTCTGTGCAGGCAGGCAAATGGAGTAGCACAAGAAGCTACCATTGCCAAAGCCGGCCAATCGCTACAAAATTGCAAGATCCCCCCTTCTTTGCTTTTGTAAATAGATACACCGGCCCTAATGAGTTGAGGGTTTCTACCCAAACAGACGTAAGCAACCTCGTCTAAATTTGTTGCGAATTATTTTGTCAGTTTCCACGCTGTTGGCCCCAATCAATCTTCTTTTCCCAAATTCCCATCCGTCGCAGCTGTCCTTCCTCAGCGTGGAATATCCCAGTATTTTATCATCACTTGTTGCTGACGTGGGAAAGAGGAAAGCCTGACACCAAAAAGTTGCAAAAGACACCAGATGGAGCAAAAAAAAGTGGAAAATTCCACAACAAAGAATATTTATTTCTTGGTACAATTTGAATGTTGGCGGGAGATGCAGCAGCAAAGCGGACCGTCTCCTGTGGCTTATGTTGCTTATTATGTTTTGTGAGTAAGTCGGAATCAAACATGGCCCGAGGCTTGTGGGAAGTTGGAGCACAGCCACTCCAGATCGGGAAGGCTGGACTCAACACGGTCGACGGCAAAAGAATTGAATTGAATGTACTGCCACTCCAAAACGGGATGGCTGGCTTCAACATGGTCGACAGCGAAGGACTGAAGTGAACACAGCTTTAGCAAATTGGGATGACAAATCACTGAATTCTTCTATGGAGACAAACCTAAAGGTTTGTCAATAATATCCCTATGTTACTATTAAGCCTTGTTCTGTAGCCGGCGGCTACGGCGCGGGTTTGCACCGGTCACAAAATTGGAACACATCATTTATCTTCCCGAAAACCATATCGGCGCACTGTCCTGGAGAATATGGCGGTTTCTGGTCATATTACAGCAAATATGGTGGGTTTATGGTCACACAAAGAACATTTATGGCAGGATCAGGTGGGAAGCTGACCTTTCTTCTGGGACAGTGCGCCGATATGGTTCTTAAGTTCACAAATGTTCCTTCCCCTTTTTGTGCTGGTGTATTCGAGAACGCTACAACGCTGTTTCGAAGCTGCGAATTTGTGTTGTAACAGCTCGTCGACAAATAGCCCTCCTCCTCCGCCTCCTCCTCCTACATACCGCGGACCGCCAGATAACTACCGCACAGATAGCTGCATAGATAGCCACACACCGCTGCACCTGCACCTGGAGGTGCCGCACGACGGTCACACTGCCGCCTCGAACTGCCGCACGCGAGACCCGGCACCACCGCACAGTACCGCACAGGTACCGCACAACTACCGCACGACTACCGCACGACCAAGTGCCGCACCCATCGATTTTAACTCCAATTTCGAGGTATGTAGCAGTTCTCCGTAGAATTCACATGACTATTGGCACAGTAATCCGTAGTGCGATCCTGCAGCTCAGCACCGAGCCATCAGACTGCGCCAAATCAAGGTGCCGCGCACGCGTGCGGTAGTGCGGCATGTTGCGGCAAAACATCCTGGCCCGGTTCATTAGAATTGATCAATATACTACAGTATCTCCTGCTTCCTAGAAATGCTCACCAGGCCATCTAAATGCCTAAAAAGATACCTTGCAAAATCTTTTATTTTATTTACCGTCGGAAACCCGGAAAAGAAACAGCCTGAGTATATCGCAAATAGTACGGAAACTATTAGTGGCTGTGCAATAAAAACAGTCTGGGTAGATGGTTGACATAACGATCTGGCTGTAAGTCAAATTTGAGGCCTGCTCGTCACTATGTTGAGGCTTGGGATCCTGTTCCGTCGAGTGATTGAAAAACAGGGTTTTACCCAGATCCGAAACAACACGGCGGCAGCTCACCAAAAGCTACTGTTCACCTCCAAAACTACATGGATTACAGAGCATATCATTTCATTGTGTTTCTCAAATTTTTGACCCGCTGGGACATTTACACATCCCAGAATCTGAGTTACAGTTTTCAAAAGGGGGAACATGCCAAAAAGAAAGAATTCATAATATATTATGAATATCTTGCGCAGCAGGCAGCCCTCCGGCATGTAACTTACACATAATACAAGGGTCCAACAGCCAGTCGATATGTTGTATTGATGGCGCATCAACTGCATCAGAACACTTCTGTTTCTCTTCTGGGTCTGTGTCTCAGCAGGGAGGTCACATCTTCTGCCAGCGATGGTGGGTAGGCAGCATTCATGTATTGGCTGCGGGCGTTCAAAACATCTATAGGTGAGTGTGTATTGCTAGCTATAGGGTTTTGCTTCCCGTTGTGAGGATCAGTTTCCGCGCCAAAGTCCGCCGCGTCCACCGCGTCCACCGCGTCCTTCATTTCCTCCCCGTCCACCGCGTCCGCGTCCACCTCGTCCGCCGTGTCCATGGCCGCCACGTCCGCCGGCTCCGGTATACGCTTTCGCGTACTTGCCCCAGCATTCGTTGCACGGATGCGCCGGGTCGGAGTGCTTAGTATAGCCAACGTTATCGCCTGCAGCACAGGCGACGCACACTTGGAGCACACGATTTCCGAAGGATAGACGAGCATCTGCCCGCTCCTCAGCAGGGGATGCCCGGGGACTGTCGTCGTCGTCGGATTCCCGTTGTTGACGATGGGGGCTGGCCCCGGGAGCGGTGCGTATTGCGCCTCACTAGAGCGTAGAGGAGGGCCAGAAGGCGGGGCATACGTCGTTGGCGCATTGTGGAGGGTGTAGGGAGGCGTCGCGTAGAAATCGATCCCTCCTCCTCCTCCCTGCATCGGCGGCCCCGGTGGTGGAGCCTACGCGTTTAGTGGCGCATGCGGCTGAGACACCCAGCCCGCCGCGGGTGTCTGCTGGGACGGCCACGCCAGCCCGAGCTCGCGAGTCCGCTCACCCTGGAGGCCGTCGGGGCCGTCGGGGCCGTACGTGTAAGCCGGCGGTAGGTCCTCGTTGAGCAAATCGCGTTCAGAGGTGGCGGGAGCGGCCGCAGGAGACGGGCTGCGGAAGGGGTTGTTGCTGGAGAGCATGCAGGGCGTCGTGCTCGCCATTGTCGAGAGCAAGGCGCGGATACAACCCCTGCCGCATCACTGCAGTCCCAAACAGGCAGAAGGCCCCTGACGGACCACGGACGATTCCGTTCCCTCAAAATGAGGCAACTGGGAGTGCCTTCTCTCAGACTGGGTGAAGTACATAGAAATCCATCGGACATTGATCTCAAGCGGCAAAAATACATCGAAAACTTGCAAACAGCGAATTATAATTATTCATGGTCTAGTGCGTCCTGAGTGCGTCCCTTCCAGAGTGCCCCGCATCAACCACGCGTAACAAAGCCGGCGACATCCCAAACTAGAGAGGCGTCAAGTCCGGAGCCACCCATCGCGTACGGAAATTCTCATCACCATCCCGGTGCCTCACACATTCTACTAACCCATCCCTCTGCAACTGCTCCCAGAGTTCTACCAGCCGCGGCACGTTGACACTGCGATACCCCGGCTCCTGGTGGAACACCGAGCGAAGCGTTTGTAGCGGCCGCCCCGCACCAACAAATGCCTGTAACATCCCGCGTAGGCGGGTCAACACCGCCAGGTTCGACTCGCTCCCGGCGGCCTGCGGGTGCCGGAAGTAGTGCAGCGGATTCGAATCCATCTCGTCGTCAACCCGGATGTAGTGCACGATCGACAGCTGCCGCAGGCGCGGCAGCCGCGTCGAGTTTTGCGTTAGCAGCGGACAGACCGGGGCGGCATGATAATTGAGATGGAGGTACAGCGCCTCGATATTGGGAAGGGACGGGAGGATGACGGTGTCCCAGATAGATGCGTCGTAGAGGACAGGGCAACAGCTCGCGTCGAGGTGGGTTATTGTGGGCCCGCCCGTCGTGCGCAGGATCTGCCCGAGCATAGCTTCTAGCAGCGCCAACGTCGGCGGGTTGAAGCACAACGCCAGCGCCGGGGGCCCGGGCTCTAATGCGCCTGCCGCAGGCATCGGCTCCTGTAGCCGAAAGTTGATTGTGAATTCCGATTCCCCCAGGGTAGGAACCAGGTTGGGCGTCGCCTGCATCGACTCGAAGTAAACCGCAAGAGGTTGAAAGACATCGCGGCGGAAGTGCCGCGGCAGCGCATCGAGGACCAACCCCATATCTATGGCTGTGCGGACGTTTTCGAGGAAGAGGGCCACCGTCGCCGTCGCCGGCAAAGACATGTGAGTGAGCAGACCGGCTACGAGCGAGCGGTCTTCGGAGATTGTGAGGCTCTCGAGCTTCGGGAGGCGCGCGTGTGGCGGGATGGAGTCGCTTGGGCCCAGAATGTGGGTAAGATCAATTTCCTGTAGTTGCGGACACGCGCAGAGCGCGCGGAGGAGCACATCCAGCGGCAGCGGATGTGCCACCGGCGCTTGTGACGCCGCGCTGAGCGTCAGCCTCGTCAGGAACTCGAAGCGCATTTGCGTCCAGTCCGTCTCGATCCCACTGAGGTCGAGGATTTCGAGACGGGGCATGCTGGCGAATACGTCTCCCGGCAGATGGCACTGCTGTCCATCCATAAGAGAGTTCCCAACAATATCGTCGAGGTCCGCCGTTGAGAGTACGAGCTCCTTGAGCGTCGGAAACGAACAAATCGCGAGCGACGGCGCCGTCGCATCCATTCCCCCGAGCTGGAGAACCTCGATCCGCTGCGCCTCCGCCAAGACTCGCTCTACTGCATTCCGCCGTTCTACGGCCGGAATGCGGACTCGCAGCGCCGCCCGCCGCGAGCGCTCCAAATGCAACGAAAGCTGCTCATCCGACATATGTTTGTGGCAGTTGATCTCATTCCACAACGTCGGCGAGTGGACGGCGAGATTGTACCACCTGCGGCATACAGTCATGTACGTCGTGTCGACGACATCTTCGTGGCCGTCGCCATATTGGGACAACGGTTCTTTGCGGACGAGCCGGGCGAAGATTCGGACGAGCAATTCGTCCGGGAGAGAGTCGATGGGCGACAGCGCGTTGATCCTCTGCTTGACGAGGATAGTACCTTCGTCGAGAGAGCGCAAGATCTTGGTGAGGGCGGCTTTCTGTTTGTGCGGAGCAGGCTCCGCTTCGATTCGGGCGATAGAGGCGATCCTGGTGCGCGTGTTAGTCCCGCGAAAAAGAAGAGGCACCGCGAAAACTTGCAGCAGCTGGGGTAGATCCATGCCTTCAGATGGTGGTGACTTGTAGAAGAAGGAGGAGAGCAGAGACGTGGCGTCAGCTTCCGCGGCTGAAAGCGTGAGTTGACCGGAAATCGCTGGGAGACCCGGACAAGTACTGAATATTGTTGTGTTCCGATTTAACAGCCCATTGTATGAGTTGAGGCGATGTTGGTATTTAACCAGCTCGAGCTTCAAAAGTAGGCGTTGGATCTTAGGCAAATACAAGCTTGATGTCTGCTCGAATTTTGAGTGGGACAAGGTCGACCACCGCGAATGCGCACCTTTCTATCTTAGAAGCGGAGCCAAACCCCGCCTCGAGTCGCGATCTCCTCGTCCTGCTCCTCCGCCTCATCCATCTTCTTCCGCACAGCCGTCGCACATTCCCCTCCGCCGACACAGACCGGCCGCGCATAGTCCACCAAGTTTGGGCAGAATGAGGTCAAATCCACAGACACCGAGTGCAGCCACGCGTTGGCCTTCTTCGCGCAGACATCACACGTCCAATCCGCTTTGCCCATGAGCTCGGACTCGTGCGAGGTGACGATGCGGCGGACGAACTCGTCGCGACGGGTAGCGTATCCCGTGGGGTCGTTGCCCGGGCTGCGGAGGAGACTCGTCGGGACCATGTCGCGCATCTGGACGACCGCGCTACGGTCCGTCAGCGCCGATGGGGGCAGGACGGCGTATGAGAGCGGGCGGTGTTCCTCCGTGTTGGAAGGGTCCATGAACCTGGCCGCGCGGGCGCTCGATTCCTCCATCTGCCGCCGTCTGCGATCCTACAGCCAAAAGCGTTAGCCAGAGATGCAAAGAGCTGGAACAGAGCACACACGTCGACATCGTACTTCGGCCGTCCCTTGTAGCGCGGGTCCGCGTTCTTCCTCTCAGCATCGATCTCGTCCAACGCCGCCGTCGCCAGCTTCAACCGCATCTTCGCTTTCTCCGTCACCCCATCCATCGTCATAAACAGGACTGCGATGTTGCAGTCGTCCACGCACGCCTGGTACGCCTCCGCCGCCCGCGCATGCAACTTCCGCCCGCTCCCTTCGTTCTCCGCGCGCCGCAGTTCCCCGATATTGAGGTAACACGCGGCGCGATTGGACCGCAGCGTCGTAATCGTGGCGATCATGACCCGGTCGTCGTAGGTGTCGATAATGTCTGTGTATGCAGCCAGAGCGCCTTCAAAGTCCTTGGCGCGGAAGAGGGCGTTAGCGGCTTCTTTAAGCTCGTTCGCTTTGGCTGAAAAAAAAAGGCGCGGCATGAGCGAGTGGCACAGCGGCGAAAGAGGCGGCGCGCGAACCGTTGTCGGCGAAGAAGGTGGGGCTACCAAACGCCCTCCCGGGCGTTTTCATGTCGTTGAGCAAGTCCTGTGGCGTAGGGAGGCTCTCCGCGTTGCCCATGATGATCGCAAGAGGAAAGGAGCAGATGCCGCGATCAACCGGACCTGGTTTGCGGTCGGTCCAGAATTCCTGAAAAGAAAAATAAAATAAAATAAAAAGGCGCGAAGACCGAGGTTGGCCCAGTCGATACCTCCAACATACCACCAGCTCAAACTCACGTCATGGAACGCCTTCACCTCTAGCCAAACTAAGAAGCCGCCATCCATCCCCCTGATAAGTGCACGTCTGAACATTCTTTAGCGGACCGCGGGCATGGACCGCTAACGTCTGGAAGCGCATAGGGTAGAGCAGGATAAACGACGAAACAATTGTGATACAAGCTCATCTACATCTCTGTTGACGAGCGTATATCCACCTGCGCCACCATCTCCGAGTCGCGCAGCTGCATAATGGCCTCCCCGTCTACCTCATCCAGTTCCCCTTCAACCACAAACCAAATCGTCAGCGCAGCTGCCGCCATTTCGCGAGGCTGCAGCACAGAACCCAGTGTCTCTGCTACGAAGCCCACATCTGCTGCTTCAACCTTCACGAATGAGAGGTGATCCACCCTGGGGAACACATCGCCACGACCGAACGCGCGCAGGAAGACGACGAGGTTGACTTCATCCTCTTCGTCTACAAATCCGACCATGTGGATTCTGAGCATCCGCACGGAGGAGAACGGCGCGACGCTCGGGAGTACGGCCTGGTTGAAAATGTCGTGGATGAGGAGAGTCTCGAGTGTGCATCCCGAGCGGAGGATAAATGGAAGAACTGTGTCCGCTGTCGGAGGGACTAATCCGACGCAGAATACCTTGAGTGCGGGGAGAGAGAGGTATGCGAGTAGATCTTCGACGTTCGAGTGGAGTTTGCGCAGATGCGCGAGTCGGATAGGCTGGGTCGGCCAGTCGCCGGGCTCAGGCGGAGGTGCGGCCCAAGACAACGAGCCGTTAGGGAGTTTGACAGTGAGTACTTCCAGGAGCGGCGTCTCGGAGAGGATGAGGAAGATGTCCCGGCAGAGTGCATCCGTCAAGGTGAGGTTTGTCAGCGGAGCCAACGTCCTCGTCGAAAGCAGTCCGTCCTCGATTGTTGTGTGGCGGCAGAGAGTGAGGCTGCGTAGCGCGGGCCAGCTGTTTTGCTCCACATCATGCAGAGGCATCCTCCCATGCAGCGCTAACAGCGGCGTCGGTTCCGGCTCGTCGCCAGCGAAGCCCAAGCCCTCGTCGTGATGGTCGTGACAGATGATATCCTCGAGTACGACGCTTCTCCAGCGAAGTACCTCGGAGCAAAGAGGCGCCAGTGCTGCCTTGGTGTCCTGGGCAGATATCGAGCACTGTAGAGAGACATTGAGTGGCAATGCGCCCGAGCGAGCGATCCATGTCTTGAGCAAGTTGCCGGGATCGGTTGCGCTATCCGCCAGTATATGCACGAAGTTGTTCCAAAGAGATGGTGTAGATAGCGCGATCTGGCGCCATTGCCGGCAAACACCGGCCACGACGAGCGGCCAATTGTCGAATTTATCGAGGCTCGACGTGCCGCATACGAAGATTTCGCTGGTAATCTCGGGCGGAATACTGAGGATTGGATAGCTGATTTTAGCGAGCGCAGCTTCCAGCTCCTGCTTCTTCGCGCGAAAGACCGCAGCACGGTTTTCGAGGACGGAGATGGCGTCGGTGAGCTTGCTGATTTGAGCCCGCAGTTCGCTACTCGGGGACATCGGGACCTAGGGTACGAGTTTCTGTATTGCTTGCGGTTGTGCATGCGTCGAGCACAAACCTTGCACTTGTCACTGCGGTGGTGGTCAAGACGAAAGCGATGGCGTTCTTTCCCTTGACGACACGTGTCAACTTGGCTCGCTCCTTGCCCCTTCCGTCGATGAGCTCCCTTCGGCCTTGGTTGGCCTTTCCCAAGCGATGCCGACCACCCCCCTCAAACGACTTCCAAGAGCGCCTGTGTGCTTAGCCCGACATCGCCTTGCGCGCCGCCCTCGCTTCAGCCGGCCTGAAACCTGCTTGGCGCGCCTACGTCCGACACCTGAGCGCCCTGATGTCCGTTTCTCGAGCGCATATAAGGCGATCTGCCCGTCCCAATCCTCATTCACCTTCTACCCACCACTTTTACACACACTCGCCCTTTTTCTTCACGTTCACGATGTCCAAGTTCACGCTCTTCACACTCGCCTCTGTCTTTGCTGCCGGCCTCGTCGCTGCCTCTCCAGCTCCGTTCAACCCCTCCGCTGGCGCGTGCAACCCCTCCTGGGGCGGCACGGTAACGATCAACGCCGGCTCTGTCGAGTGGGGCGGCTCGCCGGTCGTCGCGGGTACGCTGCTCAACAAGAACGGCGGCAACGCGTACAAGATGGAGCAGACGGGATCGTACTACCCGCTTTACTACCTGAAGTGCGTTCATTCCACTTCACTTCTGGACTTGCTGACTCTCCTAGGGCCGTCGAGAACACCGGCCTCGCAGTCTCGGAGATCAATGGCGAGCTCGGCTTGCAGCAGTGGGACACCAAGGCTTTGTACGCACATCTCTGCTTTTTCTATGCTAAGAGCGCACTCACGCCTCACCACAGTAACCAAGAATTCGCCATCGTCTGCGACTCCTGCCCCAACGGCAGCGTCAACGGCAAGGTCGGCTCCGCGTGCAGCTTCCGCCACGATGGGAAGTGCGTTGCCGTCGAGAAGGGCGGCGAGCACCTCCAGCTCACGGAGTGTGCGGACTCGGTCTTGCAGTCGTTCGATATTTGGCAGAACTAGAAGACGGACTTGTAGTATTTTGCTTGTGCGACGGACATTAACCTGATCTTGTTACTCTTCTACTTCCTCAAAGCACCCGCGTGCTAGCTGCTCGTGTGCGAAAGCGGCGGAATTGGCTGCATGCTCCGCTACTCCGTACCAAGTAAATTAATGCTCGGTCGATTCCTTCTCTCCTCGCTGTCCCGAACAGGTGCTAGAGCGATCCTTGCACTCTAAAGGTCGTCAGCCTATCGGTCATCTCTGACGCCCTGTTGGAACCATCTCGCTTCCTCCACTAACTATTCGGCCTACGTACGTAGTCGACACCGTCCAAGCACCGAGTTACCCGCCCCGCACCAGTACCGATATCTTCATATAAAACCCCTTCGCAGCGCGCATCCCCATTATCTTCAGCACCGTATGGAACTCAGCCCAATCGTGCAGGAGCTCGTCGACAAGCTCGAAAGCGAGCCCGCCATGGCCGACGCCCTCGAACAGGCATTCGCGCTCGCCCACGCAAGCGGCGTCGACGAGTTCCAAGAGCTCGGCATCCACAGCGTCGACGACTACCTCGAATACCTCGAGAAAACCCTCCACTGGGTGCCGACGGAGAACCTCTCCGGACGCAAGATCTACCGCCAAGTCTCCATCATCCACTTTGTCCTCGACATGCCCCCGATCCGCGACTGGCAGAATCCCATCGAGCCGGGGCAGAAGGCGCCGTGGATGTGGCTCTCCGAGTGGCTCGTGCGGTTCGCGCAGGAGGTCGGGAAGTGGATGGACAGCCCCGCGTCGATTTCGCCCGAGACGCTGGCGACGTTCTACGCGTCGCCGAAGTATCACATGGAGGAGTACTTGGTGCCAGAAGGAGGGTGGAAGACGTTCAATGAGTTCTTCACGCGCCGGGTCGATCCTCGCCTCCGCCCAATTGCGGAGCCGGATAACGACAACGTCCTAGTCTCGACCGCGGACTGCACCTTTGGGGGGCAGTGGGAGATTCGCGAGCCGCACGCGGACGTGACGACGTTCAACGTCAAAGGCCTGGAATGGAAGATCAGCCAGTTACTAGAGGATAGCGAGTTCGGGGCGAAGTTCGCGGGCGGGACGTTCACGCATTCCTTCATCTCGACCTACGACTACCACCACCAGCACGCACCCGTATCCGGACGCGTCGTCGAAGCGAAAATCATCCCGGGCATGTGCTACCTCGAGGTCGTCCTCCATCCAGCGGAGGGCAAGGTCAAGCTCGGCGCGCACCGGTATCTGCACCACAAGAAGTCGGAGGCGATTCCCGCCGAGCATCGTGTCGCGCAGCATCCGAACTTGAATCTCGAGAACGACGGGGCGTTCACGCACGATGACATCGAGGCGCCGGACCGCGCGGGGTATCAGTTCCTGCAGGCGCGCGGGCTGGTCATTATCGAGACGGAGGAGTACGGGCTCGTGGGCATCCTCCCCATTGGGATGGCCCATATCTCGAGCGTCGTGCTGCATGTTCAAAAGGGCGATATTGTTAAAAAGGGAGACGACATCACGCACTGCCAGCTCGGAGGCTCCGACGTGGTTATGGTTTTTGAAAAGCAGGCAAAGGTCAAGTTCAACCAGGAGATTGGGGTGCATTATAAAATGGGAGAAGCGGTTGGGACGCTTGGAATTTGATACACGGAGGACCGCTTATTAGCCACATTATTTTGTATCAACACGGAACTGTGAAGTGGCGGCAGGATTGACTCGGAGCTCTTTTGACGTTGCCCGCTTTGTGGCCAGGAAGCAGCCAAACCACCCGGCGAACATGGAGCTTTTCTGGTTGGCGATTTCGGGGACCGGGTTCGAGGAACCCGGCGGCTGCATGGGCAATCAATGCGATTCACGTTTGAAGCGAAAATACTCAGTGACTCTCAGGCTCTTTAGAGATATACGCGTGCTGCCTCACGCTCGGGCTTTTTGAGCGTACAGTAGCGCGGAGCTGGACGTTCTGGAAATAACACTAGTATCGCTCCCGCTGGGACTCGGCTGGGAGCCTCCTCCCTCTTCTGTAGTCAGTAGTCACACCTGTCATATGTCAGATCAGTTTAGCCCAGTTCCTCGACCAGAGAGACCCACCGACCTACCCACCGCTTAGAGCTGGGATTGCCAATAGACGATCCGCAGTACGAGTTTGACACCACGTGAAGGCACAAATTGGGAAGGATTCCCTGTGAACGCTCGAACCAATTCCGACTCAACGGAGGCAAGCTACAAGATATCGCTACAAGAAAATTCAGCCCTCAGAAGCGTCAGCCAAACATCTGTCAAAGGAGCCTCTCCCCATTCCTCGGCTTCGGATCCATCTAAGCGTCCCACTTCGCGACCGGGATCAGCTGCGCCTGCTGCGATGGAGCTGGCGCGGGGACGCGGCGGTCGCGCGAGCGCAGCGCGTAGGGGTGGTGCCGCTCGGGAGCCGGGTGGTGGACGACGACAGGAACGTGGGCGGGGGTGGGGGCGGGTTTATTTGGCGGCGGCGGGCGCGGTCTGAGCTGCGGGAACGGTGGTAATGCGCGAGGGAGAAACTCGAGGCCTGGTGGCGGCATCGGCATCGGCGGTGGCGTACGCGTGTGGCGGCGCTGCGTGTGCGTATGCGTATGCGTCCACGGCCCACCCGCATCGAGGTTATGCTCCAGCAGCCCGCGCGAGCTCCCATGCGCATGCGCCGGCCCGGCCACCATGCGCCCACGCCGCTCCGTCTCGGCCAGCACATCCGCCGCAGAGCACGTCGAGTACACCCCCGCCGCATTCGCAGCAGCAGCAGAAGACAGCGCGACGGAGTGGTTCCGAAAGTGTCGGCGCATATTGCTGTTGACGTTGAACGCGCGCCCGCATTCAGGGAACGGGCACACGAAGGCTACAAATACACACACAGACGCTTTTGGTCAGCTTTCAAACTCCGCCGGTGTGAGTCGGAGGAACATAGACGCACGAGTGGCACCGGTGTGCGAGTTGGTGTGGATGCGCAGGCTGCTTGGGCGGTTGAAGCGTTTGTTGCACTGCGGGCAGACGTGCCGCTTGGCGAGGTAGCGCGCGGAGTCGCCTTCGGCGTCTTCCCCGTCGGACACGGATTCGGCCGTCCACACGAGCTCAAGTGCGCTTCCGCTGCCGCTGCCGCCACTGTGCTCCGTGCCTGTCGGCGTCGGCGGCTCTGGGGTCGCGGGGCGCTCGCTGGGACGGTACCAGCCCCCGGCGAAGGACGTGCGTGGGGTGAGGCAGGAGGGGAAGGAGGGAGGGAGGTAGTACGCGTATTCGTTCGGGCTGTGCGGCGACGGGGAGCGCAATGCGGTCTTTGTAGGCGCATGGACGACGGGGCGGAGGAGGTAATCGGGGAACAGCTCGTGGATGCTTGGAAGGGAGGCTTCGGGTGCCATTTTGGCAGAGATGGTGAGGGTCAAAGGGAGACAAACAAGACCCCGAGATCGACCTTTATAGCGGCTTCGGAGCCAATTACCGCGGACGCAGTAGTAAGGCACGTCAATAAACGCCGCTGCCCAACAAAGCGGTGATTATTGAACGGCTTCTTTCCGTGCCTTTCTGACTCGGCGCAACGCCAGTTTTTCAAAGAGAAAATCTACGCAGACAGAGAGCAAGACCTCAGCTTCTTCCGCGACGAGAGCATGGCAACGACTCGGATGATCTCCGTCCGGGGTTCTTTCATCTATTACGCTTCATCCGCTCCTAGTGGATCCTCGTTCGCTTCCGCTCCGGATTCGCGTCCCCCATCGGGGAGAATTGCGGCGCGAGGTATAAACACGAGAGCAGCTTCTCTGCTTCGATGCATGTTTTGAGCAAATCCGTGCGCGATTACAGGCATATATCGCGCGGAGCAAACGACCTACGCTCTCCATGTACCTTCGAACGAAGGCGTCCGTCCAGCATCTCCATGTTTGTGGTCGATTCGCGTTCTGGCATGAACGCAGTACCACTGCTGACGGCGCTCTGTCGAATCGAGGATAAAGCGCGGAGGAGCGCGAAGAACATCAAGAGCCTGATGCCCCAGCTAATTTTCGGGAAAGGCCAGGAAGTCGAGACGATCGAGCAGGAGGTTACTGTAGAATATACAAGCTGAATGCAGTGTGCCTTCACCACGGGTAGAGAACGAGACTATTCAGCTGTGGCGCTCGACAAACTTGTCAGATAGTTTCGCAGTCAAGAATACAACATGCGCAGAAAGAAGAAGGTGGCGCTAGCGCGGCGTCCGGTCGTCTCCAGTTATCGAATGAGTCTGCAAACGCTTGTGAGCAGGCCGTGCGGTACATCGCCAGAGGGAAACGGAATGAATGGGAAGCAGTACTGCCTGCACGTGGGGGCGTAGCAGAGTGCGTGGGCGCGTGTGTGTGCGAGTGGGGGAGAGGAAGGCCGCATGGAGGCTAAACGTTGTCCTGAAATGGCGAAAAGCGCGCTGCCTGACTGCCGCCCCGGCTTGAAGCTCGGATGGAGGCGGCACGTCTCGCAGATATCGCGCAGGCCACGGGGAATGGAAGGCGAAGGAAAGAAGAGTAAGAGGGCAACGGCAACGTACCCTTATGTGTGCGGGAGCAGGAGGTGTCGGTGGTGGACCAGGAGGCTGAGTATACCATTTAACGCATGCATGTGGAGCACCCCGAGGACGCACCGGAGCATAGACATATCCCTCGACAGGCGGAGGCGGTCCTTCAGGCTACGTCGCCTTCAGTCTCCGGTCGAAATCTGAGAAGGAGGAACGCACCGGTGCATACACCGTCCCACTCTCCGCCTCCTTTACATACGGCGGCGGGGCCCAGTCCGCAGGAGCATTCGCCGGCGGGTACTCCGAGGCTCCCTGCCGGAGCTGCGGAGTCCACAGCGCCCCCGGGCTGCCAATCGACGCGCGGTACGGGCTGCCGCCGAACTGCAGTCCGTGCGGGTACCGGCTCGGCGTCGTCGGGGAGTACGGCGATGCGGTGGGGCCGGGGAGGTAAACCGCGTTTTGTTTCGCTAGGGCCCGGCGACGACGCTGGATACTGCAGCAGAGGAGGAGGAAGAAGGCGAGGGCTGGTGGTGGTGCAAGTCGGAATGGGCACGGCATGCGGAGACGGACGGGGCGCACCGATGAGGATGCCGACGACGGCGGAGGATGAGGGCAGCTTCGAGTGCGAGTCGTTGCTGTCTTCGTCGCTCTGGGCAGCGACACCGACGACGACGAGGAGCAGGAGGAGCGAGAAGGGATCCGGGGTCATGGCGGCGTGTGGCAAGCCCACAGCGTGTAGATCCGGTCTAGACCGAGATCCGAGATAAGATATTTCATAGGGCGATAGCGACTGGATAACAAATTTCAGTGGACAGGGAGCAGCCGCACCGAGAACAGGTTCGAGATAACTGCCGGCTGCATATAACGCACGACCAAACCATCCAGAATACTATTCGAGTGCATGTCAATGCGCATATGCGGTGCGGAGGAGGTTGCACTGTTGCAGTTACAATCCTTTCGCCAAAGAGACGGGGAAGTGCGACCTATTAACAGGAAACTGCCAATGGCGCTCACTAATGGCACGGCGCACCTGCTGCGCTGACAAGTCCAGGCCGTCGCGCGCGGGTTCGAGACACCCGCCGGCTGCATGCCTCTTGTGGATATTTACTTTTTTCTATTCTTTTCTGCGGCCCGGAGGTACTTTCCGGGGAATAGAGACTCCCTCTCTGGCGCACAACGCTCATATATATGATTGTGTTTGGAATCACGTCGCTGCAGAGTTGGAGTATATTAGGGGAGTTCACGGTAGGGCGGGCAAGACTTGGGCAAGATGTTGGGTAAAACATATAAAATGAATATAATTTTGTGAACGCGTCTTGCCCACCGAATTTCGGTGGGCAAGACTTTTATTCGTGGGCAAGATTTTATTCATCGCATCTGGGCATCAAATGCGGTGCTAACGTGACAGCTTCTGCCCGAATTTTGCATGGCCGACGACCCCGCCTCCAAAGAAGCCATGCAGGCCGAAATAGACCGCCTCCGTGCACTCATCCCAACAAACGAAGACCCGGCGCCTCCGCCGAAGAAGAAGCGCGGTCGACCGCCCGGGGCAAAGAACAAGACACCATCCGCAAAGGCCAAACCCACCACTCCCACTACCAGCTCTAAGGCCAAGAAGGCTGCTGCTAAGCCAGTGAAGGCGGAGTCCGAGGAGAACTCCCTCGAGGGAGTTCCGGAGGTTCCGTGAGTGCTTCTCTGTCATCTTGCACATGCGCTGACACAAATTTCAGCTGGAAGACCGAGCCCGAGCTCAGCGAGAACCTTCTCACCGCTATCGAGGACAACGAAGCTCGCCGTATTGCGCTCGGCTTCACCAAGGGTGACGGCGCGAATGCAGGGCATCAAACTGGGGCGACCAAGACCGACCACGTTGTCCGTGTCATTGAGAAGACACTCGCGCTCGATGCGCGCTGGAAGGATGTGGAGCCAAAGAAGCTTGTCGGGGTTGTGAAGGGGCGGCTTAAACGGTGCGTTCTATGGATACACATGTCTCTCTGGGCGCTGAGTGCGACCAGCATGCGGGAGCTCACCTCCGCAACTCTCAAGCAGTTTGGAGAGACTGGTGCTGGGCTAGTGGAGAGCGGGCAAGAGGATGAGCTGGATGGGTACTACTCCAACCTCCTTGGTGCGTAGCATAGCCTCTTGCAGCTATTCTTGCTGATACACCGAGCAGAAGGTGTTCGCGACAAGCACCCGTGGTTCCTGCGTATGGCACGTCTCATGCGCGGGAGTCCGGTCGCCGACACGCGCTTCTGCTCCAACAGCACAACATCTCTCGACGACAACCTCGATGCAATGGTGGGACGCGTGCAGTCAGACGTGCGTCGCAGTCATTCTACCCTGTCCAGGTCTAATACAATTTCTCAGGTCGACGAGATTGCTTCCCAGTCGGACGGCCCGCCCCCCGAAAGCCAGTTTGATGAGGATGAAGCCCGGGAGGTGGACGAGGATCCCGATGCAGACAACGAGGTTGTCATCCTCCCCAAGTCTGTCTCGGCCAGCCCTGCCCCACACAAAATGCCTGCTCTGCCCGCTGTCAAGCCCCCGACCAAGCCCGCTGTGAAGCCCATTATCAAGCCGGAAGCAAAGACTGCCGCCAGTGCGTCCAGAACGGGTGGCGCCGGCGGCACCAAACGCAAGTCAGTGATGGATGGGCTTGCGGGGTTACTGGCGGACGACCGCGAGACAAAGCGGCAGGCACTTTCAGCTCGATTCCAGCATGAGCGGGAGATGGAGCAGCAACGGCAGGCGGGAGAGATGGCAAAACTCAAGTTTCAAGCTGAGGAGCGGGAGCGGGAGTTTCAGCGGCAGCTGAAGCTTGCCGAGATGCGAGGAAAACTGCAGGCGGAGGAGAAGGCGGAGACGTTTGGAGGCTGGGAGCAGCCATACAATTTTAGCATGGACTAGTTCGATGAGCTGTTGTGACGGCTCAATCCGTCACAGCTTTGACAATACATAGAAGGCTACTCCGGACTTGTCTGATCCTATTCTTCGTCATCCACCTGTGCGTCTAAGTACTCAAAGAGCTTCTGCTTGATTTCTGTCCGGCGCTCCTCTGCAATCTCCAGCTCTACATCTCGCGCATCCGCATCGAGCTCCTCGATCTGCTGCCGTTCCGACTGCACCGCTCGCAGGCCCTCGAGAAAGAATGTGTCGGTGTCCATGTTAATGTCCCGCTCATGCACCATCGCAAAGTTGTGCACAACCATACAAGCTATGACCCAGTAGGTAGCAAAGCCGATGGAGTCCTGGTCGTCAATCCGAATTCGCAGACCACGCAATGAGGAGAAGCGGCCTTTCAGATAGCCAACAGCATGCTCGGAACGAACCCTAACATTTGCCACATAATAGTTGAATGCTTCATTTCGGTCCTGGAATTTGATAGGTCTGTTGGATATCAGTAGGTGAAGAGAATCTTCCAATTGGGCATACGCTTTATATGGGGCCATCAACCAAAACTGGAGAGGATATGCTGAATCAGCCCAGATCCATTCGCCGTTGGGCAGAAGAGCAATGAACTCGTGTGGGAGACGTGTCTTCTTCCAAGCGGTCGAATCATGTTGGCTACCTGGCAGCCCAATACCATAATCGATTATGCGCAAGTCCGGCATCGTTATAAGCTGGTTTGAAATGTTAAAGCGTTTTTTTTTTTTGGCCAGTAAGATCCTTACCTGAACATTCAGAGAGTAGTTGGACTTGCGATCGTACCAGTTGTTCCCGAAATGGGCAGGACGTGCGTAGAGCGGGACCAGTGTCCCATCGACCATAACCCAGCCATCGCGCCAGGCGGGGCACGACTGCGACTCCACCCACTGCTTTGCAAGCTCCTTCTCCTCGTCTGTCGGCCAGCGTATGGCCGCTTTTCGGACACGGTCACGACACAAGGCAGCAATGACCCGTCGTGTTGACTTCACCACCGTGCCAAACCCTAACCCCAGCTGAAGACCGACTTTGCGTACGCTGACCCCGTTTCCGTAGTGGCCAAAGCGGTAAAGTGTAACGGCAAGCTGAAAGTCAACGGGAAGCTGCTCGGCGGTATCAGAATTGTTGTGGAAAACGGGGTCGTTCTCGATGGCGCGCAATAGGGCGTCGAAGGTGGTCGGGGTTACACGCAGATATGATCGAAAGAAGTCGGGAAAATCGCGCTTCCAGTCTCCAAGGAGGATCCCAAGTACATTGCCCTTGGGAATGGGGCGCCGCTCGTTGAGGTATCGCTGCGCATGTAGGGAGATGAGGCCGAGCAAGAGAAGCTCAGACAAGGGACGCTCATCATCCTCCTCGTCGTCGGGACCGTCATCAGGGAGAGGAGGTTCGTCTTCCTCTCGGGCTGCCTCCAGAACCTTCAGAATCCCGATGAGCTCCAGAATCTCCTCGCTCTCCTGCTGACGCTCAGTCTGGCGGGGCATGGGGGTGAAGAAAGGGAAGGTGGTGGTCGGGAGATAAGATGGTAACGTCGGAAGATCCGCCCGATGTAGGAATTAATCCAATTTAATTTGTGCCTACCGTGAACACCCCCGGGCAAGATCTGGGCAAGAAATAAGCAAGCACTTTTTTAATTTCTTGCCCGGATTCTTGCTCAACATCTTGCCCAAGTCTTGCCCGCCCTACCGTGAACTCCCCTAATATAAGATGGTAACGTCGGAAGATCCGCCCGATGTAGGAATTAATCCAATTTAATTTGTGCCTACCGTGAACACCCCCGGGCAAGATCTGGGCAAGAAATAAGCAAGCACTTTTTTAATTTCTTGCCCGGATTCTTGCTCAACATCTTGCCCAAGTCTTGCCCGCCCTACCGTGAACTCCCCTAATAAGAGTCCGTCCCCCATCAATTTGAGTTCTCCCAAATCTCAAACGACTGCAACACCGACGCCGCGCACTCCGTGAGTTGTATATGCTCCCCGCCCTTCTCGAGCGCGGCGCAGCGCCCGTTGTGCCGGAAGCTGCAGTTGGACGCGACCTTTCCGCTGCCGGTGCCGTTCGGGCAGGTACTGTAACATTTCATTCAATTCGGATGATGTTTCGGGGTGTGACATCGCTTGCGAATTTCTCAATTCGTAAGGCGCGGTTTACCCGCGTGACAGGTTAATTTTTTTTCGTAAGACAACCCGAGGAAGCCCCGATGCCTCTCTCCGCAGGGCGGCTTCAAAGCTCCACGCCAAAATCTTCCCCAGCAACATTCTTTCCGTCGAGAAATTCCTCCAAACCAAGTTTCCTTCCCAGCGCGCAGGAGAATCTTTGTTCACCGATTCCACGTGAGGAAGTGTGAATTCCGGCCGCAAATGACTCGCCCACGACCTGCGCCACCCCCCATAGGGCCGCTGCGGCGCTCTAAAAAGGCCCCGGCGCCCCGTCCGAAACCTTTCGGAAACCTCCCGACCTGACCGTGACAGCTGCCAAATTTTCGTAAAGAAATTTGCCTGTGACACGTGACATATGAACTGAATGAAATGCTACAGTATCGCAGACAATTGCGAATTCTTGGTTCGTGTGGCGCGGGGCGTTATGAGCGGTTGAGCAAAGGAAAGAGGAAGACCCACATAGCCTTGGGATCCCACTGCTGCAGCCCGAGCTCCCCGTTGATTTCCGACACGGCAAGGCCCGTGTTCTCCACCGCCCTGTACTCAGTGTAAGCAGCAATCAAATGTTAAGAGAGAACTCAGACTTAAGGTAATAAAGCGGGTAATACGACCCAGTCTGTTCGAGCCGGTACGCCTTCCTGCCGTTTTTATTCAGCAGCGCGCCAGCGACGGTGCCCGCGGGTGTGTTGCCCGTGCCGAGCTCGGCGCCATGGGCGCGGCTTCGGCGCGGCGCGTTTGATGACGGGCGAGTATTTTAGTAGAAAATACTGCGGCTTGCGCGTTTTGCAGCTCCCACTGCGGCACAGCTGATGGCATAGAAAGAGACAAAGAAAAATCTTCGAGGATGCGTGGCCTATGACTGCCCCTCATTCGAACGAAACCACTGATGGCGTATAATATGCACGATTCGGTCACTGGATGTGGTTGGAATGTATCCAGGGCAGCTCGACGAGGATCGGTAGGCCCGTGATGGAATGACTGACGGGGGCCGGGACGCGATGTTTACGGTGGATTGAATTTACTAAATGCCGCTGCGAGTGCGTAACACAAACGTAACATGTACAGCCAGAGGAAGATCACAAAATGTTTTGGAACACACATAAACCCCATAGGACTGCCCCTCGTTCGAACGAAACCATTGATAACACTTGGTGCTTGAATTTATCGAATAAATGTACATCGATGTGGTCGGACATTCGAGGCAGTTCGACGAGCAGCGACGAGTGTGCGACAACATGTGGCTGTAGCATGGCGGAATGCGGCGGGTGTTGGATGCGGAATGGTGTTGCGGGGGGTTACGGTGAGTGGCTCTATGGAAGTGTCGAATGTCGGTGGGTTTGATTAACGTGGGTCCCCGCTGGAGGGACACGGCGTAACACTTGCATCGCTGCTCGCCGACGCCGACGTGGCGGTCGCGACGTCCAACACCTGCGTTAGGCTCTCCCGCAGGATCGAAGCATCGAGCGTAGTCGAGTACTTGCCTTCCACGCAGATGGCTTTGCTTCCAGAAATCGTGCATTCGGCGCCGAGGACGAGCTTGACGTCGAAGCCGTCTGCAGAGTAGGACATCGAGAATCTTTCAGAGGCGTAGTCGGAACCGGCAACCAGAGTTGCTGAAGAAAGAGAAAATAAAATCAGCGGATTGGGCGGAGAGGAACGCAGGGTGCGAACCGTGGAAGACTGTGGCGGTCGTGGAAGGGCTCCCCTTGATGACCGGCTCGTCAATCACGTAGGTGGTGTGGCCGGCGTCGTCGACTCCGTCGACGGTGGCGGATGCGACGTCGCCGGGGAGCGGCGCAAGAACAGTCATCAAAGCGGGGGATGCAGACACGCCTAAGGAGTATTGGTTAGCTCGAGATTAGACTGAGCAGGAGGCATTCGTACATCCGAGGGCAGCAGCAACGAGAAATGTACTAAGCATCATCGTGAAGGTTCGAAAAGGGGTTGGGGTGGTCGAGAAATGGAAGGACTAGAGCTTTGAAAAGAAATACGGGAGAAAAGCTCGAGGCGGTGTGTTACAGGATCATAACGGCATGGCAATCAGGTCAGTGAGTGTTAATGCGAGTGGTCTGGGCGACTTCCGGGCGTCCCCCCGCAAATTGGGTCGTCGCTCATCGACGACGGGTAAATATATCTCGGGATACTTCCCGGAACCCGGCATTCCGGGGCGGGATAATGATATTATAATACGACCTACCTACCCACCTCTACAAGATTGGGGGTTTCCACGAGGTCTGCCTAATATCAATGGGGGCGGTGTGTGGTCGCCACAGGCGGCTGCGGACCATGGTTAGGCGCGAGTGAAGAATGCAGGCGAGCCACTCCCGAGCTGTTCCGAGTGACCTCTCCGGTGCTCCATCATTGGACCATATCCTATCCCGGTCAAATGTGCAGCCTTGTACCCGACCTGATTTGTGCGGATTTGCTATTTACTCTCAACATCCATGATGCCAACAATTTTCCAAAAACATTCAAGCCACTAGTCGCCATTGACAATGTGCCTATGCCGCCGGCTGTCGAGGACGACCACCCACGCGTACTGTAGCATTTTATTCAATTCGGTGAAAAGCGAACTCTATGGACAGAGTGGAATGCAATGAAACGCGCAGGCTGGTGCAATGCAAAGCAAAACACCTAACACCAAACACACAACAAAACACACACACACTAAACACACAGACTTCTATGAGATCGGCCTCGGTAACAGAGCCAATCCAGGGTATTGTGAGGATAGAAATATCCAGACAAGGGTGTAAACGTTTATGTGGTTCTCGAAACACGTAGACTGAACCTCAAGCGGACTTGGTGTTCAGAGTACTTTTGGGGCTTTTGAGTTTATAGTATCTCAACTGTGCAACTAACAGCGAACTGCGTAGAAGCGGGGTATGGATGATAAAGTGGTATTAGGTCCTTAAACCCCAATCACCAACTCAATCGGTTGTGCGTTTGGCGCGGTACTCGAAACCAATTCCAATCCAGAAGCTTCCTAGCTTCACCCAAGTCCAATCGCAGGCTTCCGGCCGCGTTCCAAGTTCCAAAAGCTTCCTAGCTTATTCCAAGTCCAAAACCAATCTTATTCGTTTCAACCAATCCAGCCAAATCAAACTTGTTCAGATACAAACTCGAGATGAGTAAGCACCGCTCAAGCCCAGAACTCGCCCTAGTGATAGCGGGGGAGGATTCCGTGCCCAAAACTGTGCCCCCTCCCTCTTTATATACAGTAGCCAAGAAATACGAGTGAGAAACAATTCTGCAGAATAAGGAAATTCGTGTGGTCCATTGTCGAATCCTCTATAGCCAATTGGCTCGGTCCTTCGAAGTGCCGGGTATCCAGGAGGTCGTGCTCCACGTCGCCACGTCCCCTGATTCTCGGATGTTGAACCCTCGAGCCCTCGTTCCTGGCTCAGAACCTTGTGCGGTTCAAGTCTCTGTCCCTCCACCAAACGTACAGCCATTTTGTAGCGTACATGCACCTCCTTCCAGCGGTGCTCAGCACGTCCTCAGAGTCCCTTTGGTTGGCGAGCTATGGGGCAATTACCCCTTCCTCCAGGAATAGGATACTCGCGCCCACATGCGCCCTCAATACGCCGATCCTTGATGGATGTAGATAAGATCAGATAATTCCCACAGCAGCATGGGACGGCTCCGACCCGTTTCCCTATTAACCGGAATTATCCCATCCATCTGAGTCATCCAATAGCGCCCACAACAAGTCAAAGTCCCGCCGACTGATCATAACACACAAGCGCATCGAAACGCATAACACCAGATAAGTTCCCCGTTTTGAGTACACGCAGGTAGGGCTGCTCCGCGATAACATTCGAGCTCGGGCTAACCCTTCAGTGATATCGCACACCGTCGGAGTTCATGACCATTTTGTAGCCAAACACCTTCAACGCTCTCACCAACTGCAGAGGAAACAGTGGCGTAAGTGGTTTTGAGGTCGAAACACATAGCGCAAAAACCCGCAATTAGAGTAATTCCAACGCGTTTATTTTCACGGCTTATCATCTCCCCCATTTTCAAATCTTGACTGCCCCCAGTCAATCGGTGTTTCCCATTTCAGACGCCCTTACGCGTTTCGCCGAGCGCGGACTTAGAACTTTTCGAAGTTTCCAGGTCGCCTCAAGGTGCTGCGGAGAACCTCTTCGACTCATTGGCTTAGCCCCGAAAGGTAACCCATTCAATCGAAAATTTCTCACACAACCAAACGCCGCATAACATTCGCCAACCTCGAGTCCCCTCCAAAGTAATTCTTCCTTTGGACGCGCCTCTCTCTCAGCTTTTCCTCGATACCCAACATGCCCATGAACGCGCCGCAACATCTTATGTTATTCAACGATCTTTGAATCACAAAGGCGTTTGTTGGTCCAGGTGGGTGCCAATTTGGCTCATGCTGCGCAGGAAACGCTTCTCCCGTTCCTGGTGCTTCCATACTTATCACCAGGCGGGTCCGAGACGCTATTCAGTTCGTCCAAGATATAAGCTTGGACGCGCAGTAGTCGTCACTTTTCTTCTTCCTTTCCTCCCCCATGTCTTCTCCATCCAAACGAACGACCCGCCATTCGGCAACGACGACGCCCACCAAGGCGAAGGCCGAGCCCGCCGCGACTCCTGCTTCCTCTACGCGCTCCAAATCGCCCCAGAAAGTCACCGCGTCTCCCAAGGTCAAGAAGGAGAAAGACGCGCCCGCGACGCCTCCTGCGTCCGCGAACACGCCGCTCGTGCAGTGGATCCCTCTCCAGCAGCACCCCCTCTGGTCTCTGCTCCACCACCCTTCGGCCGCGCGTCTCGTCGACGCTATGCGCGAATACTGCCAGCGCCACCAGATCTCGCGCGCCAAAGCTTCTCTGGCTCTCCGTACCGGTATCCACGTCGTGGTGCGCCCCTTTTCCTTTTTCCGATCCGTTTCCTCCTTACTGACGCCCCTCTGTCTAGCGTCTCCTCGTCTTTCGTTCCAAACGTTTCGAAGGGGATGACTACGACGACGCGGGCATCTTCGAGCTCGGCGAAGTCCTCAGCGAGCTCATACCGTCGCCGAGATCTCCAAGAAGATGGGCCTCAAGACTGAGTGGTTTTATTTTCCCCGACTCGGTCGACCCGGTGCGTCCCGTCATCTAGCCCTTTTTCTTCACTTCGCTAACTTCGAACCGCAGACGCGTTTCCTCGATCCCAAGTTCCGCGTCCCGTCGAACAAGAAGCACCCATCGCCGTCCCTAGACGAGCTCAACGAGGCCCCCACCCTCTACGAATCCGCCTACCAAATGCCGCTCCAAGGCGAAAGCGCTTCATCCTCAGCCCGGTGCTCATCCAGGAGTTCCGCGACAGCGGGCGGCGAATGCCTCGCCAAGGTTGAGGAGGTGTTCGACACCGCCGGCGATGAGGAGGATGAGTTGGATGAGGATGAAGAGGAGGAGGGTTCTCGCTCCGGTTCCGAGTCCGAATCGGAGGGTAATGCTACCGCCCGAGGTGCAGGAGGACGAGGACGCAGAGGCCGAGAACGACGACGCGCCCGCCGCTCCTCTCAAGACCCGGGCGCCACCATATGGTCGCACCACCGCCGAAACCCGTAAAGACCGCCCCATCCGACACCAAGTCCACCGTCATCGTCGAGGACGTCGAACCACGCAAGGTACGCCGTTCTCAAACGCATAACCCAACTCCACTAACACAGTTCACAGACCCGTCAGCTTCCACCACCGACCAAGTCCAAGGCGAAGGCCCAGTCGCCGGCCGCGGAGGGAACCGTACTGGTCGGACGATTCCGACGCCGACGCCGAGACTGCCCCGCCGCCCAAGCCTGCTACCAGCAAGTACGTATTTCGACTTCGCTCGAAACGCGTAGCTTACCGTGCCGCTAGAACTGCCAAAACCACCAAGGACACCAAATCGGCACCAGCGCCGAAGCCCAAGACCAAAACCACCCCGCGCGATTCGGTTTACATCGAATCCCATAGCTGACTTGTACCAGACGCGTCGAAGTCCCCGTCGTCCAAACGCGTAAGGCCAAACCGAAGCCCAGCGGTCGCAAGGCGCCGACTTCCCCGCGCAACGCTTACCGACACCGACACCGACGCCGGCGAGGACGACCGCATGGAGGTCGACCAACCCACGCCGCCGCCTGCCCCAGCCGCCAAGGCTAAAAAGGCCACGAAGGGGAAGGAGAAGGCGAAGGAGGTCACCGTCGAGGAGAGCGTCACGGGAGATGGCGAGTCGGAGGTCGAGGAGGAGGAGGACGAGCCCGCCGAGCCGGCCGCAAAGAAGGGCAAGAAGCGCGCCCGCGCCAGCAACAGCGGAGGCAACCCTCCCAAGAAGCGCGCCAAACGCGCCGCCAAGTCGCCCGACCCCATCAAGACGCTCTACCACACCAAATCGGTACGTGTTCCCTTTGTCCCTTCACCAACCGCTTACGCGTCCCAACCACAGTCGCAGCCTGCGCTCCCGAGCTCGACACGCAGGAGAACTCCAAGCTCGTCCTCGACGGTCTCAAGACCCTCTTCAAGCAGAACGCGTCGTATGGTCGCGAGGTCGGCCGCTTCTTCGGTAAGCCCCTCACGCTCCCTAATCGTTCTAGCGCCAACACGCTCCGTAGTACCCCTCAAGATCGAAGGGCAGGACGTCGCCTTGGCCCTCGCGCAGCGCAAGATGCGCGCTCCCCGCGCCGAATCGTACGCTGGGGACGCACTCGTTCATGCGCCAGGCGAAGTCGAACACCTTCGAGCCGTGGTTCCTCACCCCCGAGGCGATCCAGCTCAAGCCGCTCGAGGAGATGGAGAAGGAGACCCTTTACGAGGTACGCCTAGTCCATTTCCTCCAGCCGCCTTTTACTAATCCATCTTGCAGCCCTCCGTCCCGTGCACCGACTGCATCGTCCCTGGAACGCTCTGCGTTCCCAACCCCGGACACAGTCCCTGCGCCGGCTGCGACGACCGCCGCTCTCACTGCACTCACGCCCTTTCCGGCCCCGAGCTGCACCAGATGTGGTCGTCCGTCTCGCAGGAGGCCGAGCTCTACGGTCCCCGTGCGTTTCACCACCATCTCATTCAAACGCGTACTAACATCATCCCAACAGTTCTGAACTCGCTCGCCCGACGACGTTCTCGGCCGGCCGCATCGCATCCGCCACCAACACCGCCCACCAGAACGCTACCCGCACCCTCGAGCAACGCCGTCGCGCTTCAAGTCGATGGCCTACGACCTCCTTTACGTCGCAGGTCCTGGCGCGTTCGAGCAGCGCTTCGAGTCGATCAAGGACGCGTCGGCTCGCTCGTTCCTCGACGGGTGGTTCCGGGCGATGGAGTTGAAGCTCCGCGGGAAGACTTCCAGCGACGAGGGTCTCGATGGTGACACCGCCAACTCCCTCAAGCAGATGGAGGTGGGCGGCGACGCTGATCGCGAAGTCGAAGAAGGCCTTGTCGTCGGCTGGCAACGCAGTTGCGTCCAGCTCGAAGAAGAAACTTCGGCACGCCCTTCTTCCTTAAGCGTTTCATCACAACTAACGAGTCTCAGACGACTAGTGCCTCTCCAACGTCCTCTCCGATACGCAGCGCGTCCTCGAGCCCGCGTCGTTTGGTCCGCCGCCGCGCTTTTTTCTCTCCTCGTAGTCGATCCCGCGCCTGTATATTAGACACACGGCCATTCAAGTAGGCGGTCACCGCTTGTGACGCTACTTGAATGGTCCCCAAAACGCGCATCCCCGGCCCATATGGCCGTAAATACATCGTTTTTGCCCATCTTTTACGCGTGAATTGTCCCGAGTCGAAAAACTGAGCCTAAGCGTTTCGAGTCCAGAATCCAAAATTTTCGCTAAGTCCGATTTCCAGCTTGAAACACACAAGCCCGAAAACCGCCTCGGCGGCCACACGTCCGCATCCTGACTGGATTATTCAGGTCCCCAACTCTATTTGAGGAAATATGCATCATCCGTACGGGCGCAACAACCGCCTACCCCAGCGTTAGCTGTTCGATCGTTTTGATCGTACAGCACACGGGCACCCATACACTCCTATACGTTTCGAGTCATGCGACTCTGTAATCCGGGGATATCTGCTCTTATCGGCAGGATCTCCTGACCGGAATAGGCCGAGTTGCGTTATCTCGTGGACCACTATACACACACATCAGAACCTTTGTTCAATCCGGATGTCGTATGCCGCTCCGCCACGAAACGCACAGCACATGAATCGAAAAATTTCCAAACGCGTAAGGCCATCTACGATCTCTCCCCCATTTTCAAGTGTTCGCTGTCCTCAGCGAATGTACTTAAACACGCGGGGAGGGACCTAGACGCCTCGTCACATTCTTTTTCCCCCACACTCGTTCGACCAAACTCTCTACATGGCCCCGCCTCCGTTCAGCCAGGTCTACGCCACCCACGCTGCCGAGTACCACGAGGAGCACCAGCGCCTCAAGGACATCTTCTCGCAGCTGCGAAGCCACAAGGGCACCCCCAAAAACACCAACGCTACGACGCGCAACTTGCGAAGCTACATCGCGATGCTCTCGGTGAGTCGTGGCCGAAACACCTAGGCGCTTCCTGACCACCACGCAGAACATCTTGTTCGACCCCGAGCATGTCAACGTCTTCGCTCACGACCAGCTCACGACCACCAACACCCACGCCTTCTCCAACAAGCTCGTCCAGTTGGTGAAGTCGTGCAAGGACGCCAATCCCACGTACAAGGCCCCTGACGAGTTCTTGACCTTCCTCAAGATGTGCAAGAAGTTCTACGATCTTGGCACGCTGCCGTACACGCAGCAGACGGCTGTGCGTTTCGTGAACTCCCTACGCGTTTGCGCTGACTTCTCTCCAGGACGAACTCGACGCCTTCCTCCTCGAGTCCGACGGTGAAGGCGACAATTCTGACGCCGACGCCGAAGGCGACGAGGAGGATGAGGTCCAGATCATCATCAACCCCAAGCCAGCCAAGGCCGCTCCCGCCGTCGAAGAAGACACGGAGATGGAGGACGCGACTGTACGCGACAATCTCCCCCATTTTCCGAATCTCACTCTTCCAGGCGTCCCAGAAGGCCCCCGCCGCGTCGTCTGTTCCGACGAAGCGCCAGGCGTCCCCCGTCCAAATCCTTGTACGTTTCCACCATTCCATCACGCCAGACTGACTTTACCCAGCCGGACTTCAAGCGCCGCGTCAACCCAGCGATCCAAGAGGCCCAGGAAACCGTCAACCAACTCGAGGGAGGCCGACTATCCGTCCCCTCAGTCCTCCGTAGCTAACGTGCTTCACAGGCGACCACTCCTGGACCCGCCGGCGCTGGCACCGTCCCTTCCGTCTTGTACAAAGCCGTCCAGCACATCAGCGTCGCGGCCGCCGAGAGTATCGCTGACCACGATATTACCGTCAACGCCGCTCTGCGCACCGAAGCTGCCGCCTGGGACGATCTCATCTTCCATCTCCGCCGCCTCAGCGTTACCACGGAGCAGTTCTTCGCTTCGCGCCAGCGCTACAACGACGTGCAGCACGAGATCCGCGAACGCGGAGGCCGTCCCCCGGTCCGCAGCAACGCGTATGTTCCTCATCCTATCCGTTTGACAATTCTAATCCAAACGCACAGGGAAATGGAACGCTCCATTCCGAATTACCTAGTCGTTGCCCTTCGTGGCAACGTCAAGGCCATCCCCACTGGTCCGCGCCCTGGCACCGCTCCCGTCGTTGCCTCTGGCAGCAAAGGCCGCGCCAAGCCGCGCCAGTAAGCGCCATTCCTACGTGTTCCAGCAGTCCATAGTATAATCGAATAGTTTACCACTTATGTAGTTCCCAATTCGATCATATTATGACTCTTCCGGTGGTTTTCTCCTGCTCCTCAGAACGCGACCCACGGGGGCATCCTCCTCATCCGGTTCAGAGGTTTCACTCTCCGTGTCATAAGCCGCCTTCTTCGGTTTCGGACCGAAACGCATATCGTCAAACTGCAGATCCCGGTCAGGATCCTCGTCTTCTTCTGTGTCAGCCGCCAGCCTGTCTAGATTATCTTTAGACATGTCTATCAGGGCTTCCACATCATCGATAAACGCTATCTTCCGCCTAGCCAGATAAGGGATTACGCGTTTTGCAGCCACCTTATTTGGCATCACCGCTCCATTCAATTCACACAGAATGTAGGAACCTCCAAGGGTTCTCCGCAAAACCACCAAGGGACCCAGCCACCTGTTTTTAGCTTTACGATTCAGACTCTTCTCAATGGCGCTGTTCCTCATAAGACACAAATGACCCGGTTTTAAGTCAAAGTTCTTAATCGTATAAGAGTTCTCCATTTCGAAACGCCTAGCCGCTAGCATCTTCTCGTGATCCACCCGGAGCCTCATTTCCTCTACGTGTTTCTGATGTTTTGCGAGCGCTCTGGCCCGTAAACCCACCAATTCCTCCGTAGAGATAATTTCTCCCGGGTAGTCCACAAGCCAAGTTGCTTCCACTATGTCCAATGGTAAAATTGGGTCACAGCCGGTAGCAACCTTGTAAGGTGAACTGCGCAGGCCTCTCCGTGTCGTGATCCTATCCGCCCACACCACTTGAGGCAGGAACCACAGCCACTGAGCGCCATCGCCCCCCGTAGCTTTCGCGAGAGACTGGCGGATGTCAGCGTGTCCACGTTCCACCGGACCGTTGGCCTGTGAGTTATATGGGGAGATTCGAATCCCTTTAATCCCATATTTCGACTCTAACCATTTCAACGCCCCCACGAACGTAGGCCCGTTATCCGTAACCAGTTCTGCCGGACAACCCCAACGGCATATTACGTTTTCTAGCAAAAACATAGCAACCGCTGAAAAGCGAACTCTATGGACAGAGTGGAATGCAATGAAACGCGCAGGCTGGTGCAATGCAAAGCAAAACACCTAACACCAAACACACAACAAAACACACACACACTAAACACACAGACTTCTATGAGATCGGCCTCGGTAACAGAGCCAATCCAGGGTATTGTGAGGATAGAAATATCCAGACAAGGGTGTAAACGTTTATGTGGTTCTCGAAACACGTGGACTGAACCTCAAGCGGACTTGGTGTTCAGAGTACTTTTGGGGCTTTTGAGTTTATAGTATCTCAACTGTGCAACTAACAGCGAACTGCGTAGAAGCGGGGTATGGATGATAAAGTGGTATTAGGTCCTTAAACCCCAATCACCAACTCAATCGGTTGTGCGTTTAACGCGGTACTCGAAACCAATTCCAATCCAGAAGCTTCCTAGCTTCACCCAAGTCCAATCGCAGGCTTCCGGCCGCGTTCCAAGTTCCAAAAGCTTCCTAGCTTATTCCAAGTCCAAAACCAATCTTATTCGTTTCAACCAATCCAGCCAAATCAAACTTGTTCAGATACAAACTCGAGATGAGTAAGCACCGCTCAAGCCCAGAACTCGCCCTAGTGATAGCGGGGGAGGATTCCGTGCCCAAAACTGTGCCCCCCTCCCTCTTTATATACAGTAGCCAAGAAATACGAGTGAGAAACAATTCTGCAGAATAAGGAAATTCGTGTGGTCCATTGTCGAATCCTCTATAGCCAATTGGCTCGGTCCTTCGAAGTGCCGGGTATCCAGGAGGTCGTGCTCCACGTCGCCACGCTCCCCTGATTGTCGGATGTTGAACCCTCGAGCCCTCGTTCCTGGCTCAGAACCTTGTGCGGTTCAAGTCTCTGTCCCTCCACCAAACGTACAGCCATTTTGTAGCGTACATGCACCTCCTTCCAGCGGTGCTCAGCACGTCCTCAGAGTCCCTTTGGTTGGCGAGCTATGGGGCAATTACCCCTTCCTCCAGGAATAGGATACTCGCGCCCACATGCGCCCTCAATACGCCGATCCTTGATGGATGTAGATAAGATCAGATAATTCCCACAGCAGCATGGGACGGCTCCGACCCGTTTCCCTATTAACCGGAATTATCCCATCCATCTGAGTCATCCAATAGCGCCCACAACAAGTCAAAGTCCCGCCGACTGATCATAACACACAAGCGCATCGAAACGCATAACACCAGATAAGTTCCCCGTTTTGAGTACACGCAGGTAGGGCTGCTCCGCGATAACATTCGAGCTCGGGCTAACCCTTCAGTGATATCGCACACCGTCGGAGTTCATGACCATTTTGTAGCCAAACACCTTCAACGCTCTCACCAACTGCAGAGGAAACAGTGGCGTAAGTGGTTTTGAGGTCGAAACACATAGCGCAAAAACCCGCAATTAGAGTAATTCCAACGCGTTTATTTTCACGGCTTATCACCGCCTTAGTTGATTCCGACCTCAAACCCCTAGCTTCCAGCCAACGGCTCAACGCGTCTCGAGCAGCAATGATATATTTGTGGCCATTCGACGCTTCACTCATCACCATCACATCAGTATGCACCTTTCGAAACAAAGGTGGCGTAAAGGTAGGTACCGGCGGAATATGGATATAGTTGCGCTGGCGCACTTGGCACATATGACAAGTGCTAATATACCAGGCAACATCCTTTTCCATCTCCGGCCACCAAACGCGTACTTCCAGAAGTGACTTAGTCGAGTAAACACCCCGATGCCCCAAACAATCATGCGCCGCCCTCAGCATGAACATACGATGCTCCTTCTCCACTACCAGCCGCGTACGACCTTCTTCTCCCCTGCGGAAAAGCCTGCCGTCTTCAGCCTGGTAGAACAGCGCAGTATATTTCTTAAGTTTTTCACGCTCCTTCTTGGAGAAAGAAGAAGGGGCCTTGAAACCCTCAGAGATATAACGCTTAACCACCTCTATCCGCTCATCCGCGCGTTTCCCGGACTCCGATCTGTGGTCCTCCGGGTAAGGCTCTCTCTTCGATTCGTCCCACTTGAAACTTTCATCAGGCAGCATAGGCTCCGGTTGCCTAACATCTGAAGAGATGTACTCCGGCATGTCGACTTTCGCTTCGGCGTAGGCTAAACGTATAGCTTCTCCCTCCGCGTAGTTGTCCTCCTGTGCTTTGATACAATCCGCAGCGAAGCAACTCATAGTCTCCTCCAGATTCCTAACTTGTGCCTCATCTGTCCAAGCGACATCGAAGAAATATCCCCCACGCGTGTCAATGTCCTCCCTGAAGTCCTCAAACGCATAAGGTTGCTGGATCGTATAGTCCCAGTCTTTATGTGTTTTCGGAGGCTCAGGCTCCCTGAACTCAAGTTCTGGGTCTGGTACCTCTTCGTCACCATCCACTTTCCGTCTTCTCGAAAGACCATCCGGAGAGAACGTCGAGCCCTTTACGTGTTTCAGCTTGAAGTGGAACATTAAGATTTGCTCGATCCAACGGTTTATGGTGGCATTCGGCCCCATACCCGGGTTATCCAGCATTCCCTTAATGTATAGCGCGTCAGTCTCCACAGTCAGGTTCCGGCAACCCAGAATCCAATACTGCAAGTACTCTAGCGCGTTTCAACCCAAACATCTCCCGCTTCGGCTGTGAAAAGTTCTGCTCCCTGGCATTCAACGGAATAGACGCGAACTTCGCGAAGTATTTCTTCTTCGGGTCGTCCGGGTCCACCTGATACACCTCTATACCAACAGCGATATAGGACGTATCCACCGCGACTACTGTCTCCCAGCCTGATTCGTAGTCCAAGGGTCTCAGTGCGCCACAAGTTTCAAGAGCGCGTTTAACCGCGTCCATCGAAGCCTGCTGTTTTTCGCCCCATTCCCACTTGGTCTCCCGCTTTAGCAGGTCGTTCAGAGGTCTGGTGAGTAGCCCGTAATCCTTAATAAAATTCCGGACATAACCCACAACACCCAGGAACTGTCGAACCCTCGGCACGTCTTTGCACGGTGGCCAGCGTAATGACACCAACGCGGTCCGTTGACGGCTTCCGTCCTTCATACGAACACTCATGCCCAACTACGGCGAACTGCTCAGCGCAGATAATCGCCTTTGTCCCCGATATGGTTAGACCACTATATTTCAGTCGCTGCACTACGCGGTTCATGTTGCCAAAGTGTTCCCAAACAAACCTCCGGATACCGGGGTTTTCGGGAATCGTCTCATAATTCCCATCCTTATCCATGTATCGCGATGCTGGTCCCCGCACAGGGACATCATCAATATATGGAATCGTGATGTGCGGAATCTCGTCCTGAAGCACATAGGTAACATCGTCGTGAAATATCGGTACCGAGTTCGTCCAGCCCTGAGGTAATTTAACCAGTCTCAACGCGCCGAAGGGCGTTTGAAACGTTGTTAAATCCCTGGACGTTTCAGACAAATCTCGCTGGTCATAACCCGAGTACAAGTCCAGCACTCCACCACAGGCTCTCCCTGCAAAGTGGTTTGCCAGTTCCTCCGTCGCCGGAGGAATACCCGAATGCGCGATCGTCACCGCGTTTAAGGGTTCCAACGCGTGTACCAACCTAATGCTTTTGCCGTCTTTCTTGATTACCCCGAAAAACTTAGACCGATAGGAAGAGTTAGACGGCTCGTAAACACCCGCGTCTATCTTTTTCCTAATGACCTTGCAAAATTCATCCAGCTGCCCGCGCGGAATGGGTATACTCTTTTCTACCCATACCTTATGCTCCACGGTCGGAATTTCTATCGGTGGAAAGAAATCCTTCCTCAACGATCCTCGTTCTGAGTCGTCCCAAGCGAATGCGTCTGCATGCACGGTCATAAACCAGTGTAACAGTTTTCGCTCGGCCGGCCACAGAAACGCACCGGCGTGTGCCTTCTCGATAATCAGCGTAACGCTCCGTGGTATATCTAAGAGTTGGACACCAGTCACCAGGATTAGGCTCTAGATCTGGCATATCCTTGAGGGGATCGCCTTTTATCTCGCGCTTAATTCTGTATTTCTCGGGCAACTCCGTATACACCGGACGCGTTTTGAGTGCAACTGGCTTATACTTTTTCCCAGCAAAGCTCTGTCGCACCTCCGCCTGCGGACCATCAGCCACTTCGGGCTCCGGCGCCACACCTTGAAGCGCACATCTCACACAACCTTCCGCCTCCGCGGGTGTTGTGTGCCCCGTTACATCCTTACGTGTTTCAACCCGAACTGGTGGCTTGAATCCCATAGATACAAAGCCATCATCGAAGTTGAGAGACTCAAGGACAGAACCATCCTTCTGAGGTGCCGGTTCCTTTAAACCAACGTGTTGCTCCAGAGTATCCGTCGCCGTCGCATCGCGTCGAAACACCTCGACCCCCGCATTACGCGAAGCCACGAGATACGCCGCGGCGAGCTCTTTCTCTGTGAACTGCTTTCCGTTCCTAGGTAGCGCAACCCCGTTAACCCAAAGTAACCCGTCGCCCTTGACTTCCAACTCTACAGCCAGACCTTCTAACTGCTCTCTCGGGCCCGCCGCCAAATCGCGCGTCAATTCCGCCCAGGCCTCCGAAAATCCACTTCCGTCTCACGCCACGGCTTCCGAATGTGTTGACCACGGAAATAGTCGGGATCGTCCAGGTCCTCGGCCTGGCCCCACGCTCCGTCTTCCGATCCGCTCTCGCAGTCCGGTACCTCTCTCCACGCGTTTGAAGGTGTCGATTCACTTGGGTTCGATACTCCCTCCTCTCTGTGTTTCCCGGGGTACAAGTCGTTGAAGTGTGTTCCTAAGTGAAATACACCCTTGACCGAAGACGCCGCGTTTTTCTTCCCACTTCCGGAGTCTCGGACCGGCTTGCGTGTTTCCGCATCTTCATCATCCGTAACCTCTTCCACAGTGACCTTCCGACGCTGTTTTTGTTGGCTAATACGACGGTCCACATCCGTAGGGAAATGGACCTGCCTGACCGTGCCCGTCTCCACCTTCGCAGCTGCCGCAATGGGGCTGTTAGTAGCTACGGGTTTCGATCCGCTCTCCGGTTGACGGTGAGAACTGGCGATCGCCCTAGCTCCGCGGGTGGTCGTAGTCATCGTCCGTCGCTGGTTCGTATTAGGGTCTCTGATAGTAATTTCTTGAGTCCCATCCCGTCGATTGACGACTGTAGACTCCGTAATCACATCGAAAGGCCTTCCCAACAAAATATCATACGCGGGGTCCTCAATAACATGGACCTGCAAATATATCGCAATGTCCCCAAACACAAACATTACATTCCGAGCGATTCCCGCGGACTGCTTAAGCTGTCCATTGGCACTCTGCATGTAAATCTTTACGTCCGGGTCATATACGATATCAAGCTCCTCAGCCAGCTTCTTGGACATTGAAACAATCTGGGAACCACTATCCACTACACTTTCAACCCTTCTGCGATTTGCGACCGTGGGGTGTACGGTTCTGAGAGACGCGGACTCCGCACCTGTATAAACCTGCCTCGGCTCTTGGTCCTCGGGTAGTTTATTCAGATACATGAGTACTTTGTCTCCCACCATGGGAACCTCCGGGTCTAGGGAATTATCCAACGGATCGGGGTGAACCGCATAGTCGCAATCAGGTAAATCCCTGATGTCGACCGCGTCTCGCCTCAAACGCATAGTATCCCCTTCACCTTCCAGCCTAAACGGTAAATCGTCTTCGACCATCTCCTTTATTAGAGCAGCCTTGACATTTTTCCGTTTACCGGTGAGTGTTTCCCTCAGACTTCTCGCGAACGCCGGTGATAAACTGACCAACTCGCGCATTTTAACGCCGTCCAGTGCTGTATCCCCAGTCCTCTTGAGCATGTCCTCGATTAAACCCTCATCATCCCATTTCCGTACCACCTTGTATCCTTTGTCCTTGTGCGGTTTCACAGAAAACGGGTGTTCACGCGTTTCTTGTTCTGAATTCGTGAAACCCTTAGGATGAGTTAAAGGATTAACAACACCGGGCTCCCTCTGGTTTCCACCCTTGGGTTTCTCCGTGTTATTATCCCTCCTTTCATCCCTGCTAGACGCCTTGGTTGCCACAGTCCGAACCTCAGTGTCGCTCTCTCCTCGTCATCCTCTTCATTGTCTTCCTGCATGCGTTTTCCGCGGCCCGCCTTCGTTGGTATCGAAACCTTGTCCTCCGGAGGCTTGGATTTAGCTGCTTTTCCCTTGCTCGCTGCCTCCTTCCTCGGACGACTCAGAAACCCGACGACGAGTCTTGAGCGTTAGGCTCCTTACGCGCCGCTAGACGCCGTAGTTGCCATCTGCTCGTACAGGTTGTCTCCCCCAGACGCTCCGAAAGCTTTTGCGAAGTTCATCACCTCCACAAAATCCTTCGCGCTCATCTTGTCCATCACCCCTCCCGCGTTTCCGCTGGAATGAGCCGGACTCGGTGAGCTTGACGCGTAAGGGTTCTCACCCCCCGGAGTTCGAAGCTCTTGGATCATATGCGTTTTGGGGCGCACCGTGGCCCAAACCACCCATGAACGAATGCATCACTGGCATACTATTCATGAATGTCTGCCCAACGGACGGCAGCTGGCCGTGGACAGGCTGCGAGCCTCGTCCCATGAGAGACTGAGAGCTTCCAGCGTACGCACCAGCATACGGGTTTGAGCTCAAACCCGCATGCATCTGCGCGGAGAGAAGTTCCAGATTAGACATCCCTTCTCCCTCGTCGGTAGCCATCCTGTCCATAAGCATTTGCTGTCTATTGCCCCCCATAACTTGATCCATTCCCTTTCGCTTCCAGTACTCGTCTATGCGTTCCTTCTTCGTCATACCTTGTTCGAACAAAGGGAGACGTATCCCTTTAGGCAGCTCCGGATAGCCACGGTCCAGGGTTATAAGCCCCTTTCCCACATACTCTGCAGCATCCATACAATCGTTTAAGTAGTGCGGCCCTCCACAGAACCAGCAATCGTTTGAACGATTCATGTTGCCCCGAGCCTTGGGAAACCCGTTACCCCGGAATCCACCACCACTCGAATTATTATTCGATTGAGGATACCTCTCATGGTCCACTTCTTGCGCCATAAAGGAAGCCACCTCATGAGATCCGCGGTTTTGCCCCCGCTGGTTATGCGTTTGATCGTGGTGACCCCGACCATAACCTTGTGTTGGTCGAGAGTCAGTCCTCGGTCCCTGCAGTGCTTGCTGCATCGAGGCAAAACTACTCTTCATCTCATCAGACAACGACTTGAACTGCACACCAATCTGCTTCTCCTGTACAGCAACCGCATCCTTAATCTGCACAACCTCGTTGGACAAAAGATTAAGTCGCTCATCCACCTCCCTCTTGAAGCGATCTGTCTCAGATACCGCGCCAGTACCAGGAACCGTCGCGCCGTTCGGAGAACGCGAGAATTCTGTAATACCAATCGACGATCTCTCAGACAAATACTCAGCCACCTGAAGCACTTCAAGGTACGTCCACCGTTCCTCTCGCAGGACAATGCCCGCAGCGTTCTGCCTCGGCCCGATAATTGTTTCGACCGACGGGCTGTCCAGCAAATGGCGTAGGCTATCCGCGAAATCCGCTGTAAGGTTTCCATAGATCATTCCAACCGCATGTGCGTTTGAGATCCTAGGTCCGTACAACAGATTCGGCGCATTACACTTAGCCACCTGCTTGATGAACGACACCTTCCACCTGAGGAAACAGCCATGGTCCGTCCGACTAATCATGGGGTAGTCTCTATTGACCTTCTCCACGCTTCGGATGGAACCATGCTCTTCTTCATCCAGCTCCGGGTAGAGTTTTAGGACTGCGTTTTTAAACGCGTCGTAAGACCCCGCCGCGAATTCTGGTAAAGACTTCCACTCGTCCTTTATGATATCATCCTTCAGATATCCCACCATCAAACGCTTGCGCTCTGCTTCATCCTCTAACCTGCCCTTGGTAAACAACGCATCGCATTGCTCCAGGTAACCCCTAAGGGTTTTCTCCGGGTTTCGATCATCCCAAGTCGGTCTATCCCTCTCGTAGGGTTCCGGGACACGAATTGCTCTGCCCCTTCCCCCGGCGGCCTGATCATCCGCCTGCTGGTTTGCAGGTAATTGTTGAACGCCTGCAGCGTTATTCGGCTGTGCGCCGTTTTGAGGTTGTCCCCGCCGCACCTGCTTGCGCTGGTGCCGCCTGCGCGACTACCGGATTCCCTATAGGAACTACCCCCGGAGCATTGTTGTTGTTGTTGTGAGCCATCTCGAAACGTTCAAGCGTTACAGATTCCCTATGTGGTTCGTCTGGTTCTATTCCCTGGTTCGGATTCTGAGTCGCTAAGCGGCTCTAACCGTTTTGCAGGAGGAGGGGGATATTCAAACGTAGGCGTTTTCGATCTGCTACCAGAGGCAACAGGTCTAGCGCTGTAGTTCGGAGATATCTCTCGACCAAAGTTTGGTGCGTTTAAACGCTGACGACCTTGTACGGAATTTACTGTTGTGCGAGGACGACTCGTTGTGGTTCCTTGTTTGCGCGGAGCAGGTGGAACTGGACCGAGCGGTTTGCTTTGCAATTTGCCTTCTCCCCTTAGGAAGTTCGGAAAATCACTTGGCGAAGAGTCCGAAAGATCTCGTTCTCTTGGTTTTGGTGGAATCGTGTCCTAAGACCTCTTCCAGACGATAGCACAGTAGACGTTATAACCCAAATCTAGAGATTTCCACCCCTCGCGGTGGGCTCCAGATGAAAAGCGAACTCTATGGACAGAGTGGAATGCAATGAAACGCGCAGGCTGGTGCAATGCAAAGCAAAACACCTAACACCAAACACACAACAAAACACACACACACTAAACACACAGACTTCTATGAGATCGGCCTCGGTAACAGAGCCAATCCAGGGTATTGTGAGGATAGAAATATCCAGACAAGGGTGTAAACGTTTATGTGGTTCTCGAAACACGTAGACTGAACCTCAAGCGGACTTGGTGTTCAGAGTACTTTTGGGGCTTTTGAGTTTATAGTATCTCAACTGTGCAACTAACAGCGAACTGCGTAGAAGCGGGGTATGGATGATAAAGTGGTATTAGGTCCTTAAACCCCAATCACCAACTCAATCGGTTGTGCGTTTAACGCGGTACTCGAAACCAATTCCAATCCAGAAGCTTCCTAGCTTCACCCAAGTCCAATCGCAGGCTTCCGGCCGCGTTCCAAGTTCCAAAAGCTTCCTAGCTTATTCCAAGTCCAAAACCAATCTTATTCGTTTCAACCAATCCAGCCAAATCAAACTTGTTCAGATACAAACTCGAGATGAGTAAGCACCGCTCAAGCCCAGAACTCGCCCTAGTGATAGCGGGGGAGGATTCCGTGCCCAAAACTGTGCCCCCTCCCTCTTTATATACAGTAGCCAAGAAATACGAGTGAGAAACAATTCTGCAGAATAAGGAAATTCGTGTGGTCCATTGTCGAATCCTCTATAGCCAATTGGCTCGGTCCTTCGAAGTGCCGGGTATCCAGGAGGTCGTGCTCCACGTCGCCACGTCCCCTGATTGTCGGATGTTGAACCCTCGAGCCCTCGTTCCTGGCTCAGAACCTTGTGCGGTTCAAGTCTCTGTCCCTCCACCAAACGTACAGCCATTTTGTAGCGTACATGCACCTCCTTCCAGCGGTGCTCAGCACGTCCTCAGAGTCCCTTTGGTTGGCGAGCTATGGGGCAATTACCCCTTCCTCCAGGAATAGGATACTCGCGCCCACATGCGCCCTCAATACGCCGATCCTTGATGGATGTAGATAAGATCAGATAATTCCCACAGCAGCATGGGACGGCTCCGACCCGTTTCCCTATTAACCGGAATTATCCCATCCATCTGAGTCATCCAATAGCGCCCACAACAAGTCAAAGTCCCGCCGACTGATCATAACACACAAGCGCATCGAAACGCATAACACCAGATAAGTTCCCCGTTTTGAGTACACGCAGGTAGGGCTGCTCGCGATAACATTCGAGCTCGGGCTAACCCTTCAGTGATATCGCACACCGTCGGAGTTCATGACCATTTTGTAGCCAAACACCTTCAACGCTCTCACCAACTGCAGAGGAAACAGTGGCGTAAGTGGTTTTGAGGTCGAAACACATAGCGCAAAAACCCGCAATTAGAGTAATTCCAACGCGTTTATTTTCACGGCTTATCATCGGATGGCCTTTCAGTGTGTGACATCGCGTATGAATTTTGCAATCTGTAATCTATCCGCATTAGGCAATTCCCACGATCAAAGGCCATCGCACTCTCTTGATTTCTCTTTTTGGGAGGCAAATTTTTGAGATTTTCATGTGACATCACTTAAATTTTTGAGGAAGAAATGCCCTGTGACACATGACATACGAATTGAATGAAATACTACAGTACTGTATGTGGCGGAGATATCTCCGGGGCGGTTCGACGAGGATGGACGGTCCCGCGAGGGGTTACGCGTACTTTACTCGTTCATACAACAGGTCGCGGGGGCGGTTTCCGCTATCGACGTCGAGCCCCTGTAACGCTCTAGATTGCAGGGGCTTGCGATTAGATAATGTCGTTATCTGCCGCACGGACCGCGGTAGCCCATACGGCGACAGATGTCTCGTCGTCAAGGCGCTATCTTGCCCCTGTCTCGGCGCAAGGTCGCCGCTACCGCACCTGGCTGACCTGTCGTCTTCCTTGCGGCTCCCGGAGGCGGCATCGTCGGGCGGCAGCGGAAATAGGCGGCGCCTGTTGCGCGGCGCCTGTTGGCGGGGGCACCGCGGCACTGTCGGCGGGCGGGCGCTCGTCGTCAGGCGCGCAACGTCGCGCGATACTCGCTGCCACTCTCCGACGCGCCTTGACAATATCGTCTCCTGGTCGCCCTGTCCATTCTCCGCGCGGCTGTGAGCACACCCGACCTCCGCGTTCACCCGTATATCTAACACCATCCTTTCTACAATGTCTCAACAATGTCTGTAGTCTGGCCGATTCGTGATCCGCAAATTTGGTAGTAATCGCCATGGCCAACTTCGCTTCCGCCCCCAGACGCTATGGCCAGGAAAAAAAAAAAGGCAAGTACTCGGTTTGCCATGCCTTGCGGTGGCCTTTCCAGAGCAAGTTATGTTATACTCGCGAGGTCCACAACACGACATGAACTGCGCTATCGCATGCGAATTTTGCAATTCATAATTTACAATCAAAATGTCATAATATATCCTGAGAGAATCTTCATTAAATTTTGGATGGAAAAGGCCCCTGTGACGCGTGACTTATGGATTCAATGGAATGCTACAGTACTGCCATGCCCCGGGGAGTATTTTAATATTATATTGATGTGATTAAGCCTAGAAAAAGACCGAAAACCTCGGCATAGCACCGTCCCTCGTTCGAACGAAACCACTCATGATATTGTTGCGTTAATGCTGATGTGCGCGTGGTTGGATGACATGGATGTCCAGGGCGGCTCGACGGGAATGGATGAACCTGCGATATGCGTCGATGTCGATCATGCGGCCTCAGACTGACTCTTCGGGCGAGTACTGCTTCGATTTCTGTGAGTATAATCAAATGGGGTTCAAGTCCCGCCTATCGTACATCGGGATGGGGGGAGGGGGGGTTCCGAGTGGGGCAGAAAAAAAAAAGTTTGGATATATCTCTACAGCAGGTATGTAGACTCTAATAGACCTACCAAGTGCTTTCCGGTACATTATGGTCCATCTAAATACTGGCGGGTACTGAATGTCACACCGTGACTGATTCCATCATACACATTCAGATTTTGTTGATATTCTGCCTCAAGATGAGAGCATGGCTAGTAACACATTGCAAGCACACTCTTAGGCACCAGAACTGAATAAAGTGCTCATTTTCGGCCTTGAAAGGGACAGAAACGGGTTTATCTTATCTTATCGCGGTAATGCCCTCCTGATATAGTAAGGGAAGGGGGGAGTGGTCTGGAAGGTGGGGTTCGGAGAATCCGACCCCGGTTCCCCCAATCCCAGCTTTCGTTTTTTTGCGACTTGAACCCCGCTTGGGCATGATTGCGGTGTAACACGACAAAGAACGCGCAGGCGTTAGGGCGTGTGCGATAACATGTAGCATGGCGAACTACGCGGGGTGTCGGGTGCGGCACGGTATACTTATGGAGGCAAGGGGTTCCAGTGAGTGGGTCTATGGAAGTCATCAGGAAGTGGAAAGTGCCTGTGAGCTTGCACTCTGCACGGAGTTGGTTACAGTACAATGAAAGAAAGAAAAGAGAAAGCAGAGATAGTGCAAGCTCCGAACTCGCGTTCGAACCGAAGGATGGCCTAAAGAGCAGCTGGAGGTGTACATGTCGCGGTATATTATTTAGAGGTATCGTCGCTACATTTTTACGAGTCGTCATTGCCATCCCATTTCCAGTAAAAATGAAAGAAAGAAAAGGAGCGGGCGGAGATAATGCAAGCTCGAGTCCATTTGGGAACTCGAAATGTCCGATGTCCGATGTCCGATTGCATGTCCGATCGCAGAATTCGGGCATTGATGGCCACAAGGGCACGCCATTTGCCACCACAAGAATCAATTTTCTTTTGAATATGGCATGTGAACACACAATCCGCTAACTGGACCAAATTTCAGTGACAGGTTAGAGCACTGGGGACCACTTTTGTATTTGGAAGGCGGCGGAGACAACTTGTCTCATTCTTGAACCTGTGTCCTGGGTTGGTCAGGCAGCTTTCTGCTGCACTCACATTTTCCCCTCCACAAATAGGACATGTACGCTACGGCGTAGAATTCATATACATGTCACACACTAAACCCGTTGTTCTAACGGCAGCATAATTGCCTTTGCTACCGCTGCATGCAAAAAGCAGGCCACCGGGGACCTCGGCGGCGCCACCAGGCTCAGAAGTTGTTTCTGAGCAGCGTAGGGCTGGCAAGAGGCGAAGAATAAATTCGGAAAAAATGTTGCACTCATCGCGCCTCGAACCGGCGATTGGCTACACACATCAACCCGATCAGTTATTGGGCATTCGGACATCGGTCATTTCGGAATCCCAAATGTTTTCGCAAGCTCCGAACTCGGATTCGAACCGACGCACCGGGATGTCTCCTATCGCGTTTCATGGACGCCTGCCTGCCTGAATCACGGCCTACAGGGCAATCGGAGGGCGTTCGCGGTATATTATTTACAGAGGTATCGCTACATTACAGGGCGTTATCGCATCCCCTACTACAAAATGCCACCAACGGCGTTGCCCCCAGGCACCATATGCACCGCGGGTGCCGCCCCGTCGCTGGGTTTCGCGGGCACGGCGACGTTAACCGTCGGTGCATCAGCGGTGGTGGTTAACGTTTCCGTCGACGTCGGCGCGCCCTCGTGCTCGTGCTCGGGCATCTTCTCCTTGTCGTGGTGGTGCCCGTGGGGATGTGTTATCTTGTCGACGAGCGCGATCAGACCGTGTTTGCGGTGTTCCTCGACTGGGGGCTGGGGCGCCAGTCAGGGCCGGGAGGATGAGGATGGGACGAGAGGCGCGTACCTGCGTCGTTTGTGCGGTTGCGGTCGTAGGGACCGTAGAGGTGCTTGGGGCCGCAGCGGTTGTGGTGGTTGTGGGTTCAGTGGTATGGGACATATTTGTGGTTTGTGTTGGTGGGTGGCGGAGCGCGTTAGGGCGTATTTATACGCGACGGGGACGCGATGACGGAGCCTGGGCTCTTGGGTGATGTCATGAGGCAGGCGGAGGAGAATGCTCGAGAGACGGCTAGATACGGGCAATTCCGGGATACTGACGTCACATCCGGGCCGGCCTGGTCCGTTCCGTGATTGACATGACGGCCCAGAGTTGGATGAAACCAAGGGCTGCACCCATGCACCCACAGCTGCACACTGCTTCTTATCGCGACAGCTCACGAGATGCCATCCCACAGAAGCCTCCTTGTAACCACTCCAAGCTCCAAGGATCCTTGATTTGTTCCCGCCGACTCGGATTCGCCGACCTGGTGAAGCAGGAACGGTTGTAAAATCTGGGCTTGAATCGGCCTGCCGACGCCCAAGGGTACATGGATACAGGGAGGGTTAGCGTGTATGTACAGTATGATTTCACACAAAGGAAAATCAGCGTCTCAGTGCGTTCCCTTGCTATCGGCACCAGTCGGCGACACCGCACTAAATGTAGACCAAGTGGCGGGTGCACCGCCGTTCCAGCTCGCTGGCACCGTCTCTGCATATAGCCATTCCTCCGTTAATACAGTCCAATAGCAACGCGGGACGGAGATTGCTACTCACGTTGTGCTGGCGCGGGCGCGCCGCCCTCGCCACGTCGCAGGCCCAAATCTTTCGCGGCCTGCGCGATCTCCGCCTGCCCCCGCGCGCGATGCGGTGGTGCTTCTGCTCGCCCCGGTTGTCGAGGTTGTCCAGCGCGCCAAGGATCGTTCCGCGTACGGTCTCGCCGACGCCGTGTACGATCTTGAAGACGTTGCTGCGAGTGAAAAAGGGAAGAGGAATCAGCACGGGAGGGATTTGAACGAGGATAGAGAAACGCACCGAACGCCGTTCGCCAGTCCGCGTTGCGGCGCCGGCGGTGTGGACATGTGGTGCTGCGGGGAGGTGGGAAGGGAGTTGGGCGAGAGGAGGCGCCTGTTCTCGTTGAACGGGGAGAAGGGTTGCTGTTCTTTCGACATGGTGAAGGGAGAGAGGAACAATATACTTGTGGGAATGTTTTTATTGCCTCTTGTCCGTAAGTTACTAAGTATTTCCTTCCGCCTGTTGTCTACGTCTACGCAGCTCCGGATGCTCTCCCCGTTGAGGAAAATGACCCGGATGACCGTCCCGGAGGGCGACAGAGACATGAAAAAGGAACACATTCATACAGAATTTCCCGTCTCTGCGTCGAACAGAGCCCTCCTTTACTAGTGGCGTTCGGTCATGAAGTCAGGGTGCCGCCCAGCGCTGAGGGCTAGCGGCGACCGGGATGTGTACAGGATGAATTTTAGGCGTGAAGACGTCTGAGATCCTGAGATTTGGGTCTGAACTCCATGGTCATATGGCAGAGCTCGAGCTTATTCCACAAAAACGAACAGTATTAACGTAAATTGCTGAAGATAGCTGAAGATATCTCGACTCTGCGCTGAAGAGACCCAGTACGAAAGCTTCACACGCCGGATTGTTCTGATGATTGTAGCTTCGGATGATGGCAAAACAAAGCCTCTACCGATTATGTCCCGCGTGTGTTTCGAACACCACCGTCCTGCGTCAACCAACGGTATCGTTTTACCTCCACTACTTTCAGGACGAGGCGCCAAGCGGAGCCAACGGGATGCCTTTGAAGCTAGCAAAGCGGCTGATAGACCCGGTTAAGTTTGAGTTAATTGCGCCAGAAAGCAGAGCCAAAACATACAAACACAAAGGCAAGCATGGATACAAGGCCAAAGTAATTATAAATACACAGATACAGCGGCAGTCTATCATCCCGCCTACCAATCCTCATCGCTCAGTTCCCCATCCGGGACCCCCGCTTCCTTCCGTTGCTTCCTCGTCCTCCGACACTGGCGCTGCGGGCCACAGTGATCTTGAACCACCCCCGGATGTGCGGCGACAAGCGCCGCGAGGCGTTTCTCGAGCGGGCGCGGGAGGCGCGGGCGGTGGATGTATAGCGACGCTTCTTTTAACGATTCGGCAGCGCGCCCGCGCCGCGATGAACGCGAGGAGGTCGGCGCCGTCGTTGGTGAGCTCCGCGGAGAGGCCGACGGTGAGGACGGTGAGGACGATGAGGCGCTCGAGGGCGGGGAGGGTATGTGCGTGGGTGGGGGTGCCACTGGTGAGGGCGGCGAAGAGCCCGTCGTCGCGGTGGAGGGTGAGTTCGCGGAGGGTGGGGTTCGCGGCGAGGAAGGAGAGGAGGAAGGGGGCGGGGTAGGCTGCATGACCGGGCCTGAATACCGGCTCGGAGAGAGTGAGGGATGTTAGTGGGAAGCCACCCGCTGCGAGGGAGCGCTGTTGGAGCGCCCCGAGGGGATCCCTGGAGCCGGAGAACGTACAGAGGTCAGCGGACGTGAGCGCCGGAAGTGCGAGGCAGTCGAGGAGTGGGTAGGGAATGATCATGAACGTGCGGGAAGTGAGCCGGAGGGAGGTGAGCGTCGGGAAGAGGATGGGGTTGGTGGGGACGTCCGCGATTCGCAGGGCCTTGTTGTAGACCAGGTAGTTGAAGGAGCACTGCTGAAGGTTGGTGCACTCGCGAAGAACTTGGTGCGCGATGCGGACGTCGAGTGTGAACCCGATATTAAGAGACTGGAGCTGGGCCCATGGGAAAGCGGACACGGGAAACGCGTCGCTTCGACGCGGTTGGCTGCCGTTGCCGCTGACTGTGAGGTTCCGCAGCGCGGGCATATCGGAAAAGATGTTGAAGAGGGAGAGGGCATCTTTTTCCGTGCTGCCCTCTGAGAACGTGAGATCAAGCGTGTGCAGCTGGGCGAAGGTTGGCTTGGAGTCGCTGAAATGGCCCGGACTGAAGCTGATTTTGAACGACGCCACGCGCTTGACGAAAGCCGGGGCCTCGAGGAGGTGGTTAAAAAGCCGCGATGCCACTCTCTGCGGGCCGGTCTCCAGGTGGAGATCGAGTTTGTGCGGGGCAGACCGCGCGATGAGCGCGGCGATGCTGGAGGCATCACGTAGGTGGGTGTGAGTTTCAGAGTGCTCCAGAGCCCGGGTGTCTCGAAGACGATGTCCCGCCACCGACGACAAACGCCCGCGAGCGCGTTTGTGTGGTTCATTGGACTCATCAGAAAGTCGGGCTGGCGTTGGTCGATGCTCATGAGCATACGGAAGATCTCCGCGAGGATCTCGTTGGGCATCGAGTGGAAGGGATTCAGAAGCTCCTTCAGGGCAGCCAACTGCTCGCCTTTTCGTCCGAGACGCGCCGCGAGCTCGTCGTATTGACGCAAAGGGCAGCTTCGTCCAACTCTGCCTCGGAGACGATTTGTCGGACGAATTTGGCGCGGGTTTTGGACAGTGGGAGTACCGTCGTGCGTATGAGGTCGTCGATATCGACGGCGGTACTGCTACTGCGGCTTTGGACGACGGCGGCGGGCATGGAGGGCGGAAAAGAAGTCGACGTGATTTCATTGATGCCCTCTATTGTCCTCATATAGCCGACACAAGACAAACAACGAGGGTGTGGCCGCGTGGGTGCCGACGACGTCGTCTGCATTCAGCAGGAAACAGTTCGAGCGCTCGTTGGTATAGTTATATGTCTGGATGCAATTACAATGAGTAGAACTAAACGATTGGAAGCCTTATATGACCCACTTTTTTTGAAAGGTTATCGGACCGCATTCATGGCTGAAATCTGGGACATTTCCCAGCGAACGACGGGCAGAACGCAGCTGCAACGCAGGTGCCATCGCAAGAGAAGGACAAGCTGTGTCACGCCGTGACTTGTAGCCACTCAGATTCCGCCTTCACCATCGGCGCGCCATGGCGGCCAGAAAGCTCCAAAGTGCGTGTCAGTTCCCTCCGACGACGTCCCCCGACCCTCTCCGCAGTCGAAATCGACCTGACCCTCAAGAAAGTCGGCGAGGGCGTGGAGCTCTTTGAGACGACGTATGACAAGATGCAGGCCTGCACCAACTCGGCCCAGGCACGTCCTACCGCCCTCCGGGTATCCCATCCACTTACCGGGGCGTGCAGAAGGAGAAGCTGGAGGCCGCGCTGAAGATACAGATCAAGAAGCTGCAGCGGCTGCGGGACCAGATTCGTGGGTGGGCGGCGAGCAACGATATCAAGGACAAGACCGCGCTGCTCGAGACGAGGCGGCTGATTGAGACGGTGCGTGCTCCTGCTCGCGCCCCGCGCGCCCAGCTGACTCCGTCCGGTATAGCAAATGGAGAAATTCAAGGCATGCGAGAAAGAGGTCAAGAAGAAGGCGTTCTCCAACGTGGCGCTCGGCGAGGCGGTCAAGCTCGACCCCAAGGAGCAGGAGATGAACGAGGCCATCGCGTGGCTCGACACGCAGCTCGAGACGCTGCAGATGCAGGTCGAGGCGGCGGAGGCCGAGGTCGAGACGCTGCTCGGCGCGCAGAAGAAGAAGACGTCCAAGGCTGGCTCGGCGGCGGCGACGCGCGTCGAGGAGCTCGCGCATCTCAACGGGCGGCGCAAGTGGCATATCGGACGCCTCGAGATCGTCCTCCGGATGCTTAATAACGGGACGTTGGAGCCGGAGCAAGTCATGGCGCTCAAAGAGGACGTGCATTACTTTGTCGAGACAAACATGGTGCGTGGCCGACCTCATTCGCCTTGGTGCGTATTACTGACTCGGAGCAGGAGGAGGACTTCACGGAATACGAGGGCATCTACGACGACCTCAATCTCGACGAGGAGGAGGAGCGATTCCGCGGCGCCGTAGACGACTCCATGCGGGAGAGCGACGACGAATCCGAGTTCGTCGACGAGCCCGTACCGCCACGCCCGACGAAGAAGAGCTCAGAAGACAACAATAGCAAACGCGCCGAGAGCCCGATACTGAAGAAGTCGGCCTCGGCCGGCGGAAGAAGTGCGTATTTCGTTTTCTGCTCCCTATCGCGTCCACTGACTCGGGCCACGTAGAGCAATCCGACGGTACGGATGCCGTTATACCGCAGCTGACGCCCACTCACTTGCTCTCGTAGCCAAACCACCACCTGCATTCAACGTCCAGCCGATGTCGAGCCTGCTCAAGCCCAGCGGCGGCGCACCGAAACCACCACCAGTCGCGATCCGAGGATACTCTGCCGCCGTGCAGCAACAGCCAGCAGCGCCGCCGAAGCCAGCGGCGGCGCCCGTACCCGCAGCGGTAGCAGTAGCCAAGCCCGCGGCAGCGCCGTCAGTGACGTCCCCAACGACGACGACAACAGACGCGCCAACACCGTCGTCTCCCAGTCGGAGTATGGCGGCAAGCGGGAGCCCGATGTCGTCGTATGCATCCGTGTCGGTGTCGCATGGCGATGTCGCTGAGGACGGGGAAGTGGAGGTGGAAAGCTCGTTCTACGAGTCGCCGGTACTGTCGGAAGCTGCGGGGAAGTTGTCTCCCGAAGGTACGTGTGCTGGTCGTTGCTGTCAACGCGGGCATTGACGCGAACGGGCTGTAGATCCGGGTGCAGGCACAGGCGCGTCGCTGCCACAGACACCGGCAAACGCGGTACGTGCATTGCGACGCGACGGCGGTCTTTACTGACGACGCGCCGAGCCGCAGCTGCAGGACCCGATTCTACCTCCTCCCGCGCAACGCCAGTCCAGCGAGCCGACTGCTACCGCACCAGCACCATCCGAGGATCTCCCTCTCCCGCGCTTCCCGCCCGGCGTCATCGCGCCGTCGTCGTCAGCGCAGGCCATTGGATCACATCGCCAGCCCGCGCCTGCGCCAGCGCCGGTACCGACGCAAATGCCCAACGTCGCGCCGATAACGACGACGGCACCGAGCGCGGCGACGGCGGGTGTGTTCCCGCCCGGGTTGGCGGACTTGGTATTGCCGTTTGAGAGGGCGAAGCAGAGAGGTGAGTGGGTTTTGGGTTGGCACGACGCAACCATGCTTGGAACACGTCTTCCCCTCAACGCGGCTTCGTTCCCCCTCCCGCATTCTTGCGTCCCTTACTCAAGGAGGACCTGTCACTAACATTCTCCCGCTGTAGCTGGACAACGCATGCAAGACGTGGACACGCTCAACCAGTACTTGGCAAATGGTGTCGCGAGTATTCCGCAGCCGGAGGATACGCTCAAGTGAGTTTCATCGTTTGCGTATCGTTCTGCGACGCGTCCTTGGCGGGTCTGGTCATCGGGACCGTCCCAAGCGCGTGTTTTCTTTCCGGGCGCGTTCATCTGCATCTTTGGCCGTCGACGCGTCATTTGGAGCGCTGCTCTCGCGTTTCTTGCGTACCCGGACCTTTTCTACGCGTTGTCGTCTTTCCCATCGCATCTGACGCGACAATTTGGCGTTCATTGCGTATGCTGCCGCTATGACGCGTCTAGTCGTCTTCTACCCCTGCCTGACGCGTCTCATTGCCTCCGTTTCCCATTCTCCATCTTCCCTCATCCGCGCTGATCGTGTACATCTTCAGATCCAAGAACTACACGCCCCGAAATCCGTTCCAAACTCCGGCGTACTACCCACAAGCCCCACTCGCGTTGCTCAACAACAAGGCGCTGTATTCGCAGATCGACGTCGAGACGCTGTTTTACATCTTTTACTTTGTGCCGGTGTCGTATCCCAAGTAAGCTCTGCGCCGGCTTCCCCGCTCAACGGCGCACTGACGTTTCTTCAACTTAGATACCTCGCCGCGGAAGAGCTCAAGCGGCAATCGTGGCGCTTCCACGTCAAGTACCTCACCTGGTTCCAGCGGCACTCGGAGCCGCAGGCGATCACGGACGAGTACGAGCAGGGCGTGTATGTGTATTTTGACTGGGAGGGCTCGTGGTGTCAGCGCAAGAAGAGCGATTTCAGGTTTGAGTATCGGTATTTGGCCGAGGATTAGGCTGGGTCGTCAGACGTTTCCGCGATTGCGAGCTCTTCGTTCTTGTACCCGTACGTGTTGTGTTTCTTGTCCTTGACGCGTAAGCCGTAGTGTACATGTATGTATGTGTGTTTGCACAACAAACGAGCCGTGTATCTTGTCGATCTCGGAGGTCTTGCGACACCAGGCCACGTTATAGCTCTAGGTTGGGACGTATTAACTTGCGCAAATTCCGCCACCGCGTGACTGTCCCGATTTGGACAGTCACACGTCGGCATGATTGGCCGTCAAAGTGTAGTTGATCCCGCGATCGGTCTTAATGGATAGCCTTTAAGTAGGCCCGCTGCGTGGACAAGCACAGGGTACTTATCGCTCGACCCACTGCGGGTAACACACCATCAACTGCGAGACTGTGGACTGTGGTCGGGACTCGCGCGGTTGGGTTAAGGAGGTCACTGTCAAGAATCGGGCGGGAGGACGGCGGGCATGCGCGGGTGTGGGGGGCGGATGCCGTGCATATGCGGGCATAGGCAGGCTGGCTGCCATGCAAGGGCGGGCGGCTGCCATACATTGGCGGTTGGGCGCGCTAGGCCTCGGGCAAGCAAGCATCGGCATGTGCGGCGATCACGAGCGATCAGTCAAAAACAGCTGTTCGCCCAATTTGGGCGTGGGAACGGTGGCGGAAAATCAAAAACTGACGCATTACCGCTACCTTTAGGTAACGGGTCTTAGGGGGGTATGATTTTTGCCAATTTGCAGAGAGACTCCAATCTGTCAATTCTGCTAATGTCTTAATTCAGTTTGACAAACCATGTTTCCCTCAGCATGATGCTACATGGGATGGGAGCCCACAAATCTACTAGTAGCACTTTACTCTGTTGCAAATTAGCTTGCTCTGTGAGACGGCAGGAAGGGTTAAAAACGCGAACCTCTTTGTGGCAAGAGAGACACTGCAACCAATTAGTATTTGCATGTGAACACAGGGGAAAAAATACAAGCAAAAACCATAAATGAATAAAATAAAAAAGCAAGTTGCAAGGTCACTTCTGAGGACAACGGTAGATATTTATATTTGTCCGGAGGGTGACTTTATTTTGTCAACAACAGAGCTGACTGCTTATATATATGATAGCTTAGGTGGTTCGAGGGACGAAGAACATTTACCTTTGGCAAGGCCAAAGTAAGCTTACCACCCAGGAATACTCCCGTTTTCTATGCGGGCCCGATTGTGAAAAAAAATTAAGGTGTAATGACATCTGTTTTTCTGCCTAATTGCGAGCTTTATGGTGGTCGTGATATTTGCGCTAGCTCGGAAAGCTCAAATTTGAACAAAGCCCTCAGTTGACCACAGACATTATTGACCAACAATTTCCGTTCCAGGTAGCGGGCAGTGCCGCTGGTCGGCCCTCCAGCTTTATTAATAGGGTGTAGCCTCGGCATCCTGACCAGCTCCGTCTCCCTCACTAGCGAGTTTCCTGTGCATCGTTCGCAGCGGGACGAGGCACATTCACACGCGGTGTTTAAAATTGTTCTCTTTCGCTTCGCGTTGACGCGGGGGCATTTTTAGTTATTGTGAGCAGCAGCCCGCTGTTAAAATCGTGTCAACTCTCTCCAATTGCTCTCGCCGTCCACTAGATCCATGTTGTTCCTCGTGGACGTGTAACCCTCGAAACCCTGGATCCTGGTTCACCGACATCGGATGGGAACGGTGCGATATGGAAATCTACCGTGTCGGAATATCCCGTTCAATCGGGACGAGGGCGCTTTCAACGCCGGCGAGGTCCCTTTTATCCCAGCGTACACTTTTACTGGTCGTGACTATTTTATCTGCAGCGGTGTGTGGAGGTCGTTTGCGTTCTTAACTGTTGTAATTAATATTCAAGGCTTTGTGTTTGTTTGGGTACGCGTCAGGCACTGGTGTTCTATGCCAATCTCAACGCCGGGAGCCTTGTTAGCAAAATTTGGTAACGACTAAAGCCTCGTTGCACCCATCCCATAAGACGCCAGCCGAACACCCTTTATTGGGACTCGCGCTCGAACCGGGACGAGGCAATGATAGATCCAGATTGCCATCCCGCATTTTTGTCACCGTGGCACTGAAGGTCAACACTGAGTAGGCAGGGCATAATGCATACAGTGCGGACGTTCCATGCCGAGCGTGAAGAGAGCATTTCTGAAGTGCTGGCATGTTGTTCAAACTCATCACCGGGCGTCATCTTCACCAAATGACTTTTTGTAGGCCGCCTCCCGCACGGTGAGCAGAGCAAATTTTCTCTATGCTATGATCCCGCCGCGGAATGTGTCCAGTGCTCAACTTCAGCGATGACCATAGAATGTTCCTTTGCTCTAATCGATGGGTGGCGGGAGGAGGTGGCGACATGCCATTCAAAATTATCGCCGTTCGGGTTCATACGTGTCCCCATCCCCGAAGCGCTGCGGAAGATGAAGATTCCGCTTCGTGGGGAGCATATGAGCCCGGAGGCAATCAGTCCTAAGGCCTTTACCTCCTGCTTCCTGCGATGCATCGTGTGTAACAGACATGTACTTCCTCTTCCTCCGCTCATGTGCCCAGGTCTTTCCACAGAACATAATCCTATAAACATGGCATTCACCGTCGTCAAAGACCTTGGGCATACTGTCCACTTACGGTGCACCACTTGCACGAAAGTGCTGATTTGGCAACAAGGCGATGGTGGTGCGGATTGTCTCAGCGAGGAATGCGTACGGATACGGGGAGGCTGAGTAGAAAGGATGTGCATGCTGTTACGGCGTATATTGGGACGATGGGAGAAAAAGGACCTACTGTCTTAGCTCGCGAGTTAAATTACATCCTGAACGGCAGGAGAGATAACGTTTCGACACCACTTGAGGTCGAGCTCGAGCTCGTACGCGACGGTAGCCTTCGAGCGAGCCTGAAAATCTACAAGTGGGGTATGTACACATTCCAATCAGCATCGACATAAACAGCAGGCGGAAGCGCACGCAGCGCAGTGAGCGGTAGCGCGAACAAAATAAGTCGCGCGACAACGTAGCAAACCGGAAGGCCCAACGCCACCGCATGCACGAGAACAGATCCTACCGCTTCTCGGGCATCTCTATAGCTCCAGCGGTCAAACTTCCAGAGCAACCCAAAACATACAAACAACAACGCAGGGATTCCCATGAGTGTGATGGCGCAGATGCGCCAGAGGAGCGCCTCAGTGGCTGATGGGAAGCGTGTGGGCCAGGCGGCGCAGTGAATGGCGCCGAAGAGGAGGGCGACGGCGCACTGCGCGAACATGGCCCGGCCGGTATCGGGCGTCTCGGCTCGCTGGTAGTCTTTATCCGACATGAACCAAAACGTCGGGACGGCGCGGATGCGGGGTCCGTGGATGGGGTCGTAGTTCGGGTATGGTAGGCCGAGAAGCCCCGCGAGCCGGCTGCCGACTGTCCTCTCGGCAAGGCTGATCAGTAGCGTGGGGTCGTTGTCGATATCCGTCTCTTCGCCGGGAGTTGGGACGTCTCGCAGGCCTGACAGAGTGATGGGATCTTGCACCTGCAGCGGCTTGTACCACCACAGCGCGTAGGTAAAGATGTTGACGGCGACGAACGCGAGCGTGGCGACCTCTAGTGTTGTGAGCATCAGTCCTTGAGCGGCGCGAGTGATAGCTTGGGTAATGAACCAAAGACCCTGCAGCAACGCAATGCCCTTGGAAAACGCGTCGCCCTTGCTCTTGTCGGCGAGTGAGGCCTCGGAGACCTCCTTCAGCTCCTTCACGCGATCTTTGAGCTGCGCGTGCGTGACGAGCGGGCGACCCGTCGTGTCGACGAATCCGCCCATGCAGATGTAAAACCCGTGCGTGCGGGAGAGGTTATATTCGGAGCCATTTATCAGCTTGTCATCGCGAAGCCGAAAATGAGCTCTGGCGCCAGGAGAGCGACGAGCATGAGCTTGAGTCGCGCCCAGGTCGCTCCCCAGTGCGACTCCAGCAGAGTCCAGCGGAGCTTAGCCCAGAGCGAAGCCGTTCCTCGCGGCTCGTGAGGCGCGGGCGGGGGTACATTTGGGTGCACGGAGACCCATACGCAGGCGAAGGTCGTTACGATGCAACTCCAGATGATATCAGAGAGCTGGCGGCAGTCGCGGATGTCCAGGCAGGTACTCGAGGTTTCGGAGGAGCGCTGGTGTAGTAATGGACTCATGGCGGACTGCATCCTCCAGGGCAGGACAAACTTGAAGCTGTGAACAAGATGGAGGTGCAAGGCAAGAAAGACGCAGCCGCGCGCCTATCAAGTCTTCCTGGGAATTAATTCTGCATGAGGCAGTAAGGATTCATGTAGTATCCGGACCGAGAGAAAGCTGGTTTGATGTGGTGAGTCCAGAGAGAAGGACCATGAGATAACTCGCCGACAATAGTTGCCTTGCAGCTATAAACTCATCCCTTAGAAGTGACTGTATCCAAACAGATAAGATGAGATTTGACAGAAGTGCCATACCTAAGTGAAAAATCTGTCCTTCGTACTTGCGGCCTCTTCCTGGAAAAAGACACTTTGCCGGATAATTGGATAAATGAACCAGGGGTTTTAGTGGGTATTTTGCCTATAACAGCAGGTGTTGGATAATCACACCAAAGCAAGAGTCCCACACTGGGTTTTCAAAATGCACAAAGGCATTTCCTCCCGAGCGGTGTGTATGGGTTGGGGAGATATCCCGATCCATCTGTAGTTATCCCGTTGTCGTAGCTTAGTCATCATACTGGGTTTTTCTCCTGCTACACCACCCTCCCGCGGCGAGCGAGCCCCTTGGCTCATCTCCCCCGACCTCTCCAGCGGCAAAATTCCCAGCAAATCTGGTTTATTTCTTCCAGGCACCTAGCATACCTACTATGAGAATGCCTCTGCAAACTGAAGTTGTGTCAATTGCCAGGCTCATAACCAACCCTCGTTGCAGAGCTATTCAAGCTTAATCCTAGTAGCCTACAATCGGCCTTTAATCCTAGATTGTTGTAAATCCGAAAATCCGAAGATGTGTAATATGGAATGACGTGAAAAGTTGTGGTGCCTATGGCAAGAGGCTTTCGGGAAGTGCCAGTGCTTCTGCACAAGAGGCGGGATTCGGGCATCCATCGCAGCGACTCGGAGGGCATCGGTGTAGCTGAGAAGGAATGTGTAGAAGGACATCCGTTGCGTCGAGATGGTGCTGGATGGGAACAAAATAGGGCAACCGGGGATACGCGGCGATCGGACCGAGCTACTTGCGCCAGCCGTCTTACAGACGCTCGCACAAGTTTCGTCACTTTATTTGTCACATATTCTCTGATTTAGGAACACTTCTTTCTACTCGGAATCAGCCTGTCGTGCTACTACTAGCATTGAGCGGCTGTAATGACGGCTGGGTATGAGCCTGGTCAATTGCTCCAGAAAAAAAAGAAGAGATACTGTATTAATCCGACCGCAAGTTCAAGTTACGTGGCCCTTTGAACTGAACTGAGCTCAAATGAGTTACACGTTCGGCCTGGTTCCATCCATCAAATTTTGCCAAATAGGACAATTTATCATCAAAAATTTCTGGCTGGCTGGCGCTGGCAGTCCCAATAAGGAAATTTCATAGTGATGAACTTGTTGTTTGACAAGTTCAATGTGTTACACGTTTGTGGGCTGAACTTACGGTCGGATTAGTACTGTAAAAATGTCGCAAAATCCCAATTCAAATTATAGGGAATTATAAGGTCAATAAATGACTTATAACCAAAAAACATACCTTTATGAGTCACTCAAAAAATTACGGGGCTTATTGAAGTTTCTTGCCATTTAGAGTAGAATTTTCCCGCGTGTATAAGTGGCTGTAATTGGGTATAATTCAGGTATAACCTAGGTATAATGTAGCTATAATCAGGTATAAGTGGGTGTAACTGGCTGTGAGCTACTCATAAAGGTAGACTTTTTACTTACAATCAATTATTAGACTTATAATTCAAATCGGGATTTTGCGACATAACTTGCCTAAAATCAACGAAATGCATCGGGTTATCGGACCTCCAAAATTCAGGAATTTGGCTGAACACGGCCGTATGCCGTCAGAAATGAAGCGCTCGCGATGGACCTGCAAAATTCCTTCTCTTTTCATCTTTTAATCGGTCCTAATTTGGTCCTAACCAGGACCTGCCAGACGCTCGCGTTCCTGCAGATCGGGCTCCTCGTTGGACACAAGGGTCGCTCAGACGCGCTCCTTAAGAGGTTGGACTGAGCGTACGGGTCGTCCGCGTGGTGCATTTGCTGGTCCTAATTATAATTTAAAATGCCCGTCCTTGTTCCTCTACGGCACAAGGACTTACAATACCTTTATTTCTCCCCCTTCTTCTCGCCGTAGATACCTCTTGTACCATCCGTCGGTGCTTGTCCTGTATGGGGTAGACGTGAGCACAAGGCAGTCGCACGGAATCAGAATGCTTTTTGTTTCCTGCCTTCTTTGAGCGCTCCGGCTAGCGACGTCGCCACCCTTGTCTCTCGCAAACCACCATGCCACCTACCCTGCGCTCTGCCCCGACGACCCCCAACCAGCGCACCACGCGCAACTCCAACAAGGTCGCGCTCGCCGACGCCACGCCCGAGCCGTCGCCACGCTCGTGCACCAAGTGCAAACGCCCCCGGAAGGGCCACCCGCGGTCGGGATGCCCGTTCAGCGACGGAGACGGAGGAGGGCCCGGGTCGCCTGGGGTGATGAAGCGGCTCGAGGCACTGGACTTGTCAGCGGACGACTTGGATAGTGGGGAGGACACAGAGCCGGAAGCTGGCGAGGGGGAGGCGACGCCGACGGAGAAGGGGAAGAAGGAGAAGACGAAGACTCCACGGGTGTCGATGCCGGGAACGCTGGGCCCGCTGCCGACGTGGATCCTCTCGCAGTCGCAGGCGTCGGTGTCGGTCAAGGCGGAGGACATTCCGCGCATCGAGTCACTCTCGCTCGCGTCCATCCCGCTCTCGGAACCCGCTCCCGCCGAGGCCGCGCGCATCGAATTCACTACTTCCCTCGCCGACCTCGCGCGTGCCGTCGTCTACGTCCTCCCCACATCATCCGCTGCTTCCGCCGCAGCGGAAGCCCTTACCTTCGGCCTCTTCGTCCGCCAGCTCCCTCTCGACCACACCGACACGTTCCTGCTCGTCGGGAAGACGGACGCGAGCGTCGCCGTGCTCGAGAAGCAGGTCGAGACGAAGATGCACGCGCTGGTGCCGAAGGACGCGCAAGCTGGTCCTGGTGCCGCCAAAGGGATCGTCCTCGGCGCCGTGGGTGCAGTCGCTGCGTGGGGTGCCCTCGCATTCGCCTAAGCTCACCGTCCGTCCCCGCTCCGCCTCGCCTGGCCGTCTCCGCGCGCCTTTTCTTGGACCCATGCCTCGGACACCTCAGATGTATCGATATCACCGCTGTCGCCCTCGCTTTCCTTCCCTCATCCCGCGCCCCGTACTGTACTATAACCCCTGCAATTCACTTCCCTTGTCCTCCGTCACTGCACCCGCCCACCGTCCTCAGCGGATCCAGCCCAAATCCAGCCTTTGACTTTTGCTCGGAGGCGTCCTATCACCTTCCTGCGGTCTCCGGCATCTCAGATGGGCATCCTTGGTTGAGTACGGTATTGCGATGGTCTGCCGATTGGATTCGAAGACCAGACCCCGTTTGCCCTGCTAAGATGTCTACAATGCAGCCAGGGCAGACGCGTCGCGAGCTTCCGCTGATGTGTGGCCACTGACCCTTCTCACTGGCGCAGGCACTCTTTCTTGCCGCTCATTGTAGCGGGGAATACGCGCTCGCGGCGGCGCACGGCGTGTTCTCTTTTTTGGTAAATGCGGATCTACATACAGTGCAGAGTTAAACCGTCCCTAGGAAAGGAATATCGATACATGTACAATGAAAGCAGCCAAGCGTACGCGTCCGTCCATCCCAAGAGAGAGAAAAGGTACATGTTACGGCAAACCGGTGCTAATATCCATGGATGGGTAGGTGTTTTTGGTGCGAGGCGAGGGGGGAAGCAAAAAGTCAAAACCTGGAGCAAGGGGCGTATCCAATCCAATCCGTTGGTGCGTGCAAGTAATGTAAGTCCGAAACAGCCAGAGTCGGGGGCCGGGAGGAATTAATCAAATGAACAGGCGCGTCCTGGGCTCGTGGCGTCGTAAAACGACAGCGCCGGTTATAGGACCTGGGAGGAGGGGGATAGGAAGGGATGGTTGGCGTTAGCGTGCGCGGTCCAAATCCCAAACCCAGCAGAAATAACGGCACTCACGTAGTTGGTCAGGTCCGATGGGAAGCATAACGAGTCGCCGCTGGGGCCGCGCATCGAGGGCGAGTGCGAGGTTTCGCGCGAGGCCGCCGAGGACCAGGATGACGAGGTCGGTGCCGGTGCCGGGGCGGAGATATACAGCGGGAGCGCCGCGCCGTAGCGATCCGCCACCGGAAGGGAGGAGGTCGCGTGGTGGGCATGATGCCGTTGCCGGGGGTCGACGAACGACGCGGCAGAGAGCAGCGCGTCCATGTCTGCGTTTGCATTCAAGCTCGCGACGGCGGCTGCGTGCAGGACCGGGGATCGCTCATCGCCGAACGTCGACCGCGACGTCGTACACTCGGGGTACGCAAACTTGTACGTCGCGGAAAAGATGAGTGTCTCTGCGTCATCATGGTCCTCCTTGAGGACCTCCTGGTATATCGTGAACCGCGTGGGATCTACGGAGGGGAGAGGTAAGTCGAAATGAACGGGCGAAGCGCGATATCGATTGATAGGGCGAGCAGGGCAGGGAATCGATTCTCACCGGGGCTCTCAGAAATGGTTCGCCAGTACTCGGGGACCAGGGCCGCGCTGTAGACGGTCCCCGTCCCCGACCCTTCCGAGGCGGAGACGGGGGTGGGGAGGAGCGGGACGCGCGTCGAGTGCATGATACGGTCCTCGGCGTAGACCGTGAATTGCGAGTACGCGTTGAGCGCGGCCGGGGCACTCGAGACGAACGCGACGGTCGGATTGATCGTGTGGAGGGGACGGGCGCGGTCGGATGCGTGTACTATTGCGGTCCCGCTGGAGGTGTCCTCCCAAGAGGACTGGCCAAAGGACGCGCCGGGGAGCTCGAGGATGCTGCTTGGACTGGGATCTTCGGGCGGGAGAATGTCGATGTAGACGACGGTGTGTCGGGGCGTTGGCGGTGCGGAGGCGGCGAACGGGTGCGGGTGGTCTGCGCCGAGGATGGGCGAGACGGGGGACGTGCACGCGCTGGGGCCGTCGCTCACGCTCGAGCTCGACGCGGACGAGTCGGGGTATGGCTGGCGGAAAGGCGAGAGCAGGTGCATAACTACGCGTCGGGTTTTAGTTGAGGCCTGCAGCACAATAGACAAAGACGACGCACGTTTTTTGCCGCCGCACGACTCGCGCAGCTGTTGCAGTCGACTCCCGACCTGCTTGGCTGAGCGGCGCTTGCCAGTCTTTTCGAAGATGTAGTCCGAGATGAAGCGATTGCGCCGGGGGAAGCGGCCTAGGAGACGCGTCTCGCGCGAGTCGTCTGGCACGTAGGACTCGAGACCTATTGTGAAAGAACAAAAAAAGAAAAACCCGTCAGCGTCCCTCGCATATAAGCCGAGCCAGAGCATTTTACCTTCCAACAACGCGGCCTCGAGCTCGAGCGGCCAGACGGTCTCCCCGCCGCGGAGCGTCTTCCAGCTTTTGCGGACCTTGAGGACGGATTGGAGGACTTCCTTCGTCGTCTCGCTCTGGTGGCTGACGGCGGCGGTCCAGACTCCGCCGCTGTTGATTAGCGCGCGACGCGGCGGCGATTGGGTTCCCCCAAAGAGACGGAAGTCCGCCGACGGGGTAGGAGGCGTGGACGAGCCCGAGGCCGTCGACGCGTCGTCGTAGTCGCGGTAGTACATGGTGGCGGCGAGCGGCGAGCGGAGGACGCGGGGGGCAAGCGGGAGAGTGTGGGTGTCTGGGAGGAAAGCGGACAGGCGGCTTTATATCGTGTGTGTGCCGATGGGTGTGTCCGTAAATGAAAGAGATGTCGATGTGTCGATTTCGAGAGCAAAGCCAGGAAAAGGACACGTCCTTTTTGGGGAATGCTGCCGTTCAGTCTGGCCGAAATATATGAGATCGCCTAGCACAGGACGGGGAACTTGCGATTAGCGGCGTCGGAACGGAGGAAGGGAAAGACATACGCGGTACACGGTACACCGATCCGCGGGCGATCCAATCTGTCGAGGACTTTGAGGTTTTGCAGCGCTTTGAGGCCGATGCAAAGGCAGCACCCTAGTTGAGAACAAAAGCAGGGCCGTTGGCGGAGCATCAGGCTATGTCTGGGACAAAATTACCCACAGCGGTCACTTACCTATCCAATGTTCTGGCCAGGGTTGAGCTCCACGAGCAGGGAGTGATCTACGTGCAGGTGCTGCTCCCCCGCGTCGATGGACGCCCACAACTGCGTCGGGCGCCGGAGGTAAAAGGGAAGGAGAGGCGGAATGGAAGGAGCGCGAATCGAGTCGGAGACGCCGGTCGCAGGCGTGTCATCGGGTGGGGAACCTCGGGCATTCACTTGCAGCCACAGCAATGGCTCTATCGCGCCGCATGGCGCCAGGCGTTTAACAGCGGTCTACGTCCACGGACTTGACGGCATATGTTTGGGACGGATGACGATAGTTTTAATTTACGCAGGGAAAGCGCTTCGAAGAAGGACGGGCGGTGGGAGGAGGAGGGGCTGGAGCTTCGCACAGAGACAAAGAACGTGCCCTGCGAGTACAAGGGTCCGTATCCGAGGCGACAATAGTACTCGGCCTCCGCTGGGAGCGCGTTGCTCGACTTGACTCCCCCGTTCTGGAGCCGGGGATGCGAGCGAACGAGAGTTTCCGTCTTCCGGGGAATGTTCTTCGCCGCGTTCAGTCCCACGCGGGAACATAATCAAAAATGCGATACGATAGCGGGGAGGCTGAGCGAGAGGGCATGATACGATGGTTTCAGGACTTGGGCACAGCGTAGGACGGGGAACAACAAGAGAATCAAAACACCGAACACCAGAGAAGCCGCCCCGGAAGCATCCGCCGTCGTATTTTCCCGCACAGAATAATCGTGATTGGACGGAGGGCCGGAGCAAGGAGCGGGTTCGCGGTACGCAGAAACACATAGAAGCAAGGACATCAACGGTCAACTGCAATCACCAACTTGAAGTTCAACATGGTCCTGTATCTCTGGGGTCAGTGTGTGCCGCTGCAATAAACATAGAGGAGGTGGCGCCGGAAGAGACAATCCGGGTCCGTTTGTATCGCCTGGGGTTGGGCTCTGGCGCCCGAATAGTCAATGAATGCATCTAATCGCACCGTGGCTACATTCGATATCTGAACGCACCGGCGCGAGTCCGCCTAGAAGCAGCAGCAGCAGCTCCTGTCCCTCGAGGATCCAGGCACGAAGAGCAGCGATGAGGATGAGGTACCGAGATCAACCCCGCGTCCAAGAAGCTCACCGCGGATTTTGCTGCGCATGCGCGGAACGAGGTCGGCCGGAGGGCTTTGCTGCCGTACCAAATTTCGTCGTCCATGAATCCGACAGCAGCGCACAACGGGAGCGAGGACGTGAAACGAAGGGGACAAGCCGCCGTCAAAGTCAACAGAAAACATCTATTAATTCGACGTCGCGGAAGGGATGTAAGCGGGGAAACGGCTCCTCAGAAGACGTGTTTGCTCAAAAGTAATTATTGGGACTCGTCCCTTGAGCGAATAGGAGACGAACGAAGCGCGGTGCCGGCAGCTACAGCACCTTGGTTCATTGCGAAAAAGTCGGGATTGTGGAGTCTGGATGGCGTCGAGGGCATTGAATCGGGAGAGACTGTTTGTTTCGAGTCGGAGAAGCACAGAACGCGGAGAGCTTGCGTTGGAGCGAGAAGCTAGGATGTGGCGGGGGCGCAGGCGGGCTCGGGGGGAGAGCACAGAATAGCCAGGTGACGACAGCTGACGGAGGGCGACGTGCATGCGGACGAGGCTGCCGTCGCAATGAATTGCCATGCGCGGGACAAGGGCAGGCACCCGGCCGACGAGTACAGTCGTAGACCAGGCACAATCGCGCGTCGCAGTTACAGAGGGCCAGCGTGGCCATTCCCGGTGTTGGCGGAGAAGCTGAGGGAGGTGTGCATGCTCGACCAGTAACACTGACTCAGCCATCGCTGTCACCCTTCAAGTTCTCTGCTCCCGCCACAACCTAATTCTGCTCCCGACAGATCCAGTTATGGGTTCAGGCGTTAACTGATCTCCGGACGCTAGCAGTCTCTGTGATCGTTCCGAATTAACCCTGCGCCGCAGCCATCCCAGAAATACGCACAATTCGCCCCTCTAGATCTGAATTTATAGTCGGAATTGCGGGGTTGAAATTGTGAGAGACAATTAGCCTCTTTAGGCTTTCTGCATTTGAATGCTGTGGCGCTCCGAGGGTAAAAAAGTGTCGATCCAAGTTGCGTGTCAGTTTAGCATTGCAGCGGCGGGCTCGTTTGTATGTTGGGTGGCGGCTTTCCGGCGATATGCGCCGCAGACAGCTGATTGATATAATGGCCCGAGAAGAGAAGGTTTCTGATTAGGCTGTCGGGGCGGCCCTCGAAGAAATAGACGCGGACCGAGGCGAACATGTACAAACAGCAGAGGCTTCTAGGGTTGTGGTGGGACTGGCGCGCTCCGCTGGGTGGACGTGGCGCGATGTTTTCTCACTCCATTGAAAGACGACGCCGCACGGGGGCAGCGTCGCTGTTGGAGCGCCGGGGTTCTCGGCGAGGGAGGGTTAGCCAAGCAAAGGTCATCTTGCTTCTGTGCTGATGCCTTGGTTGGACCGCGAGCGCCTGAGCCAAAGATACGAGCGTCAACCCTCGACGAGCTCTGCTGACAGCAGACATACACCTGCTCAGCGGAGAGAATCGATGCGACTCCAGCGACATCTGGGCTCCCGCTAGTGCGTAGATCTGTCGGAGTTCGGATATTCCGGGCGCGCTCTAGCATTTCATCAACGTTCGACCTCTCCAAGCTCAAGGACGGACTCTCCGCCGCGAAGTAGCGGACTAGCCATAGGATAGATTCCGTAACAGAAATTTTCGCAGTGGCCAGTTCTAGAAGGAAATTTCTGTGCATCTGCCTGCGCCCCTGGACGATCACATGAGGTTTGCCCGAAAAGAGAAAGCATGAGAATAGGTGCTCTGCTCTTCATGGGCGCATTTCAGCAGAATAAAAACTCCTAGAAGATCACCAGCCGGCCTCCACTTCCATGAACCGAACGACAACACAATCAAATATATATGGACCAATCAGGTCTTGACCGTCCGCATTATGACTGCATCTTGAGCATCCATTTGCTGCTCCGCCAAACGGAAATATTCACTGCGTGCAGAGATTATCTAACACTCATCTAAGTAAGTATAAAAAATTGATGTACATATAGATGCTCTGACCTTTGAAGAGGTAAGCTGGACTGGGGTTAGTCTAGGTAATTCCTCGCATTCTGAAATTACCTAGACCGAGGTGTGTGAAGCCGAAATATCTGAACTGATGCCGATCAAGGTCTGTGATGTCATCTGATCTCAGCTGAACATAACCGCGACAAGATTACACTTCCAGAGGTTGGTCTAGGTATATGTACATTACTTTTTTTATACCTACACAGGTCAGTGTGAGACAATCCTTGCACGCAGTGTATATCAATCAGCTGTCTGCGGCGCTACGACAACGGTTTTGGACCAGATCACGGCTATCCGGGTCCCGCAACATCCCGACATCTTCCCACGCCAGCGCCTATTCGGTTGCTCCCTCCTCTCATCATGTCGCAGCAACGCCCAGATTTGCCCTCGAACGAAAGCAGCCGACTCCTCTCGCAATCTCCTCCGCCTCCTCCGCCCGTGAACAACGCCACCCGCCCACAAACCGGCATCGGGAGCGTCGCCAGTAACGGATTCTGGTTTGTGCATGGCGTCATCGAGCTCCACGAAGCTGAAGTCAAGTATAGGAATGTTGTGCAGATTGCGCACGGCGTCGGAGAGACCATCCGTGGCACGATACTCCGGAGCAATTGACGACCTGGACAACAGTGGCGAGCAGAAGCACCACGATATTGCCAGGGCAGGGCAGGCGGAGATCACACAAGCCGCGCGGAATCTCGGTTTGTGGAGCGGTGCGACAGACTCCGAGTCGGGGCAAGGTAAACTGAATCTCGTACTCATCTGCTGCTCATTATTGAATCTCCGCGCAGAAGTAGCCCCTCCAGCCACTGGATATGATGCCGCCGCGCCTGCTGCAGTTGGGTATGGGGCTGCATCGACGACCGCGACCAGTAACGGAAGCTAGTGGGGCCTCATCGATACTCTCGACTTCAATCCATTTCCTCACCATCTCACTGCTGGCCTCTGTCTCACATCCTATACTCGTCATCATCATAAGTAATCGTCTTTTGCCGTTTTATTGCTTCAAATTTGATCCAATCAAACCAATCTTTTCATAGTTCAAAGATATCGATAATGCAGGTGGATGCTTAAATTTCCATTTGTATAGGTGCAGATTTGGAGGAACTGAAGCACAGTCCTTCGCGCAAGTCCATGTAAAACTGGTCAAATTCCGAGGCAATAGACAGCTTGCGGGACAGCCATTGAAGCCATTGAATGGCTGTTTTGCATTGCGGAAACCAATGGCTCCTGGTTGAGACAGAAATTTCAATGGCTGATTGAAATTGATGAGAAAATTGATTCAATCTTAGCCATCATATATATGACTAATCTGTGTAATCTGTGCGGTGAATGGGCACATTCCGACAGGTTTTGGTAACCAATGGCTTGAAGTTCACACCATTTCCACCCTTTGATGGGCGAAAACCACACTCCAAGGGAATATTCAGTCATGTTCAGTGCTCGGCTACCCTCTCTTCTAATTCTGCACCAGGGAACCCACCACAGACCCAGTTTGTCAGCCATTGGTTTCCGCAATGCAAAACAGCCATTTAATGGCTTCAATGGCTGTCCCGCAAGCTGTCTACTTTGGGGGGCTGCTCAGAGCTGATTTTACGGTTTATGATGCTTTGTGGACCTGTTCGGCCTCCCAGCTACATGGAAATTGGACGACAGATTTCTACGGGCTTTATGAACGTAAGGTAAAAATCCCACAGTATTGATGCAATCATGTTTGACATTATACTCAGTTTTAGCTGTTTTGACAAGTTCGGCTACTGTGAGTTCAAATATGCAGATATGTGCATACCGATAAGACTGAAATACACAATGTAAAAGTACCCCACCTTGCTGGCTCTGCATTCACAGGCGATGGGATGCATTTACAGGCACAAAAGCGCGACAAAGATGATCACTTATGATGATGACGAGTAGATCAATTTTAAAATGGCAAGGCACTGGCATGGAATTTGTCGTGCTCGCCTCAAGCTAGCGCCATGCAGAGAACATCCAGCCAGGTTGTGTTGGAAATCTGAACCTCAGCAATATGATTGTCAATACACTCGCTTGAAATTTACTTTTCAGTGCAGTTGAGGTAGTAAACCTTCGCACAAAGCCACCGACTTTCAACCCGGACCGTGTTGCTGTTGGGGACTCATTGCTGTTAGGCCTGAGTGCTGGGTTTTGGATCAGCATCAGGGTGTGTCTGGAAGACACAGATGAAGCCTTGAGGTGGAGAACATCAGTGCCTGCCCGTTACAACTTTTGGTGCTACTGTAGTATTTAGACCTTAAGTTCAGGGGTATTACATATAGGTTGAACTTACAGGGAACACGTTCATCAGTGATGAAATTATCATATATGGGTTGCCGGCGCCAGCTGGCCGGGAAATTTTTTGATCCGGAGTTGCGTAATTTGGCCATGTTTGATGGTAACCCAGGGGTCTTACACATTACACAACTAGATGCCAGCTCAGTGAGCTAGCTAAGGCCTTGCTTTGCCTGCATTCTGGATTCATTTTTTTGTGCTGGAAAAAGGAAAACCAGTCCAAAAAGAAAAATGAATAAATTGATTTTAACTCTGTGCCACACAAGGATATTTATTGTATCGCAGTGTTTAGCGGTCTCATTTCTCTTCTCGTTTTTCTCTATTCTCTACGTTATTCATTGCAACTTTTTTTTCTTTGCTAGGTCCCCCACCTTGACAATTAGTAACCATTGTATCATGTGCATGCCATATGATCAGGTGTCACATGATCTTTTATCAGGTGATGCAAGGGTCAGATGCTTCTTCCCACCCTCCGCACATTGTGATGGCCAAATCCATAATTCCAGTCCGTGCACAGCCATGCTTAAACAATTGATTCCCACTGTCATCACATAATATGGTTTCCTATACCCTCTGTACAATCCAATCAAGAGCCGAGATCTCATCTACTCTACAGTAATGAGGGTGTGACTCAACCGATTTATGGAGGATTTTCTCCGGGCTGTCTCCAAAATATCAGCCAAAAAAAATTTGGCCATCATTCCCACAAATTGAGAAAAGAATTATTGGCGGGGTTGTCGAGAATTGAGTGTGACCTATGACATTTGAATTGGATAAAATGGTACAGTACTAAATAAAATATGGCACGACACCACGGTATTTTTCAAGGGGGTGGCAAGAAAAAAATTAAGTATATCACACCATAAAAAAATTAAGAGTCCTTTGGGGGGACCGACCGACCATGACCGTGACTGATGGAACCAAATATGGTAACTGGTTCCCACGACCATGGCTAGGCTCGCTTCTGGTCATCTCCCCATGGATACGAGGGTGTCTGGCTGCTCCATTCATGGCATGAACAGTGTATCTTAAGTTAATTGGACTGTTCCACCCCCGGATTTATGGTCCCCGCTCCTTCCAAGCGACATAGGCGTTGATGCTCGGCCTTTCTACGCTCGGGTTCCCCATTGCTGGACACAGAGGGCCCGCATGTTACTCACTGTGGCCGGAAAACCACATCAAATTCATGTAGGTGTTTCACCTGAAAGCCTGCTGGAAAACACCATGAAACCAAGTGAATTCCACGCAGTTTCCTGAATTTCATGGAGTTTCATTTCATGTGGTTTTTGTTACATTCCATGTGGTGTTTCATGGAGTTTCTACATGTATTCCATTGCGAAAGAGGTTGAATCAAGTGCCAAGGAAACATAAAAGAATTGATGGCAGACAACCCATCTCTTCATTTTCATGAGGAGATGGCATGAAATCCGCAGTGGCCCGGCTCTGATTCGAACCGGGGACCTCCAGCAGAGGAAGTGAAGAAGAGGGCAATGACCACTGAGCCAAGTGGACGCTGCTGGTAGAGTGCATCACTGGTTTACATACCCATGTTCCATGCAGAAAACCCATGAGATTCACCATTTTTGCACTTGTGTTTATTTATGTCTGTCAGCCTGTACCATCTTTCACCCAAAATCTCAGTGAATTTCACCCAGTTGTAGAACTACGCATAAAATCATCGAAACATGCATGAAATCCTAAAATCATGAAAAATATAGTCATTGTGAAAACCAGTGAATAGTGAAGCTCATGTCCAGAATTAATGAAATTGATGTACTTTTCCACCCACAGTGACTGTGGAACACCTCTTCGGCAGGGTATCTGTACTCGCTGTAGCCATCGTGGCCATTATATGGAGAGAGAAGATTTTTTTTTTGGCCGGGGCTTTCCTGATCAGGAATGCACTGATGGCCGCGGGGCTGATCTACTGACCACAGAGAGGCTTCGGAGAAGCTCTAGATACTCGAGAGGCTTCGGAGAAGCTCTAGATACTCGGAATTCGCCAATATGCCCAAAAAATATTGACCAAAAAAAAGATTGGAGGCCACGCTGGGGGACCGACCAACCAGCGTGATTGTCGCTTTTGCTCGCGTGCCACCCCCTTGGTATTTTTAATGAACCTCTGCGTGGGTTGATACTGACATTCACAAACAGTGTAGTTTGTGCTAATGGCAACCCTGTTTGGGTCCCCATATATGGGCAAAATTTGTAAGCACTCAAATTCCTTGGTTCAACCCACGGCAGGGGCAAACATTTCTGCAACACTCATTTCAACTTCAGTTGAGCAGTTCTCTGCCCTTAGAACATGTTGAACATTGTCTATTTATAATCTCAGCTGCACATCTCTACATCGGGGCCAAAGGGCGGTAAAAAATCATTTTAACTCGCCGCCATGCCTGTGGGCTTGTCCGATGGTTGCTGGTCGGGTATTGCACTGTTTGTGCAATGCCGCAGAGCTGGCCCTACCTCAATCATTTGTGCTAATGGCATCCATGTTTGGGTCTCCATATATGGGCAAAATTTGTAAGCACTCAAATTCCTCGGTTCAACCCACGGCAGGGGCAAACATTTCTGCACCACTCATTTCAACTTCGGTTCGGTTGGCGCCAGTTGATCAGTTCTCTGCCCTGAGAACATGTTGAGCATTTTCTACTTACAATCTCAGCTGCACATCTCTACATCGGGGCCAGAGAGTGGTAAAAATCATTTTAACTTGCAGCCATGCTTGTGGGCTCATCCGATGGTTGCCGGTCGGGTATTGCACTGTTTGTGCAATGCCGCAGAGCCGGCCCTACCTCAATCATGTCAGAGATAGACCGTCAGCAGATCAATATTGCTGCACTTGCTCAAATCCAGCATGTGTTTGGGGATCTCAATAGCACTGCCTCCAATTGAGATCAGTACTGCAGCCATGTTTCATGAGATTTGCTGTGCCAACACATGCACACAGTGGACATATGTGTCACTGCCTGGCACACTGCATTTTTCTTTGTTTCATACATTATTAGCCGAGGTTTCATCAGTCATTCCGGATAGCCTAAAGTGATTGCAGTGCCTTGTACCATTGAGTTCTGAAACATCCAAGTCACGTATCATCAAGTGAACAGCAGATCTAATGGGAAGATCTTAAAGTTTTGTGTTTAGAGCTGACCTGAACCGACTCAACTTGCCTGCTGACTCATTCTGTGTCTAGTGTGACATGTCTTTTGGATTTTTTACCTGTCGTTTCAGGCTTTCATCAGGAGTTCCACCCTCATCATTACGTGTAAAGTACCTTGAGGTGGTCACACATCATGATGTATAAAAGGTCCAAAGCCCAAAAGTCCCACACTATGTGACTATAATCATCTGACAAATGTGTGCCCTTTACTTTGCACCTAGTGGGCAGTTTCAGCACAACTGTTACCTGATAGTGGCTCCGCACAAACTGTCTAATATCTGCCCCAAAACATAGAGAAACATCAGCAACAGTCCGGTGACTGGGGATGTACTTCGATCGCTTCGAAGGTATGTTTACCCCGCAAGCAGAATCCCACAAACAGTGTATACACTCAGCGCTCAAAACAACGATATTGCCTTCTTGACGTTGCCCTCGCGAATCTGTCGCCCCTGCCCAACCACAGCTGGCCCGCGCCATTCGCTCCATGCGACACATCCCCCACCCATCCCGGCGTTTCGTCCAACACCCTCAATTTTCCCGGATCGCTCGCAAACAACAGTGCACCCGACGTCGACGCATGTCTACCGTCCTCCGGCCTCAACGGTCCCCCCACCGCTGCTCCCATCCGCAACACCGCAAACGCATCCAGCACGGTCGTCCATGTCGGCGTCATCCACGCATACACCGCCGTCACCAGCAGCACAATCAGGAACAGCCCCTGCGCGCACGAAACGACGACGATACCCACAGTGGAGATCGCGGGGACCTGCGTGTCCGCGCCGAGGTCGTAAGCCACGAGCAAGCTGCGCGCCGAGTCCTCGCCGAACATCCGCGCCTGGTTCGCCAGGAACGCGGCGGCCGTGAACGCGTTCTCAATCGTTTCCGGGAGAGCATAGGCGTCGGGCGTGAACGCCGACAGGTAGTACGTATGAAGCCCTACCAGTCCTGTTTAACATATACCCATGTACATGCATTAATCAGATTAATCAGACATTATACTGCTTCAAATGTAACCCCACGGTCTACTGGCAGCTGTGTATAGTGCATGATTAATCTGATTAATTGGTTCATCCCGTTCAACACAGTTTGACAAAGCTTTAAGTGGATGCAACATGTGCCCCAAAATGCCCCTTATGCAACGTTGTGAACACAAACGCTGACTGTCACATTGGTCACAGTTTTAAACCAATTAATCCGATTAACTGTGGGTCGAAGCGACGCTCTGCGCGGTCTGGCGGCCCGAATAATGACATCCGCCGATGATAAAACTCGTGCTCCGTGCTCCGCGTGATCAGCCTCATCTTGTCTCTCGCACTCATCATGCCTGAGGTTGGGGAACTCTACGCACAACATCTCTAGGTGGTGCACGGCCTGGAGATCTTCCGCAAATCCGGCTCTAAACTCCGAGTTGAACAGCTGATATACGATGCCTCCTCTGCCGAGGTTGATCAATGATCGTGGACGGGCACCGTAGCGCGCCTTGCGTGGACTTATTGCCGAGATTGATCCTGCATTCTCGGTCACGGGCTGGCCGATCCGCATGATTTTGTCATCACAAATATACATAGTACACCTCGCACGATCCAGCTTGAATTCCGGGGTGTAATATGGTTTACGGTAGGTCGTCTCCGCCGCGAGACTATTTATTGAACATTGATAGATTCAAATGCTGAAGCACACTCATGTTCAGTGGCAAGGGGGGTTCAACTTTGAAAGATAGCATATAGGGTCGAATTTCTGAACTTCCAGCTCCTGGACCCCCCTCCCCCCTGGGTATGGCAGGAGCTGTATGGCAGGAGCTCCTGCCATACCGAGCAATGATTTCCCACAATAAGATAAGATAAGTGCCGCCCCGGGCCTCAGAGAACATCTGACTATGGAACAGGATGTTGTGCTATTTGTACACTATAAGTGAGGCATAAGGTGTACTAGAAGGTCTATTGGATATATAGATAGGGTAGCTACATGTGTGTGCCCAAGCCTGGTGGCTCTACCCAATCTGGTAATCCCGCTTTGATTGTCCGCTTTTGGGCACCTCCGAGGGGTCCCGGAACTACCCGTCCACCTCAAGCATGGCTAGTACTGTAGTGATTAGACCTTAAGTCTTGTTATGTGTTACGGACCCCCACAGACATGGACTTATGGGCTCTGCGTTACGGGTTACAAGGGCCGCCGGACACGTAACAAAATGGGCCAAAAAAGGAAATTTCTGATGGATGAAATTTGATTTTTTCTAAAGCAGAAAAGTAGTCATAATAAATTGACTATCTTGATATCAGGGCCATGCATGGAGTTTGGTGTAAATTTTTGGTGAAGAGGCTATTGTGTGCAGATGAGAGTTCTCTTCAATGAAATGGTTCTCCGCACAAACCAAGCATTCCAGCATCCTGGCATTTACCTTTGCCGCGGCGGACGTAAAGTCCTTTAGACTTGTCTGAAAGTGTTACAGGTTACGGACCCCTCCGGACTTGTGCAATTTTGGTCTTGTATGTGTTACGGTTAGGTTACACCCTCCGGACTTGAGGTCTAACCACTACAGTATGCTTATTAGACTATTTAGTCGTAAGATGGTCCTCCCTACACCTCTGCTGGCTCTCCAACAGGTGCCACAAATCCACAACCAAAACATTTTTTTTTTCCTGGCCGGAACCCCCCCCCCAACACCCCATATGACCGATTATTGATCTGAACCCCCCTTGTTCAGTGGTATTCACAGTACAAGTGGTCCGAGGCAAGCTGCAAAGTAGACAAAAGGGTGAGCTACCTGACTACTCCAGAGTACTTGAATCAGACTACGAGTCCCGCGGCTTTCTCATTGCCAATCCCTTTTGTGTTCAATCACTACACACTCGCGTTCCCGGCACAAGACCTACTTTTTCAGGTATATTCATTTCCTGAATACAATCGGGACAAAACTCATCCATTCTCAGCCTACATGTTGTTGGTCCTCCGACCATTGACCTTGCGCCAGCGGACTTCTTGCGGCGACGCTGTATTGCATTTCGGTCGCCGCGGGGAGTCCTGATGGCTCTGGTCAACACACGAAGGTAGCAATTGTTGATCTCGGGGCAAACGCGGGCGCGAAGAACGTACTGCTTGACGGCGTCAAGACTGACACCGACGTCCAGTACGACACCGTCGTACTCCAACACCTGACATCGCTGTCCTCGTAGTTCCTCTTCACTCACCATTCCTCTTTTTGATTTCTAGTTACATACATGTGTTGTATAAAAGACCAACCACCTTGAATGCATCTTCAGTTCGTTCTCCCCTCGCCCCGCTCGACCTACATCAACAGCAATGGGCCGAATTACCTCGCGCAAGTCTGAAATCAGTTCGAGATCTGAACATGAATGTGAGTATGGAAGCGCAGACATTATACCCACATACAGACGAGTACGCGCGCTGGCGCTGAGGCCTGGCAGAGCATATAGTAAGGGCATATTTAACGATTCCCGGAAGACAAATCTGGAGAACCACTGGCTATGCTCCCACCTATGGCCTCGACGCAGCGCCGTCGAGGCTCTCTGAGATCTCCCATTCGGCGGGAGCCATCCAGCAACGTAACAGCTGCAGCTCGAGTCAGATTTAAATGCTGCATTCGCATGCGGAACGCACCGAGAACTGCTGAAAGCAAGCGCCGAAGCTGCAGCTGAGAAGTACGGGCTGCTGGACCTGGAAGCTGTGGTCACTGCTGCGCGGTATGGTCAAAGGCCCGCGAGAACGACGGGACTAACGCACTTGCAGGCGAGACTACGCCCAACGTCCGTCGCCGTTCTTAGAGCCGGGATCGCGTCGGAGTGTAGCACCGAGAGTTGCGTTATGAGCGACGTCGATGAGGGATGAAGCGCGACGCACTGGGACGGTGAGCGGATAAACCGCGGCTTGCTGCGCGAATGTAGATTTGTGTGGTGAAGACGTCCATCGACACAGCAGCTCGCAACTGTGGACACACGGGAGTCAAGCTCAGCGCGAGCTAGATGTGAGCGGCAGCGAAGACGGAGAGGGCGCGGGGCTGTATGCCGCCGTACGTGCGGCGGGGATGGAGTTCTGACCCGCGCTGGGCGTCGGAACTCCGTGTCGATGTCGATGAAGTGGCGGCGGGATTTCGCAGCTGAGCTGGTCCCTCTCAGTTCTCGCGGGCTTGCCAGCGCGGATACTGGGGATAAGCGATGGATGCCGCCAAGCAGAATAGGGGTGTCGATTGGGGGGCGTCAAGAGCGGCCGTCGCGGTACCGAGGGGCCGTTGCAGACAACGGAAAGTGGCGCTGTACGGGTGCTCGGGGACGGATGGAGCGACGCGGCTCAGCTGAGCGGGATGCTCGGGAGCAGGGGGTCCCTGGTCCTCAGGAACATGAGAAAAAAAACGATGGGGAGGGGTTTAGCATGGCGCACTGAGTGTCTGAAGGCCCTCGGGATGCCACTGGGCCGCCGCTCCGCGTATTCGTCGCCCTTATTGGTCAAGTCGAAATCGACGCGCAATTCTTGCCGTAGCCCGTCGAGTCCTGCGCTAAGAGTCGAAGGGAGAGGCCCGATGTGGATGAGAACGCTGGTTGGCCGGCTAGCGGTGGGAGGAAGGGGCGGGGGATGGAGGGGTCGCGCGTACGTGGGTGTACGTGTCAAGCCTGATATGCACACTGCGGAGTCAGAAATAAAAAGAGGCCATTTTTAAGATTTTTACAGCTGGTATAATGGTCTGAAAACTGGAGGGATTTTTTCAACCCGCAAAGTCAGGGTATAATTGAGCATTTTTCTTTATAATTGGATTTTCTTTGTGGAAACCTCCATTATACCTGGTCTTTCTAGGTTGAAAAAATCCTTCCATTTTTTGTACCATTATACCAATTGTAAAAATCTTCAAAATGACCACTTTTTATTTCTGAATCCGCAGTGTGATGGCGCACGATGCACGACGTGAGCAAACATCGACCATCTGGGCGGCGCGCCGGCGACAGTGGAGCCGAGCACTCCAGAACGTCAGGACTTTGGCGGAAAGCTCGGCGCATTTTCTGCGTCCAACTTCTAAGGTAGCCACAGAAATAATATGCCCAAAAACCCGATTGTTGGCGGTGGTGGATGGCTTGGTTGCCTTGGCTCCATGCACTTTCACCGTAACATAGGAATGATGATGTAATATTCAGTATGCGACCATTTCCAGAGAGCAGGCGAAGGAGTCAAGCAGTTGCGGTGTATAACACAAATTGACGATGAATCAGATTGAGATCACATCTGCGACCACTATGGAGGACATTTCCCAGTGTAATGGAGTCCCTGGAGTGTCTCGCCAAAAGGTGGGCTCCATCGCCAATCTCTCCCGTAGTGCAAATCGCGTCAAGAAGGCTGCATCACGGTCACGTGACCGCCACTGAACCTTCGAGATCCTTCTCGCTGGGCGGCTCAGATGAGGAATACTTAAAGCAAGGCCGCGCACCTTCCCACCAACTTCCCACTCCCACCCCATCTCCCATATATGCACCGCGACCGCACCTTCCACCGTGACCGCACTCCGCCTCGGATGGACCCAGTCGCACATGCTCCCTTCCACGACATCGTCCGAGTCGTCTCGGCTCCCCGCGTTGCCTCTTCCGCCGACTACGCGTCTCAAAAAAAGAAACCCGGCCAGTCCAAGAAGCAGTGTTAGGAGGAGCCTGCGGCTGCATAAACCACCCAAGGAAAAGAAGGCGAAGAAGAACAAGAACGGTCCGGTTAGTAAGCTTGGTGATCCGGTGATGTTCGCCGTTGCGGCCGCGACAGGTCAAAGAAACCTCCCGCAGTACGGACCACTCCCAGACTCAAACCTGTTTGGGACTTGGTGCCTGTCTAGGCCAACAACAGAGGTGAGTGGTTTTCAATCCGATTAATCCCCGCTGATTGAACTCTCTCAGAAACATCAAATATTCAAGCTGAACTTGTGAGTAAGCTCGATCGGGCGAATTAATCAGATTAATCCGCGCTTAGATTCCCATTTCTTTTTCTTAATCTCGGTAAGCCATGGTCAGCAGATGTTCAAACATCTGTTGTTAACGGATTAAACAGATGAACCTCTTCCCTTTTCCAATCCTAACTGATGGTCTGTCTCCTTCCCTTTGAATCAATCTGTTAATCTGATTAAACAGTTTCTGACTCGCACCAGGTCTTAAGCTAATTATTACCTGGGTATGTCTGAACAATCTCTCTGTCTGTTTAATTAACTCATACTGTTTAAACAGATTAATTCCCAGGTGGAAGGAGGTCTCAATTACAGACTGAGAGTGGGGTAGTGTAGATGGATTAATCTAATTTTTGCATCTCAATGCTCTGAGGTTAAACAGACCTGGTAGGGTTGTTGAGTACGTTATCTCGACGTGCGCGGAGGTGAGCAGGTCGGGGCTGACGCTCCCCGCGCGCTCGCATGCTGCGAGCGGGTTCCCGGTTTGTTTGTTCCCCATCGCGTCGCGCAGGAGCGCGAGGAACGGGACCATACCGCCGGTGCATACGAGGGAGTGTGCAAACTCGGCAGAGCTCTCCGCGTCGACCCCAAGCGCGAGTGTGTTTGTGCGCAGGGCGCGGGCGCGGGCGTCGATGAAGGACCCGAAACCGAAGATCGCGAGGACGGTTTCGAGGAGCGGGCCCTTGTTCACGTTGGTTTGGAGGGCGAGGGTGGTGTTGTACGCCGAGTCGTTCACCGCGCGGGCGGCCAACGTCAAGGCGGGGTGGTCCCGCGTCTGGAGTTGGCAATCCGAGCCGCAGCGCCCCTGCACAGTCGGGTCCTCCCGGAGTAGCGGCCCCGGGACGCCACCGTTCATGTAGTTCGGCAGCTCGAAGAATCCCGCGCTGGTGTTGAGCTCCAGACGCGTGTAGACTTTGCCCTTCGTCGACGGCAGCGCCCACCCTGCGGCTTTCTCCAGCTCGATGGCAAAGTACAGGACCTCGGAAAAGTCCTGCCGGTCGCGCGTATTGCGCCAGGGCGACTCGGACATGTTTGCAGGCATGCACGCCTCTAGATAGAACGCGGGGAATTCTCCGCTCGAGTTGGCGTATTGCACGTAGAACGCGCCCGGGAGGGTATCGCAGTTCTGCGGGAACTCGGCAGCGGTGATAGTTTGTCTGCGCGCGGTCGAGTTGATGCGCGGAGCGTACTGCCGGATGAGTCCCGTAGAGAAGGTGGGCGGAATAGCAGAGAAGAACGGGTCCTCAAGGAGGGACAAGTTGCTGAACGTCGTCTGGCCACCGACAATCTGACACAGAGCATTGCTGCCCCTCCCCGTCTGGCAGTCTGTGGTGTTTCTCGACCAGAGCTGTGCTTGAGGATCAGTAGTCCCCGTCGATGCGAATCGCGTGCGCAGCAGCGCAGTCGTCGCCCCAAAGTCGTTTTCGTTGCCGTTGGGGAAGCGGTCGAAGTTGTCCGCAAAGTCGCGCGTGTAGAGCTCATCAGAGATTGTGGGCGTTTTCACGGTGACCGTTGAGAGGAAAACCTGCTGCAGCGGCGCGATAATACCGCCTTTTATATCTCAGCAATCAAATCCCGAGCGAACGGACCACGCACCAAGAAAATTCAAAAGAATTGCAGCCACCAGGAACGTCGTAAACACCCTCTTCCCATCCCGCGACAACAGCCGCACCCATACCGCCGGCTCGTTCCACCCCTGGTCGGCGAGCGTCATCGTCTGCCTCAGCGTCAACCGACTGCGCTGGTGATACGCGACGGCTGCGCGCGTGCAAACCGCCGTCGCCATCGGGATTGTCAGCGTCGCGACCACCGCCGAGACAATACGCGTGGCGGTGAACCATCGCTCGTTGTTCGCGTACAGCGTCAGGTAGTCCCGGGCGTAGTCCGCGAACCCGAGGTGCGGGAGGATGGACACGGCGTAGCCCCTCTGCGCCGCCGCCGATGGGTTTGAAAGAGAGGATGCATGTTGCGGTCCACGAGATGGCCGCGAGCGCGGAGTATGCGAGGGAGAAGTACACGATGGCGATGGAGTAGTGCAGTGGTGCTGAGGCGGTACTGGCGAGCTTCTCTCGGGAGATGTTTGAAGACGAGGAGGAGGAGGAGCGATCCGGTGAGGGTGGCCGCGGCATAAGAAGGGAGCGAGTTTCGTGCATGGCGTCGGGAAAGAAGAAAATGTTCTCACCTCTCAAGGCGGCGCCGATTGTGATCCCATGTTGGTTACGGCGCATCAAAGCGCTGCAAGGTGGAGCCAACAGAAAAATCAGCCAAAGCCGTCCCAAAGATTTCTCAAATGCCCGAAATTTGATCGAACGAGCTTCCTTCCGTCCAAGTCTGAACTTTAGAGTTGACGTCTAGGCGTGCTTCGACGCAGGTAGGGGGCAAGCTGAGGTTCGGTAAGTATCTAGCGAGACACAGAATCCGAGGCACAGTATTGTATGGTTGGTCGGCGATGAAGCGGGTGCTTCGGGGCTGAACCTCAAACTAACTAAAATCTGTAGTATATCGAGAAATTGATCCTGAGACCAAACACTCTAACAACCGCGAACTCCGATCAATCCCAAATGCAACTCCAAGCAAGAACTTGTATTCCTAACTACAGGGCCAATATTAAAGATTGACTGTAGGGAAGTTTTAAAGGTTGACGGAAGGTTTTTGTGTTTATATCTTTAAACCGCTAGCTCAACGGACTATCTTCTCCCTTGTATCAACCAAAGTGCTTTCATAGTTTGTAGTAGGTCAACACACAACAGCGCGTTGAACTAAACCTCTTTCAAAAGTCTTAAGTCCCTCAATCTCTAGTTGGCGATGCTTCCAAAATCTCAATTCACATATTCCCTCAGTTCAGAAGTCCAAATCACACAATCAAATCTTGGTAGCTCTTGATAGCCAATCAATTCTGTACAGCCTTGTATATCCTGTGACAATAACAGCAAGACCCGGTCCTTAGTACTAGGATACGGTGCCTGCGCTTTACTCTAGCCGGGGTTTTTTATACGTAATCGTGGCGGATAACTTTGTAATATGTATGTACATTCAGAATAAATGTCCATTGATATGTATGGTGGTGCTGGACCGGCGCTCCGTCTCCTCCCGATTATATGGTCGCATGATTCCTTGGGGTGGTGATTCCACCCAAAGTTGTATGGGAAACGGAGCCAACATTCATCCTGGTCCGGAACTACCTGGACCCGCGGAATTTTGAATGAGAAGTTGCCGCCCTGGTTTGTAACATGCCACCGGAGCTTCGGCCCTCAGTGATTTGTCATATGTCTTCAGGTCATCACGGCCGTCGGAACCTGCTGTCTGCGGAGCACCTTCCTGATCTAGTCGAGTGTTGTGTAATCATTGATTTATCTTGAGAAGTCAACTTTCTTCTAGTATCTTCTCAGGTTCCTTTGGGCAACACATAGTTCTTTTAGTTGTTGACAAGATGGATGTACTTGTTGATGAGCTTCGCCGTTGGGTTGTTAATAAGCCTCGCCGTTTGGATGTTTCCAGTTCAGAGGTAATTCCCTGAGGTATTGCTACCCCAGACCAATCCCTCAGTACTGTCGCGAGTTGTAGCTCTCCTACACATCTCAGAACCACAGATGGAAGTCAATTAGGTAGATATATATATATATATAATATATATAATATAATATAGAATTACGCCAAACCCTAATAATGACAAGGACAATAACGTCCTCTCAGACCAACCATACTATTTGCACAGTACTCAATTTAAATCTGGAACTGATCCTGTGCAATTGGCTGTGTCCCTCTAAATATATATATGCCTTAACACCATATATATATATATATATTTCCGCAATCGTCCGACACATCTTGCCGTTTGCACTAATCTCTAGGGCATCCCACACGATCCTGGCCGCACTTCTGGCCTCTGTTCCAGAAACAATCGCACCCACGACAATACCATCGGTCCCCTTCCCATATGCGACCGTCCGAGTGGGAGGCATAAGTACGTGGTTCAGCTAGGGGGTCCACGGGCGTGGTGAACCTGCTAGTGGACACAAGGAATGGGCTTACATTTCATAATCAGCATGGTTTACTGGTTGGTTGGTTTCTGAATTTTCTGGATCTTATACGTCTAAATCCAAAAAGTGTATTGTTTACAACTGCCTCCGCTGGAAGTGAGGACTCTCCATCGTGGCATGGCGACGAAAGCGCAGTATAATTCATCTCATAGCGCGCGCGACGCCAGCTGAATATGAATTTGCGCCGTCCTGCGGCGCACACATAGTACCTCAGCGGCGTCCAATTCATTCTCCGCATTCATGCGCCTTTCCTCCTCCGGAAGCTCCCCGTGTTGGCATTTTAGACGGGCGCTGGGGGAATTCCGAAGAATACGCTCGGAACGGGATTAGCTTTCCACTCGCGGAGCTTGAGGTTATGATATCCTCTTCTCGATGCACGGTTTGCCGAATGTGCCCACGTCGACCGCGCTGACCGGTGCTCTCGGCAGAGCTGCCAGGAGGTGTGCCCTTGCTTCATATTTTCTGCGCCCCGTTGACGCGAGTCTCATCTGCCGGCCCGACGCTCGAATGAAGTGGGCTAGTAGGCATGCTCGACGCAATACACGCCGACAAATCTTGTTTCCTGCTTCACAGGGTTTATACTATGCTCAAGCCAGATCTGTCTGCGAGGAGTCCGTGGGCAATCCGTCCGCAAACGTCTCAATAAGGACACCCAACGCGTCGAAAGCCTGGCCGGCGAGTTGGAGCTCCGAAGTACGAATCTGCGTGGTATTCGGATCAAGTGATATTAGGGCCGAATCAAAGTAGCATACCAGGTCCATGCCATCCTTTTCGCTCGTCGCTGCATTAGCGAGGTGACTGGCTGCCTTGACGAGCTCGTTCTTGACCTACATCCCCAGAGTAAGAAGTCGTCAACCCCGTGCCAGTGTCAGCTCCGTACCGTGGTATAGACGCCAGTGACGACGACGAGTTTTGCCTGAATCGAATCCATGTCGGACGTAATGGTCTTGATCTCCGGGTCGACTTTGTTGTAAGTCGTCAGATTCTCTTGTGCCTTCTTCAAATCGGCTTGATCTCCGATGAGCGTTTGTTTGGCCGCTATTTCCAGTTCAAAAAGTAGGTCGTTGGGATGTGTGAGGAGGGTTACAGCTGATTTCATCCGCTGCAGGGCAATACGTACGCACGTGAGCTCATGTGAGTGTAGGAATTAAAACGACCCACCGATCTCCCCAATTTTGACTTCTGCGATGAGATTACACTCAGCGGGTGTGGAATAGAGCGCAAGAGCATACCAAGGCCGATGACCGCTAGGACACCAAGCTTGGAATGATTAATTTACAGTCCCACTCTAGCGGAGGGCGAAGACGTACGAACGCCAAGGGAGCGAGAGGCGGAAAGGCCGTCACAGCTCCACTGGCGACGCCGGTCCATTTTGCAGCATCGGTGAGCTCGGACATCTGTGATTCCTGAGCCGTCTGATGGCCTCCTAGCTTGATCAACCATACCGTCGACGACCACGCTGTAATCTGCGACTGGAGCCCCTCAATCTTGGCCTTCAGGGTGGCGATAATGTCTTCCAGGTTCTGTCCGACGTTTGCCATGGTGGTGGTGAAGGTTTTTTGGAACTTCCCCAGGGCGACGGCAAGGTTGTTGTAGCTCTAGACCGGCGTAAGATCAGCGATTGGTATTAGAAGGTGCGGAACGCGCCGTGATGATAGTTGTGGTCAGCGTAACCGCCTCCTCGTCGGAGGCCTCCATCTATATGTCGCTCGGATCAGTTTAGAAGTCCGGCCACGGTCGTCAGACTGGCACTGACTTTCAGGTATTCATTCACATACTCCAATTTCTGCGCCGCCGTAACACTGGTGTTGAGAAGAACCCCTTTGATGACGCCTTGCGTGTAGGCTGCGAGTCGATGCATGTCAACGATTCGACGGGACACCTGGAGGAGCTTACTATCGATCAGAGCCTTGCCCTTGGACGCCAAAGTCTGCGTTTGGACCAGATTCTGGTTGAAAGTCTGCGCGCGAGATATCGTGAGGCGCTGCTAACGGGGGAATTCTTTATCCGCACCTGCGTGAAGGATAACCATGTCGGTGCAAATTGTTGAATAGGGGACCCATTGAGCTCGAACTTCTGGTTGTCAATGTCGCTGAGGTCAGCGTAGATGATAGTGAAGTTCGACTGCATGATCCCAACGGCCTGTGGTCAGGAATCATCAGGAAGAGCCTGAGCCAACGGAGACACTCCAATAATACCTCAAGCCCCTCCTGAATCGCTCGTCAAACGGGAAGCTCGAGATTGCGGAAGTTCGTGAACTGACCTTGGCCTCATCCAACATCTTTTGGCCAGTGGCTTCCGAGGCAAGGGCTTTTCCAATCGTTGCATTGGTCCCCGCTGGATCCTTGTTGTACGCGTCCTGGACGGCTTGAAAGATGGAGGTGGGATCGGCGATTACTGTGGTCGACATGGTTGAAGTAACTGTGCAGGGCAAGCAGCGCTGGTGACGAGCGGACGACGAGCGGAGGCGTGGAATGGCTCATCGACAGCGCGAATCTTCGAATTTCCGAGCTCGGGATTGGCAGCGGAACGGAACGGGGCTCGGTCCGGAAGCCGAGGCCGAGTCTGAGTCCGAGCAGCGAGATCGGAGGCGATTGGCGCGGGGTTGGACGCGTCATCGCGACCCGAGAAGAGCGGTAGAGGATGCGAGAGCTCCGGGAAGCACGGAGGTACGCGCGTCGAGAGGCTTCGAGGTGGTAACGGCACCACCTGTCGTGCGGCGGACAGCGACGCGCGTCGCGTACCAATAGCGGCCTCGGAGAGCTCGGAGAAGGTCCGGGGTGCGGAAATAGAGGGTGTTGGCCGTCTGGCCAATAACGCTTCAGTATTCTGGGGTTGGCGCGAGGAGTCTAGTGGCGGATTTGCATGTCAATGTCAAAATTGACAGCGGCGCCGTTTACGAGAGCTTCGCGCTCGCGCTTCGAACAATGGGCAAACGAGTGGGAGGAGGTGATTGGGAGGACTTATCAAGATCCGGGACTGGATCGAGATTTGTCCCAGTAGTATATATAGCCAGCATGTACAGTAGCTAAGGAGGACTTGCACCACCCACTTTCTCACACTTCTCCTTCTTTGCTTTTATTCTTCTTGCCTTGGGATTGGGGAGCGTCGGTTAGGAGAATCACTACCCTGCCCAACTATGGAACGTCGCGCGATGTTGGACATGCGTAGACCCGGAGCAGGATCGTGCTGGTTCTTGCTGGCAAGACCCTCACCCTTGCTCTGGTTTACTTTTATTTGGATTTTGGTTTGGTGGACACTGAGGATTTTATTTGGTTGGATGAGGGTTTGGGGATGTTTTGGGGTTGGGGTTAGGGAGGCGTTTTGGGTGGATGACTACTGGTTTCGACATGGAGGAGAACATCTGCCAGGAGGTTATTTTGGGGTTATCGCGCTGGTCGCGTTTTGGGGCGTTTTGGGGACGTTTATCCGACACACACACTCGCTGGACGAGTTTCACACTTTTCCCATCACCGCCGGTCACTTTCGAGTCTTCGTCTGGGTTGCAGCATGCATATACTTTGCATGGAGCCCCGAACACACATACGTCGGATTGGTTGTTTTGTTTGTTTGTGGTTGGATTTCCACTTTCAGCAGAGCATCTGATCTCCGCGTTTCATATGGAGCCCACCGCGAGGGGCTCATCTGGACGAACGATGAAGAAACACCGGCAAATCCGACAAACATACCATCATTTTATCCGACTACAACACAAGAACAAGAAAATTCGGACAATTCGGGCCTGCAGGCAGGCGACGATGAAGAGGAAAACAAAAACATATTTAGTCAACAAACTACTACAACGGCGGCGAGCTCTACAAATGTGCAGCCAGAGGCGGATACCTCTCATGCTCGTGGTGCAGCGTCGTTTCGCATTCCGCGAGCGTGGGGACGAGAACGGACCGAGTTTCCGGACGGAGGACGTTGAGGAGTTGCTGGACTTGCTGGAGAAGGCAGAAGAAATCTTCGAACTCGGCGGCATCGACGACGAGCAGCAACGGAAGGTGCTGCTGACAAGCTACCTGCCGCTGAAGAAGCGTGAGCTTTGGCGCCAGCTATCGACGTACTCCGACACGCACACATACAACGAATTCCGCGCCGAGGTTCGGGCCATGTACCCGGAAATACTGGAGCACGAGTGGGGTTCGCTGGAGAGCTTGGATGAGCTTTGCGTTGAATTCTCTGGCTTGCGACGCTCAGAGTTGGGCAGATTGCGGAGGTTCGGACTTCGTTTCTGCCATCTGGTCGAAAAGCTCCAGAAGGCGCCGTCAGTCTTGACGAACCGGACGGCCTGCACGATGTATTTGCGATTCCTGGATAGGAAGTTCGCGTTCCAAGTGCAGAGCGCAGTCGAGCAGCGAGCAGTCTTGCTGGCTGTTTCGGAACAGCTCCGGCTGGCAAAGAGTTTGAACGCGGCGCCGACGCGAAAGGACGATATTATTGCGCTGCGAGAGCTCATCAGTATTGCGGAAACGCTGGCGCAGTTCGATACCTCGTACCTTCTCCCGCACAACCAGCCAGATTACGAGCAGCAACACAAGGAGGCGGAGGATCGAGGTACAGAGCTTGAGGCACGGCGGACGGTGTTGCGCCAGTCAAACGGGTTTGGGACGGACATCGAACGTGCTGTAGAGCCGGAGAAGTCGTTCGAGACCACCCTCGGGAGTAAACCAGAGCCAAAGGCTGTGAGCCGAGTCAGCAGAAGCGAGGACCGGACCGTGGTTGCGGTATATACGCACGGTGGCGCGGAACCAAATGAGCCCGGGAGGGATTTGAGCTGGCCGGCAGGAGCTACATCTGCGGATGCAGACGAGGCTGAAGACGCCGAGGAACACCTCAGAGTTTTAAATGCTCGGCCCTGGACGACAGCAGATACGCCAAAAGGCGCAGATTGCGCAGAAGAGCACCCTGGTAGTGCGAGTACGAGTGCGGCCGGACTCGAGATGGTGCGGGGGCGAGCTGCTTCGTGGAGCATTGGCTGGATGGCGGGCGACTTGCTGAATGCCGTCGAGAGATTGCCGAGCGCGGACAGCGATGCCGACGCATGTGCCATCCAAACGAGAACACCTGCACCTGAAAATACGGGCTGGATGGCCGAAGAGCTCGAAGATATTCGGCGATGGCTTGCGGACGAATTCGGCAGCGTGTGGAAAGAGCTAGAGCCGTTGAGCGTGGAGTCGAGCGAGGAGTTGCCGCTGCTGTTCCGGAGAGTCGCGGAGCTTGAGGCGATTAGCGTGGCGGATGCTCGAAAACACGACAATCTGCGAGTTCGAGTCAGCGAATACGAAGCGACAACAGCGGACGACTTACGCGGAATTTACGAACGCGGGCAGGCGGATGCCGATGTTCTGCGGGAAGAGATGTTGGACCGATTCGGCCTCGTACGGGACGAGATGGCGTCAATCCGCGTTAGTTTGAGACGAGCGGAAGAAGCGATTGCGGCACGGGAAGGGCTGCGCACGATTGCGGATGCTGTCGAGCCGACTTTGCTCTTGAACTGGATGCGAGCCGAATCTAAGCCGCCGAACATTGATAAGCGAAACACCAAGAAGCCACCGTGGAAGCCACTGCTCACGAAAAAGCAAAAGGCGGCGTTGGCGCGCAAGAATCCTGAGAGGAGTAGCGTCAGCGGAGTCTCAGAGAAGCACCGTTGCGGAAGGAAGCTGGATAAAGTGGAGTTAGGCCGAGAAGCGGAGGAGGCTGAGCGGGAGGACTTGGATGAGTTCGATGCCGAGTTTCAAGCACTGGCGGGACTTCCCTGTTGAACGAATGCGACCCGGTGAAAAGCGAACTCTATGGACAGAGTGGAATGCAATGAAACGCGCAGGCTGGTGCAATGCAAAGCAAAACACCTAACACCAAACACACAACAAAACACACACACACTAAACACACAGACTTCTAGGAGATCGGCCTCGGTAACAGAGCCAATCCAGGGTATTGTGAGGATAGAAATATCCAGACAAGGGTGTAAACGTTTATGTGGTTCTCGAACACGTAGACTGAACCTCAAGCGGACTTGGTGTTCAGAGTACTTTTGGGGCTTTTGAGTTTATAGTATCTCAACTGTGCAACTAACAGCGAACTGCGTAGAAGCGGGGTATGGGTGATAAAGTGGTATTAGGTCCTTAAACCCCAATCACCAACTCAATCGGTTGTGCGTTTAACGCGGTACTCGAAACCAATTCCAATCCAGAAGCTTCCTAGCTTCACCCAAGTCCAATCGCAGGCTTCCGGCCGCGTCCCAAGTTCCAAAAGCTTCCTAGCTTATTCCAAGTCCAAAACCAATCTTATTCGTTTCAACCAATCCAGCCAATTCAAACTTGTTCAGATACAAACTCGAGATGAGTAAGCACCGCTCAAGCCCAGAGCTCGCCCTAGTGGTAGCGGGGAGGATTCCGTGCCCAAAACTGTGCCCCCTCCCTCTTTATATACAGTAGCCAAGAAATACGAGTGGGAAACAATTCTGCAGAATAAGGAAATTCGTGTGGTCCATTGTCGAATCCTCTATAGCCAATTGGCTCGGTCCTTCGAAGTGCCGGGTATCCAGGAGGTCGTGCTCCACGTCGCCACGTCCCCTGATTGTCGGATGTTGAACCCTCGAGCCCTCGTTCCTGGCTCAGAACCTTATGCGGTTCAAGTCTCTGTCCCTCCACCAAACGTACAGCCATTTTGTAGCGTACATGCACCTCCTTCCAGCGGTGCTCAGCACGTCCTCAGAGTCCCCCTGGTTGGCGAGCTATGGGGCAATTACCCCTTCCTCCAGGAATAGGATACTCGCGCCCACATGCGCCCTCAACACGCCGATCCTTGATGGATGTAGATAAGATCAGATAATTCCCACAGCAGCATGGGACGGCTCCGACCCGTTTCCCTATTAACCGGAATTATCCCATCCATCTGAGTCATCCAATAGCGCCCACAACAAGTCAAAGTCCCGCCGACTGATCATAACACACAAGCGCATCGAAACGCATAACACCAGATAAGTTCCCCGTTTTGAGTACACGCAGGTAGGGCTGCTCCGCGATAACATTCGAGCTCGGGCTAACCCTTCAGTGATATCGCACACCGTCGGAGTTCATGACCATTTTGTAGCCAAACACCTTCAACGCTCTCACCAACTGCAGAGGAAACAGTGGCGTAAGTGGTTTTGAGGTCGAAACACATAGCGCAAAAACCCGCAATTAGAGTAATTCCAACGCGTTTATTTTCACGGCTTATCATCTCCCCCATTTTCAAATCTTGACTGCCCCCAGTCAATCGGTGTTTCCCATTTCAGACGCCCTTACGCGTTTCGCCGAGCGCGGACTTAGAACTTTTCGAAGTTTCCAGGTCGCCTCAAGGTGCTGCGGAGAACCTCTTCGACTCATTGGCTTAGCCCCGAAAGGTAACCCATTCAATCGAAAATTTCTCACACAACCAAACGCCGCATAACATTCGCCAACCTCGAGTCCCCTCCAAAGTACTTCTTCCTTTGGACGCGCCTCTCTCTCAGCTTTTCCTCGATACCCAACATGCCCATGAACCGCCACAACATCTTATGCTATTCAACGATCTTTGAATCACAAAGGCGTTTGTTGGTCCAGGTGGGTGCCAATTTGGCTCATGCTGCGCAGGAAACGCTTCTCCCGTTCCTGGTGCTTCCATACTTATCACCAGGCGGGTCCGAGACGCTATTCAGTTCGTCCAAGATATAAGCTTGGACGCGCAGTAGTCGTCACTTTTCTTCTTTCTTTCCTCCCCCATGTCTTCTCCAGCCAAAGCCCGAACCCGGCAGAGTACGGCCACCCCCGCCAAAGCAAAAGTCGCTGCGACCCCAGCCTCTTCTTCCACAACGCGTAGCAAGCCACCCCAGAAGTCGGACGCGTCGCCCAAGATCAAGAAGGAGAAGGGCGCGACGGGGACTTCCGCCGCCAATCCCGAGCCCCTCATTCAGCTCATTCCTGCCGGCGCGCACCCCCTCTGGTCGCTTCTTCTCCACCCATCCGCCGGACCACTCGTCGAGGCTCTGCGCGAACTCTGCGAGAACCACGAAATCGACGCGGAGAAAGCTGCCAACGCGCTTCGGCCTAGTCTCCATCTCCTGGTGCGTCGCTTGCGCTCCCCTTTTCCTTCATTCAACTGACACTTCGTTCCCCTAGCGTCTCCTCGTTTCACGTTCCAAACGTTTCGATGGGGACGACTACGACTACAAAGGTATCTTCGAGCTCGGCGACGCCCTCAGCGAGCTCGTGCGCTGCGCCGGGATCGCGATGGTCGAGGATGTCAAGACCGAGTGGTTCTTCTTCCCGGACCTCGAGTTTAACCCGGTGCGTGTCGCGCCCCACCTAATCGTTTCACTAACTCGCCTCCAGACGCGTTACCTCGACCCAAAGTTCCGCATCCCCATCGACAAGAAGGTCTCGTTGCCGACCGCGAACGAGCTCAACGACGCCCCGACCCTCTATCGCTCCGCCCGTCTCAACCCCTCTTCAGGCGAGACGCGCGGTCCCCTCAGTGAATCACTCGACAAGTACTTCCAGGAAAGCGGCGGCGTGTACGCCCGACGAGGACGACGAGGAGGAGGGAAGTGAGGAGGACGAGGAGGGTACCCAGTCCGAATCGGATGACGACGAAGACGATAACGACCAGGTGGATCAACTCGCGAGCGAGGACGTAGAGGCCGAGGGCGCGTCGACGCGTAAGCGTTCCAGCGCATCGCAGCCCAAACCAGCCCCCCGTCGCTCCCGCGTCCACCAAATCCACCGTCGTCGCCGAGGAGACCGGACCCCGCCGAGTACGTCTCCTTCCCACTCTCCGTTTCTCCCTTTCTGACATTCCTTCACAGATTTGCAACCTCCCTACCCCATCCAAGACCAAAGCCAAAACGCCGGTTGAAGACGGTACGGTGTTGGTCGAAGACTCGAGACCGAGGCTGCCCCGCAGCGGAAGGCCAAAACGGCTAAGGCACGGGTTTCGATCCTGCTCGAAACGCGTAGCTAACCCTTTTCCCAGATCCACCCGGAACACCAAGACGGCCCCCGTCCAAACTCCGAAACCCAAGCCTAAGCCGTACGTGATACTATTTTGTATCGAAACTCATACTAACTTGGCCACCAGATACGTTGAGGTTCCACCCAAGCCCACCAGCAAGAAGCCCAGCGGACGGAAACCCCCAACCTCGCGCGAGTTCCTTTCCGACACCGACGACGGCCCAGACGGTAACGACCAGATGGACGTTGACGAGCCTGCCCCACCGCCTACGACTACCGCGAAGGGAAAGAAGAAGGAGGAGAAGGGGAAGGGGAAGGCCAAGGCGAAGGCAAAGGAGGCCACCCCTGAGGAGGATGTCGAGGAGGAGTCCGAGCAGGTTGTCGAGGAGCCCGAGCCCGAGAAGAAGGGCAAGCGCGCCCGCGCCACCAAGGACGACGGCGGTGCCCCTCCCAAGCGCTCTAAACGGGCTAAGTCGCCTGACCCCGTCAAGGCGCTCTACCACACCACGAAGGTGTGTCTTCCTTTGTCTTCACCTTCAAACGCTAACGCGTTTGATCCTAGTCCCAGCCTCCGCTTCCCGAACTCGACACCGAGGAGAACGCCCACCTCGTCCTCGAGGGCCTCAAGACCCTTTATTCGCAGAACGCCGTCGTATAGCCGCGACGTCGGGCGTTTCTTTGGTGCGTGTTCCTCCTTCCTGTTCATTACATTACTAACGCGTTTCCAGTCCCTCTCCAGATCAAAGGACAGGACATCGCGTTGGCCCTCCGCGCGTCGCAAAATACGCGCCCCTCGCTCCGACTCGTACGCCGGCGTGCGCCCGTTCATGCGCGCGTCGAAGACCAACACCTTCGAGCCGTGGTACGCCACCCCCGAGGCCATCAAGCTCAAGCCTCTCGAGGAGATGGAGAAGGACACCCCGTACGAGGTACGCCCACCCATCTCATCTAGCCGCCTTCCTCACTAACTCATTCCGCAGCCGCTGGTTCCATGCACCGACTGCGTCGTTCGCGGAACGCTCTGCGTTCCCAACCCCGGACATAGTCCCTGCGCCGGCTGCGACGACCGCCGCTCCCACTGCACTCACGCCCTCTCTGGCATCGAGTTGCACCGGATGTGGTCGACCCTCTCGCAGGAAGCCGAGCTGTTTGGTCCCCGTGCGTTTCCCACCGGCCACATCCAGAACCTTACTAACTCTCCCTTCCAGTCTTGAACTCGCCATGGACGACGTCATCGACGCCCATCGCATCGCGTCGGCGGCCACCACCGCTCAACAGAGCGCGATGTTGCACCTCGACCAACGCGCCGCGTTTCAAGTCGATGGCGCACGATCTGCTGTACGTCGCCGGTCCCGACGCGTTCGAAAAACGCCGCCGCGTTCAACGACGAGTCGGCGCGCACGTTCCTCGACGGGTGGTTCAAGACGATGGAGCATAAGCTCAACGGAACGGTTTCGAACGACGCGTCCCTCGACGCCGACTCCGCTTCGCTCCCTCCGTCAGATGGAGATAGGCGACGCGCTGATCGCGAAGACGAAGAAGGCCTTTTTCGTCGGCTGGCAACGCCGTTGCGTCCAGCTCGAAGAAGAAACTCGGTCAGTTTCTCCCTTCTAACGTGTTTCCGTTGTTGCTAACCAGCCTCAGACGACTAGCGCCTCTCCAACGTCCTCTCCGATACGCAGCGCGTCCCTCGAGTCCGTCGATCCGTCCGCCGCCTCGTACATTTTTCTCTCCTCGTAGTCGATCCCGCGCTTGTATAGTAGACACGGCCATTCAAGTAGGCGGTCACCGCTTGTGACGCTACTTGAATGGTCCCCAAAACGCGCATCCCCGGCCCATATGGCCGTAAATACATTGTTTTACCCATTTCTACGCGTGAATCGTCCCGAGTCGAAAACTGAGCTTAAGCGTTTCGAGTTCAGAATCCAAAATTTTGCTAAGTCCGATTTCCAGCTTGAAACACACAAGCCCGAAAACTGCCTCGGCGGCCACACGTCCGCATCCTGACTGGATTATTCAGGTCCCCAACTCTATTTGAGGAAATATGCATCATCCGTACGGCGCAACAACCGCCTACCCTAGCGTTAGCTGTTCGATCGTTTTGATCGTACAGCACACGGGCACCCATACACTCCTATACGTTTGAGTCATGCGACTCTGTAATCCGGGGATATCTGCTCTTATCGGCAGGATCTCCTGACCGGAATAGGCCGAAGTTGCGTTATCTCGTGGACCACTATACACACACATCAGAACCTTTGTTCAGTCCGGATGTCGTATGCCGCTCCGCCACGAAACGCACAGCGCATGAATCGAAAAATTTCCAAACGCGTAAGGCCATCTACGATCTCTCCCCCATTTTCAAGTGTTCGCTGTCCTCAGCGAATGTACTTAAACACGCGGGGAGGGACCTAGACGCCTCGTCGCATTCTTTTCCCCCCACACTCGTTCGACCAAACTCTCTACATGGCCCCGCCTCCGTTCAGCCAGGCTCACGCCACCCACGCTGCCGAGTACCACGAGGAGCACCAGCGCCTCAAGGACATCTTCTCGCAGCTGCGAAGCCACAAGGGCACCCCCAAAAACACCAACGCTACGACGCGCAACTTGCGGCTACATCGCGATGCTCTCGGTGAGTCGTGGCTGAAACACCTAGGCGCTTCCTGACCACCACGCAGAACATCTTGTTCGACCCCGAGCATGTCAATGTCTTCGCTCACGACCAGCTCACGACCACCAACACCCACGCCTTCTCCAACAAGCTCGTCCAGTTGGTGAAGTCGTGCAAGGACGCCAATCCCACGTACAAGGCCCCCGACGAGTTCCTGACCTTCCTCAAGATGTGCAAGAAGTTCTACGATCTTGGCACGCTGCCGTCACACGCAGCAGACGGCTGTGCGTTTCGTGAACTCCCTACGCGTTTGCGCTGACTTCTCTCCAGGACGAACTCGACGCCTTCCTCCTCGAGTCCGACGGTGAAGGCGACAATTCTGACGCCGACGCCGAAGGCGACGAGGAGGATGAGGTCCAGATCATCATCAACCCCAAGCCAGTCAAGGCCGCTCCCGCCGTCGAAGAAGACACGGAGATGGAGGACGCGACTGTACGCGACAATCTCCCCCATTTTCCGAATCTCACTCTTCCAGGCGCCCCAGAAGGCCCCCCGCCGCGTCGTCTGTTCCAACGAAGCGCCAGGCGTCCCCCGTCCAAATCCTTGTACGTTTCCACCATTCCATCACGCCAGACTGACTTTACCCAGCCGGACTTCAAGCGCCGCGTCAACCCAGCGATCCAAGAGGCCCAGGAAACCGTCAACCAACTCGAGGGAGGCCGACTATCCGTCCCCTCAGTCCTCCGTAGCTAACGTGCTTCACAGGCGACCACTCCTGGACCCGCCGGCGCTGGCACCGTCCCTTCCGTCTTGTACAAAGCCGTCCAGCACATCAGCGTCGCGGCCGCCGAGAGTATCGCTGACCACGATATTACCGTCAACGCCGCTCTGCGTACCGAAGCTGCCGCCTGGGACGATCTCATCTTCCATCTCCGCCGCCTCAGCGTTACCACGGAGCAGTTCTTCGCCGCGCGCCAGCGCTACAACGACGTGCAGCACGAGATCCGCGAACGCGGAGGCCGTCCCCGGTCCGCAGCAACGCGTATGTTCCTCATCCTATCCGTTTGACAATTCTAATCCAAACGCACAGGGAAATGGAACGCTCCATTCGAATTACCTAGTCGTTGCCCTTCGTGGCAACGTCAAGGCCATTCCCACTGGTCCGCGCCCTGGCACCGCTCCCGTTGTTGCCTCCGGCAGCAAAGGCCGCGCCAAGCCGCGCCAGTAAGCGCCATTCCTACGTGTTCCAGCAGTCCATAGTATAATCGAATAGTTTACTATTATGTAGTTCCCAATTCGATCATATTATGACTCTTCCGGTGGTTTTCTCCTGCTCCTCAGAACGCGACCCACGGGGGCATCCTCCTCATCCGGTTCAGAGGTTTCACTCTCCGTGTCATAAGCCGCCTTCTTCGGTTTCGGACCGAAACGCATATCGTCAAACTGCAGATCCCGGTCAGGATCCTCGTCTTCTTCTGTGTCAGCCGCCAGCCTGTCTAGATTATCTTTAGACATGTCTATCAGGGCTTCCACATCATCGATAAACGCTATCTTCCGCCTAGCTAGATAAGGGATTACGCGTTTTGCCGCCACCTTATTCGGCATCACCGCTCCATTCAATTCACACAGAATGTAGGAACCTCCAAGGGTTTCTCCGCAAAACCACCAAGGGACCCAGCCACCTGTTTTTAGCTTTACGGTTCAGACTCTTCTCAATGGCGCTGTTCCTCATAAGACACAGATGACCCGGTTTTAAGTCAAAGTTCTTAATCGTATAAGAGTTCTCCATTTCAAACGCCTAGCCGCTAGCATCTTCTCGTGATCCACCCGGAGCCTCATTTCCTCTACGTGTTTCTGATGTTTTGCGAGCGCTCTGGCCCGTAAACCCACCAATTCCTCCGTAGAGATAATTTCTCCCGGGTAGTCCACAAGCCAAGTTGCTTCCACTATATCCAATGGTAAAATTGGATCACAGCCGGTAGCAACCTTGTAAGGTGAACTGCGCAGGCCTCTCCGTGTCGTGATCCTATCCGCCCACACCACTTGAGGCAGGAACCACAGCCACTGAGCGCCATCGCCCCCGTAGCTTTCGCGAGCGACTGGCGGATGTCAGCGTGTCCACGTTCCACCGGACCGTTGGCCTGTGAGTTATATGGGGAGATTCGAATCCCTTTAATCCCATATTTCGACTCTAACCATTTCAACGCCCCCACGAACGTAGGCCCGTTATCCGTAACCAGTTCTGCCGGACAACCCCAACGGCATATTACGTTTTCTAGCAAAAACATAGCAACCGCCTTAGTTGATTCCGACCTCAAACCCCTAGCTTCCAGCCAACGGCTCAACGCGTCTCGAGCAGCAATGATATATTTGTGGCCATTCGACGCTTCACTCATCACCATCACATCAGTATGCACCTTTCGAAACAAAGGTGGCGTAAAGGTGGGTACCGGCGGAATATGGATATAGTTGCGCTGGCGCACTTGGCACATATGGCAAGTGCTAATATACCAGGCAACATCCTTTTCCATCTCCGGCCACCAAACGCGTACTTCCAGAAGTGACTTAGTCGAGTAAACACCCCGATGCCCCAAACAATCATGCGCCGCCCTCAGCATGAACATACGATGCTCCTTCTCCACTACCAGCCGCGTCACGACCTTCTTCTCCCCTGCGGAAAAGCCTGCCGTCTTCAGCCTGGTAGAACAGCGCAGTATATTTCTTAAGTTTTTCACGCTCCTTCTTCGAGAAAGAAGAAGGGGCCTTGAAACCCTCAGAGATATAACGCTTAACCACCTCTATTCGCTCATCCGCGCGTTTTCCGGACTCCGATCTGTGGTCCTCCGGATAAGGCTCTCTCTTCGATTCATCCCACTTGAAATTTTCATCAGGCAGCATGGGCTCCGGTTGCCTAACATCTGAAGAGATGTACTCCGGCATGTCGACTTTTGCTTCGGCATATGCTAAACGTATAGCTTCTCCCTCCGCGTAGTTGTCCTCCTGCGCCTTGATACAGTCCCCAGCGAAGCAACTCATAGTCTCGTCCAGATTCCTAACTTGCGCCTTATCTGTCCAAGCGACATCGAAGAAATATCCCCCACGCGTGTCAATGTCCTCCCTGAAGTCCTCAAACGCATAAGGTTGCTGGATCGTATAGTCCCAGTCTTTATGTGTTTTCGGAGGTTCAGGCTCCCTGAACTCAAGTTCTGGGTCTGGTACCTCTTCGTCACCATCCACTTTCCGTCTTCTTGAAAGACCATCCGGAGAGAACGTCGAGCCCTTTACGTGTTTCAGCTTGAAGTGGAACATTAAGATTTGCTCGATCCAACGGTTTATGGTGGCATTCGGCCCCATACCCGGGTTATCCAGCATTCCCTTAATGTATAGCGCGTCAGTCTCCACAGTCAGGTTCCGGCAACCCAGAATCCAATACTGCAAGTACTCTAGCGCGCGTTTCAACCCAAACATCTCCCGCTTCGGCTGTGAAAAGTTCTGCTCCCTGGCATTCAACGGAATAGACGCGAACTTCGCGAAGTATTTCTTCTTCGGGTCGTCCGGGTCCACCTGATACACTTCTATACCAACAGCGATATAGGATGTATCCACCGCGACTACTGTCTCCCAGCCTGATTCGTAGTCCAAGGGTCTCAGTGCGCCACAAGTTTCAAGAGCGCGTTTAACCGCGTCCATCGAAGCCTGCTGTTTTTCGCCCCATTCCCACTTGGTCTCCCGCTTTAGCAGGTCGTTCAGAGGTCTGGTGAGTAGCCCGTAATCCTTAATAAAATTCCGGACATAACCCACAACACCCAGGAACTGTCGAACCTCGTGCACATCTTTGCACGGTGGCCAGCGCGTAATGACACCAACGCGGTCCGTTGACGGCTTCCGTCCTTCATACGAACACTCATGCCCAACTACGGCGAACTGCTCAGCGCAGATAATCGCCTTTGTCCCCGATATGGTTAGACCACTATATTTCAGTCGCTGCACTACGCGGTTCATGTTGCCAAAGTGTTCCCAAACAAACCTCCGGATACCGGGGTTTTCGGGAATCGTCTCATAATTCCCATCCTTATCCATGTATCGCGATGCTGGTCCCCGCACAGGGACATCATCAATATATGGAATCGTGATGTGCGGAATCTCGTCCTGAAGCACATAGGTAACATCGTCGTGAAATATCGGTACCGAGTTCGTCCAGCCCTGAGGTAATTTAACCAGTCTCAACGCGCCGAAGGGCGTTTGAAACGTTGTTAAATCCCTGGACGTTTCAGACAAATCTCGCTGGTCATAACCCGAGTACAAGTCCAGCACTCCACCACAGGCTCTCCCTGCAAAGTGGTTTGCCAGTTCCTCCGTCGCCGGAGGAATACCCGAATGCGCGATCGTCACCGCGTTTAAGGGTTCCAACGCGTGTACCAACCTAATGCTTTTGCCGTCTTTCTTGATTACTCCGAAAAACTTAGACCGATAGGAAGAGTTAGACGGCTCATAAACACCCGCGTCTATCTTTTTCCTAATGACCTTGCAAAATTCATCCAGCTGCCCCGCGGAATGGGTATACTCTTTTCTACCCATACCTTATGCTCCACGGTCGGAATTTCTATCGGTGGAAAGAAATCCTTCCTCAACGATCCTCGTTCTGAGTCGTCCCAAGCGAATGCGTCTGCATGCACGGTCATAAACCAGTGTAACAGTTTTCGCTCGGCCGGCCACAGAAACGCACCGGCGTGTGCCTTCTCGATAATCGCGTAACGCTCCGTGGTATATCTAAGAGTTGGACACCAGTCACCAGGATTAGGCTCTAGATCTGGCATATCCTTGAGGGGATCGCCTTTTATCTCGCGCTTAATTCTGTATTTCTCGGGCAACTCCGTATACACCGGACGCGTTTTGAGTGCAACTGGCTTATACTTCTTCCCAGCAAAGCTCTGTCGCACCTCCGCTTGCGGACCATCAGCCACTTCGGGCTCCGGCGCCACACCTTGAAGCGCACATCTCACACAACCTTCCGCCTCCGCGGGTGTTGTGTGCCCCGTTACATCCTTACGTGTTTCAACCCGAACAGGTGGCTTGAATCCCATAGATACAAAGCCATCATCGAAGTTGAGAGACTCAAGGACAGAACCATCCTTCTGAGGTGCCGGTTCTTTTAAACCAACGTGTTGCTCCAGAGTATCCGTCGCCGTCGCATCGCGTCGAAACACCTCGACCCCCGCATTACGCGAAGCTACGAGATACGCCGCGGCGAGCTCTTTCTCTGCGAACTGCTTCCCGTTCCTAGGTAGCGCAACCCCGTTAACCCAAAGTAACCCATCACCCTTGACTTCCAACTCGACCGCCAGTCCTTCTAACTGCTCTCTCGGGCCCGCCGCCAAATCGCGCGTCAATTCCGCCCAGGCCTCCGAAAATCCACTTCCGTCTCACGCCACGGCTTCCGAATGTGTTGACCACGGAAATAGTCGGGATCGTCCAGGTCCTCGGCCTGGCCCCACGCTCCGTCTTCCGATCCGCTCTCGCAGTCCGGTACCTCTCTCCACGCGTTTGAAGTTGTCGAATCACTTGGGTTCGATACTCCCTCCTCTCTGCGTTTCCCGGGGTACAAGTCGTCGAAGTGCGTTCCTAAGTGAAATACACCCTTGACCGAAGACGCCGCGTTTTTCTTCCCACTTCCGGAGTCTCGGACCGGCTTGCGTGTTTCCGCATCTTCATCATCCGTAACCTCTTCCACAGTGACCTTCCGACGCTGTTTTTGTTGGCTAATACGACGGTCCACATCCGTAGGGAAATGGACCTGCCTGACCGTGCCCGTCTCCACCTTCGCAGCTGCCGCAATGGGGCTGTTAGTAGCTACGGGTTTCGATCCGCTCTCCGGTTGACGGTGAGAACTGGCGATCGCCCTAGCTCCGCGGGTGGCCGTAGTCATCGTCCGTCGCTGGTTCGTATTAGGGTCTCTGATAGTAATTTCTTGAGTCCCATCCCGTCGATTGACGACTGTAGACTCCGTAATCACATCGAAAGGCCTTCCCAACAAAATATCATACTGGGGTCCTCAATAACATGGACCTGCAAATATATTGCAATGTCCCCAAACACAAACATTACATTCCGAGCGATTCCCGCGGACTGCTTAAGCTGTCCATTGGCACTCTGCATGTAAATCTTTACGTCCGGGTCATATACGATATCAAGCTCCTCAGCGAGTTTCTTGGACATTGAAACAATCTGGGAACCACTATCCACTACACTTTCAACCCTTCTGCGATTCGCGACCGTGGGGTGTACGGTTCTGAGAGACGCGGACTCCGCACCCGTATAAACCTGCCTCGGCTCTTGGTCCTCGGGTAGTTTATTCAGATACATGAGTACCTTGTCTCCCACCATGGGAACCTCCGGGTCTAGAGAATTATCCAACGGATCGGGGTGAACCGCATAGTCGCAATCAGGTAAATCCCTGATGTCGACCGCGTCTCGCCTCAAACGCATAGTATCCCCTTCACCTTCCAGCCTAAACGGTAAATCGTCTTCGACCATCTCCTTTATTAGAGCAGCCTTGACATTTTTCCGTTTACCGGTGAGTGTTTCCCTCAGACTTCTCGCGAACGCCGGTGATAAACTGACCAACTCGCGCATTTTAACGCCGTCCAGTGCTGTATCCCCAGTCCTCTTGAGCATGTCCTCGATTAAACCCTCATCATCCCATTTCCGTACCACCTTGTATCCTTTGTCCTTGTGCGGTTTCACAGAAAACGGGTGTTCACGCGTTTCCTGTTCTGAATTCATGAAACCCTTAGGATGAGTTAAAGGATTAACAATAACGGACTCCCTCTGGTTTCCACCCTTGGGTTTCTCCGCGTTATTATCCCTCCTTTCATCCCTGCCAGTCGCCTTGGTTGCCACAGTCCGAACCTCAGTGTCGCTCTCCTCGTCATCCTCTTCATCGTCTTCCCGCATGCGTTCCCCGCGGCCCACCTTCGTTGGCATCGAAACCTTGTCCTCCGGAGGCTTGGATTTAGCTGCTTTTCCCTTGCTCGCTGCCTCCTTCCTCGGACGACTCAGAAACCCGACGACGAGTCTTGAGCGTTAGGCTCCTTACGCGCCGCTAGACGCGTAGTTGCCATCTGCTCGTACAGGTTGTCTCCCCCAGATGCTCCGAAAGCTTTTGCGAAGTTCATCACCTCCACAAAATCCTTCGCGCTCATTTTGTCCATCACCCCTCCCGCGTTTCCGCTGGAATGCGCCGGACTTGGTGAGCTTGACGCGTAAGGGTTCTCACCCCCGGAGTTCGAAGCTCTTGGATCATATGCGTTTTGGGGCGCACCGTGGCCCAAACCACCCATGAACGAATGCATCACTGGCATACTATTCATGAATGTCTGCCCAACGGACGGCAGCTGGCCGTAGACAGGCTGCGAGCCCCGTCCCATGAGAGACTGAGAGCTTCCAGCGTACGCACCAGCATACGGGTTTGAGCTCAAACCCGCATGCATCTGCGCGGGAGAGAAGTTCCAGATTAGACATCCCTTCTCCCTCGTCGGTAGCCATCCTGTCCATAAGCATTTGCTGTCTATTGCCCCCCATAACTTGATCCATTCCCTTCCGCTTCCAGTACTCGTCTATGCGTTCCTTCTTCGTCATACCCTGTTCGAACAAAGGGAGACGTATCCCTTTAGGCAGCTCCGGATAGCCACGGTCCAGGGTTATAAGCCCCTTTCCCACATACTCTGCTGCATCCATACAATCGTTTAAGTAGTGCGGCCCTCCACAGAACCAGCAATCGTTTGAACGATTCATGTTGCCCCGAGCCTTGGGAAACCCGTTACCCCGGAATCCACCGCCACTCGAATTATTATTCGATTGGGGATACCTCTCATGGTCCACTTCTTGCGCCATAAAGGAAGCCACCTCATGAGATCCGCGGTTTTGCCCTCGCTGGTTATGCGTCTGATCGTGGTGACCCCGACCATAACCTTGAGTTGGTCGTGAGTCAGCCCTCGGTCCCTGCAGTGCTTGCTGCATTGAGGCAAAACTACTCTTCATCTCATCAGACAACGACTTGAACTGCACACCAATCTGCTTCTCCTGTACAGCAACCGCATCCTTAATCTGCACAACCTCGTTGGACAAAAGATTAAGTCGCTCATCCACCTCCCTCTTGAAGCGATCTGTCTCGGATACCGCGCCAGTACCAGGAACCGTCGCGCCGTTCGGAGAACGCGAGAATTCTGTAATACCAATCGACGATCTCTCAGACAAATACTCAGCCACCTGAAGCACTTCAAGGTACGTCCACCGTTCCTCTCGCAGGACAATGCCCGCAGCGTTCTGCCTCGGGCCAATAATTGTTTCGACCGACGGACTGTCCAGCAAATGGCGTAGGCTATCCGCGAAATCCGCTGTAAGGTTTCCATAGATCATTCCAACCGCATGTGCGTTTGAGATCCTAGGCCCGTACAACAGATTCGGCGCATTACACTTAGCCACCTGCTTGATGAACGACACCTTCCACCTGAGGAAACGGCCATGGTCCGTCCGACTAATCATGGGGTAGTCTCTATTGACCTTCTCCACGCTTCGGATGGAACCATGCTCTTCTTCATCCAGCTCCGGGTAGAGTTTTAGGACTGCGTTTTTAAACGCGTCGTAAGACCCCGCCGCGAATTCTGGTAAAGACTTCCACTCGTCCTTTATGATATCATCCTTCAGATATCCCACCATCAAACGCTTGCGCTCTGCTTCATCCTCTAACCTGCCCTTGGTAAACAACGCATCGCATTGCTCCAGGTAACCCCTAAGGGTTTTCTCCGGGTTTCGACCATCCCAAGTCGGTCTATCCCTCTCGTAGGGTTCCGGGACACGAATCGCTCTGCCCCTTCCCCCGGCGGCCTGATCATCCGCCTGCTGGTTTGCAGGTAATTGTTGAACGCCTGCAGCGTTATTCGGCTGTGCGCCGTTTTGAGGTTGTCCGCCTGCCGCCGCACCTGCTTGCGCTGGTGCCGCCTGCGCGACTACCGGATTCCCTATAGGAACTACCCCCGGAACATTGTTGTTGTTGTTGTGAGCCATCTCGAAACGTTCAAGCGTTACAGGTTCCCTATGTGGTTCGTCTGGTTCTATTCCGCGTTCGGATTCTGAGTCGCTAAGCGGCTCTAACCGTTTTGCAGGAGGAGGGGGATATTCAAACGTAGGCGTTTTCGATCTGCTACCAGAGGCAACAGGTCTAGCGCTGTAGTTCGGAGATATCTCTCGACCAAAGTTTGGTGCGTTTAAACGCTGACGACCTTGTACGGAATTTACTGTTGTGCGAGGACGACTCGTTGTGGTTCCTTGTTTGCGCGGAGCAGGTGGAACTGAACCGAGCGGTTTGCTTTGCAATTTGCCTTCTCCCCTTAGGAAGTTCGGAAAATCACTTGGCGAAGAGTCCGAAAGATCTCGTTCTCTTGGTTTTGGTGGAATCGTGTCCTAAGACCTCTTCCAGACGATAGCACAGTAGACGTTATAACCCAAATCTAGAGATTTCCACCCCTCGCGGTGGGCTCCAGATGAAAAGCGAACTCTATGGACAGAGTGGAATGCAATGAAACGCGCAGGCTGGTGCAATGCAAAGCAAAACACCTAACACCAAACACACAACAAAACACACACACACTAAACACACAGACTTCTAGGAGATCGGCCTCGGTAACAGAGCCAATCCAGGGTATTGTGAGGATAGAAATATCCAGACAAGGGTGTAAACGTTTATGTGGTTCTCGAAACACGTAGACTGAACCTCAAGCGGACTTGGTGTTCAGAGTACTTTTGGGGCTTTTGAGTTTATAGTATCTCAACTGTGCAACTAACAGCGAGCTGCGTAGAAGCGGGGTATGGGTGATAAAGTGGTATTAGGTCCTTAAACCCCAATCACCAACTCAATCGGTTGTGCGTTTAACGCGGTACTCGAAACCAATTCCAATCCAGAAGCTTCCTAGCTTCACCCAAGTCCAATCGCAGGCTTCCGGCCGCGTCCCAAGTTCCAAAAGCTTCCTAGCTTATTCCAAGTCCAAAACCAATCTTATTCGTTTCAACCAATCCAGCCAATTCAAACTTGTTCAGATACAAACTCGAGATGAGTAAGCACCGCTCAAGCCCAGAGCTCGCCCTAGTGGTAGCGGGGGAGGATTCCGTGCCCAAAACTGTGCCCCCTCCCTCTTTATATACAGTAGCCAAGAAATACGAGTGGGAAACAATTCTGCAGAATAAGGAAATTCGTGTGGTCCATTGTCGAATCCTCTATAGCCAATTGGCTCGGTCCTTCGAAGTGCCGGGTATCCAGGAGGTCGTGCTCCACGTCGCCACGTCCCCTGATTGTCGGATGTTGAACCCTCGAGCCCTCGTTCCTGGCTCAGAACCTTATGCGGTTCAAGTCTCTGTCCCTCCACCAAACGTACAGCCATTTTGTAGCGTACATGCACCTCCTTCCAGCGGTGCTCAGCACGTCCTCAGAGTCCCCCTGGTTGGCGAGCTATGGGGCAATTACCCCTTCCTCCAGGAATAGGATACTCGCGCCCACATGCGCCCTCAACACGCCGATCCTTGATGGATGTAGATAAGATCAGATAATTCCCACAGCAGCATGGGACGGCTCCGACCCGTTTCCCTATTAACCGGAATTATCCCATCCATCTGAGTCATCCAATAGCGCCCACAACAAGTCAAAGTCCCGCCGACTGATCATAACACACAAGCGCATCGAAACGCATAACACCAGATAAGTTCCCCGTTTTGAGTACACGCAGGTAGGGCTGCTCCGCGATAACATTCGAGCTCGGGCTAACCCTTCAGTGATATCGCACACCGTCGGAGTTCATGACCATTTTGTAGCCAAACACCTTCAACGCTCTCACCAACTGCAGAGGAAACAGTGGCGTAAGTGGTTTTGAGGTCGAAACACATAGCGCAAAAACCCGCAATTAGAGTAATTCCAACGCGTTTATTTTCACGGCTTATCATCTCCCCCATTTTCAAATCTTGACTGCCCCCAGTCAATCGGTGTTTCCCATTTCAGACGCCCTTACGCGTTTCGCCGAGCGCGGACTTAGAACTTTTCGAAGTTTCCAGGTCGCCTCAAGGTGCTGCGGAGAACCTCTTCGACTCATTGGCTTAGCCCCGAAAGGTAACCCATTCAATCGAAAATTTCTCACACAACCAAACGCCGCATAACATTCGCCAACCTCGAGTCCCCTCCAAAGTACTTCTTCCTTTGGACGCGCCTCTCTCTCAGCTTTTCCTCGATACCCAACATGCCCATGAACGCGCCACAACATCTTATGCTATTCAACGATCTTTGAATCACAAAGGCGTTTGTTGGTCCAGGTGGGTGCCAATTTGGCTCATGCTGCGCAGGAAACGCTTCTCCCGTTCCTGGTGCTTCCATACTTATCACCAGGCGGGTCCGAGACGCTATTCAGTTCGTCCAAGATATAAGCTTGGACGCGCAGTAGTCGTCACTTTTCTTCTTTCTTTCCTCCCCCATGTCTTCTCCAGCCAAAGCCCGAACCCGGCAGAGTACGGCCACCCCCGCCAAAGCAAAAGTCGCTGCGACCCCAGCCTCTTCTTCCACAACGCGTAGCAAGCCACCCCAGAAGTCGGACGCGTCGCCCAAGATCAAGAAGGAGAAGGGCGCGACGGGGACTTCCGCCGCCAATCCCGAGCCCCTCATTCAGCTCATTCCTGCCGGCGCGCACCCCCTCTGGTCGCTTCTTCTCCACCCATCCGCCGGACCACTCGTCGAGGCTCTGCGCGAACTCTGCGAGAACCACGAAATCGACGCGGAGAAAGCTGCCAACGCGCTTCGGCCTAGTCTTCATCTCCTGGTGCGTCGCTTGCGCTCCCCTTTTCCTTCATTCAACTGACACTTCGTTCCCCTAGCGTCTCCTCGTTTCACGTTCCAAACGTTTCGATGGGGACGACTACGACTACAAAGGTATCTTCGAGCTCGGCGACGCCCTCAGCGAGCTCGTGCGCTGCGCCGGGATCGCGATGGTCGAGGATGTCAAGACCGAGTGGTTCTTCTTCCCGGACCTCGAGTTTAACCCGGTGCGTGTCGCGCCCCACCTAATCGTTTCACTAACTCGCCTCCAGACGCGTTACCTCGACCCAAAGTTCCGCATCCCCATCGACAAGAAGGTCTCGTTGCCGACCGCGAACGAGCTCAACGACGCCCGACCCTCTATCGCTCCGCCCGTCTCAACCCCTCTTCAGGCGAGACGCGCGGTCCCCTCAGTGAATCACTCGACAAGTACTTCCGGGGCGGCGGCGTGTACGCCCGACGAGGACGACGAGGAGGAGGGAAGTGAGGAGGACGAGGAGGGTACCCAGTCCGAATCGGATGACGACGAAGACGATAACGACCAGGTGGATCAACTCGCGAGCGAGGACGTAGAGGCCGAGGGCGCGTCGACGCGGTAAGCGTTCCAGCGCATCGCAGCCCAAACCAGCCCCCGTCGCTCCCGCGTCCACCAAATCCACCGTCGTCGCCGAGGAGACCGGACCCCGCCGAGTACGTCTCCTTCCCACTCTCCGTTTCTCCCTTTCTGACATTCCTTCACAGATTCGCAACCTCCCTACCCCATCCAAGACCAAAGCCAAAACGCCGGTTGAAGACGGTACGGTGTTGGTCGAAGACTCGAGACCGAGGCTGCCCCGCAGCGGAAGGCCAAAACGGCTAAGTACGGGTTTCGATCCTGCTCGAAACGCGTAGCTAACCCTTTTCCCAGATCCACCGGAACACCAAGACGGCCCCCGTCCAAACTCCGAAACCCAAGCCTAAGCCGTACGTGATACTATTTTGTATCGAAACTCATACTAACTTGGCCACCAGATACGTTGAGGTTCCACCCAAGCCCACCAGCAAGAAGCCCAGCGGACGGAAACCCCCAACCTCGCGAGTTCCTTTCCGACACCGACGACGGCCCAGACGGTAACGACCAGATGGACGTTGACGAGCCTGCCCCACCGCCTACCACTACCGCGAAGGGAAAGAAGAAGGAGGAGAAGGGGAAGGGGAAGGCCAAGGCGAAGGCAAAGGAGGCCACCCCCTGAGGAGGATGTCGAGGAGGAGTCCGAGCAGGTTGTCGAGGAGCCCGAGCCCGAGAAGAAGGGCAAGAGCGCGCCCCGCCACCAAGGACGACGGCGGTGCCCCTCCCAAGCGCTCTAAACGGGCTAAGTCGCCTGACCCCGTCAAGGCGCTCTACCACACCACGAAGGTGTGTCTTCCTTTGTCTTCACCTTCAAACGCTAACGCGTTTGATCCTAGTCCCAGCCTCCGCTTCCCGAACTCGACACCGAGGAGAACGCCCACCTCGTCCTCGAGGGCCTCAAGACCCTTTATTCGCAGAACGCGTCGTATAGCCGCGACGTCGGGCGTTTCTTTTGGTGCGTGTTCCTCCTTCCTGTTCATTACATTACTAACGCGTTTCCAGTCCCTCTCCAGATCGAAGGACAGGACATCGCGTTGGCCCTCTCGCCGTCGCAAAATACGCGCCCCTCGCTCCGACTTCGTGCGCCGGCGTGCGCCCGTTCATGCGCGTCGAAGACCAACACCTTCGAGCCGTGGTACGCCACCCCCGAGGCCATCAAGCTCAAGCCTCTCGAGGAGATGGAGAAGGACACCCCGTACGAGGTACGCCCACCCATCTCATCTAGCCGCCTTCCTCACTAACTCATTCCGCAGCCGCTGGTTCCATGCACCGACTGCGTCGTTCATGGAACGCCTCTGCGTTCCCAACCCCGGACATAGTCCCTGCGCCGGCTGCGACGACCGCCGCTCCCACTGCACTCACGCCCTCTCTGGCATCGAGTTGCACCGGATGTGGTCGACCCTCTCGCAGGAAGCCGAGCTGTTTGGTCCCCGTGCGTTTCCCACCGGCCACATCCAGAACCTTACTAACTCTCCCTTCCAGTCTTGAACTCGCCCGGACGAGCGTCATCGACGCCCATCGCATCGCGTCGGCGGCCACCACCGCTCAACAGAGCGCGATGTTGCACCTCGACCAACGCGCGTCGCGCGTTTCAAGTCGATGGCGTACGATCTGCTGTACGTCGCCGGTCCCGACGCGTTCGAAAAACGCTTTGCCGCGTTCAACGACGAGTCGGGCGCGCACGTTCCTCGACGGGTGGTTCAAGACGATGGAGCATAAGCTCAACGGAACGGTTTCGAACGACGCGTCCCTCGACGCCGACTCCGCTCGCTCCCTCCATCAGATGGAGATAGGCGACGCGCTGATCGCGAAGACGAAGAAGGCCTTTTCGTCGGCTGGCAACGCCGTTGCGTCCAGCTCGAAGAAGAAACTCGGTCAGTTTCTCCCTTCTAACGTGTTTCCGTTGTTGCTAACCAGCCTCAGACGACTAGCGCCTCTCCAACGTCCTCTCCGATACGCAGCGCGTCCCTCGAGTCCGTCGATCCGTCCGCCGCCTCGTACATTTTTCTCTCCTCGTAGTCGATCCCGCGCTTGTATAGTAGACACGGCCATTCAAGTAGGCGGTCACCGCTTGTGGACGCTACTTGAATGGTCCCCAAAACGCGCATCCCCGGCCCATATGGCCGTAAATACATTGTTTTACCCATTTCTACGCGTGAATCGTCCCGAGTCGAAAACTGAGCTTAAGCGTTTGAGTTCAGAATCCAAAATTTTGCTAAGTCCGATTTCCAGCTTGAAACACACAAGCCCGAAAACTGCCTCGGCGGCCACACGTCCGCATCCTGACTGGATTATTCAGGTCCCCAACTCTATTTGAGGAAATATGCATCATCCGTACGGGCGCAACAACCGCCTACCCTAGCGTTAGCTGTTCGATCGTTTTGATCGTACAGCACACGGGCACCCATACACTCCTATACGTTTCGAGTCATGCGACTCTGTAATCCGGGGATATCTGCTCTTATCGGCAGGATCTCCTGACCGGAATAGGCCGAGTTGCGTTATCTCGTGGACCACTATACACACACATCAGAACCTTTGTTCAGTCCGGATGTCGTATGCCGCTCCGCCACGAAACGCACAGCGCATGAATCGAAAAATTTCCAAACGCGTAAGGCCATCTACGATCTCTCCCCCATTTTCAAGTGTTCGCTGTCCTCAGCGAATGTACTTAAACACGCGGGGAGGGACCTAGACGCCTCGTCGCATTCTTTTCCCCCACACTCGTTCGACCAAACTCTCTACATGGCCCCGCCTCCGTTCAGCCAGGTCTACGCCACCCACGCTGCCGAGTACCACGAGGAGCACCAGCGCCTCAAGGACATCTTCTCGCAGCTGCGAAGCCACAAGGGCACCCCCAAAAACACCAACGCTACGACGCGCAACTTGCGAAAGCTACATCGCGATGCTCTCGGTGAGTCGTGGCTGAAACACCTAGACGCTTCCTGACCACCACGCAGAACATCTTGTTCGACCCCGAGCATGTCAATGTCTTCGCTCACGACCAGCTCACGACCACCAACACCCACGCCTTCTCCAACAAGCTCGTCCAGTTGGTGAAGTCGTGCAAGGACGCCAATCCCACGTACAAGGCCCCCGACGAGTTCCTGACCTTCCTCAAGATGTGCAAGAAGTTCTACGATCTTGGCACGCTGCCGTACACGCAGCAGACGGCTGTGCGTTTCGTGAACTCCCTACGCGTTTGCGCTGACTTCTCTCCAGGACGAACTCGACGCCTTCCTCCTCGAGTCCGACGGTGAAGGCGACAATTCTGACGCCGACGCCGAAGGCGACGAGGAGGATGAGGTCCAGATCATCATCAACCCCAAGCCAGTCAAGGCCGCTCCCGCCGTCGAAGAAGACACGGAGATGGAGGACGCGACTGTACGCGACAATCTCCCCCATTTTCCGAATCTCACTCTTCCAGGCGCCCCAGAAGGCCCCCGCCGCGTCGTCTGTTCCAACGAAGCGCCAGGCGTCCCCCGTCCAAATCCTTGTACGTTTCCACCATTCCATCACGCCAGACTGACTTTACCCAGCCGGACTTCAAGCGCCGCGTCAACCCAGCGATCCAAGAGGCCCAGGAAACCGTCAACCAACTCGAGGGAGGCCGACTATCCGTCCCCTCAGTCCTCCGTAGCTAACGTGCTTCACAGGCGACCACTCCTGGACCCGCCGGCGCTGGCACCGTCCCTTCCGTCTTGTACAAAGCCGTCCAGCACATCAGCGTCGCGGCCGCCGAGAGTATCGCTGACCACGATATTACCGTCAACGCCGCTCTGCGTACCGAAGCTGCCGCCTGGGACGATCTCATCTTCCATCTCCGCCGCCTCAGCGTTACCACGGAGCAGTTCTTCGCTTCGCGCCAGCGCTACAACGACGTGCAGCACGAGATCCGCGAACGCGGAGGCCGTCCCCCGGTCCGCAGCAACGCGTATGTTCCTCATCCTATCCGTTTGACAATTCTAATCCAAACGCACAGGGAAATGGAACGCTCCATTCCGAATTACCTAGTCGTTGCCCTTCGTGGCAACGTCAAGGCCATTCCCACTGGTCCGCGCCCTGGCACCGCTCCCGTTGTTGCCTCCGGCAGCAAAGGCCGCGCCAAGCCGCGCCAGTAAGCGCCATTCCTACGTGTTCCAGCAGTCCATAGTATAATCGAATAGTTTACTATTATGTAGTTCCCAATTCGATCATATTATGACTCTTCCGGTGGTTTTCTCCTGCTCCTCAGAACGCGACCCACGGGGGCATCCTCCTCATCCGGTTCAGAGGTTTCACTCTCCGTGTCATAAGCCGCCTTCTTCGGTTTCTGACCGAAACGCATATCGTCAAACTGCAGATCCCGGTCAGGATCCTCGTCTTCTTCTGTGTCAGCCGCCAGCCTGTCTAGATTATCTTTAGACATGTCTATCAGGGCTTCCACATCATCGATAAACGCTATCTTCCGCCTAGCTAGATAAGGGATTACGCGTTTTGCCGCCACCTTATTCGGCATCACCGCTCCATTCAATTCACACAGAATGTAGGAACCTCCAAGGGTTCTCCGCAAAACCACCAAGGGACCCAGCCACCTGTTTTTAGCTTTACGGTTCAGACTCTTCTCAATGGCGCTGTTCCTCATAAGACACAGATGACCCGGTTTTAAGTCAAAGTTCTTAATCGTATAAGAGTTCTCCATTTCGAAACGCCTAGCCGCTAGCATCTTCTCGTGATCCACCCGGAGCCTCATTTCCTCTACGTGTTTCTGATGTTTTGCGAGCGCTCTGGCCCGTAAACCCACCAATTCCTCCGTAGAGATAATTTCTCCCGGGTAGTCCACAAGCCAAGTTGCTTCCACTATATCCAATGGTAAAATTGGATCACAGCCGGTAGCAACCTTGTAAGGTGAACTGCGCAGGCCTCTCCGTGTCGTGATCCTATCCGCCCACACCACTTGAGGCAGGAACCACAGCCACTGAGCGCCATCGCCCCCCGTAGCTTTCGCGAGCGACTGGCGGATGTCAGCGTGTCCACGTTCCACCGGACCGTTGGCCTGTGAGTTATATGGGGAGATTCGAATCCCTTTAATCCCATATTTCGACTCTAACCATTTCAACGCCCCCACGAACGTAGGCCCGTTATCCGTAACCAGTTCTGCCGGACAACCCCAACGGCATATTACATTTTCTAGCAAAAACATAGCAACCGCCTTAGTTGATTCCGACCTCAAACCCCTAGCTTCCAGCCAACGGCTCAACGCGTCTCGAGCAGCAATGATATATTTGTGGCCATTCGACGCTTCACTCATCACCATCACATCAGTATGCACCTTTCGAAACAAAGGTGGCGTAAAGGTGGGTACCGGCGGAATATGGATATAGTTGCGCTGGCGCACTTGGCACATATGGCAAGTGCTAATATACCAGGCAACATCCTTTTCCATCTCCGGCCACCAAACGCGTACTTCCAGAAGTGACTTAGTCGAGTAAACACCCCGATGCCCCAAACAATCATGCGCCGCCCTCAGCATGAACATACGATGCTCCTTCTCCACTACCAGCCGCGTACGACCTTCTTCTCCCCTGCGGAAAAGCCTGCCGTCTTCAGCCTGGTAGAACAGCGCAGTATATTTCTTAAGTTTTTCACGCTCCTTCTTCGAGAAAGAAGAAGGGGCCTTGAAACCCTCAGAGATATAACGCTTAACCACCTCTATTCGCTCATCCGCGCGTTTTCCGGACTCCGATCTGTGGTCCTCCGGATAAGGCTCTCTCTTCGATTCATCCCACTTGAAATTTTCATCAGGCAGCATGGGCTCCGGTTGCCTAACATCTGAAGAGATGTACTCCGGCATGTCGACTTTTGCTTCGGCATATGCTAAACGTATAGCTTCTCCCTCCGCGTAGTTGTCCTCCTGCGCCTTGATACAGTCCCCAGCGAAGCAACTCATAGTCTCGTCCAGATTCCTAACTTGCGCCTTATCTGTCCAAGCGACATCGAAGAAATATCCCCCACGCGTGTCAATGTCCTCCCTGAAGTCCTCAAACGCATAAGGTTGCTGGATCGTATAGTCCCAGTCTTTATGTGTTTTCGGAGGTTCAGGCTCCCTGAACTCAAGTTCTGGGTCTGGTACCTCTTCGTCACCATCCACTTTCCGTCTTCTTGAAAGACCATCCGGAGAGAACGTCGAGCCCTTTACGTGTTTCAGCTTGAAGTGGAACATTAAGATTTGCTCGATCCAACGGTTTATGGTGGCATTCGGCCCCATACCCGGGTTATCCAGCATTCCCTTAATGTATATAGCGTCAGTCTCCACAGTCAGGTTCCGGCAACCCAGAATCCAATACTGCAAGTACTCTAGCGCGTTTCAACCCAAACATCTCCCGCTTCGGCTGTGAAAAGTTCTGCTCCCTGGCATTCAACGGAATAGACGCGAACTTCGCGAAGTATTTCTTCTTCGGGTCGTCCGGGTCCACCTGATACACTTCTATACCAACAGCGATATAGGATGTATCCACCGCGACTACTGTCTCCCAGCCTGATTCGTAGTCCAAGGGTCTCAGTGCGCCACAAGTTTCAAGAGCGCGTTTAACCGCGTCCATCGAAGCCTGCTGTTTTTCGCCCCATTCCCACTTGGTCTCCCGCTTTAGCAGGTCGTTCAGAGGTCTGGTGAGTAGCCCGTAATCCTTAATAAAATTCCGGACATAACCCACAACACCCAGGAACTGTCGAACCTCGTGCACATCTTTGCACGGTGGCCAGCGCGTAATGACACCAACGCGGTCCGTTGACGGCTTCCGTCCTTCATACGAACACTCATGCCCAACTACGGCGAACTGCTCAGCGCAGATAATCGCCTTTGTCCCCGATATGGTTAGACCACTATATTTCAGTCGCTGCACTACGCGGTTCATGTTGCCAAAGTGTTCCCAAACAAACCTCCGGATACCGGGGTTTTCGGGAATCGTCTCATAATTCCCATCCTTATCCATGTATCGCGATGCTGGTCCCCGCACAGGGACATCATCAATATATGGAATCGTGATGTGCGGAATCTCGTCCTGAAGCACATAGGTAACATCGTCGTGAAATATCGGTACCGAGTTCGTCCAGCCCTGAGGTAATTTAACCAGTCTCAACGCGCCGAAGGGCGTTTGAAACGTTGTTAAATCCCTGGACGTTTCAGACAAATCTCGCTGGTCATAACCCGAGTACAAGTCCAGCACTCCACCACAGGCTCTCCCTGCAAAGTGGTTTGCCAGTTCCTCCGTCGCCGGAGGAATACCCGAATGCGCGATCGTCACCGCGTTTAAGGGTTCCAACGCGTGTACCAACCTAATGCTTTTGCCGTCTTTCTTGATTACTCCGAAAAACTTAGACCGATAGGAAGAGTTAGACGGCTCATAAACACCCGCGTCTATCTTTTTCCTAATGACCTTGCAAAATTCATCCAGCTGCCCGCGCGGAATGGGTATACTCTTTTCTACCCATACCTTATGCTCCACGGTCGGAATTTCTATCGGTGGAAAGAAATCCTTCCTCAACGATCCTCGTTCTGAGTCGTCCCAAGCGAATGCGTCTGCATGCACGGTCATAAACCAGTGTAACAGTTTTCGCTCGGCCGGCCACAGAAACGCACCGGCGTGTGCCTTCTCGATAATCGCGTAACGCTCCGTGGTATATCTAAGAGTTGGACACCAGTCACCAGGATTAGGCTCTAGATCTGGCATATCCTTGAGGGGATCGCCTTTTATCTCGCTTAATTCTGTATTTCTCGGGCAACTCCGTATACACCGGACGCGTTTTGAGTGCAACTGGCTTATACTTCTTCCCAGCAAAGCTCTGTCGCACCTCCGCTTGCGGACCATCAGCCACTTCGGGCCCCGGCGCCACACCTTGAAGCGCACATCTCACACAACCTTCCGCCTCCGCGGGTGTTGTGTGCCCCGTTACATCCTTACGTGTTTCAACCCGAACAGGTGGCTTGAATCCCATAGATACAAAGCCATCATCGAAGTTGAGAGACTCAAGGACAGAACCATCCTTCTGAGGTGCCGGTTCTTTTAAACCAACGTGTTGCTCCAGAGTATCCGTCGCCGTCGCATCGCGTCGAAACACCTCGACCCCCGCATTACGCAAAGCTACGAGATACGCCGCGGCGAGCTCTTTCTCTGCGAACTGCTTCCCGTTCCTAGGTAGCGCAACCCCGTTAACCCAAAGTAACCCATCACCCTTGACTTCCAACTCGACCGCCAGTCCTTCTAACTGCTCTCTCGGGCCCGCCGCCAAATCGCGCGTCAATTCCGCCCAGGCCTCCGAAAATCCACTTCCGTCTCACGCCACGGCTTCCGAATGTGTTGACCACGGAAATAGTCGGGATCGTCCAGGTCCTCGGCCTGGCCCCACGCCTCCGTCTTCCGATCCGCTCTCGCAGTCCGGTACCTCTCTCCACGCGTTTGAAGTTGTCGAATCACTTGGGTTCGATACTCCCTCCTCTCTGCGTTTCCCGGGGTACAAGTCGTCGAAGTGCGTTCCTAAGTGAAATACACCCTTGACCGAAGACGCCGCGTTTTTCTTCCCACTTCCGGAGTCTCGGACCGGCTTGCGTGTTTCCGCATCTTCATCATCCGTAACCTCTTCCACAGTGACCTTCCGACGCTGTTTTTGTTGGCTAATACGACGGTCCACATCCGTAGGGAAATGGACCTGCCTGACCGTGCCCGTCTCCACCTTCGCAGCTGCCGCAATGGGGCTGTTAGTAGCTACGGGTTTCGATCCGCTCTCCGGTTGACGGTGAGAACTGGCGATCGCCCTAGCTCCGCGGGTGGCCGTAGTCATCGTCCGTCGCTGGTTCGTATTAGGGTCTCTGATAGTAATTTCTTGAGTCCCATCCCGTCGATTGACGACTGTAGACTCCGTAATCACATCGAAAGGCCTTCCCAACAAAATATCATACGCGGGGTCCTCAATAACATGGACCTGCAAATATATCGCAATGTCCCCAAACACAAACATTACATTCCGAGCGATTCCCGCGGACTGCTTAAGCTGTCCATTGGCACTCTGCATGTAAATCTTTACGTCCGGGTCATATACGATATCAAGCTCCTCAGCGAGTTTCTTGGACATTGAAACAATCTGGGAACCACTATCCACTACACTTTCAACCCTTCTGCGATTCGCGACCGTGGGGTGTACGGTTCTGAGAGACGCGGACTCCGCACCCGTATAAACCTGCCTCGGCTCTTGGTCCTCGGGTAGTTTATTCAGATACATGAGTACCTTGTCTCCCACCATGGGAACCTCCGGGTCTAGAGAATTATCCAACGGATCGGGGTGAACCGCATAGTCGCAATCAGGTAAATCCCTGATGTCGACCGCGTCTCGCCTCAAACGCATAGTATCCCCTTCACCTTCCAGCCTAAACGGTAAATCGTCTTCGACCATCTCCTTTATTAGAGCAGCCTTGACATTTTTCCGTTTACCGGTGAGTGTTTCCCTCAGACTTCTCGCGAACGCCGGTGATAAACTGACCAACTCGCGCATTTTAACGCCGTCCAGTGCTGTATCCCCAGTCCTCTTGAGCATGTCCTCGATTAAACCCTCATCATCCCATTTCCGTACCACCTTGTATCCTTTGTCCTTGTGCGGTTTCACAGAAAACGGGTGTTCACGCGTTTCCTGTTCTGAATTCATGAAACCCTTAGGATGAGTTAAAGGATTAACAATAACGGACTCCCTCTGGTTTCCACCCTTGGGTTTCTCCGCGTTATTATCCCTCCTTTCATCCCTGCCAGTCGCCTTGGTTGCCACAGTCCGAACCTCAGTGTCGCTCTCCTCGTCATCCTCTTCATCGTCTTCCCGCATGCGTTCCCCGCGGCCCACCTTCGTTGGCATCGAAACCTTGTCTTCCGGAGGCTTGGATTTAGCTGCTTTTCCCTTGCTCGCTGCCTCCTTCCTCGGACGACTCAGAAACCCGACGACGAGTCTTGAGCGTTAGGCTCCTTACGCGCCGCTAGACGCGTAGTCGCCATCTGCTCGTACAGGTTGTCTCCCCCAGACGCTCCAAAAGCCTTTGCGAAGTTCATCACCTCCACAAAATCCTTCGCGCTCATCTTGTCCATCACCCCTCCCGCGTTTCCGCTGGAATGAGCCGGACTCGGTGAGCTTGACGCGTAAGGGTTCTCACCCCCGGAGTTCGAAGCTCTTGGATCATATGCGTTTTGGGGCGCACCGTGGCCCAAACCACCCATGAACGAATGCATCACTGGCATACTATTCATGAACGTTTGCCCAACGGACGGCAGCTGGCCGTAGACAGGCTGCGAGCCCCGTCCCATGAGAGACTGAGAGCTTCCAGCGTACGCACCAGCATACGGGTTTGAGCTCAAACCCGCATGCATCTGCGCGGAGAGAAGTTCCAGATTAGACATCCCTTCTCCCTCGTCGGTAGCCATCCTGTCCATAAGCATTTGCTGTCTATTGCCCCCCATAACTTGATCCATTCCCTTCCGCTTCCAGTACTCGTCTATGCGTTCCTTCTTCGTCATACCCTGTTCGAACAAAGGGAGACGTATCCCTTTAGGCAGCTCCGGATAGCCACGGTCCAGGGTTATAAGCCCCTTTCCCACATACTCTGCTGCATCCATACAATCGTTTAAGTAGTGCGGCCCTCCACAGAACCAGCAATCGTTTGAACGATTCATGTTGCCCCGAGCCTTGGGAAACCCGTTACCCCGGAATCCACCGCCACTCGAATTATTATTCGATTGGGGATACCTCTCATGGTCCACTTCTTGCGCCATAAAGGAAGCCACCTCATGAGATCCGCGGTTTTGCCCTCGCTGGTTATGCGTCTGATCGTGGTGACCCCGACCATAACCTTGAGTTGGTCGTGAGTCAGCCCTCGGTCCCTGCAGTGCTTGCTGCATTGAGGCAAAACTACTCTTCATCTCATCAGACAACGACTTGAACTGCACACCAATCTGCTTCTCCTGTACAGCAACCGCATCCTTAATCTGCACAACCTCGTTGGACAAAAGATTAAGTCGCTCATCCACCTCCCTCTTGAAGCGATCTGTCTCGGATACCGCGCCAGTACCAGGAACCGTCGCGCCGTTCGGAGAACGCGAGAATTCTGTAATACCAATCGACGATCTCTCAGACAAATACTCAGCCACCTGAAGCACTTCAAGGTACGTCCACCGTTCCTCTCGCAGGACAATGCCCGCAGCGTTCTGCCTCGGGCCAATAATTGTTTCGACCGACGGACTGTCCAGCAAATGGCGTAGGCTATCCGCGAAATCCGCTGTAAGGTTTCCATAGATCATTCCAACCGCATGTGCGTTTGAGATCCTAGGCCCGTACAACAGATTCGGCGCATTACACTTAGCCACCTGCTTGATGAACGACACCTTCCACCTGAGGAAACGGCCATGGTCCGTCCGACTAATCATGGGGTAGTCTCTATTGACCTTCTCCACGCTTCGGATGGAACCATGCTCTTCTTCATCCAGCTCCGGGTAGAGTTTTAGGACTGCGTTTTTAAAACGTCGTAAGACCCCGCCCAGGAATTCTGGTAAAGACTTCCACTCGTCCTTTATGATATCATCCTTCAGATATCCCACCATCAAACGCTTGCGCTCTGCTTCATCCTCTAACCTGCCCTTGGTAAACAACGCATCGCATTGCTCCAGGTAACCCCTAAGGGTTTTCTCCGGGTTTCGACCATCCCAAGTCGGTCTATCCCTCTCGTAGGGTTCCGGGACACGAATCGCTCTGCCCCTTCCCCCGGCGGCCTGATCATCCGCCTGCTGGTTTGCAGGTAATTGTTGAACGCCTGCAGCGTTATTCGGCTGTGCGCCGTTTTGAGGTTGTCCGCCTGCCGCCGCACCTGCTTGCGCTGGTGCCGCCTGCGCGACTACCGGATTCCCTATAGGAACTACCCCCGGAACATTGTTGTTGTTGTTGTGAGCCATCTCGAAACGTTCAAGCGTTACAGGTTCCCTATGTGGTTCGTCTGGTTCTATTCCGCGTTCGGATTCTGAGTCGCTAAGCGGCTCTAACCGTTTTGCAGGAGGAGGGGGATATTCAAACGTAGGCGTTTTCGATCTGCTACCAGAGGCAACAGGTCTAGCGCTGTAGTTCGGAGATATCTCTCGACCAAAGTTTGGTGCGTTTAAACGCTGACGACCTTGTACGGAATTTACTGTTGTGCGAGGACGACTCGTTGTGGTTCCTTGTTTGCGCGGAGCAGGTGGAACTGAACCGAGCGGTTTGCTTTGCAATTTGCCTTCTCCCCTTAGGAAGTTCGGAAAATCACTTGGCGAAGAGTCCGAAAGATCTCGTTCTCTTGGTTTTGGTGGAATCGTGTCCTAAGACCTCTTCCAGACGATAGCACAGTAGACGTTATAACCCAAATCTAGAGATTTCCACCCCTCGCGGTGGGCTCCAGATGAAAAGCGAACTCTATGGACAGAGTGGAATGCAATGAAACGCGCAGGCTGGTGCAATGCAAAGCAAAACACCTAACACCAAACACACAACAAAACACACACACACTAAACACACAGACTTCTAGGAGATCGGCCTCGGTAACAGAGCCAATCCAGGGTATTGTGAGGATAGAAATATCCAGACAAGGGTGTAAACGTTTATGTGGTTCTCGAAACACGTAGACTGAACCTCAAGCGGACTTGGTGTTCAGAGTACTTTTGGGGCTTTTGAGTTTATAGTATCTCAACTGTGCAACTAACAGCGAACTGCGTAGAAGCGGGGTATGGGTGATAAAGTGGTATTAGGTCCTTAAACCCCAATCACCAACTCAATCGGTTGTGCGTTTAACGCGGTACTCGAAACCAATTCCAATCCAGAAGCTTCCTAGCTTCACCCAAGTCCAATCGCAGGCTTCCGGCCGCGTCCCAAGTTCCAAAAGCTTCCTAGCTTATTCCAAGTCCAAAACCAATCTTATTCGTTTCAACCAATCCAGCCAATTCAAACTTGTTCAGATACAAACTCGAGATGAGTAAGCACCGCTCAAGCCCAGAGCTCGCCCTAGTGGTAGCGGGGGAGGATTCCGTGCCCAAAACTGTGCCCCCTCCCTCTTTATATACAGTAGCCAAGAAATACGAGTGGGAAACAATTCTGCAGAATAAGGAAATTCGTGTGGTCCATTGTCGAATCCTCTATAGCCAATTGGCTCGGTCCTTCGAAGTGCCGGGTATCCAGGAGGTCGGTGCTCCACGTCGCCACGTCCCCTGATTGTCGGATGTTGAACCCTCGAGCCCTCGTTCCTGGCTCAGAACCTTATGCGGTTCAAGTCTCTGTCCCTCCACCAAACGTACAGCCATTTTGTAGCGTACATGCACCTCCTTCCAGCGGTGCTCAGCACGTCCTCAGAGTCCCCCTGGTTGGCGAGCTATGGGGCAATTACCCCTTCCTCCAGGAATAGGATACTCGCGCCCACATGCGCCCTCAACACGCCGATCCTTGATGGATGTAGATAAGATCAGATAATTCCCACAGCAGCATGGGACGGCTCCGACCCGTTTCCCTATTAACCGGAATTATCCCATCCATCTGAGTCATCCAATAGCGCCCACAACAAGTCAAAGTCCCGCCGACTGATCATAACACACAAGCGCATCGAAACGCATAACACCAGATAAGTTCCCCGTTTTGAGTACACGCAGGTAGGGCTGCTCCGCGATAACATTCGAGCTCGGGCTAACCCTTCAGTGATATCGCACACCGTCGGAGTTCATGACCATTTTGTAGCCAAACACCTTCAACGCTCTCACCAACTGCAGAGGAAACAGTGGCGTAAGTGGTTTTGAGGTCGAAACACATAGCGCAAAAACCCGCAATTAGAGTAATTCCAACGCGTTTATTTTCACGGCTTATCACCGGCACTGGAACTACATCGTCGCTGCGGACGGGGATGCAGAAATATTGGGGGTGCGGTGGATTGTGTTGAAATGGAGGCCGAGAATGGTTGCTGAAGTCGAACATCGGGATGAATGGTCGATGGTGGTGGTAGAGAGCAAGATGCGGCGACTTTCTTACATGCCGACTTGATGCTGATGTTGAGATGACCGGGGACGGTCAATATCTCTGTGTGGGGGAGATGACGAGCGGACGACGAGCGGAGGCGTGGAATGGCTCATCGACAGCGCGAATCTTCGAATTTCCGAGCTCGGGATTGGCAGCGGAACGGAACGGGGCTCGGTCCGGAAGCCGAGGCCGAGTCTGAGTCCGAGCAGCGAGTTCGGAGGCGATTGGCGCGGGGTTGGACGCGTCATCGCGACCCGAGAAGAGCGGTAGAGGATGCGAGAGCTCCGGGAAGCACGGAGGTACGCGCGTCGAGAGGCTTCGAGGTGGTAACGGCACCACCTGTCGTGCGGCGGACAGCGACGCGCGTCGCGTACCAATAGCGGCCTCGGAGAGCTCGGAGAAGGTCCGGGGTGCGGAAATAGAGGGTGTTGGCCGTCTGGCCAATAACGCTTCAGTATTCTGGGGTTGGCGCGAGGAGTCTAGTGGCGGATTTGCATGTCAATGTCAAAATTGACAGCGGCGCCGTTTACGAGAGCTTCGCGCTCGCGCTTCGAACAATGGGCAAACGAGTGGGAGGAGGTGATTGGGAGGACTTATCAAGATCCGGGACTGGATCGAGATTTGTCCCAGTAGTATATATAGCCAGCATGTACAGTAGCTAGGGAGGACTTGCACCACCCACTTTCTCACACTTCTCCTTCTTTGCTTTTATTCTTCTTGCCTTGGGATTGGGGAGCGTCGGTTAGGAGAATCACTACCCTGCCCAACTATGGAACGTCGCGATGTTGGACATGCGTAGACCCGGAGCAGGATCGTGCTGGTTCTTGCTGGCAAGACCCTCACCCTTGCTCTGGTTTACTTTTATTTGGATTTTGGTTTGGTGGACACTGAGGATTTTATTTGGTTGGATGAGGGTTTGGGGATGTTTTGGGGTTGGGGTTAGGGAGGCGTTTTGGGTGGATGACTACTGGTTTCGACATGGAGGAGAACATCTGCCAGGAGGTTATTTTGGGGTTATCGCGCTGGTCGCGTTTTGGGGCGTTTTGGGGACGTTTATCCGACACACACACTCGCTGGACGAGTTTCACACTTTTCCCATCACCGCCGGTCACTTTCGAGTCTTCGTCTGGGTTGCAGCATGCATATACTTTGCATGGAGCCCCGAACACACATACGTCGGATTGGTTGTTTTGTTTGTTTGTGGTTGGATTTCCACTTTCAGCAGAGCATCTGATCTCCGCGTTTCACTGGGGGGACAGTCAGTTAGCGACAAGAGTATATATAGGCGGCGACGTGACCGGCCGACCTTTGCCCACAAAGTCCATATCCTTGTTTGCTGCTCCCCGTTCTTAGCGTAGGCTCGCAATGATTGGCTGCTTGGAGTTAATAGGGCGCTACTTCCAGAGGTTCTCGACTGCTGGCGCGTACCCCACAAGTTCGAGAGGTGACAACTGACCACGTCCGAATACCGCAGCGAAATTCCCCTGCCTTCTAACGACGCCTAGTCTGCACCACAGCGTGTGCTGGCCGGCGCGAATGACGCTGTTAGTCACCAAAGTAGCACACGACGACTCATAGAACCTCGACACACATGGCGGTTTCGGTCCCTAGCTTCTGTGTTCGTCCGCGCGCGGCGGGAGAGTCCATTCCTGGCCAATGGCCGCGCGGCGCGGACGAACCCAGAAGCTAGGGACATTGGATATCGGCCGGATCCAGGGAGAACGAACGACAAGGCTCCAATGCACCGAGGCATAGGAGTAGTAGCGGTTGCTGCGCGAGAGCATGAAGCCGTCCGCGTAGATGAGAGTGTCGACAGCCAGAACAGGCAACACGCCGCCGTCACAAGCTGTAGCTCCCTACCCCTGACCGCGACCTCGAACATCCAACCTCCCCCTCTTGCCCCAACAACGCTTCTACCCACTTAGAACATCCTCAACTCTTCCCAGCCCAAGAACCAGCCCGCCACGATCCGTATGGGCCACGCTAGAGCTCGGTTTGTGCCGTCGCCAAAATCGACGACAAGGAGGGTATGGCGGCGAACTAAGGCCATTCTGGAGGGCCAGGGAGAATGGTGTGCCCCGACCACCGTAGTGAAATGTGCTTTTCCTGATCGAGACGCGCAGGTGAACCCGCGGCATAGCGCACGTCCCTAGAATCCTGCAGCACACTCCATCCCTTCCGACCGGACCCCGTCCCGCGACCTCGCTGTCGGTAGTTCGTTAACGACTGCCTCAGGTCAGGCCGCCGACGCTGCTATATCCACCCACTCTTCCCTCGGCTCACGCTTACAGCACTAGCCGTTAACGCACCGTCCACATACCTGCCACCCAGCGCCGCAAAGCGATTCTAGACGCGAAGCTCCTTCGCGCTACAATCTGCCAGCGTCGCGTGCTGTCCTCGCGGCGAAACCTGCACCCGACGCCGCGTCCGGCAAGTCTTACCCGCCCATCTCGGCGATGCGCATCGGACGCGTATCGCGGACGGACGAGTCCTATGGCCATGCCATGGGGCTGCACGCTCGCCGTCCAACTCGAGAATTCTCTCCAGACCATGAACAACAAACACCGGCACGCATATTCATCTCCTCCGTCGCTGTAAGCGCAGTCGACCTTTTCGGATTCCACCGACTCGAACTGGCGATCCTGACTACGTTAGCCCCCCAAAGCTCGCAGTGGTCCGTCCATTGCCTTCGAGAAGCCGGAACCACGCATATGATCGTAATATTAGCAGCGACCGTCTGTCTACTTCCTTCGCTTTGCATATGGAACTACTTTGCTGCACTCGCAATCGCTTCCTGCTCGCTACGCTACGCCGCCCGGGCCTGTGTTTCCTCTCTGACTCCTTCGCTTCTCTGCGCTTCTCGGCCGCAGGTCATTGAAGCGGACTGCGCGATATGGACGTTATTCGCGGCGGGCTTCTCCGTGGCTACATCTCCGTCGAACCAGGATCATGCCCATCCCCCGATGCTGGTACTTACTGCGTTCGGCACAGCGGCACCTGCCCTGCTTTGGAGCGATTTCCGTGCCGCCCACTCTCCGCGCTCGCTCCCGACCACCATGTCATCCTGCAAGACCTCCCCCCTGCGCTTCTCGCTGCGCTTGCGCTGGCCTCTAGCTGACGGAGGGTTGTAGTCCTAGACTCCCCAGCCCGGTTATGCCTCTTTACACTGCACGGTCACTGCCAGTCATCGCCGAGATGGAGTTTGGGTGCCACACAGGCATGCCCTCCATCTGCTCGGCCTCTGCGCACCTTCTGCCCCCGACGGCGGCATGCGTTTGGGGAGCTCGGAGGTCCCGTTGGACCAACTCTGCCCGCTGCCCCGTTTCCGGCTCGCCCGCTGCCCCACCTCCCCGTCGACGCCCTCCGCCACGCAGCCCACGCTCATGCTGCGGCTTTTGCTCGGTTGTTCGGGTGCGCCCGAATTTAATTGGGAGAAGATCGGTTTTTTTTTTTTCTTTTGTATGGAGTGTGAGTTTCAATTCATTATGTCCTTCCTTTGGCCGCCTCGAGGCCGCCTTCTGCCGCCGGAACTACGCGTCGAGGTCAAGACCGGAGCCCAGCTCCGCCTCCGCCTTGCGAGCCGTCAAGCATCTCCCGCGTTCGACGTTGACGCGGTCGAGTCCGTCCCTCCCGTATTAAACGGTCGAGCGGCTTCTTCGCGTCGAGGTCAAGATCGGAGCTCACTGCTCAGCTCCGCCTCCGCATTGCCTCTACCGCGTTAACGCGGTCGATTCCGTCCCTCCCGTGTCAAACGGTCGAGCGGTTTCTGTGCGTCGACGTCAAGAACGGAGCCCAGCTCCACCTCCGCCCTCCGAGGGAAGCATCTCCCGCGCTGACGCGGTCGAGTCTTGCCCTCCCGTTTTCAGATGGTCGAGCGGCTTCTTCGCCTTGGTCTCCGGCGAGTCTCCGGGTTCATCTGTCGGATATTCCGGGCCTCCCTCCCGTATTGGCACGGTCGAGCGGTGTTTTCGGCTCCAGATTGCGACCCGTTGAGTTCTTGGTACTGCTTGGAGTGCGGGTTATGTCCCCCCCGCGTTACGTCCCCCTTTCTTGTCCCTTGAGTGATCTCTGCGCCCACATCGACGCTGGATCCGCTAGACACCAGGGCAAAGACAAAGCAACCAAGGCCGACGTTCATCATCATCGCATGTCGGTTCTCTCGAGATGCCCGAGACTTGGTCTCGCGGGTCTACATATTATTATTCCTTCCCCGCCAGCGAGCGGGTCACAAGAACAAACATACACATTTTTTGGAGTTAATGCTTGAGCACCCACCGTGCAAAGGTCCGACCCGCGGCAGGCTTTGGCTTAGCGTCTTGCGGTGATCTACCCCTGGAATCGGTTGGTTCTCTGGATACTGGGTGTTAGATGCTTGATGCTGCTCCGGCGTAGTCTACATCCATGTATTCAGTAACGTCGCAGTTCAGGCTGTGGACCTCGCGACGCTAATAGACCCCCCCGCGGAACGGAGCTTCAAGCACATCGACAAACGGGCTACGGTCGTCCTTCTGAAGCTTGCCGAATCGAGGAAGAGAATGAGAAAGAGCACTCCAGTAAACCCGTAAACATTGGGGCTGCTTCTAGGGAGTGGGATGCGACACATCGGGCGATACCGCGTGCTCGGCCGCAATATAAGGTGTCTCGATTCTCGTCCGAAGACAGGTTCAACAGAGTAAACAGCATGCCCCCCTCCAGCCTTGACCTATCCACCCTCATACAGCCCAACATCATCGTTGGTGCCCTCGCCACCATTACCGCCAACATCGACGCCGCCAAGGAATACTACATCGACGCATTGTCGCTGCTTGAGCTCGTCGACGGCACCGAGGCAGCCAAAGTCGTGCTCCAAGCCGCATCTGAGGTATGCAGTGTGCTTTACGCTCCTCACTGTATTGCTGAGTAAAAACCCGCTAGGAATTCACCGATATCTACGGGAAGACACAGACGAATGCGAGCGCGGCGAGCGCTGGCATGGATAGTACGTCAACGGCCACGACACTGAGCTCGGAACATGACTGACGCGCGGGGGTCTGTAGGCTTTCATAGCGCGGTGGCTGCTTCGCTGGGTAACATCGCTCAGTCCACTGCAACGTTGGAGGAATACCAGAAAGTGAGCTGAACACCACTTGAGCAGATGTTCCGTTTTATTGATGGCGTGGAGATTTTCGCGCAGAACATCAGTATCCCAATCGATTTCACGGCTTGCAACGCGAAGCTGCTCAAAGCAAAGGGTATCATAGTGCCGATCGCTCAGCGGATCGCCCGCGAACGCCAGGCCGAGCTTGATGCTGCCGTGAAGAAGCTCAGCGATGCTCAAGACGAGGTAGAGAAGTATGTAGAGGTACAGTGATGAACGGAGATACACTGACCACTCGCGCGCGCGCAGGGTAAAAGGGAAGGTGAGATGCAAGCGTTGACTTCCATTTTTAAAATTAATCTCCTGCGACTTAGCTCAAGGAAAGCTTGAAGGGGCCCGTCGCGCTGCTCGGCCTGGGAAGTGGGTCGCCCTCGATGCAGCTGTATGGAGACATGTCGCCGGGCGCGTTCTTGGATGGGATGGTAAGTTCAAGTCACAAAATTTCCGTTCATTCCTCATATTCGTTATTAGCTGGATACACTCAAAGATGGCGCTGACATTGCCTCCGATGCCGGAGAAGGACCGGAAAAGGCCATCGTAACCGCCGGAAAAGACGCTATCAACTTTTTGGCAACTCTACAGGATGTCTTGGATTTAAAGACCGACCTCATTAGTGAGCTTATCATCTTTCTGACCAAACCCCCACCGCTGACCCTTTTCAGAGGCGCAATCCGCCGTTACCGATGCGGCCATCGAGCTCAGTGCCCTTAAGCGGGCCCAGGCCAACATAGACCCTGCCGCTCGCCTTCAGAATGCTGTCATCGACATTGCCCAGATCGAAACCAGCTTTACCACACTTTCTTCGCAGCTGATCCAGTTGGGGTCCATTTACCCAATCGTACGCATCTCCGTGAACACCGTTGAAGAAGCTCGTGACTGATGAGGGACCGATGCAGATGACTTCCGAACTCACCAATGCGTTGGCTCTCATCGACGTACGTAGCCCAAATCGAGCTCCTTTCCGCGTTTTTTTGATGGTTGGAACAGCTCAAGAGCTACAACATGGCCCGGCGTGGTCTCAACTGCGCGGATGCTGTCCTGTCTGCGCTCCAGCCAGCCTTGGAAACGTTTGCCACAAAGGTGTGATCGTCTCTGTTAGTGTACGCGATCTGCGATGTAAAATCTTGCGAAATGAGTGGGTTAAGATGACTAGTATCCCCGCCGCCTGACTCGTATGGTGCTGTTCCTAGTTTGCAATTCGGCTACAGAAGGAATCTAGGGCGCGAACAGAAGACTCCGCATCTCGCTGCTAAATCACGCCACCCCATGTAGTCATAAAAGGACTTAATTTTGCATCCAAATGGACTCGATAAAACGCACACGTTCAAGTTGAGCTGGGAGTTGAGCCACCCTTCACTCATACACTAGCCCAGCCATACATGGCGCCCCTCACCAGCGCGCCGGACGTTCCAGTCACCGTCATAGAGGATGCGCAGGTGCGAGCCATTTGCCAGCGTCTCGGTTGAATGGCGACTGACTCGGAATTGGATCTGCTTTTGCCATCCAGAAAGGACTCCAGGCAATCCAGACGATTCAGACTACCTTGACCATTACCTTCGGCTTCCTGAATGCGCTAGACGCGCAGGGAATTGGGGGTTTGAATGAGGATCCGACCATCGCGTCGACGTGGAACGGATACCGCATGGTAGAATTCAAACCCCCAGCGCACCGCGGCCAATTCTTACGCTGACGCCCCTCAGCAATTCTCTCAGTGGACCGCGGATGGTGTTGCAGCTGGTCTTTTGCTCAAAAGTCTTCTTACTGGTGAGCTGATACATCACATTGCCCATCAATCTCACCTCGTGCATAGGTATGGGGGACGCGGGAACACGCGCTACGTTGCTCGAAAAAGTCATTGAGACCAACACAATCGCCACCGGACTTGGAGATCTTGTTCGAGTGCGACACACTCAGTCAAAGTCCCGAGCCCATACTGATCTTCGTGTAGCGATACATTGACTTTGCCACTAACGTTTCCGCGGCTAAGGATACGTTTGAGCGCACGGTATCCGACGGGATGGACGCGCTCTCGCTCGGCCAAGAAGTCAGTGGCATCATGATGGAGGTCCTCACTGGCAAGAACGCCGACCTTCAAGTTGCAAACTACCAGCGGCAGGTGCTGCAAAACCAAGTCGACCGTTTGAAACCGACGCTCGAGGGGCTAAAGGACGCGCTCGCGGTGCCTGCAACTATTGTGCGTTGTACATTGAGCTCCGCATTAGAAATACAGTTCAGAGGCTCCCACAGCTAGAGACGGTCAAGGATGCGGGTACGGAGATGAGTGACCATCTCGCCGCAGCCAGCGAGGCGGATAAGGACGGAATGGATGATGTGAGTCCGTCCTAGTAGTAGAAAACTATGGCTGATGACCGCCAGATCTGCGAGAACGAGCTGGGTCTCGCTGTCAATTCATCCGCCGTATTGATTGCGGTTCTTCGGGTGTTTGACACGAGAGGAACTGCGGATGGCTCCTATTAACAACTCCTCGCCACCTTGCGCAAAGCGTGTGCCGTAGCATTTCATTCCATCCCAATGAGCTTTTAGCGCGTGACATCCGCCACAAAAACCACAATTTGTAGAGTTCAGACAGGACCCTTGTTTATTGGGGGTGGGGTCTGATCCGGAGTGCAGATAAAAAGTGTGATTTTTCTCGAAATTTCACAGTAGAATCCGGACAAATTTGTGTCAAAACCTCGCAAGGTCTCAGCCACGAGTCCTGACATAATTTCAAGCACAGGAAAGGTCAAATCTAGAGTCCGTACATTTTGGACCCGGTTCCATTGTCTGCTGTTGACCTCTGTATTCCATTCCGGAAACTCAGCAAAGCGCCCTAGATAATGTTGTCTCTACATTATTTTTGTAGCTGCTCCAAAGTACATCCATTGTACACTCTTTCTTCTCTATTACTACATCCACATGTCCAACGAGGTCTTCAACAAGAAGGTTTTTAGCTGGTCAATAAATCTTACAACAACCTCGAATGGAGGGCCAACAAGAAATCCTTCAATGAATTCCATGCTGTGTAATGAATCCTATGAATTCTTTTGTTCTTTTTGAGATTTTCTTTTCTTCAATTTTTTTTTTTTCTTCTTTCCGGAGGCAAAGTAGTAGTCCGGACAAAAATGATATAGCCCCGTTGTAATGACCGACCTTCCGGCCAAGCCAGGCATAATCCAGGAGGGGATTTACAATGATTGAAGCCTTCATTCCAACACCTATACTCTCACGGCTTATCACTGTGTCCTCCAAACTGGATGAGGTACTACAGTAATATGTGACCACAATCACATTCTCTCCTTCCGTCGCAGGGCAAATCACTCTCTGTGTATATACTGTAGTAAACTCTCAGCTGTATCTTTATCAGCCGCACAGCACATGTTCACAGCAATTTGCATTAGGGGAGTTCAAAGTTGGGCGCAGCGGCGCAGCTGGCGCAGATTGCAGCGCGCAGCAACCGTTGTGACGGCCGGCAATTTCGGCTTGTCATCAACGGAACATATTTAGCCGGACTCAAATTTTCTTCCCTCCCTCCCTCACCGTCCCCTGCCGCTTACTATGGCTCGTGGGCAGCGCCGCCACGAGCAAGCAGTCCGCCGCCACCACAACTTCTGCGGCCCATCACGGCATTAATTAGTTCACTTGTCTTCGACTACGTCCTTCCTCCAAGTTGCGCCTTAGTGTAATAAGCCTCGTTGTGTCTCCAGATGTGCCGCATCACTCGAGGTGTTTAGCCGACCACCTGCGCCGGCGATCCGTCAGGTGTGTGACGGTTGCTGCGCGCTGCGATCTGCGCCAGCTGCGCCGCTGCGCCCAACTTTGAACTCCCCTAGTGGTTAACCGATAACGCTGCAATCGCCCCAGATCTATAGTCGCCGTAACCAGATGCGGGATTCGACCTTGGATCTGGAATGCAGATTAGATCAGGATAATCACAGACGGTATGTTATTTATTGCATGTCCCGTAGCGTGCGGTGACTTGTAACCAGTACCGGGACCCATTTGAACCCGGACAACAACCCAACAACTACTATTTGCGTCAAACGGAGCAAATAAAATGGCCGGTCAACACGCAGTCTCTCGCCCTTCTCCTCAACTCCGCGATTTCGACGTCGTCTTGTAGTTTGACACTGACGCCGCCACGCCGCCTCATGCCAGGGGCAGAGTTAAACCGCGTCGCATACTAATTCAGAAAGTTCCCAAGAACGCGCGTCCGAGTTCTGTGGCAGCCGTAACAAACAGTGTACTTTTTGAATTGTAAATGAGTACAGGGAGGTACAAAGGACAACAGATACGTATACGTAGATAGAATACAACCGGCGCGCGAGGGAGGCAGCGAAGCGATAAATATCCTCTTTTTGTGGACGTCGTATCTCGGTCAGTGGTAGGCAAGGCAAGCAAGGTATAAAGAGTGGCCCTGGGTCGGCGGTGGTATAAATCCAAATCATTCGATCATTCAGAGCGTGAGGGAAGAACGTAGAAAAAGGGAAAGAAGGAAAGGTTGGCTGTGCGTGTCTGGGTCGTTGTCGTTGTCGAACAATGAAGGGAAGGGAAGGCGTTGTTCGGCGTTGGGTTGGATGCGAGCCCGCACGAGCCCGAGGATCAACGGCAGACCCGGGGCTCGCGCTGCGCCAGCCTCTCACCAGCTCCCGGGAACCGTCACACCGACACCACCGGAGGCGGAAGGAGCGTACAGAGCCGACGTCCACCCGTGGGCGTCCTCGGTTTTAACGCATGCTTGCTCCGTGTCAATGCCAGTAGAGGCGTCGTACCCCGCCGGGGCGTGCAGAAAGTCCGCCGACGAGGGTGGGCTGGGGTACGGTGGGCTGGGGTACGCGGGGGTGCCGGCCGTCGGGGCGCCATACGCGAAGTTCATCGAGGGAGAGTGGAGGTACTCTGCGCCTGCGCCTGCGTACGGATTGTGGTACCTCGCCGCAGCGTACCCACCCGAGCCCGGACACCCCACCCCGCCGTACCGCTCGTCAAAGTCGTCCTCGTCCAGCGCATCCACCGGCTCGAGCATTTCTGCGCACTCTGCGCCCGAGGCGACGAAGTGGAACGCGTCGCCCCGCTCGATGTCAGGGAGGGCGGGGACGCCGGAGCGCGACCGCCAGCGGTTGATCTCCCCGCGTAGCGCGTCGTTCTCGGCTTGCAGCTGACGCAGCTGTTGGCTGGCGACCATGCGGTGGCGGCGCGCGAGGTGGACCTGCGCGATGGAGCTCTTGGTGATGGCGAGGCGCGAGGGACGGCGGACGCCGGCTAGGTTCGGGAGGAGAGTCGAGAGTTGCTGTAGCATGGGGTTTCAGTGTCAGAGGCGAGTTACACTAGATTGGGAGGGTTGTAACGCACGAGGATGCGGGCATTCAGCTTATCGCGACGCGCGCGCTCAACGGCGTTATGCGATGCTCGGCGGGCGGCGACGCTGGTGTGCTTCTCGTCGTAATCGCCGTCGATGTCGTCGCTGTCGACGCTGTTGCGCCTCCCCATGTAGCCTAGATCGAGCTCCAGATCGGACACAGGTGACAGTGTTGGCGCAAGGGGCCTCGGCGCTGCGATGGCAGTCGGAGACACAAGCGAGGAAGCAGAACGTCGGGATGAAGACGGCATTTTAAGAATCTGTGCGGCAGAGTCAGTGCGTGGGGCGCTGGGAAACCGCGCGGAGACTGACTGTGTGCCTCGGCGGTGAAGAGTAGAATACAAAGAAAAATCGCTAGGCGGTGGGCAGAACGGCGGACAAGCAGGGGTAAGCGGTGTCGTGGCCGCAGGGAATGGGGGGAGATTAGACGCTGGACAGAGTGGGTCGACGGGACTTAAGCGAGACGGGGGGCCGACGCAGAATGACAGTGGGGTGCAGATCTGTGTTGGCTGATCTTTACAACGCATGGACTTCACATGGTGTCTTTGGCTCAGCTGTACACCGGTCAGCTCAGCTCCGAATGCGCAATTATACGTGTCAATGCAATCTGTACCTCGTTCGGGGTTCCATAGCATCCTAAAGTAGATCCCTCGCGCACCGAAGCACAACCCTCGGTCCGTGTTTGACCTTTATTGCAACCTTTGCGCCCACCCTCGAGGTCTCCATCAGCTTCCCTGATCCGAGAGCCACAACGGGGGCTCAACCCCGGAACGCCGACTTCCGACGACGACAACAACAAATGCGCGCCGGTTGTGAGGAGCTGGCCACCGCTGCCTCCAGATTAGCCCCAGGGAAAGGCGAAATAATTTATCTATGGCTTCAGAGCCATGGTAGGCCAGGCGCACCAGGCGTCTATCTATCTGTTGATTCAAGTCGTGGGATATCTGCCCCTGTCGGCGTTTCAACCTTAATTGGAGTAGGGTTTACCGTTTCGGCGCTAACCCCCGCCCTCGAGACGGTCCCTCGCGGCGGAACTATCATGATACCAACACTCCACCGCTAGCTCCTCAGTGGGGCTGCACGAGGGCCTTAAACACGGAGGTTTGTGTGGACCCTGAGGGACGACGAGAAAGATCTCCACGCGGACGAGGATTCGAATTCTAAAGATCCGTCTGCGTCTGCGGCAGTGCGATCTCACGTCGACAGTCTTCTCGGAGGCAACTCGTAGATCTACTTGCTCTCGTCGTCATATCCGCGGGGCTTGTTTTGTCCGGTCGGCGGTGGAGACTGGCCGCTTACACTCAGCCGCCGAACGAGGGAAGCTGGTCGAAGTGTGGGTGCTGCTCTACCCACCTGCGGCGATAGATCCCCGGGTTCGGATACGGGCACAGCGGCTGAGCAAGAGAAGGACCTGCAAAAAATTTTGGCCAAACACAACCGCTCGTTAGAATATTACATAAGCAGGTTTTCTAGGGGTTTTCGTGGGCGGGGAATCCGATTCTGACATCAGCTAAGCTCCCTATAGACTTTTAAGCCCTCAAATTACATTGTATGTGTTTGACTGTCCCCAACTGTACGCATGTCGTTTCGAACGGACTCCGAGGCTCCATGAGCGGAATATTTAAGAAGGTACTGAACACACGACCTCGAGCCTCAGGCTATTCGCAGCGCGAAGTCGAGAGCGAAGAGAGACGGGAGGACAGGCCAAAAAATATCCTGAGACGACACATGGCTCGATCCGTATTGACCGGGCTTATTACCTCTGTCAGGTCCTCCGCAAAAATAAAATTTAACGCCTTGCAACTATTATTAACAACGTCTTTGGAGTGTCTCCAGGGATCACCCGCGAAATTTGCCCTTCCTGGATCTCAGGGCTCGTCCGGCACGGGTACGCCGCTCCGCATCCTTCTGGCGATCCACCCACTGCTCGATGCCAGTCTCGACCTAATATTGCGTTTATCATGGTGTCTCATGATCGGCTTGCGGTCGCCCTGTGGTCGGGCAGTTACCAGACAATGTGGTCAAGGGCACAATGGCAAACATTTGATGCATCAAGGAACACGAATCAGCTGGAATATTTCTTCTGCTTAGTCATCAAGTAGCTGGGATAATCACAGACATCCATCCAGTTTGCTGTCCTTGGTTCACAACTATTAAGTTTGTGCTACGTGGGCAAAAGTGGGTTGAGATACGACAGCGCCGGAGCAAAGAGCGCCAGGATCAGAGTAGGTTTGCAAAGCTTTCAGTGTTAGGGCAAACAGATGCCCTACGCCATCCCTCGATTAATCTTATATAATACACTGTATGTATTTCAGAACTTTCTTCAAGATTCATGCGGAGACCCAGGTGAACATTCTGGAATGTTTCCGGGCTGTGCTTGTACGTCGCTCGCATCCGCACCAAACTCCAACAAAGTGGGTCCCCAAAAAAGGAAGTTGATTAGTTAGAGTCTGGAGATATCATGGGATCATGTCTTCGGTTCAATCCCAGGTCTGGCTTTTTTTTTTCTTTTTGTTTTTTCAATTCTTTGATGAAACAAAGAGTCAAGGTAAACAACTGTGATGTGCTCAAATACAGTGTCTTCCACATCATTTATGAACTTCGATTTTCCTTTGTGCCATAGAAGCAGAAATACGCCTTAAAAGGAAATATTAGAAGACGTTTGGGCCACCTGACCTGATAGGGTTGGCAGATGTCTGTGTCTTGCACAACCACTTGATGATTAAGCATGCATAATGCTCCTACTGGTTCATTTTCCGAGTCTGCTAGGAAAATTCTGTAAATTGACACAAATATTTGCATGGGCCTAGATGACATGTTGTCACAAACAAAGCTCGGATCAGGCGGATCAGGTAGGATTGATCAGATCAGGCTTAGTTATAAGCACACAAGTTAAAGGAGGTTCAATCAGTTGATATTGTTGTGTGCACAGAAAGATGACAATCTGGTGCACCTAGTCGAGTTGAGGTAGGTTGCGGTAGATGGTAAGAATAAAAGGATTAAAGCTACGTTGCTAACGGTCCTCCTTATATACTACTCGGAAGCCATGACATCAGTGCTGCGGAAGTGGAGCATTGGTGCTGCGGGAGTGGAGCCATGGGCGCTGCGGGCGCTGCGGGCTGCTGCGGAGTGGAGCCGCTGCTGCGGATTGCTGTAATGGTGCTGCGGAATGACATCATCAGTGGAGCAAGTGGAGCAATGAGCTGCGGAGGCTTCCGATGAAGCGAGTGTGGTGGTATGAGGTCACACCACGTGTAACAAGGCGGGATCGGTTGATCGGTTGTTGCTTGATGGTCACAATCCCCTTCTGCATCAGCAGGTGATGCCAATGGTTGAACTGTGATGGCAGTTGATGGTTGCGTGATGGGAACTGATGTGGGTGATTTAGAGGGTGTTTGTGACATTACCCCCCCTCTATGGTCAATGTCCTCATTGACTTGAGGTACCGGATTTGTCTCCCCAATTCTGAATGTTGACAAGTGAATTTGTCGGTTCCCCTGTGTGTTCAAAAACTCCTGTATATGTTCCTGTGCATTGGTAAGATTACGTGCAGGCTCCCATGAGTTCTCGCTGTGCGGGTATCCCTTCCACTTCACCAGGTATTGCCGACCACGTCCTCGTTTCCGTGATTTCAGGATGCATTCAACCTCCCATTCCGGTTGACCTTGGACAATCTGTGCTGGTGGTCTTTCTTCTCGTCGATGAGCCGGTGGTTCCCGATATGGTGTAAGCACTTCTTCATTGAATACAGGGTATTTGTAGTCCAGTCCAGGCACTTTCAACTTGAAAGCTGCTGGTCCCACTTTCTCCAGAATCTCATAAGGACCCAATCGTTGATCCGAGAACTTCTTCGATGGACGTCCCTGGTTGATATTCCTGTTTGATTCAAGCCATACCTTGTCTCCAATCTTGAATTCCGGTGCGGGCCTTCGTTTCCGGTCATAATTCTTCTTCATCCGCTCCTGGCTCTTTCGCATTGATGCTTGTGCATCTTCTCGCACCTGTTTCATCTTGTCTGCAAAGAGCTGAGCAGATTCATTCCTTGATTCGACACCATTCTCCACACCCTGCCAGGGATGGTAGCCATGGTCCAGGTAGAATGGTGAGACCCTTGTTGCAGAATGAATAGCATTATTATATGCAAACTCAGCAGTTGCAAGCCATTCAGACCAGTCTGTCTGATGGAAGTTCACATATATCCGGAGATAATGCTCAATTTCCTGATTCATCCGCTCGGTCTGCCCATCCGTTTGTGGTCGGTATGCGGTACTTGGGTTCATCTCTATGCCAATGAGTCTGGTAAGCTCAGTCATGAACCTTGAAAGATAACGAGGATCTCGATCACAGATGATCTTTCGTGGTAGTCCATGATATCTGATGACTCGATCGTTGATCAGCCGGGCTACACCTTCACTATTCAGCTCCATGGTGGTTGGTTCAATATGGATCCATTTAGTGAACAGGTCGACAAAGACTTGAATGGCATTGAATCCACTGCTTTCAGGCAGAGGTCCAATCAGGTCCATTGAGATGGTTTGCCACGGCTTGTCGGGGATGGAGTGTGGATTTAACAACCCATGCTTGTGTCGTCGTTATCGTGTCCTCTGACATGTTTCGCAGGTTCGAACATAGGCCTTCACGTCGTTTCCCAAGCGAGGCCACCAGAAGTTTCTCTCAATCAGCTCCTGGGTCCGATACTCTCCCGGATGGCCAGCAAGAGGATTATCATGGTGATGCTTGATGATCTTCTCCCGCAAAGTCGTATTCTTTGGTACGTAAATCTTGCTTCGATGTGTAATCAAATCCCCTTCCCGAGCCCAATCCGGGAGTGATTTCTCAAGTGCAATTTTGACCGTTGTGTCAAGTTGCCGGCTGGACTTGATTTCTTCCAGGATTTCTGTGTCAAGTCCCTCAAACTGGAGCTCGGTTGCTCGGAACAGTTCGGGTTTGAGCAAAGTAACATTCTTGTTGTCGTTCTTGCCCTGGTCATGGTCCGCACGTCTTGACAATAGATCTGCCTTGCGATTCAGTGCTCCAGGCCGATGGTGTAATGTAAAGTCGTATTGGGATAGTTCCGTGAACCAGCGAGCCTGTCGTCGATTAAGTTTCTGTGGTTTCTTGAAGTATTCCAGGTTTTGATGATCCGTGAATATCTCAAATGTCTCGTTTGCTCCCATGAGCATTGGTCTGTACTCATCAAGGCCAGACATGATTGTCAGCATCTCCTTGTCATATATCTCATAATTCCGCTCTGTTTCACTCAGGCTATGAGACATAAAACCCACTGGACGCCACTGTCCGCCTTGGCTCTGGCTGAGGACAGCACCAATCGCTCCTTCGGATGCATCTGCTTCCAGCCGGAATTTCCCAGTATCCGCTGGCAATGCCAGAACTGCATCCTCTGCAACCCGAGATTTCAAGGCGTTGAATGCCTTCCGTTGTTCGTTCCCCCAAGTCCACCAAGACTTCCCAGTTAACCTGGTCAAAGGTTTTGCAACTTCACCATACCCACGAATAAACCGTCGGTAAAAGTTGGCAAAACCTAAGAATGCTTGAACCTGTTTCACATTCTTGGGTTCCGGCCAATTCAGAACACCCTTGATCTTAACAGGATCCATCCTCATCGAGTTATGTGAGATGATAACTCCCAGGTATTCAATCTCCGTGCGTTCAAACTCACACTTCTCTGGTTTGAGGTACAACTTGTGCTCAGCAAGGATTCTCAGCACACGCTTCACGATCTGCCGGTGCTCTTCCAGATTCTCGGTAAAAATGAGAATATCATCCAGATAAACAATGACATGACCCTCATGTATGAGTTCATGCAGAATATCATTCATCATGGTTTGGAAGGTTGCAGGTGAATTCGTGAGTCCAAAGAACATGACCAGTGGTTCAAACAGCCCTCGATTGGTCCTGAAGGCTGCTTTCCACTCATCCCCTTCCTGGATTCGCACATTGTTATAACCCCAACGAACATCGAGCTTTGTGAAGTGGCGAGCACCTTGGAGCTTGTTCACGAGTTCCGAAATCAGCGGTAGCGGGTACCTATTCTTGACCGTCATTTCGTTGAGCTTTCGATAATCCTGTACCGGTCTGAGTGTTCCATCCTTTTTCTTGACAAAGAAGAATGATGAGGCCATGGGTGACTTTGAAGGTCTGATCCGCCCTGATGCCAAGTTCTCTGTTAAGAACTCATCTAGCTTCTCTTGCTCTGGTCGAGAGAGGGGATAGATTTTGCAGTCAACAGCCTTAGCACCAGGCTTCAACTCAATTGCATGATCCCAGGGTCGTCGCTCTGGGAGAGAGTCAAAGGATTCCTTTGAAAAGACATCTTCAAATGACCGGTAGTGCTCGGGGATTCCAGTTGTCGGTTTTGACCTTGCGGCTTCCTCGGCCAGTCGTTGAGACTCGGTTGCCTTGAAGCGAATGTCGAGTGCTGGGGTAAAATCGACGAGTAGAACAGACTCCCCATCTTCTATGGTGGGTTCCTCACAACCTGATTCACATTCACCACCCTTCATATTGCATTCTGTGGGACAACCTGTGAAGAAGATTTTATGTTGGCGCCAGTTCACGGTTGGGTTGTGCTTGAGTAACCAGTCATATCCAAGGAATATCTTGGACTTTTTTAGACGGGTGACTAGGAACCGGTGCTTTTCTTGATGTGAACCAATCTTCATCAGCAGCTCAACATAATGTGTGATCTTGCCTTCCACATTTGGTCTTCCGTCCGCCATGATGGGGGTGATGTGAACATCAAGTTCCTTCATTTCAAAGCCCTGAGACTCCACATATGCCTTATCAATACAGGTTGATTGGCAACCGGAGTCAAGGAGAGCCTTGGTGCAGGAAACCTTCCGGGTGTTGAGAGTGGTAAGGGAAACCCTGACCATAAATTCATGTTTCCGCTCATTCTTCCAAAATTCCTTGAGCTCTTGAGTAAGTCGATCGGGCTTTGGACCCTTTTGCTTAGCTGCAGCTTCTCGGATGCGTACAGCAATTGGGGTCTTGGTTTTGCGCCATGCCGGAATCGGAGTTTCGGTTTCTAGTTCATCACCAGAGTCGGTCGATGGTTGAGAACTTGGTGTTTTCGCACGAACACCGCGAGTCGCACATTTCCTTTGGGCCTTAGGCTTTGCAGCCTTAACTTTAGGGCCAAATACTGTCTCATTCTCTGGAGCATGTACAAGAGGAGTATCTACGCGATTGTCCGTGTCTGCATGCCCCAAGAGAACAGTATATCTCCCATAACATTTCTCAGAATCCGCGGCCCCGGGACCTGAGTTCTTCAAAAACCCCGCTCACGCAACTTTGTCGCAAGCGTCTGAAGCACCTCACTGTCCTTCTCCAGATCATCAATCTGTGTGCAGAGGGCACGAAGATTGAACTGTTGCTTTGGAGCCTCTGGACAGTTCCTACGTATATGGCCCGGTTGACCACAGTTGTAGCAGGTGAACGGCTTCTTGTTCTTGCCCGTCAACATCCATTGGAACAGGCCCATGATCAGTTGATCTCGAGAGGTTTGGTACTGAACCCGTTGTTTGACGTGGCTGATGGGGCGTATGAATAACCTTGGGCTTCATGGTCGGTACTGCATGCTGGCGATTCCGACGCATCTTGCTTCGCTGTAGGTTGCCATCAATCTGCTGTAGGCGTTCCTTGAAGAGCTTGTACGTAGTTGGGAGAGCGTCTGCTCCAACATAAATCTGACTGACAATGTCCTCATTCACATTTTCCTCCAAGAGTTCACTCAGAAAGGCATCATAGTCATTGTCCTCGTTGTGTGGAGAATAACCAGCCTGTTCTGCATTGAGCTCAAATTGTTGCAGAAAGTCATTAAGCATAAGCTTCCCCTGATGGGTACTAGTTAAACGCAAGTGAGCAAGCTGTGCAAGGTTCTTGTCCTCAAACACAGACCTGAGCTCCTTGACAAGTTCTGCAAAGGTGTAGGAACTGCGAAGTGTGCCATCGTCATTCAGTGTACGTTTCTTCCAGTTGCGAACCCAGTCAGCAGCAACACAAGAAGAGCCATCTTCTTTGCGTAAGAACGAGACAGTGAAGAAAATGCGCTTCTTGTCGGTGTTGAGTTCATCGTTGTAAGCAGCAATGTAAGTCGTCAGTGCATCATTGAAGTTGTTCCATTTGGAGGCGGTTCCATCGAAGAATGGGGGTAGAGAGGCGAGTACAACTCTAATCGTCATTGTAGATCAAGTTGCAAGTTTAGGTGGTAGGAGTTGTTGTTGTTATTGGTGTTGGTGTTGGTTGTAGTTGTTGGTACGAAGGTATGATGGAATCCTTTTATTATGTCACAAACAAAGCTCGGATCAGGCGGATCAGGTAGGATTGATCAGATCAGGCTTAGTTATAAGCACACAAGTTAAAGGAGGTTCAATCAGTTGATATTGTTGTGTGCACAGAAAGATGACAATCTGGTGCACCTAGTCGAGTTGAGGTAGGTTGCGGTAGATGGTAAGAATAAAAGGATTAAAGCTACGTTGCTAACGGTCCTCCTTATATACTACTCGGAAGCCATGACATCAGTGCTGCGGAAGTGGAGCATTGGTGCTGCGGAGTGGAGCCATGGGCGCTGCGGGCGCTGCGGGCTGCTGCGGAGTGGAGCCGCTGCTGCGGATTGCTGTAATGGTGCTGCGGAATGACATCATCAGTGGAGCAAGTGGAGCAATGAGCTGCGGAGGCTTCCGATGAAGCGAGTGTGGTGGTATGAGGTCACACCACGTGTAACAAGGCGGGATTGGTTGATCGGTTGTTGCTTGATGGTCACAATCCCCTTCTGCATCAGCAGGTGATGCCAATGGTTGAACTGTGATGGCAGTTGATGGTTGCGTGATGGGAACTGATGTGGGTGATTTAGAGGGTGTTTGTGACACATGTATTGAGTAAAAATGCTCTTTTCAGACTACCGGTGTTCAGTTCAGAGCGGGGTGTCACCCGTCATCTGAACAGTTGGTTGAAATGGTACAGTATGTCAATGGTAAACTATCCAGGCACCAAATTGGAATAACTAGTGCTCAGGATTAAAATATTGCAATGACCAGTATTTTCCTGCCAGCCAGCTGCTGGCATCTGGTGGATTCATAAATATCTCAAAAACGCAATTCGAAGTTTGTGCAATGCCAGAGAGTCAGCCTGCTTTTAATCATTCACAAACTTCAAGTTTGTGCTATGTGTGCAAAAATGGCCACCCTAAAAAGAAATTATGTGGCATACTGTAGCCACCTGATGATCAAACAGACAACACATTTGGGCTTATTTTTGTTCCCGTTGACAAAGAACGAAATTCTAGAAATTCACCAAAATATTCTCGTGGGAAAGCCTGTAGCGCAAATGCCCCTTTTGGCAGGGAGTTGTGTTTCAATCAATTGCCTATGCCACCAGCAATTCTGGTCCATTCTAGATGATTGTGGTATTGTTAGGATCAGCGCAGAGAGTGCATGTTCCTGAGGGGTAACACAAAGCACTGGGAGTTTTCTGCTTGACCATATCAAGAAATAATCAGTTTCCTTTGCAAGAAATAAATAAAGCAATCAGATAATAAAAGAAGGGTTAATAGTATGCAGAATCATGTCTAAGCCAGGCAACTGCTGATATCTGGTACAGATACCCCAAAACATTGTGTAATTTGCAATTCTCCCTGACAATAATTCTGAAGTTTGTGCAACACTGCAGCTTGACAAAGCAGTAGTGTTAACAGCAAAATAAAAGTTGGCACTGTTATTGTGATGACACAACCCCTACCCCCACCATACTCCTCTCTGCCCAAACCCCAACAACCCTTTCCGCTTGATCCCGCGCCGACAGCCGCCCACCTGTCCAAATGTCCCTAAACTCTTGTCCGTAACCCAACAACCGACATGTCCCTACACACTCGCAAGGAGTACTTATACCCTATGGTCATGCCTATACTGTAGAATATTCTAGTTTATTCCCCAGGAGCAAACTTGGACTTGCTGTTCATCCCGAGGGTTGCCTAGAGAAACCCGAACCAAATTGTGGGAATCCCGATCCGGATCCAAAAACCCACCTGAGAATATTGGGTTTGCCTTATTGCTGACAGCTATTGTTGAACCAAACAGATAATTTACCTGGACAACTCCTGTGTCCAGAGTGCCCCAAGTCAATGTGATGCCTGTTGTGTATGGGTTGGGAGGATATACCAAGCCCTTTGTAGTTAGCCCTGTTTGTTGTAGCTTAGTCACCACCTTGGGTTTCTCTTCTGCTCTCACCCTCCTGCGGCAAGCCCTTCTGGCTCATCTCCCCCGACCTCTCCACCGTTGGCTTCGACCAAATGATCACCGGGTGTCACCAGCTGTCACGGCTCGCCCTCAAAACCTGTCGACCTCTGATCACATGCCCAAGCCCGGTGCTCCCTCCAACCCGATACCCAAATCCCGGGAGTCGGTACTGTGCCCCTACCTCCTCCCTGTCCCCCTCCTGCCATGTCCACATCCACATCCACATCCACGCCCCCCCTCAACACTACGCTCAACCCTGACTGCCCGATCCCGGTACTTGCTTGTTCTGGACTATATAAAGCCCGAGTAGATACTTGAGTACCCTTAGGTTTAGATTGTCTTAATCCGAGGACATTACATGTCTACCTCATCACTGCCCTTTGCCTTGCATCCAAGCCCATTCATCATCGTCTGATTGACGCCATCAAACCCATTTTCCCTTTGGGAAGTGCGCCGGCAGCTGAACGAGATTTTTTGATGGAATTGCCTAATCTAGACAAGAGTTTTACTAGTATCGAACAAAGGCCGCTCACAAGTCACTCAACCAAAATTGTTCAGTTCATTGACAGCTGTTACCTGTTATTCAAATATTTGATCAAAGTAGTACAGTAGCACGTGTTGGTAACATGAACTTGGCGTATCCCAATGCCTTAGGTATCATGCAGGGCGCAAATCAAATGTGAGTGTGCATCATGCATTTTTGCAACACGATCCAGCTATGCTGGCCGCCTCTGACTTATTTGTCGGCTGAAGTGTACGAAGGGCATGTCGAAAGGTGCTTGGTGTATGCGACATCGCAGTTGCACTCTGGCGTCTTCTCTCCATCAGAGTAGTTGACGGGAGTGATGGCTGGACGGTTTAAGTTGTGTGGTTGTTCAGCGCGGGGCTCGGCTCACCAGTGAGGTTTACCATGTTCGCTGTTTTATCGCTGAAAGAATGAGGTAATGGAAGCCTTGGGAAAGGTGTATGCTGTATTAAATACTGGGCTAACGACAACGATTTGCTACGACGCTTGCCAATGAGTTGAAACACTCCTACACTTTACCAGGCATTATTGCTCCATTCCGCGCGGTTGTCTGTGCGACGAGGACGCGCCGCTTCAGAATAAAAACCTAAATACCCTGCGCAGGAGCACCGCATCCTAACAACGACTACGACCCTGGTCCGTTGTACTATCACCCCGAACCCGTCTACTACGCTCTCTGATGCATACTATAATGACCCCGGTCTGCTACCCGCATACGCCGATTTCCGTCTCGTGACGGTCCCCGACACACATTCCACGATGCGGAGGAGGACTTTCATACTAACTTGCGCCATCAACTTGTCCATTCTGCGGAGTTTAAACCTGGCAGGACTAACTTGTCTAACTTGTGATGGCTAACTTGCTAACTTGTAATGCAGAACATGCTCTAAATATATCCTAGAGCCCCAGTAGGCCATCGGGGATGACGGATGGACCCTCGGCTCGACGTTCACACCTGCATCAGTGCTTGTGATCGCTGTCGACGACGACGACCACACATCAACGTTGCATCAACCCCTGCAACATTCTAACTACACCATAGTACTCTAGTAGCCCCATTTTAACTAACTATTTCTTTTCCGCGACTCCGCGGCATCATCACCGCCGGCATCATCACCGCCGAGGTCCATCGGCTCACCGAGGTCGCGCTGCACCGAGAGCATCGCGAACAGTGCATAGTCAACACCGGAAAATCGACGCTCCTGCTCCGGTATCGAGATGTTTTCCAAACCATGACGGTTCAACAATTGCGAGGCGAGGTTGTCGATTGTTGTTTCGAGTTCGGGATACACAGCGAGGCCGAGGGATGGGATTTGCGATGCGTGTGCGGCTTCGACGGCCGTAGAGAGGCCAGCAGGGATGGAGGATTTTGAGGCCGGCATTTGCGCATGCGGCACAGGCGGGGGGACGGGCGCAGGGACGGGCGCAGCCAAAGGCGCGGGGGGTGTGTGCGAGGGCGCGGGTGCGTGTGGAGGCGCTGGCACCGGTACATTTGCGCCGAGCGCGGGCGGAACAGTACCCAGCGGCGCGAAAGAGTACGGCGGAAGCCCATAGGGCGGGTAAAGCCGAGCAGGTGCGGCAGGGGGAAACAGATACATCGGCGGGTGGGGAATATGTCCATCTATGAGGATATCAGAAGGAATTCTCCTCGGACCAATACAAGCTGTAACACATTACAATGGAAGTACACTCACCGTTGGACCGAAAAGGACAGAAGAAACCTAAAAGAAACCAAGATCAGCGGACAAGTTAGTGCCCGCAAGTTAGTTTTGTGATGCTGATCTAACTTGTGATTTGAACAGATGGCGCAAGTTACCACCCCACATCTTTCCCACCGGCGACGGGGAGCATGCACATGCATGAAATAAGACCCTCTAGGTCTAGGGTGACCATTGCAGAGAGGTTCAGCTTATTTCTGACATTAATATTCACCTGGAAATTGACTGGTTGGTGTGCCTGATGCTAGAGTATAAAAGATAGCAAACCCACCTAGTGTCATGTTTCCACCCCAAAACATATCTAGTGTGCAAATACAGTGTCCTCTAGATGCTCTACTGTTCATAATGTGCCCGGGGACATGGTCTGTGTGACACCTGGATGTGCCTTGGCTGGTCAGATGCCCGATAAACACCGAACACGTGTATAAATGACAGGATATACACATCCAGGTATAGAGAAAGTAATTAGAAGGCCTTTGAAGCCCTCTTAGGCTCAGAACGCGTTAAATCAAACATCAGACACAAGTTAGCAAAGTAACTTGCAAGTTAACATTTTAACTTGCCAAGAAAAGTTAGTACAAGTTAACTTGTTGCGGGACAAGTTAGTTTGGCAAGTTAAAAAGTGACACCTCGATGCGGCGCCCATCCCTCCTGCTTCTTACGGATTTGCGATTTTCGAGGCAATACGCAAGGAGGGATGGCATGTACTCGGCGGTCGCTGTACCCGCTAGCAACGAACGAAACGTAAAACCAAAATCAACCTCGACCTTCTGGCTTACCGTGATACAGTGTAGGCTTCGTGCCAGATTTCGTGGGGCTGTTGTCAGAAGAAAGGAATAGAGGAGCGGATTTCATGATGATAGTCCGTGGCCGCTTCGTTGCCGCTGAAAGGCAGCTTCGAACCTGGGGGTGAAGAAAGGGCGGGAAGGAAGATCCTGAGCGCTGGCACGCACGCACACCACAACTATGTCTGAATCGTATTCTTGAATCCAATCGCCAAAGTACATCAAGTTGTCGCTACAGTACGTCGTCGTCCCAACTGGACCTCACATCCACCCATATGCACCCACCCGCGGCCCAGGGCTCTCCCTTCCGTAGGAGGAACCGCCGCCGATCCCGCTTCTAGTCCCACCCATTCCGCCCGGCGGCGGAGACTCCGCAGGAAACGACCGCGGGCCGTAAAACATCCAATTCCAATCCATCGTGTCCAGCGTCAAACCCAAGCCCAAGCCCGGACCTGCGTCGCCGACGAGCCCTGGGACGGGTGCGGGGCAGGGCGGGTACAGTGCCGGCGCGGGCGATAGGGACGGGGACAGGGAGAGCGAACTGGAGCTGGAGCTCGAGCAGGGGCTGGCGTTCGGCATCTGCAGCTGCAGCGATGGAGGGAAGAGGTCGACGCCCGGGACGCCGGCGGAGGGCTCCCAGCCGAACATGTCGACGTCGGCGTCGACGCTCGGCCAGGGCGCGAGGGAGAGATCGGGGTACGGCGTCGTTGATGAGTAGCGCGGTTGCCAGTCGCTGGGAGGAGGGCCAGTATGTGGGAGTCCTGGCCCGAATAGCGTTCCAGTCTGCAGCCTGAGGGAGGACCCGGCGGCGGAAGTGGATGGGGATGACGACTTGCGGAAGGAGGACGACGGCGAATGTCGGCTGGGCGCGGGGTGCGGTGCTTTCCGAGACGTCGAACGGGGAGGGAGCGGCACGGGCTTTCGGTCTCGTTCACTGGAGCTGCGCGCAGGAGCGGTCGTGGTAGTGGTGGTCAAGTCCACGTCCGTGACCATCTGACACTCGATCCCCGCCATCCTGCAGCGCGTGCACGCGTTATCGCTCATACGGACACACTGCGAGGACGGTTTATTCAGCCATGTTGGCAACGACGGGGACTTCCGCGCACCTTTGCCTTTATGTGCCTGCAGTTGAAGCATGCCACTATCCGACGCGTAGGCCGGCGTTTGTTGTCTGCGGAGGAAGGAGCTGCCATGGGAGGAAGGACAGTTCACTGGTGATGCAACGCTGCTTATAATCGATTGGCGCTGTGTATTACTCCGAGGGTGGATTGGTGGAACTTTTGATCGTAAAGCGCGCAGAAACGGCGATTTTCCTTGTGTTGGACGGGCCAGATCGGCAGGGAATGGCGGATTGTCGCGTCCCCACGCTGCTGCTTGTGAAATATTCTGAACGTGGCATGGAAGGACTTCATTCACTGCTGCAGTGCTTGCCGACGGCGCCCCAACCAACGATCGTCCTCGGGATTCCCTCCGCAGCAGGTTATGGAATTGCCGGCGGGCTTCGTACAGGACTCGGAGCCCTCTCGTAAGGACCGGGGGAATTCGGTCTACCACAATCAGCGTAAGATAAGATTTAGGACGATGTATCCGCGTCGCAATCGTCCCTACGCGTTGGGGTACTAAAAACCCCATTTCTGCGCTGCGTACGCGCATCTTAGGAACGGCGACTGCCGATCCGGCGCCGAGTATAACACGGGACGATGGCAGGTTGCCTCATTTCCCGTCACCGACTGCGCCCGTCGGCCCAACGTCGGCCCGTATAAAGTCTACTATTGATTGAACCAATAAAGAGGAAATCCTGCCAATCACAACGGACCCTCCGCAGTCCTCTTGCTGGCACACCAGCAGACTTTGTGCTCAAAGACAACTCTGGCAGCTGCTCGATAAAATATTTCCGCAGACAGCATCGGGAGAGATTCTCCGCGGATCGTCGTTTGATCCCTGGCCGAATAGCACTTGCCAGCACCCCGGATTTCCCTGGAAAGAGCCTACAAAATTTTCTCCGGAAAAACGGGTCCACGCTTGGACCGTTCAAATTATTGCCAAAATGTTGAAGGTCCCAAAGCTCTTCCAGTTGATAGCCAGATCGCGCTTCTTGGTCCCAAAATCCACCCATTTTTTTTATCGGAATTGGACCCAGGTTGCTCGGCCAAAGTTCGGGATCTCCTTTTGCCACATGGGTGCCAGTGTGCGCAAGAAGATGATCCAATTGAAGAGCGGCGTTGACTTCAATTCAATTCTATGATTTGCGGCGGCGGTAAATCTGGCGAGGTTGATTGTCCTGACCGCGCTCCCCTCTTCAGCACACATGTACACACAGGCATTTCGTTGGCTTTGCGGATACGCGGCGCGCAGTCCGCATCCGGTTGCCGATCCAATCTCAACTAGTATGCCGTAGACCAACCTACCATCCATCCGCAGCGACTCGGAGCAATTTCGACGCCGACGGGTGGCAGTGATGCCACGTTCTTGCCGGCAGTTGTAGTACACCTACTGCATTAATCCCAATCTCAATTTTAATCCTAATCTTAATCAACGTCCAGGTCGTGCTTGCCTCGGTTCGTCCTCCAGCGGGCATCCCGCAGCTGGAAATTTAAACAATATATTACGGATTGAACCGGGTGGCGGTGGTGAGGGTTCTGGACCCAAGTATGCATACTCAGCAAATTGCGATCCGGCGGCTACACGGAATGACTACTCATTCGTTGTGCAAATTTTGACGGATGGACGGCTTTTGCAGGGGTCATTTCCCTGCGAGAAACGTCGTATGCGAGGCTGCTCAACAAGTATCTTCGGACCATTCGGAGGACATCAGGCCAAACGTCGGAACTCTTCGGCCGATGCTCCTTGTTCTCTCCCGTCATCATCTCTTCCACCTCAAGCGACTACGCCACGAATCACCCCTTGCACCCACCCCTCGCCCGTTTTTGGCGGCATTCGCGCGATGGCTCGGCTGAGGTAGCCCTACTACATCATTGACGATGCACGTCTCGCATCCGAATCGCTCGCGCCGGCTTTGGCTTCACATAAAGCCTGCTCACCTCGCTTTGAATAAATTCGATCTACCCCGCCGACCGCGCGGCGATGAATCTTCCTAGGTACGCCTACTTCCTTCAACGTCGACGACCTCGTATCGTGTTCACATTGAATTGGCTAGCGTACGCAGTTTCCTCGCGCTCTGCACTGCGATCCTCTACGTCCGCGCAAATAACACGGGCACGCACGACGGCGTCTTCGACCTCACAGCGCCAACGTCCGTCACCCCGGGCCAGTCGATTACGCTCTCGTGGGCCTGTGCCGCAGGGTACGCCGAACCGCTGTCTGCTGCGGTGAAAGGTCCGACCTGGGTACGTTCGCGTCGCCCTCTGCTCTCCTCCCTTCCATCTCTGGGCAGAGCGGATGGCTCGCTATCTCAACGGATATACACCCTCAAGCTGGCGCTACGACCTTTTCCATGCCCAGCGCGCTGTCCGGGTAAGTTTTTAGCGAATAGCCTCATCGTAAGCGCTGACTGGTTCGAGGTCCCCGTACACATTCGCGCTACTCTCTAGCGTATCTGGAGAGGCTGTCGCGCAGAGCGCGCCCGTCACGGTATATGCGTCGTCCGAGAAGGCGACGGCCGCAGACGAGGATAAAGGAAAGCACAAGGGTTACGGCTCTGGCTCTGGCTCCGACAGCGGCAGCGATACCCAGCAGGAGGCGGGAAAGGCCCATGCGGATCCCCCAGCCGCAATCCCTGCAACTGGACCGACCCCTACGGCGACGTCGCCAGCCTATGACCCCACGTACGCCGCCTCCGTCGGGCACCGTTACCTTAAAGCCTGACACTGACCATTCTTATAGCACCGTCAGCGCAACCCACACCCACGCCCAGGACCATCCGCGTCCGTCAAACACCGCAGCGTACCCCGCCCCCACTAAACAACACGCGCATTCAGCTTCGCTAGCCACAAGCGCTGCTCTGCACCTCCAGCACCACTCGGCCTCCACCTCTGGGATGAGCGTAACACGATTCAGCAGCATGCAGAGCGCTAGCAGCGCCATCACCGGGACGGAGGTCAGCACGAGCACTGTCGCCGCGTCGACGTTCCGCGCGAGCTCCGCGGCTCCTGGCGGGATTCCGGGGAGTGGGTTTGCGATGGTGGTTGCGTTCTCTATCGTGCTGATCCAGGGACTCTGGTAGTCAATGAGATACCCTTTAAAGTCATATTTTTTTTTATTGCGCGTTCAACCCGTTTTGCAGCCGTGTCGGACGAATGCCACTGTGACCGAGCCTTGGCCAGTTGCATACCCGGAGACGCTTAAGTGGAAACACTTCAGCTTCTACTTCGACATGGAACAGAGTGGACTGTTGAGATCCGAAGATGAGTTGAGTTGAGTTGTTGTGTGCGGTGGAAGTGGGGAAAATCTAGGTGTTTCAACATAAGGTGAGTCTTTTATATCCGTGAAGACGTAGCTGCGGAGTCACGGGAAGTCCGACGAGTACTCTGCAATAATTTCAAATCTATAGGGATCTATGTGCGGCCGGTGGTACGACGCTGGCGAGGCATTCCCAACGTCCCATTCCGACAGAGCCTGCTGAGCGGCGAGCGCTGGACTTACTCAATCCTTGGAATGGCGGTCTGTGCAGATCCCACCCCCTCTTACGATAAGCGCTCCAGCTCTGGCGCCGCCACAATAGCATTCTAAGCTGACTAAGCCCACTTTTCCTCCTTCCGCGGGTTAGGTAAATGCGGGTGGCGCCAAGGCAAGTCCCGCAGCGCTGTGAGAAAATCTGCGGCTGCGGCTCTGGGGCGCAGAGCGGTTTTTTCGTCGGGGCCAACGTGGAGGTCAGCCGGCGCTGGCGCTGGCGGAGCAGGAAAATGAGAAGCGGCGCCGACCGAACCGGAACTTGAATGAACTTGCGGCGACTTCTTCAAGTTCCTCGACATGTGGTATTTAAGCAAGCAGCACCTTCGTCTTTTTCTCCACAACAAACAACAACAACCAGAACAACAGCAACATGCCCTCCCAAAACAGTCAGTTTCCGCCCGTCTCACCTGCTCTAACTCTGATCTGATTCGTAGTCTTCTTCACCGCCAACGCTTCCGAGGCCGCGTATCCCCTCCGCCGTACTCGCCGCTTCCAAGTCCCCGCCCAGTGCCCGAACCAAGATGATCCGACTCAGTCCGCTTGCCCGCGGTGCGGGCAATACTACGATGAGAACGGGAATTGCGACTGTGATTAGTTAGCTAGTCTGTGTTTTCGTTGGAATGGTAGCGGCGGCGGCGGAGAAAACCTGCTAAAATCTAATTACATTGTCAACCGTTTCGCTGTATGAGTCCTTGGAGCTCGAGCGGATTGAACCCTCACCACGTGAGCGAGCGGGTTTGTGTTCCCGCGCCTCCTTTGCGGGATTCGGCATCGCGGCAAATGGGCAGGTGATCATATTTGAAGACAAGGTGGAGAATCCACGGAACTCGCTGAAACCGCATCCAGCACTCCTGTCGGTGGGGATGTTCAAAAACTTTAAGTTTGTGCTAGGTGGCTAAAACCGAGCGCTCAGAAACGAAATATTTGTCGGCACCTGGTAATCGCATGACCTGGTCTGTGGTTCCAACCCGCCATGGGCCATCATTTTTTCTTCTTTTTTGAGGTGGTTCATATCTAAGTTTACACTTATTCGTTTGCAAAAAATCGCAAATTGTATACCTCGCAAGAATTTCCGTAAGCTCCTAAAAATTTTGCACAATCTGCTGGCTGGTGTCAGGACCAGGTCGGGCCTGCCGGCGGGAGACTGGATGCCGTCGAGATACTGGGATTGGAACCGGGTTCGAGAACAGTCATTGCGCCCGGTACTGTGGCATTTCATTCAGTTCGTAAGTCACACATCACAGTCCTAATTTTTGGCAGCTGTCACGGGCAAGTTCACAACTACTTTCTCCTGGGCGGCCCTGCGCGGTGTTTTCTGAAGCACTGTGGCATTTTCTTGTCTTGCACACTGCGCGATTCTATAGTTGTAGATGCCACAACAGTGTAAGACCATGGTTTCCTCAATCACTATGCCCATCCGCAACTTTGACGCTAGTTCTAATGCATCGCAAAGGTTACGGCACAACACCAATCCCTGCATTCGGAGCCCAGGCGGGATGGCCGCGACACGGAATGGGGGCGAGATCCACCGTGCGGAGAGTTTTATGACCGCAGTGAGCATTGCAAGTCTGCCGCCCGGGAATTAGGCTTCACTTATGGTGATGATGAGTACATATTTACGATAATTCCCGGCTGTCACGGCCGAGATCTGTCGTCTATGAATTGCCAAATTTGTTGAGATTAATGATGGGATCATCATACTCTGATCAGATTTGGATGTCACACCGGCCCACCATAGCACAATTATGCTTCACTTATGGTGATGATGAGTATAGACAAGGGAGAGGTTAAGCCTCTCCTGGGGTTGTACTGAAGTTATATATTGTAGCTGGTATAGGGATAACCCTGTAGGTTCGATCAGATTTCAAGGCCGTTGTAAACACACCTTGTGGGTTATAGCAGGTTTGACCGGGGTCGGCCATCATGTTGGCATCATGATGGGGTTGGCAGGGGTTGGTCCGGGCTTGAGCTGTGACAGCTGGTCTACACTTATCAAGCCCAATGGATTCTATTTCTGAAGCACTACACATTTCATATACCATCAATGCTGCCCTGCCGCAGGACGGCAAATTTCTGTAAATCGGGTTCGAACCCATCCGTAAAATCGCGAGGGTGACCTTGACACCTGTCAAATTTTCAAAGAAAAAAAATGGGTTGTGACCTGTGACCTACAAATTGAATAAAATACTATAGTATCACGCCTCTGGGGTGTTAGAAAACAAACGGCTGGCGGCAAGGAGAAGATGCACATCTCTGCTGCATGCCATGCGGAATGTTTTGCGACGGTAGCATCGATTCTGCTTCGGGTCAGAGAGGTGCGATGCGATGTCTGTCGTTCAGCGCCGACTAGAGTTCCACCTCCGCCGGTAGGCGGGACGGCGCTAGCGCGGAGGTTGCAGCAGTCTGTCAATCCCCAATGGAGGCAGGGCTTCCCACGGCCGACAGGCTTGCTTTTGACGTCGGCCATGCTGCTGTGCGCTCCTCCGCTCGATACCCACAACACCACGCCACTCGCCGCGCGCCATGTAACAACCTCCACATTTCTATTCCCACTTTAACGCGCCATCCAGCTCCCCAGCCAGCTCTAGCTCGAGCCCCGAACCGAACGTATCCGTCACCCTGTTTAGTGCTAAAGTGCGAAGGCGACCACAGGGAAACACGCGTACGAAAGATACGTATCTGGCCTCAAAATCACCTTGGCTCGATAGGCCGTGCTCATGTTATCATAGGTTACGACCCGGTTGGATGATCTTGTCACTGGCATCTCATCTCGACGAGAAAATTCAAGTTTCAACTCGGCCTCAGGCTGGGGCGACGTGATGAATTCGAAGTCAACGCTTTGGCAAGCATCGCCGCCTCTTGTCCTTCTCTTCCATCGCCTCGCTGGGCTCGAGCTTTCCTTACTTTCGTCCTCGCGCGCTTCGCATCCCACCATGGCTGACTCCGAGATCGACGTCGGCTACGTTGTAACGACGGGGACAGCTCAGCTCATAACTATGGCTGTCGCCTGGGGTGCGTGCTACCCTCTTCGCGACACACTTCCATCTTGAAGCTTGACCACGCTTAGGAACCTACACGCTCCTATTCATCGTTTCAGTTTTCTTCGTCGTGTAACCGCCTCCGTCGCATGGACCCGCACACTCTGCTGACACCTCGACAGGCGGAAAGGCATCCGGGGCTCTACCCCACGACAGGTTCTGCTCTTCGCCACGTGCCTCATGTTCTCCGCGTCGACCGCCCTGGCGGGCGTCGATACCGCGATCTACCTCGTGCAATTTTCTTCCGGGGAGTATTTGACTGCGACGACGAAGCTCCAGTTGGCGTGCGAGGTGCTCTTTGACTCGTTGGTCCGTTTGTTTCCAGCTGCCTCGGAATCCTCAGAGGCTGACTGAGATTGGGATCCAGTTCCTCATGGGCGACACCATCGTCATTTGGCGTACATGGGCGATTTGCGCCAGCGCGAACCGCAAATACCTTGTCGCTTCACCGATGACGGTCTGGTTCGGTGGATTCAGTATGTCCTTCCTCAACTGCAATAAGGATATTCTTCCCGCTTGACTAACGTGGCAACAGTCTGTCTGTTCAGCCTTATCTGTGTCGCGGCGCAGAACGGCGCCTCCTCGGCATGGGCCGTCGGGGTGTACGATACGCCTACGACGCTTCATCTATCGATGGCCACGGCTGGGATGAGCGCTGGGACTAACCTGCTGTGCACTACGCTTATTTCGGTTCGAGCTTGGTCGCCCTCTCCTCTCGTTTTGTTAGCTAACTACTAACTACACGGATGCCAACAGGGGCAGCCGCGATCTGTTTAAACGGCCCATGGCGTCGACCGCTTCGAACGCCTCTGGTGGGCCGGGATCCCGGGTGAACAAGATAATGACGTTGCTCGTCGAGTCGGGATTTATTTATCTCACCATCTGGGTGCGCACTCAAGAGTACTGCTGCAGGTTGTTTCCTTGTCTAACGAGTATCCACTTCCGCAGATTATCGCGATGTTGAATTTTTACCTCGACTGGAAGGCGCCGGCTCTGCAGGCAATGCTCCGGGGAGGGGTGGATATGGTTATGGTATGCGCGGTATCAACTCGCGACTCACCTCCCCCCTCTCACTTTGTTTTTATAGGGCCTGTACCCAACCGTGATCATCATCCTCGTGCACGTCGACTACACTGTCTGGGGGTCCCCCTCCTCGCGCGGCGCCGGGGTAGAGAGCGGCTTCAGCAAGATCTCCACTACCGGTAGCCTGACGCGCGTTGGCGTATCGACGTTCTCCGCTGGATCTCAGACAGACTCGGACCAAGAGAAGGAGCTGCAGAAGCATGCGTACGCGTACCCCCGGCCGCCGGTGTACCCCATCTACCATGGCCAGTGATCTACTTTTCTTTTTCTCTTTTGTTTTCATTTTTCATCTTGACTTTTGGGTGTTTTCGGTTGCGTGAATTTGCGCCGGAGTGGATGTGAGCGAGTGTATCCATTATGTATTACTTCGTCATGGCAGAGCCCCCATTTGTATCGGATATTGGCTTTTATCACTGTTCACCGAGCTGGAAATTTGGAAATCATGTGATGGAATTATCTTATCTGATCGTGGGAAATTACTGCCCGATATAGTAGGGGAGGGGGGGGGGGGATCTGGAGAGCCGGAATTCCAAATTTCTACCCTATATACAGATTTTAAATTTTGACACCCCCTTGTTTGTCCATCTACCGATTAGATTCCGAGTTTCCTAAAACTGGGCTCAGGGCGCACGTCGCTGGGATTGTCGTACGGAGGGCAATGCTATTGCATTATCATTTTTAATTGTCCAAGAAAAGTCTAGTTAGATACTAAATGTATGTCCGGAGTACCGCCAGCCGAGAGCCACTGTATCGACGGTAGTCTTTTCCCAGTCTGTGTTCATCTTGCCGTGGTTGGTGTGACTTTGGGTGTAGCGGTTGTACGTGACAATCCGTACAGTTACGGCGTTACAGCCTCCGGCTATGCCCACCATTAAATTTTGTTCAACTTCGTTACGTGCCCGTGGCTCCCGTTGGTACCCACACATCACCCATTTTATTCCGACCCTCTGGTAGCTACGTAAATTCCTATAAAAGCCTGTAGTTTCGTAGGTAGACCGCAGTTAATCTGACAGTCTACGCCAGTCACTTCTGTTCGATTTCCTCAACCCGTGTAGCGGGACTAGCTGCTAACTAAAAGCGGACGCTCCCCGTTACATCTTTTTGACTGCTCGCACTTGTCGTCGACATTGCTGGGTTCAACAAGGTCTGATCAACCTTGCCTCCCCGTTGCTGACGACTTTACAAGCATGTCTACCAACCATGAAACTACATCCTTGCGCATGGCCGGTCCCAGCGCAGGGAACCCCGAACAAGTTCGACCCACCGGTAGAGCCCCAATTGGCGCTGGTGTGGTTGGAGGTGCCCCAACTGGCCCTCGCAGTAGTGGAGATGCCCCAACTGGCTCTCGTCCCGCTGATAGTATAGCGCGTGGCCCCTCCGAGTCCACCGCTTCAGTTAATATCGGCGGTGATGCCGCTGGACGCGTCCGGGAAATCTCGGCGTCCGGCGATGATATTGTTGGTGCCCCAGCTGGCCCACAAGAAATCCCTCCTCGCCGTCTGCGTGTGCAGACAGGAGTCGCCGAGGGTGCCCCGGGCTCTGACGAGAGTTGTGGTGGCGTAAACGGTGGCGAGCGCTCCGTTATTGTGAACCCGCTGTCATCCGGGAAGAAGATGAGCAGCGTTGAATTGCGCGCGTTGGCGCGTTACTATGCAGAGCTGGCGGAAGCCGCGTCAGCAGAGGAAGAAGTTGACTCTGCAGATGTGGGTAGCCACGCCGAGTCGGCTCCTGCCCGAGAGACTGCGAGTGGGAATGTAGCTTCCCCCGCGATAGTTGCCACCGACGCTGGGCGTCGCGAGAAAGGCAAGACGGCTGACCCCGGCAACTGGGGCAATCTGTCGTTCACACAGGATTGGAACGACAGTGATATTGAGGCTCAGCGCCGTGGGTTACAGAATTTTGCTGAGATCAAGAGGATCTCGGCGGCCGCCCCGAAACATGCTCCTGAAGCTCCATGTGTAAGAACCGCGCAGAAAGCATCCGGTTCCAGAGTGCACGTGAAGGATCAAGAACCCGCTATGTTGTCTGCTCCCGATGTTGCTCAAAAGCAGAAGCTCGATGTACCCGGTCAGGTTACAACCGGTGACATTGCGCAGATGTTCGCTCAGATCCGACGTTTAGAGCAAATGGTTGCTACGCAGGCAGCAGGACAAAATGCGCGTCAGTCGACGCGCCGTGCGCGGAAATCACAAGTCCGCGAGGAACGTGAGCACAGACCGGCGACGCGCGGTCACACCGTTCAGCTCGCTCCAGAGAGCTTCATCGCTAAAGCGATTCGTGGTGTTTCAAGAGTGAACTCGGCGCCACCGTCCGATCCGTCGAGCGGATCGAGTAGCTCCGAATCGGAGTCCGGCACGGACACCGATGACAGCCAATTCAGCGCGCGCCAACAGCAGCGCCGATCCACTAAATACAAAGCGCGCAGAATGCGCATTCGGCCCAAGGAGCCTGGCATGTACGATGGCGCCCCGAACGCGACCGCATTCTATCGTTTTGTCCGCGAGAGTGCGGCTTATGTTGATCTGGGTCGGATTCCAGCGCACCGACAGACCTTCCAGGTCTCATACTTCCTGCAGGCAAAGGCCACAGACTTCTACAACCAGGTGGTTGTTCAGAATGAATCCAACTATGATCTCACACGGTTCTTCGATGAACTGTTCGATTTTTGCTTCCCAGTTGATTTCCGGCGCCAGCAGCGCCGCGCGCTCGATGAGCTATGGCAAGACGACCGAACTGTCGCTGCCACCATTGCCCTATTTTCGGAGATTTGGAACACAATTGGGATTGAAGACTCCCAGGAGAAAATTGTGAAGCTGTGGAACTGCTTCAATGACGATATTCAGATGGAACTTTATCGGGACAAGCTTGATCCCGAGCGATCCACATGGGATGACGTTGTCCGTGGCGCTAAGCGTGCGGAGGTGATCGTTAACCTCGCATGCCGTTCCTACGAGTCCCCGTCGGACACCGAAGAAACAGAAAGTACTATCACCGCCGATGCGGACACCCAGGACCCGCCTATCCGGCCCGGAGGGCGTGTTGAACCGAGTGGTATTGTGAACCCACAGAAGCCAGCGCAAGAGGCGCAGTTAGAGGCTCAGGCTGTGGAGTTCACGGATGAACAGCATGTGCTGTATGAACCCAGCGAGGTCTTGGAATCGCTGGGTGCCGGAGCTGCCATGTTTGGTGGCTTCAGCGAGGCTTCGAACGCGAATTCCCAGGGTTGGGAAGACTCTGATGGCGATGATTTGGACATCCACACAGCGAATACGGAATGACCATTCGCTTTCCGGGTACTGGGCATTGTTGAGCTTGATCTTGCATCAAGCTGGAGGGCATGTGTAGCGGTTGTACGTGACAATCCGTACAGTTACAGCGTTACAGCCTCCGGCTATGCCCACCATTAAATTTTGTTCAACTTCGTTACGTGCCCGTGGCTCCCGTTGGTACCCACACATCACCCATTTTATTCCGACCCTCTGGTAGCTACGTAAATTCCTATAAAAGCCTGTAGTTTCGTAGGTAGACCGCAGTTAATCTGACAGTCTACGCCAGTCACTTCTGTTCGATTTCCTCAACCCGTGTAGCGGGACTAGCTGCTAACTAAAAGCGGACGCTCCCCCGTTACATTGGGAATCCTGTTGCCCTAGGCTAAGCCCTCGGCATTACAGTATATGGAATAACATGCATATGCCAGCGCGGAGCCGAGGATTGATATTTTTCTGGGGTACAGTCTCGTATGGCCAATGGGATCGCACAGCAGTATATATACACCGAGGAGGAGGGTAGATCGCTCAATTGTGCGTTCGCGCGTGCGGCTATAGACGCGAGTGCACCAAGTGCGGCGAGTCCAGGGCGTTGTAACAAATCCAAGGGATCTAAACAGCGCTATTGCCATCGGAGATGTCTTTTTATGGGTGTCGAAATGGGGAAGTATTCTTCCCGCTGAATTATCGCTGTTTCGGGGGTTCCGCCGGATATTTTTGGGTTTTTCTAGGTGGCCGCCGGAAGTTGGGCAAGACAGAAATTTGAGATATATTTTCGAGTGCAAGACCCGTTCCCCGGATTGGTTCGGGCCGCACAGAAAGCCGCCGGACTTTCTCTCTGAGTGCCGCCGGATTTTTTTTTGTGCCGCCGGATTTTTTTTGGGTCCGAAGAAAAGTTGGTCTGGAATGATTCAAAAGAGTCCTTAGATGCTATATACAGGGTCAGATTGGACGCGAGCGCGCTGGGACGCGCGGGACGCGTCTCACAGAACACGGTCACGTGACTTCATTATGTTCCATGCCTCAAGATTGCCTGACAGGTATGCACAGCCAGCGCCAGCTTGACGGCATCCCTTTATCCTACAAGTTGGCCAAACGGCAGGCCCTTGCGATTAGATTCAGCTGCTATGATATGTGAGTGAGTGTGTGTGTGTGTGTGTACGGACCCGACTTTGATCGTGAGCAGATGTGCGTTGACGGTTGGTTGACGGGGCTGTATGCAATGCGGAGGACCTCGTTTGACCCATGTAGCGTGCCAATGCATCATTTGGTGTTTTTATAGACTGGGACAAGATCTGTAAAACTCACGTGATCGTGTTTTCTACGACGCGTCCCGCGCGTCCCCACACGCTACCTACCAATAGGACCCTGGATGTGGCATTTAAAGACCATTATGAATCATTCTAGACCAATTTTCTTTTCGGACAAAAAAAGCGGCGGCACTAAAAAAAATCCGGCGGCAGTGAAACAAAATCGGGCGGCTCTGTGCGAAGTCCGAACAAATCCGGGGAACTGTAGCATGCACCGAGTATAGAACGCGGATCTACGTGATGTCCGACTCCCGGGGGGTACTCTAGAAAAAACCGAAAAAATCCGGCGGAAGGCCTGAAACAGCAAAAATTCGGCGGGAAGAATACTTCCCCATTGCGACACCCATAGTCTTTTCTTCAGCATGCCATACTAGATTCTTTGAATTCTTTTTGGATTTTTGGCTCAAGAAACAAGAGAAAAAAACGAAATTCTCAAATTCTGAGTCCGAACCTCCTATTTTGGGTAGATACAAATTGAATTGCCAAATTGACATCCAAACTTGGAGGAGTCCCACCGATTTTTGATGTGTGACTTGACCCAAATCGGGTCTTGCAAGCAACGACGATGTTCTTCCGCCTTCGGATAGAAGCAACCGCTCGTAGCTCTGTCCGCTCTCAGTACAGTTCTATCCACCGTCGTCGCGAGGCCGGACGCCCAGCATCCCGGGATCCCGCCGACCCGATCTCGGCGTGTTCGCCGTTCTCCAGCCCCGTCCATCACGACTTCTTTGCAACGAACGCCGTCGCCGACACATCCCCCAGCCTTCTTTCATCCCGCGGTCCGACTGCGACGTCAAGAAGCTGATGCTGCAGCAGGCGGCGACGCTGTCCCGTGAATAGCCTGCCCGCATGGAAATGCGCGAATGTCCTCTTCTTCCGACATTTCTGGGGCACGGGGCCGTCCCCGAGACGCGAAAACGCGCTTCTGCGATGCATATAGCTTGCATATAGCTGTGTCCCTCCGTCTGCTGCCACCGATGGATCGTCTCCGTCTTCCCTTCGCCCTCTGGGCCCTCTGGGTCGCGACGGCCACTGCGCAGGCCGACCCCGCTCGGTTTGTCAATACTCTAACGGGGACGGCCAACGGCGGGCATGTCTTTGCGGGTGCCACGCTTCCTTGGGGGTCCGTCAAAGCGGGCGCGGACTCGGCGTCGGGCGACAACCAGGCGGGATATGTGAGCGACGGCTCGCCTATAACCGGTATCTCCCAGCTGTGCGCCGTTTCCCGCTCTCCCTCCGACTGGACTGACGAGCTAGCAGCCACGACGACGGGACTGGCGGCGGCGCATCTCTCGGCAACTTTCCCCTCCTGCCCTACAACAGCAGCGGATGCCCCGGCAACGACTTGACCCGTTGCGTCCTCGACCGAAACCTCCGCGCTGTGCCCCATGGCAATCCCACCGTATCCCCGGGCTACTGTACGTCGTCACAGTCGGTTTCGTCGCCCGCTAACGCTCCTCGCAGTCAGCATCCCCTTCAATAGCGGAATCAAGGCCGAGGTTACCGTCACCCAGCACGTAACCCTGCACCGGTTCACGTTTCCCGACGATATGACCCAGGAGAACCTGCTCCTCGAGGTTACTGGAGGTCCGTGGTGTATCTCAGACCAGTCCACACTCACACACTCGCCCAGATCTGTCCCGCAGCTTTCGCTCACCCGGGAACGTCACCGTCTCGCCGAACCCCGCGACGAACGGCACGCGCGCCACGGGCATGGGGACCTTCGGGCCGTCCTTCGGGCACGGCTCGTACCAGGTCTTCTTCTGCCTCGACACTGCCGTCCCGTTTGTCGACGGCCGGTTCTTCGCACCAGCGAGCGGGAGCACGGCTTACACTGTTCTCTCCACCAACGGGACCTTCACGGCGCAAATCGACAGGGCGCCGGGGGGCCTTCTCTTCGGCTTCCCGAAGATGTCGAGTGTGAACGTGCGAGTCGGGATTTCGTGGACGAGCGCCGCCAAGGCGTGCGCCTATGCGCAGGAGGAAATCCCCGACATTGCGGGCTTTGACGCTATTAAGAACGCGGCTCGGTGTGTCGCGCCCCCACGGGTGTCCGTGTGTTTGCTTACATGTTCTGCCCCAGCGCAAAGTGGAACGATGTCCTGCGTACGGTCCAGGTTGATAGTAGCGGCGTCGACCCGGAGGTCCAGGAGCTGTTCTGGACCGCGCTATACCGCACGTACATCTCCCCGACTAATATCACGGGCGATAACCCGCTCTGGGTGTCCACGGAGCCGTTCTACGACAGCTTGTACTGCATCTGGTGCGTCTCCCCCATCTCGGCAAGCTCGTCACGGCCGATAGCGAACACCCGCAGGGACTCGTTCCGCGTCGTCCACCCGCTCTACGCGATCACCGCGCCGAAGACCCAAGCCGAGGTCGTCCGCGCGCTCATCGACATCTACCGGAACACGGGCTTCCTCCCGGACTGCCGGATGTCTCTCGACAAGGGGCTCACGCAGGGCGGGTCGAACGCGGACTCGTTGCTCTCAGATTCGTTCGTCAAGGGCATCAAGGCGGGGATCGATTGGGGGACGGGGTATGCGGCGATGGTGAAGGACGCGACGGTGGAGGGGGATTATAGCGTTGAGGGGCGGGGGCGGGATCGCGTCGAGGAGCAGGCTGGGGTATGTTCCCGTCGGGGACACGGACGACCCGCCAAATGAGGGTCCGCGCACGAGGTACGTCGTATCCTGGGCACTCCTCCCTATGCTCTAAGCTTGTTGATGATACCCCTTCCCAGGAGCGCCTCGCGTCTTCTCGAATACGCATACAACGACTTTAGCATCGGGCTCGTAGCGCAGGGCCTCGATAAGCCCGCGGACGCGGCGCACTACTTCAACGCCTCGCGCGACTGGGCGAACATCTGGAACCCCAACGCGTCGCATGCGGGATTTAGCGGGTTCATCCAGCCGCGCAACGCCGACGGGTCGTGGTTCTTCGACCCGCGCTGGGATGTGGGCGGGGTGTTTAGGCCGGATCATTGTTCGCCGGTGTTTGGGCATTTTGATTGTTTTTTGGTGAGTGGTTGGTTCCGCGAGCAGTTAGATTCTCATGGGAGAGGGTAGAACGAGGGTGGTGGGGAGTTTTATGAGGCGAGTTCCTGGTGCGTTCTGCCCTGCGCTGCACAAAAGACTGTTGGTTACCTGCGTGCAGGGAATATTCGTTCTACGTTCCGCACGATATGGCGAGGCTAGTCAGGCTCATGGGCGGAAAAGATACTGTAAGGTACGCACGGTATATCGGCACGGTCGTCATCCTTAGCAGCGCACAGCTCTCGCTTGGACACGTTCTTCGAGAAGAATTTCCATGTTCGTCAGCCTCCTCGCTTGATCGCACCTCCCCTGACCTACGCGTACTCTAGGATATTGGCGACGAGCCTGGCTTCCGTGAGTTCCATCCCAATTTTACGAGTTGAAATGAACGCCCATAGTTCCGACGTATCTGTACAACTATATTGGCCAGCCAGCCAAGACAGTCGATCGTGTCGACGCGACACTCAAGCAATATTACAACAATAGGTACGTCCTTCCGGCGCGGGTGGCCTCCTTGCGTGTTCAAATACTCGCAGCGTCAACGGCCTCCCAGGTAACGACGATTCCGGGGCGATGGGCGCGTACGTCGTCTGGAGCCACCTCGGTGCGCCCTCCCAACCAACCCACACACACGTTAAACCACCCTAAACTTGAAAACGTAGGATTCTTCCCCGTCGCGGGACAAGACACTTACCTCCTTAACCGACCCTACTTCCCCAAGATCACCATCCGGAACGAGGTGACGGGGACGACTGCTACGATCATCGCAGAAAACCTCAGCGAAGCGAACAAGTACGTTCAGGCTGCGATGCTCAATGGGAGGCGGTATACGAGGAACTGGATCTCGCATGAGATTTTTAGGACGGGTGGGACGCTGCGGTTGGTTATGGGCCCGAGTCCGAGTGCGGTTTGGGGGACGGGGGAGGCGGATTTGCCGCCGAGTTTGAGTACGGGTGGGTTTCGAGGGTAGGTAGTGTGGCAGGAGGTTGGAGAACATACATGCACCTGTGGCATACTGGGGTTGACTGGGTAGCTAGTGGGTATGTCACAGAATATCTTACATTAAAGGATCACCACGCGGCTACGGACTTGATATGTGACCGGTAGGTAGTCTGGCATACTAGCAAGGTCCGCGCCGGGACACATGGCCCTAGAGCCTGTCGACGCTGAGCTATCACTATTAATTAGGGGAGTTCACAGTAGGCGGGCAACTCGCGGGCAAGCCACCGGGCAAGATTCTGGGCAAGGAACCAATTTACTTATGGCCCGCTTCTTGGTTCGGTGGTGTTCATGCTAAGAAGATTTTATTCTGATGAATTACAATATCCCGTCGAGTTCTCACTTCCCTACCTTGCCCGGATTTCATTGCCCGCCGAAATTCGGCGGTCAACATGCGTTCAACGATTATTTCTATTAACGGTGAATTTATCTATGCTCTTGCGCGCCCACTTGCCCCCCTACCGTAAACTCCTTTGTCAAGCTATGCTGCAGCAGGGTGATTGAGCCTTTATGTAAGCATGGCTTCAAAGAGAGTCAAAAGGGTCTCAGTGAGGGTACAGCCACTTGATGACTAAGCAGACGGAATATTCTCACTGGTTTATGTGTCACGGCTCGCCTCGACCCCGGGGCTTACCGGGCTTGCACCCGGGCTTAACTCAGCCCGGTCACAATCAATTCTACAAGTGCCTGCCTGAGAATTCCCGAAAATATTCGGGTGGGTCAGCAAGTTGCCCTTCTTGATAGTGACTCGTAGCTGCGGCGTCAGGGAGGTCCTATGAATACTCCACGTTAATCCATGGGGGTGTTATTATATACCGTCCGAGTCCGGTGATGCCCGAGGTGGAGGACAGCCCGGCGACGGCTTTCTCCCTCGACGCCTCATTCCAATAGAGGCCTTTGAGCGCTGAGCGCTGAGCTCACTCAATCCTCGGCGCGGCCTCTACGAATCTAACCTTCTGTCTTACGATAAGCGCTCCGGCTTTGGCGCCGCCACAATCGCATTCCAAGCTTCCCAGCCCACTTTGTTCTCGAGCGGCGAGACGCGGGTTAAGTCGCGCCAAGGCAAGTGCCGCAGCGCTGGAAGAATCTGCGGCTCTGGGAGGCGGTCTGTCTCCACCAGAGCCAACGTGGAGGGAAGCCGGGGCGCTGGCGGAGCAGGCAAAATGAGACGTAGCGCCGACCGAGTAAACTTGAATGAACAGTTGTGCCGACTTCTGCGTCGGTCTGTGGTATTTAAGCAAGCAGCAACTTCGTCTTCCTCTCCACAACGAAAAAACAACAACAACAATCAGAACCACAGCGCCAGCAACATGCCCTCCCAAACCAGTTAGTGCATTGGCAGTCTCCACTCGTCTCGCCACCTCTGATCTGCATTCATCTTCACAGCCAACGTCTCCGAGGCCGCCTATCCGCTCCGCCGTACTGCCCGTTTTCAGGTTCCCGCGCAGTGTTTGAACCTAGACGATCCGGAGGATGCTTGTCCGCAGTGCGGGCAATACTACGACGCGAACGGGAACTGTGACTGTTAGTTAGTCCGTGCCCCGATTAAGATCCGTAGCGGGTAACGGCGAAACCCCGCCTTTGTTACCACAGATATCAACAATTTCGACTGCTTGGGGGTGCGAAGCAAGTTCGCGGAGCGCTGCCTCTGGGCGTAGAGGAGCGGTTAAAAATGGACTCACCGAACTACTCTAGCGCAATCATGACAGGCTTAAAATTCAAAAACACACCACGCGCCGGGTTCCCCACGAGCCCAGTCTGTGTCGAACAGAGTTCCTGCCCGGTGGACGGATGAAGATTTCCTAAGATCTGCAGGTGCGGAGAATTAATCCGCGCTGGGCTATGTATGTATAATCTTCTGCGAGCTCGTTATGAGCTGGACCTGGATTTGAGCGGATAAATTGGACCAAACTCCTGAGCCACCAAGTACCTCAGCTGATGACCTGTGTTTGGTAAAAAGGAACGTGACGTTCATTAACAGGAGCCCGGTCTGTCTCGAACAGAGTTCCCGCACTAGTATTCGCTGATTCTCCGCGGCACAGACTATGCGGGTGCGGACTACAAATCCGCTCAGGGCTGGTTCTACACTCCTGTCAGCTCTCGAAGAGCGGCAGCGCCCACCTCAAAGCGTAAATGAACAGATATCCACTCATCCCGGCCCTACGTCGGTGTGGGGATCCTAATACCCGGGCTGCCTGTAAGGTCTTGAGTGGAAACCAAAACGAAATATGCGACGTTATAACGATTGCTAAAAGAGATCGCCTTTGTCGAGATATGGGCCGCGTCTGCTTCGAACAGGCTCCTACTTACGGTCCGCAAAGGACGCCATGCTCCGGGCACGGAGTCGGACACTCGCGTATCCGTCAAGCATTCTGGCCCATACCATTGAGTACCGCGAGCGACGAGCCTTGGCTTGGCCAAGCGACAAGATGCAAAGGTTTGTGCGATGAGAATCCGTCAGCTTCACCACGCGTGCGTGAATGAGAGTCGAGATGGTGGTGGCCCGCGGGGATATGTGTACGGTATACCGCGGATCGGGAGGATGGACGTCGGTGGGAGCGCGGACAGGGTCGGCGGCGCGGCGCGGCCAAGCAAGAGGCAGCCACTAGCGAGCGAGCAGAGACGCGGAGGACGACGAGGGTAGAATCCTTTGATTGTGTTCTATTATACAGCAGTGGATAGCGCGTAGGAAAGCCAGGGAATGAGGAAACCGGGAACCGGGATGTAGGCGTAGGGGTGTATGTAGCGTAGTAGCGGAGCGCGAATACGGATAAATACACGGTGGGCGTCGGGGATGTGTTATAGATCCGTCAAGTCGGCTTCCCTGCGCAGCTTCGCGGGGTAGTGGACGCGTGCGACGTCGGGGAGGCGGCGTTGCTCGCTCGTGAGCAGGATATCCTCGATCTTGAAGCTCCCTGGGGTCGGGACGGCGGGGCGGGGAGGAACGCAGTCGAGGGTGGTGCGAAGGAAGGGCAGGGAAAGGCGCGCAAAACCGTTAGCAAACGCGCAGACGGACGCGCACGACCACGCACACTTGAAATGCCCCTGTACCCTCGCATGGTACTCAAACCAGACCCAGCCCTCCGCTAATCCATTGCACACCGACGCGGGCTTGGCCGGAAACTGTAGCGCTCGTCAGCGCCGGGCTCCGCGCCGCGCGATAGGCCCTCCGAGGGGACGCACCTGTCTGTCGTTGGTGACAATCTTGTACGGGTCGGTGCTGTACGCTGTCTCCACCGCCGTCTGCAGAGTGCTCCACCCGGGAACTGGGAGGGGCGGTTAGCGGCCCCTCGACGGGAGCAGAGGCAAGGGGACGCGGGCGCTGTATGGGACGACGTACTGCTCTGCAGTTGGTCGGGGCTCATCAAGGAGCACGAGCCGGGCAGCGCTGCCACCGACGCGAGCAGGAACGAAAGGACGAGGAACAGGAAGAACGGAGGGGACGGCGGCGCGCAGCGGGACGACATCGTTCGAGGTCAAGCAGACGACGAAGATCAGAAAATCAGAATGGCCGAGAATGGAAGGCAGTTCCCACGATTGTCAGTCCTTGCCAACTGTTTTTGGGGCTCTTTTGTGAGGCTGCAGCAACACCCTCGGATCGCGACTTTGTGTCGCCCATACGAAAAATCATGGTGGTCAATTTTTCACGAAGTAAGGTGGTTCGACCCGGATTCGAGGCTGAAGATGTTTGGCAACGGTTCTTTTTTTCGCGTCTATAGCAATTTTCTGGATAGCAGGCTGAGTCCGACTACACCATTGGTGTAGACAACCTTGCTGCGGAATGTCTCACTTATTGAGCCCGGCCGCACTGTGCAACAGCGCGATGCAGAAACTGCGAAGCTTTTGCTGGCGTTCCTTTTTGTCATGACAACGACAGCCACTGGCATGTTCCTGGCGACTGAGCGAGAATCACCTCCGACCTGGGGACAATAAAAACGTCCTACAACCGCCTATAGTCTTCCAGTTGGTTCGAACCAACACGTCAAGTTTCGTGCGAAGTTCCTGACGCCAGCGACGATTCTTCTTCGCTGCAGCGCTGACTCAGCAGTTCGGACTTGCTTCACTACCAGTAACCCTGCCAGCTCTGTTGAACCACGGAGCAGTCAAAGACCTTTGATATTTATTCACTACACCTCCACATCTCTACACACCTCCATCAAACTCCTCACATCCGCGCCATACTTCCCCATAAATCCCTCCTCATCTCGTACATTCGTCACAGCCCCACTCTCCTGTTCCTGCTCCGCCATTTCGCGCAACGCAAGATACAACCTCTCCCTCGCCCCGCCCCTCGAATTCCGCCACGCAACCAGCCGCCACATATCCGCATGCGCCGCATTCGCATTCGCCAACGTAAAATAGCACACCTGGAACCGCCCCGGGGCCGCACGCGCCCTCGCCACCGCCCCGGCGTTCGGCTTCGAGACCAAGATCGCCGACGCGGGTACGGGCCCGACGTGTATCTGCGCTCTCCCGCTGGTAAGATCGAATACCACGCAGGGGACGGGCTCCTCGGATTCTGAATCCGAATCCGAATCCGAATCCGAATCCGAGTCGGTCGAAGGCTGCGATCGGAGGGAGAGAAAGAAGCGCAGCAGCAGGAGGGCGATTTTCTCCTCGTTGCGCTCGTACTCGTAACGCACGAGAGCGCGGATGAACGCGTTGTCCTGTTTGGCATGTCCGAGCGTGCAGCCATGGGAGCCCGCCGGCGCAGGGGCGCAGAACTCTCGATGTAGCGTCCAATCGGTTCGTTGGCAGGATTTGGAGCAGTAAAAGAGCTCTCGGCAGCCGGTGCAGAGCTTGAATTCGGATTTGACGCCCCGAGTTTCGCACTAGAAGTACGGGAATTAGTTCTGTTCGGCGATGCCTGAAGGACGTTACCTCGAGGTTCGCGCAGTCCGTGACCGCCTTCATGCCCTCCGGCATACTTTCGATGGTCTCTAGCACATCCATCCGCTCCCTCGCCAACCCAAGGAGTCCCTGCCACGCTTCGTACATCTCGGCGCTCGCAAACGACCGCCGGCCGGACGCCAGCTGCTCTTTGATGTACCCCAGCTCGGATTTCGGCGACCGCAGCTGGACGAGGACAACATACGCAGAGAGAGACGCGGGCAGCGTCAGCTGCACATACGCGAGAACGCCGTCCAGCCCCGTCCTCATCTCGCGGGAGTACTCGAACATCGCGCGGAGGAAGCCGTTGTCGAGGAGGCGGACGGTAGTGTGTGCGGGGCCTTTCGCCTTGGGACCGGGGGATACCTGGGCGCTTAGCGTGAGCAGAATCTGCGCCGCGGAGAGGCACATGTCGGTGGCGTGCGTCCCTCGTTGCCCGCCCGCGAGTAGCGCCCGGAACCCGGCGTTGATGCGAAGCACGCAGTCCGATGCTGCGACGAAGAACCCGAGCTCGGTCGTGAACAACGAGCTCACGTCGGCGATCATAATGGTGTTGAGGGCGCTTTCGAAGAGCTTGACCGAATCTGGTGTCGGGCTGGAGTCGGGGCGCGGGAACGCGAGCTGCATCTGCGCCGAGAAGAGACGGGCAACCTCGCGGACTCCACCAACGCCCGAGGAAAACTCGTCGAAAATCTGCGCCGCGCGCTCCCGGCCTAGGGCTCGCTGTCCCTTGATCAGCAGCGTCGGCAGGTGGCCAAGAGCGAATACGCATGGCGCGTTGACGGTGGCCCTATCGAGGAGCGTGGCCCAGCTGCTGCCGATGAACTCGAAAACGTGAGGGGTACCGAACACAACGGGCGCGAGGGTCGGCATGAGGCCGAAATTCGAGATCGTCTCGAGCGCCGTGTAGTAGACGGCTCGTGGCGGGGGGAGGTTGAGCGTGGAGGAGAACGTACGATGGAATTGCACCCACATCCAGACGCGGGGCCACACATCGACGAAGACTTCGGCCAGCGTACGCTCCGCGCCGTTCAGGTTGGGTGCCGAGGTCCGGGCGACTCCCGCGATTGCACACAGTGCGCGTCGCGCCGTCTCCTCTATGGCCTTGATTTCCTCCGGCTCTCCAGTCTGGAGACGAGAAATCGGCTCAGGGTCGAGCGCGGCATAGAACAAGGCCAGTAGCTTGGGAAAGTACTTCTTCGGGTAATGTGGGTCCGTCGATATGCGTGCGACAAGGGTGTTCATGTCGGAGGCGCTTCCCCGCAGAACTTGAAGCGCGGAGACCTGCGGGTTATGATCAGGCGTGATTCAGAGGGAATGGATGATATACGCTGCTGACCTTGACGCTAGGCGGGAGTTGGGAGAGGGCCGACAGGCGGAGAGCTGGATGCATCGCTGGTCGTGGTGGCGGTAAGGGCCTGAGCTTGCCGCTGGTGATCGTGCCGCGGCGGCTTAGCGTTTGAACAGCTTTGAACAGCTCTCCATGTTACTCCCGCGGCATGAGCTGCTTAGTCTTCTGGCTTCCTCACCGCGGCTTCTGAGGAAGCGGCAAGCGCCCTGCTTCCCTCCCTGCGAGCAGGCTGAAGTCGGCAAGCCCGAAATTAAGCGCGAACCTGCGCGTCGTCTCCGTCGTATGGATGCACCATGGTGGTGGTGGTTCGAAGGAAAGCACGCTCCTGCCGAGCACAGACATGAAGAATCTATGCTGCGCGATACTCCCAGTCTAGAACATGAAACCCCCGCTTCTCGCCGCGCACCTCTGTGCAATCCTCTAGTGTCTCGGTCAACACGAACCCATTCTTCTCAAACACCCGCACGCTGCCAACATTCCCAATGAAAGCGCAGACGTGCATCTTGCGCACGCGCATACGCGGAATTGCCCATTGTTCTACCAGGGCTTTGAGAACGGCGGTGACGATCCCTCGACGGTGGTGGCTCGAAGCGATATAATCTGCGTTGCCAGGTTGAGGTTTCAGCGCTCAGCCTGGAAGCGAGACTGGGAGCGCTTACCGGAGAGTTGCCAGACGATATCGGGGTCTCCCGTCTTCCGCACCACGTTCGCCGCAATCAAGCTCTCCCTCTCCGCCGCGGGTTTGTCCCACCAATTTGCTCGCTTAATCGTGACATTGCCTAAGAACAGCGTCTCCCCGTCTGGCTGCACCTCCCGTATCGCACGCACAGGGCAGTCCTCCGCGCATACAAGATCTTCGTCGTCCGCGGCCGCGTTGAGCGCGGCAATGACCTTCTCAGAAGCGGCAGTAAACTCGGAGACGAGAGCTTCGCCCTGCGCGAGGGTATACTCGTCCGTTGGGCGCCCAATCCATGGGTAGACGAGCGGGTCGTTGATGATGGCGACGAGCGGGGCGGCGTCGGAGGGGCGCGGCGGGGTAACGATGATGTTTTCATGCGGAGGAGGCAGGCGGAGGAAGAGTTCGCCGGAGGGGCTGCGTTCCAGCGGGCAGAACTGGTCGGGCATGGTGGTGGTGTGGAATCAAGAGGCGATTTCGAGTCATTTAGCATGTGCCTGAATATCAATGATTCATTCTCGGGTCATAAAAGATAAGTATGGTAAATCATGGGCTCAATGGGATGCTGAGGGAAAAACGGACCGCTTTTCCTTCTCAGTATTCACAAACTCAACGAGTATTCGCAAACGTTGAGTTTGTGCTAGATGGCCAAAAGTGCCCTCCCCCCACCAAAACAAAAATCAAGAAAATTCCTCCCGAGCGGTCAACTTCCCGGCAAAGACTGGTTTATTTTTTCCAGTGTCTCCAGCGGTAAACTCAAGAAGCTTCTGAAGCTTGAATTTACATAACAAACGGTCCCAAAAAAGAAAAAGAAAAAAAGAAAAAGAAAAAGGGGAAAAAATCGAGAAAAAAAAAAGTATTGACTAGTACATAAGTGACACAATCACATGCCAGCCAAGATGTCCACTGATTCAAGAGTTTCAGCTGTGATTACTTATGGTGCAGCAGTGTCAGGACTAGGTCAGGCTTGCATGTGAGGGACTGGATGCAGTGGAGATAACCGGCCTTGAGGCTTGACCCGGGCCGGTCAAGAACATTTGCTAACCCCAGTAAGGGCAAAGTAGTTTATAGACAAACTTAGCCATAAGGTCGTATGAAGCTGGAAGGCTGACTAGGCAAAGCCGGCTACCAATGGTTTTTGACTCAGCCTCCGGGCACAGATTAGACAGAAAGCTCATGCATAAAATCACAGTAACTTTATTTTCATACAACAAAAAAAAATCTACGGTGAAATTTCTTTGTCGAGCATGAAGAAGGATTTTCTGTGAGAGGTATGATGAAGGCTATTTGGGCGTTAGAGAGCAAAATATGCAGTTGTTTTGTCTGCAATGAAATGTGTGCTTGCTTGATTTTCAAATTTCTTCTTCCCCAAAAATTCTCAAACTTTTACAAGATTTGGGCTGATAATGCACTCTAAGTTCCTTGCTTACCTCGGGAAATCTGCAATAATCTCTGTCTTAAAGTTGACGGGTGATTCTAATGGCTGTTTTTGCAAGATACTGTAAATGTTATTCTTAGCTAGACATCCTGGGCAGTCAAATCAATTTAATCTTCCTTGTTAAAACATGCACATTTGAAACTGAAATAGCCACTCATTGGGAATAATTAAATTACACACGTAGCAGCCTGCATAGCTCTAATATCCGGGCCCCTCGGGCATACTTGATACTCTACCGGGGTATATTCCAAAGCCACCGCCAGCCACCACTCGGTTTTTAGCCACCGCGATGTGCAACGTGAATCAGCCACCAGGTGGCACTGGTGGCTGATGTGCAAAATGTCATTACCATGTGGCTGTCGGTGGCTGCAATAAGACATGCTACTGCAGAGAATTTGAGCACAATTCACAATGTCAAGTTGACGAGTTGTTGTGACTGAATTGGACCATAAGTAGTTTTGACAAGCTGGCATCTCTCTGCAAATTGCGGAAAATCATGCTCCCCTGGGACCCGTTACCTAAAGGTAGCGGGAATGAATAGACTATTTGCACGCAGCCACCAGCAGCCACAATACCCGGATGTCACTGATGGCATCAAATGAACAAGTTCATTAACAAGATTGACTGTCATGTACTGCGGTAAACTTCGTTAGATACTGTAAACTCACTATAGACATTGACCCCGAAACTTTTTTTCGGCCGCTGCTGGACCCCCCTACCCAATGTCCAATCCGCGGGACTTGACCTACCCAAGCTTGAGTCCGGCTAGTCCGCTGCAACTGAATGGAGTTGAGCTTACCATCGGTGACACAGACGGAATTGGACTCCGATACGCCAGATGCGAATTGTTCGAGAATTCGCCATGGGTAAACCATAACGCCAATTGAAAGCACCATTTGGTCGTGCTCAGGTTGGAACCAGGGGTTAGTCCCGGAGACGGTATCCACGCACCTGACGCCCGGGCACGACAGCCGGTAGGGTTGCACTGCTGAATAATATTTACACTTGAGACTCTATGTTTTACCTGTTTGTGTTCAGGCAGGAAGGCCTGCGGAGACAGATGATTATCCGGCAACCCGGCTAGTTCATATTGACCGAGGCTGACGCTATCCGAAATGACATTTCACTGATTTCTGGGGATTGATTGGAAACCCGCATCCTTAGACCCACTCACACTGTGAATTCAGAATTTTAGAGGCTCTGACAATGAATCTGATAGTAATTTTATCAGCATCGGCTGAAAATCAATCTGAAAATACTATTTTCAGGCCATCTGAAAGCATGTGAAATTTCCTTATATGGTAATTCTCCCACTGAAAGGTTTGCTGAAAATAGTATTTTCAGAGCACGTTTCAGATTGACACTGATATTACTTCTTTCAGCTTCATTGTCAGCCCAGCTGATATTTCAGGATACAGTGTGCTAGGTAGCGGGGATTGGATGTTGCTATTGGGTTACTGTATGGGTATCACTGTGGGAAGGGTGGCGGCTGTATACATATTAGCCGCCGCGGCGGCAGATTACCAGTGCTGAACCGCAGCACCCGAGGGTGCTGATATGCACTCGCCTTGACGCAATTGTGTGACTGAGTTTTGTCCAATCCGCGTGACTTGACCTACCCTTGGGTTGCTCCATCAGTTCCGAAGGAAACCCATGTGTAGCTATTCATGCGGAGATTGAACATAACTTTAGCTTGACAACAAAGCAAGGTCTCCGCCAGCAATAAGCTGCCAGTGGCATCTAGTATTTAAGCAAGCAGTACTTTTGTCTTTCTCACCACAACAACCAGAACAACAGTAACATGCCCTCCCAAAACAGTCAGTGCACTGGCATTGAGAGTCTCCGCCCGCCTCACAACGCTAATCTGCTCTGTAGTCTTCTTCATCGCGAACGCCTCCGAGGCCGCGTATCCCCTCCGTCGTACTGGCCGTTTTCAAGTTCCCGCACAGTGCCCGAACCTAAAGAACCCGCTTCCGGCCGCTTGCCCGAACTGCGGGCAATACTACGAGAACGGAGAGTGCGACTGTGATGATTAGTTAGTTAGTCCATTAGGCTCGTAGCGACGGCGAAAACCTGCTAAAATTACATTGTCAATCCGTTTCAATGTATGTGTCCTTGGAGCTCGAGCGAATTGAGCCCTCATCACGTCAGCGGGTTAGTGTTCCCGCGCCTCCTTTGCGGGATGATTCGGCATCGCGGCAAATGGCACAAGGGAGGTTCAAGTCGCGAAAGGATCCCTCCTTTACCATATCTGGCAGGTATTTCACACGATAAGATAAGATAAGGCACATAACCGCCACAGTATCACAGTAAAGGGACGTCTGCATACAGCGCAGTGTACGGGCGGCCATCGCTCCCCCCTCTCTGGAACCCCAGGCCAGTAATTTTAGTGTTCTGACGACACACTGTGGGGACCCACAACACCTCAGTGGGGTGTTGGCGGAACACCCCAATGGACTGTAGGCTCAAGCGTAATAAGATGTTCTGAAACACCCCATCGAGGTGTTTTAGAAGAGATAACTCACCCCACTGAGGTGTTTGCATACACTGCAATAGGATGTCCTTGGGTGAGGGGCAAACACCTTGTTGAGGTGTTGCAACACCTCACTGCGGTGTTCAAACAGTTTGCTGGGGTGTCGGTTGAGGGTTGGGCAAAACAGTATCATAGGGTGTTCACACAGTATATAATAGTTCCCAATAGTATCCATTGCCCGATATACAACAAAGTCAAAACTCGAAATCCGCCAAGTCCAAAATCCGACCCTACCAGTCCGTAACCTCCGGTCTGCAGAGTTTGGTGCGTCTACGAGCTTCGAGTCAGCAAAAGGCACTAAGTCCGAGCTAGAACTTACCAAGTCCCGTCGTCCGCGCCGCCTAAGTCCCTCCAGCGAGAGACGAGTTGGCGGCGTCGACGTCTCGAAGCTTGACGGCATACTGCGGAGAGGATAATATTAGCGACGCTGCCCGAATTATAGAGACACGCACCCAATGCATTCCGTGCAACACGGAGGCGGCGAGAAATCTTTGTGGATCAACGAGGCGAGAGGCATGGTGAATTGGAGCGCACCAGAAGTAAACTAAACCACAAGTCCCCCTCGTAAGCGCTCTAGAACAACAAAATGAGGGTTGCGCGAGGAACAGCTTGCTCATGGACAGATTAAGACGTCGAGCGATTGCGCTCGCGACGCGTCGAGCCGCACAAACCAGATAACTAGGGCTGGAATTTCAAGACTGCCGGAGGCGGGAGGATATTCACCATCTCTTAGCGGGCATTGGCACCGCTAGATGCGTTAAAGCGGGAGTTGAACGGCGATTGCGAGCCGCTGAGACTGAAGACACGGTATTACCAGGTTAAATCCCGCCTCCTAAGGGCAGGATATAATTAAATGATGCTAGCCCGGTCCCGCTCGCAAGCGGGACTCCAGGGCTCTGGAAGACGAAGAACAAAAGCCCGCAAACGGGAGTAGATTGCATAAGATATGTAAGGACGAGTGCGCGTTGGCGCCGCGTATTCATCGAGCCCGAACGAACGGGGCAACGAGGACCGGTCCCCGCTCAGAAGCGGGGACGTTGCGTCCTCTCGACGAGAAGATTCACGGGACTAGTGACTAGATCGGTGTCGATATTCAAACCGGCGCGCCGGTAAACGAGAACCTCGGAGAACCCGTTAGTACCATGCCGCAGACCAGAGAACACGCACCTTGCTTGCTGCCATCGACCGCACTCGCCGAGGGAAGGCGCAGGTAGGTAACCAGCGCCAGGCGGATGGACCGCAGGGAGCATGATGGCACCTCTACGTTCATCTCAGGCACAGAGAGATGCGCACTCACCCGTTCTACGCGAGCTAGCGCGCACCAGGCCGGCCGGTGGCGGCTGGAGCGGTCGGGACCTCAGCCGGGTGAGCAGCTCGACGCGCCTGACGCAACGACGCGCCCCTCAACAAACGGCCGGCGGCTCGACTACCCGCCCCGCCCCTCCTCCCTCGACGACACCGGTACCAACGCGGCGGAATCGCGCTTTGTATCGACCGTGTTTGCGACCGACATCGCCGCATCCTCCTCCTCCACGTCCGACCCCGACCGTCCGGGCTCGCGCGCGCTTAACGGGTTCTGCACCGTCCGGGCTCCGCCACATGGATGGCCCTCGCCAACATCGATAGCGGCAGCGGCAGCGACGCGGTGAGCTACAAGGCGGAGAGCCCGGACGAGTCGGCGCTGGTGCAGGCCGCGGAGGGACGCGTTCCGCGGCAAGGAGCAGCGGGACCGTGGTGGTGGTGCTCGTGCTGCGGGCGCCGTTTGGTGCCGAGCAGCGGTACGAGCTGCTTAACGCGCTCGAGTTGATCAGTGCGCGCAAGCGGATGGGTGTTGTTGCGCGGAAGGTGGACGGGGAGGGCGGGCATGCGGAGGGGTGTCATTACGGCGACGAAAACGCGCTTTGCATCCTCCTTGACCGGTCCGACACGCGCAACGGGTGTTCGCCGTCCTGGGGTTGCTGGCGATGGCTGGTGGGCCGAAGCTTGCAGGCGCAAGTGTGGGGACGGGGGTGGCGGGAGCTAAGCAGTGAGGGCGATGAGACGAGTAACATAGGGCGCCCGGAAGAACACACCATATCTCCCAGACGGCTGCGTAGCGATGTCTTCGGCGACACGACCAACGAGTGGCACCCGTTTCAGGCGCGCGCCGCACGGATTGCCTCGCTCAGGCTCGTCGCTGCAGCCGGTGCCGTCGAGAGGGCGGCGTCCGCCATGCGACAGCAAACACCGACCTGGTTGGCGGAGCGCGGGGTTCTGCGGCGCCGTTCGCGGCGTCAGGCATGAGGGACGGGGTCGAGGGATGGGACGCGCGTAGATGCGAATGGCAGACGCTGAGCCGTTCGGGTGGTGAGGCGAGCCATATGGAGCACGGACAGACGTACCTTGTTGTTCCACAAGCCTCCGGAGTGAGGTCTTCGGCGACGAGCGGCGAGTGGCACCTTTGCAGGTGCGCCTATGCAGCTTGCGGCGGTCGTGTTCGTCGGGTATGGTGAGAGAATGATAGACGGCGGCGTTGGGGCGCGCATATATGCATGTTGAGAGGAGGGACGAGGCGCGGAAGGTGGGATGTCGGTGTAGGTCCGATGTCGACTCGTACGACCTTTCGGGGCTAGAGAAAACGCGTCAGGAACGTTGGGGAGCGCGAGGGAGCTCGTTGCAGACGCACCAGTTGGCCACTCGCCCCTTCATTCGCTGTGAGTGGGGTGTGTCGTCTGCCGAGTGGCACCCGCATTATCGCGCGTTTCTGTCCGACAATGGGCCCGGAAATGGCGCTGTGTGGTCGCGGAGGGCCGGTGCGACGACTGAAGGTCGCGGGGCGGTTGTCGTCGGACCGGGAGCGGGGTGTGGGGTTCGTCGATGTGGGAGGGAGCAAAGAGCGCGGTCACTTGATGGCGGGTGCTACCCAATCCACCGCGTCGCGGGCGCGGCGTCAGGCACTCTGCGGCCTCATTAGAGCCCAGTGAGGCTGGGAGGGGGCTATAGGACGGGCTGAGGCTCCAAATGAGCTGTACATTACGCTCTTCAGTACAAAAGTGGTACACTACGACGGGGCGGCGGATTTCTGTTAACTTTCAGAGCATATAGTGAGACTAAAAGCGCAGTACATACGGCCTTGTTGCGTGTAGAGGCTCGGACTGGTGCCTGGGACTCCTCGGTGGCCGCCTTCTTCTTCTTTTTCGCCGTTTTCGGACGACTCCAGGTCAGAGCTTGCTTACCTCTCGATTCGCGGCCGACCTGAGCCGCAGCATCCTCCGCCTGCTTTCGCTTCTTGTCAATCATCGGGTCCTTCGGCTGGGTGAGTAGTTCAGAGCTGCCGATAGTACATATAAAGCGAGGCGAACCTCGGGGTGATCAGCGAGCGTTATCTCGCGCGGCGCCTGTACTTCTGCTGGGCGCTGCTTGGTATTATTCTAGTTCACGCTGAGCATTCGGATCCGGGACTGCATTAAGACTCGCCATTTTCTTCTGGCGCCGCCGGCTGTGAAGGGTTTGGCGGAGGCTCGGGCTGCTCAGAGTCCCCGACGTCGTCGACGACTTGCTTCTTCTGCGGCTTGTCCTGCGAGAAAGTTGATAACATTTTAAAAGAGCGTAAAGATCACCTTTGGCCTGCTATCGACAATGTGGTTGTCTTCGAAGATGGTGCCAAACTTATACGAGTCCCTGAGCGTTGCGAACGCCGCTTCGGGAGACTCGTCGAGCACGTCCGCGATCCACTCCGTCACCACTGCAGGTGTCACGACATACTTGACGAACGCACTGAAGCTCATTTTGAATTCGCGCGATTTCTTATCCCAAGGCTCCGGCGAGTTCTGGAGCTTGAGAACCATGTTGGTCGGGTCATACGCGTATTCAGTCATGTAGATAGCTCGGACCGCCTCGTAGACATGCCGAGCGACGAGAGGTCCATAGCTATAATGTGTTAAAACACGACTTTGTGGTCTCCCAAGGTGAACAAAGAAAAGCTCACGATCCACATCCACACGCCTTGTACACATCCTCAAAATAAGTACGACCCCGAGACCGCGTCCTCGAGGAATAGTTTGTTGTACTCGAATAGCTTGTAGTGGATCGTCTTCAAGAAATAGGCCCAGTTGAGCGGAATCGGGGCCGGAGAGAGCGGCAGTGAGGATATCAAACGGAGAGGAAGTGTCGTCGTCGTCGTATACACCGCCGCCACCATAGTCTTCCGGCTGATAGTCGTACTCTGCAGGTTCGGAAACTGAGAGCGCGGCGTCCTCGAGCTCAAGAGCTTTTTCAGACCGACTATCCGAGCTGTAAGTGAGCGAGTCCTCCTTGGCGGCGCGCTGTGCTTTCGTGACGAGTCTGGTGTAATGCTTTTTGCGGGTTGCGGCGGTGAACGGCTGATGGCAAGAAGGTTTACACCGGCAGATTTGGCGTACTGCGATGGTGTGTCTGTGAGCCCCGGTGCGTCGCGTTCGCCGTGCCATGATCTGGTGGAGGTGAGTAATGGGGAGATTAGGGCACGCGGATAACGCACGCGAGCGGTCGGTTGCGCCTCTTTACACGGGATGGAGGTGGAAAGTGGGAAAGCGGAGTGAGAATGGAGTTGGGAGTGAAGATTCGGAGTTGAGATAAATTGGTGGTGGTGGTATTGGTTCAAGCTGTGGCTGGTGGGAAAAGGTTAGTCATGCTCGAGCTTTCTGCGCAGCGCAACGTCCCAGTACAGGACCTTTGCTTTGTGTGCATTCAAAAATCATATTTTTCAAGGATTTATTTGATCTACATGGAGTAGCAGCGCGTCTGGAAGTGCCTCTCGGCGGCGCGGGCCCATATCTCGGCGCCGGTTGGAACAGTCTAATAGCCTGTTTCGTGAACACCGCAGCGAGGTGTTCAATCCCCAACACCACAATACGCTGGCCCCGCCTCATGCTGTTTTGCTACAACAGTTCAACCTGGTGTTGTACCGGAACACCTCAGTGCAAAACACCCCAGGATGCCGTTGTGCATACAGGGTGTTGCGCCGAACACCGCACCAAGGTGATCTGCATTTGAGGTGTTCAGCGGGACACCTCACCACGGCGTTGGCGCGGAACACCCCAGGGAACCGCACCCTACTGAGGTGTTCTAAAACCGATTAAGGTGTTTGAACACCTCAATAGGGTGAAATGGCTTCCCATAGTGCGACAGTGAATAGAGAAGAAATGGAGAACAGCGGCGACTTGGACACGCTGTGACGATGTCGCTTTGTGAGCCCTTTCAGTGTGGAACGTCTGATGACTCGCTGAGAGGTCATCCCGACTAGGGAATCACCATGTCAAAAAATCTGCTAAAAGGAAATATCATGCTTGCGCGGGATGCGAACGCCTGTGTTAAGGTGAACTTTGTCTGGAGCCAGATGGCGGATGACGACTGCCACACACGTACTTTCCATAGTTATATCGGTCCAAAATTTATGGTTTGCCGCGTCCCCGAGCAAGAGACAGCGCCGGAAGACTGAACATCAGACATCACCTGACGGCGAATGAGTAGACCCATACATCCATATCTTTCTAATCAGCTTAGGTGATTCGAATGCTGGGCCTTCCGTTTTGCATTGAAGCGCAACGAGGAGAACAAGAAATGCCGACGCTTCCTATTGACACCAAGCTCAAAAACCAACGACGCAGCAGCCGTATCCTGTGCCTATCCCGCCGACTCCGCCCGCCTCGTCCAGACATTATTCTGGAACATCGGCTTCGTCCTCTCCTCGCTGCTGCTGCTCCCACCACCACTAAACTTCCTCTTCACTCCGAGTCCGCCAAACGATTCCTGAGCACCATCTTCCTCCTTCAACTTGACAGGCGCCTGATTGAGCCGTGCCCTCAACACTGCCTGCAACGCGCGGTCATACCCAACGTACTGGAGCCCGAATACGTCCGTCTTCGGCTTCCCGTGGGCGTCGGGCCACATTGCCCGCATCCGCGCGACGTTCTGCGGGTGGGTGTACGGAGACGGCAGGCGCATGGCGCGGTATATCGCCGTCGGCGACTAAGTACGTCTCGTCAATCATAACGCATCGCGAGCTGAAGAAGCCGAAGAAGCCGACTGGGACTCGGACTCACCACCTCGACGTTCGGCATGGTGGCGCCGGGGGTATACCACTCGACGCCCCGTCCCCGGCCCTGAAACGCATCCGTCTCCTTCATCGCGCGGAAGCTCAGCACGCGGTACGTCCCCGCGTAGAAGACACGTTCCCGGTGGTTGACGAATAGCTCGACCTCGGCGGCGGAGGCGGCGAGATCCGCGAGGTGCCGGTGCTCGATCCAGTCGCCAGCGGGGCTTGCGAGCTCGTGGGTGGGCGCGTAGGCGATTGCGTGGAGCTGAGTTCCGTTTGCCCAGAGTGTGCGCCCAGGGAGGTGGAGCGGTTGTCTTAGTGCATATGGATGAGCGAGGACTCGTCATACTGCCTCGAAGCCTACCGATTGCTGGGGAAGTTCTGTTCGGGGTACATTTGAGCTTTGCGGATATGGTTGGAAGCCTTGACATACTTCGAAAATCTGCCACGAAGATGCCGCAGCGCCCAGGGCCTTGCTCTCGTCGAATCCCGGTGGGCGGATATATACCCCGAGTCCGCCGGGGGCGGGAAGTGAGTTCATGTAGCTATTGCAGAGCGTGCGCTGCGTGACGGGCCTCTGCGCCTATTAAACTTCCATCTGGTGGCGAGGAAAGCCAGGACGCACGCTATTCGCAGACCAGTCCGGGCTGCGTGTGTTCCATTCGGTACTGTTGACGCCCCAGGCCGTTTTCATAGCGCTGGAGGCGGCCAGCTCCGGCTTGCGGATGATGCGCACGGACGAATTTGGCTTGGTTGGTCGGTGATCACGTCCTCGAGACAGGGAGCGGGAGCGGGAGCGGGAACGAGAATAGGATCGGGAGCGAGAGGAAGAGCGAGATCTCTCACGAGCACGTTTGCGACGGTCGGAGCTGGATGTGAAGGGATGTAAATCTGCCGATGGGAGAGCCTCGGAGACGCGGGATAGTCGAGGAGGTCTATCGCGGTCGTCGCGCGAATGTCGGTCATCGCGCTAGTAAAGGGTCAAAACTAGAGGATCTGAGGAAAGTAACTACGTACCTCCGCAGACCGTCTTTTCCGGTGATAATCCTCCGTGCTCTTCCCCTTGCGATCGTACGGCTTCTCCCGACGCTCAGACTCGTCCTCCAGCTTGCGTATCCTCGCATTCCGTTCCTTCAACTGCGCACGGAGTCGCTCAATCTCGTCCTCTGCATCCTCTACCTTCTATTGGCACGCGCAAAAAGGTCCTCAGCGAGCGCATCCACAGCCAAAGTGCACGCACGATGTTCAAATGCCGTATGCACATTGCATTCTGCTCTTGCGCGTCATTGGCCAGATTCGTCTGCTTCTCGATTTGCTCCAGTGAAAATGAGTCGATGCTCGATGCGGCACAAGAGAAAAATACACGCACGGACAGTAAATCGGCGTTTTCCTGCACCAGCAGCACGACTGCGTGCTCTGCGGCGGCCAAATCCTTGCCCTTGCTCTCGAGTGCCTAGATTTGCGGTTCAGAGACCGTAGGAGTACGGACGACGGCGCCGCGTACGCTCTTGAGCTCCGCGTTTTCCTTGACTGCAGCAAGCAGTGCCTGAGCGGACTGTGTAGCCGTAGGTGCCATTGACTTGATGTGTCGCGGTATAGGCTCGAGTGTGGCCGGATACACGACGCTGCTGGCACTGGAAGATGGATGTCGAGGAAGAGAAGGCACTCGTGGGAACTTTGCGGACCTAAAGTGGATATACTGGTATTACACTGGTAAATACTAATTGCACCGATGGCTGAGAGGCGCAGAACCTAGAGTGGACTCAGGTGCACCAGGCAAAAGGTGTCGAGGGGACGGTGTGGCTCCGTACTTTCGACAGTGCGAGCAGAATCTGTCGAAACCAGCATAGTTGTTTGCGATGGTGTACTTATTTGTCCTTACAACTGCGCCATCTTGAACTGCAGTACAGACCTGATTTCTCCGGGTGCAGAAAGGTTCAGGCCAAAACCCTGTCCGGTCCTATGACGCTGGCGAGTCCCCCAGCAAAATATGCGCCATTCAATCCTCGGCGCGGTCTCTGCAGATCTGCCTCCTCTTACGGTAAGCGCTCCAGCTCTGGCGCCGCCACAATAGCATTCCAAGCTTACCGAACCTACTCTTTTTTTTTCCTTCCGCGGGTTAGTAAAGGCGGGTGGCGCCAAGGCAAGTGCCACAGCGCCGTGAGAAAATCTGCGCCGCAGAGCGGGATTATTTTGGTGGACACGGAAAGCCGGCGATGGCGCTGGCAAATGAGAAGCGGCGCCGACCGAATGAACTTCTTCTGCTTCGGCCTGTGGTATTTAAGCAAAAGGGGACGTTGTCTTTCTCACCACAACAGAGAACAACAACCGGAACAACAGCAACATGCCCTCCCAAACCAGTGAGTGCACTGGCCGCCCGTTTCACCAGTGCTAACTCTGATCTTCAGTCTTCTTCACCGCCAACGTCTCCGCGGCCGCGTATCCCCTCCGCCGTACTGGCCGCTTCCAAGTCCCCGCCCAGTGCCCGGACCGGAAAGACCCGACGCGGAATGCTTGCGACACGTGCGGGGCCTACTACGACGCGAACGGGAACTGCGACTGTTAGTTAAGTAGTCCATGCCTCGATTAAGGTCTGTAGCGGGTGGCGGCGAAACTCCACCTTTGGTACCACAGATATCAACGATTTCGACTGCTTGCGGGTGCGAAGCAAGTTCGCGGAGCGCTGCCTCTGGCCGTAGGTGAGCGGCGATGCGGCCGGAAAGTGTGACTACGATTAGTTAGGTTTCAATTGGGCTCAGTGAAAGAGCCGCAGGAGCCGCACTTGGGCCCGCGCATGGGCCGCGTAGGGCCGTAGGAAGTTTTCGACGCGGCCCAAACTTGCATGTCGGAGGGCCGCGTTGGGCTGCGTCAAGGCGCGGCGTCTGTCTTCGCGGCTGAGAAGAAAACTTTTTTTTATGCCTTTGTAAAGGTGTGTTATTGGCGTAGCTAGACTTGTAATCCCGCTCTATTTGCCGGATACTGTTGGGAATCGGTGATTCCCGGCTGAGCAATCCAACGCTCGGGCATCGGCCACCGGATCAAGTTTATGCCGGCTCCCGAATGTTCTGGTGATTTCTTTCAGTTTCCGCCTCAGTCATCCATAGAATATTCTAGATACTTTACTGTAGTATAAAAGCCTGCAGAATTGTAGGCGTTGGGCATCCGTTTGCCCTAACGCATCTAACCTTCATCGGCTTGCGATTGCAAACGCGAATCTTGTTCTCCCGCGCTTCCTTCTCCCGCGCCGTCGAAACCCAACAGATACCTTCTCTGTGTGTGCTCAATCTATGCCTCCGGCCATGGGATACCCCTCCCATCAAACGCGGCATAAGGTGGCTGTGCTGTGAGGCCGCGGATGCGGCTCGCGGCTTTCCTGCGGCCTATTCACCTGGCATGCTCCACTCAATCCAGAAGAGCATGAATGCAACAAGCCATATACTTTAAGATTGTAAAATGACGAGACAGCCTTCCAAAGCACCACTAATAAGCTCCAATAGAGCATAGGTATTGGCAGTGCTCTAGAAATGATTTTTCTTTGTTGGAAAATCACCTTGCTTTGCTAGGTCCCCCACCTTGGAAATTATGAATATGTCAGGTGACTAATGTCATGTGCACTTTCCCACCCTGGCATACACCCTGGTCTATAGAACCTATTATTCCATCACCAGCCCACAGCCACAGTTCCCGTCATGTGCACTCTCCCACCCCCAGCATACACCCTGGTCTGTAGAACCTATTATTCCATCACCAGCCCACAGCCACAGCTCCCACCCCTATCATGCACCCCAGCTGCAAAAACCTATTATTCATGTCACCTGCCCACAGCCACCGTTCTCGCTGTATAATGCGGCGGGGTCTATGTACGCAGCCAACAATTTAAAAACCTATCGTTTACTCGGAATGACCGTTACAGAGCATCAGTGCAAGTGGATACATATTCTCCTTTCACAAGCACACAGCAAGAAAATCCCTACCATCGGGAAAGTGAATACTACACTGCCGGCTTCTTTCCTTTCTCGATTGCAGGAGCACCACAGGAATTTATCTAGCAATAATAGTGTCGGTCTGTTGTAAATTGTGCGGCCATATGAGAAATTAGATACACCACCGTCATGTTTACAATCCGGAAATTATGATGAGAAATCTGCTTATACACCAGCACACCGGGGGCAAAGCCTATGGCGGACGGGAAACGGCGGGTCTTTGACACCCGTGATGGGAGACCCAACGGCGGACCCAACGGCGGACCCAATGGCGGATTGCAGGGAGTTGTCTCAAAACAAACACTCTTTGTTCTTCACTACAAAGGAAGATGATCTGTGTGGCACTGAGACAGAGAAAAAAAAAGATAGACACCGATAGCGCGCACCTATGAAAACTACTCAATGCGGTTACCCCCGCCGAACTAGTATACAAGGTAACGCGGCACGTTAAATACCCTACAAGTATACTAGCTAGGAATGTTACCTATTGTATAGATTAACCCTCCCACCCACCGACTCAGTTCCTACATGGATTGTCTCCCTCTCAAGCTGAGGTAGACATTCTCGTGCATGCAAAGGAGGTAGCACCGACCTACTATTTCACCTGCGGCAACTAGGCCCACTTTTATTCATGGAAAGCAGGTGTGCACTCGAGTTCTTCCTTTGGGCAGCAGGTGTCGTGCTAGGTCCCGCTGAATGCAGCTTACTATTTCTCCAGGCTAACGTACCATGATAATCCGTTTTCACCACCTCTCCTGCCAGCCCTTCTGCCCACCTTCGCAGCCAATTCACAGTTCGTACCAATCTCATCGTCCGCATGCCCGACTGCCAGCCCCCCCCGCTGTATTCATTGCCGCATGGATCGCTAGGCCTTACTTAGTGTGAACTGAGTCTTCGGCCGTCATAAGTATAAGCTAATACACACCGCGATAGAATATTCGAATTGTGAATGCTCATTGGATCTTTGATTGACCTTGCGAATTTGTGGGGCCGGCAAATGCGGGATGGACATTAGGGTGGGGAAGAAAGCGGACAAAGCCGAAGAGGGACCGCACTCTGTGGCAGCGGAGTTAACGCCGTTCTAAAGACAAAGACGGCTCGATGGCGGCGGCGCGAGCACATCTTCGTTGTGTGATGGCGTTGGAGCTACCGTCGGCGCCGGAGTCCCATTCTTTGCGCTTTCTGGGTCTGGTGTAGCTGGCGCGAGGCATTGGGAAACAATATGAAAGAATGCTCATTCATAGTATTGAAAGGCATACAAAGAACTATCCCTGCCATGACAGGCTGGATGTTGAAACAAAGAAGTCATTCATTCCGTGGTCAAACCGCCGTTCAGTCCGCGATCCAGTCCGCCGTTGGGTCTGCCGTATGCACCGCCATTTCCCTTCCGCCGTGGGCTTTGCCCCTGGTGGCAACAATATACCTTTACAGAGAAGCAGACGGTAGATCCAGCACATATATCAACCCAAACGAGAGACTGCGCGGTTAGAGTATACACAAGACGGACCGACAGCGCACGCACCATCCGACACCACCGAGCCCAGGGAGGGGCCATGCAGCAAGCTCGATGCGGCAAATGCTCAGTCCGAACGGTGGAAGTCGGCAATGTGTTCTGTCTTTCTTCGCTCAGCAGAGCAGCGACCAACAATTATTCGCTCAATCCAGAGGTACACATGAATTTCTGTTCGTTTTCCGGCCGGTCTTCGAATCAAGTCCGTGTTTCTCTTAATCAACACATCCCGTCCTAAGTCGCCCGACATTCCCTCTAGATCTCCAGCCACCTCACCGCCCTCTCATCCCCATCCCCCTCACCGGCCCCGCAACCCTCCCCGACACCTCCTCAGTACTCATTAACCTACTTTCTTTCCTCCTCGAAATCAACCCCCGCTCAATCAAGTTCGTCTGAATCGGACATGCTCGAACCGAGGAATCCATTATCGTCAAAGTTGGTTGGCGTCGCCACAGAGACGAGCACAGCATTCTCGATACGGGTCCCGAAGCGGCCGTCGGCGGAGTACCCTGGTGCGTTTGAGACCGTCATCCCGGGTTTGAGCGCGGTTGAGTTGTAGTTGATGCGAACGCCGGTGGCGTGTGGGCCTGCACAAAAGATAAGGAACGCGATAGCGGGTAGGAAGGACGAAGTTTACCTTCGTGTACTATCGTGTGATCACAAGTGCAAGATGGATCACTTGTGCAAGATTTGCTTGTAGCGCCTCGGCAACCTAAGCTACATCCCTGTAACTTGGCCACAGGGTTTATATACCTTCCACCAATGTATGTTCCAAATTTCAGGCCGAGGCGTCCAGTAATGGCGCCAGGGTGAGCTCGCTGCCAGGCAAAATCTGGCTTTCTTGCATGTTTTGGTTGTCGATGGCGCTGTGTTTTGCCCGCAAGTCTGAGGACCGTCATTTTTGGAGGGGGAATACTAGACAATGTATTCTAACAGTTGAAGGTAGTTTCAAGGTGGATATATCAAGCAGTGAGACGACCTGAATGAAAGTCAGATCTTGCACTTGTGATCACCGCCGCCGAGCAGATTGTTCGCGACTTTGTGCAACGCCCGCTGCTCCAAATCGTCCAGGATTTGGAGGGAGGGTAGATGGGAACTTTAGCTAACAGGGAATATAATTTATCTGCTGCAAAAATATTACAGATGGCTGATATCAAGCGCCGGAGATAATTCTTGCACTTGTGGTCACAGGATAGTACGTTGAAGTAATGCCCGACACCGTGTCCAGTTCTGTGGCTAACGCTTTGAGTAAGGTTCTTATAGATTGGCGAATTGAACCGACCGATAATCTGCGGGAGAGTGAGCGTTGCAGAAAAAAAAGTGTCGTGAAACTAACCAAGCCCGTCCTACCATAAGAGTTTCCGCGCCGACGTGTCTCTAAGATAACAATTAGAGTCCTATTCGGAACAAGAACACGTCCAAACAAGAGGTATCCCGTCGTGCTAGTCGGGATGACAGCGACGTTCCTAGTCGGCTTCATCAGAGTCCTTGCGAGTGCAACGCACCAATCCGCGCAACTCCTCCACCGCGCCAAAGAACGCCTTTGCATCCAGCTGCGCGGGGTCCGCGAACAGCGTCGCCGTGTCCATCGTCGCTAGCACGACCGCATGCACAAAGACGGGGCTGTACGCAATGTCCGCGCCGCGCAGGTTGGAGAGCCACGCGATGAGCTCCTCTTGTAGACGCGCGAGCTTGGAAGCGTGCGACTCGTCGGAAGAGGTCGTCGCGAGGGGGACGATGCGCGATTTGGGGCGGGCGGGACGCTCGGAGGACCAGACGGAGTTGACGGGGTTGATGCCGAGGAAGACGAGGGAGGAGGAGGAATTGACTTTGGTCATGATGCTCTTTCGCGACACGTCGCCTTCTGCCCAGCGGCGCCGCTGGCCAAGCGCTGAGCGGTAGATATGGAGCGAAGAGCCCTTCGAGCGCGGGGTTTCTCCCACCAGGATTAGATGGTGGCAATGGGTCAAAAAGACGTTGGGCGGAGCAGAGCATCCCGTTAAGCCTCCGAGTCGATGGGTTTCATGGGATGCCCCGAGCCGTACGTGTAGCCGCCGACGTCGGCTGGAACGGAGACGACGACGCACGGTCGTAGTAGTAGGCCGCGTCCCGTCCCCCCGCGCCGCGGCCCCGTTTCGACGCTTCCCGCTCACGCTGCGCCTCCACCTCGTCCGAATCCGCATCTCCTCCTCCTCCTCCTCCTCCCGGCCGCGCTCCCGCTCCCGCTTCCTCGCTGGGCGCATCGACCGCAATCTTCACCTTTGCCTCCGCCTCGACCACCACCTCCATAACGGGGAGCACGCTCGTCGGCGACGGCCGCATATCTCAAGGTGTCAGGAACACCTGGAAGGATTCGGCTTGTTCTTGAAGGTCGTATTACACGTAGCGGGCGTGTTCTAAGGGTGCATGGGTTTGTAGATGTTTGTTGTGGGAGGGAGGGAGGACGAGGATTGGATGGGAAGGGTGGGGTAGGAAGAAGATGGCAGGTGTTGCATACTACGGAGATCCAGCGAAGGAGCACAGATCGGAGGAATTGCGAAAGGGAGGCGGGGGATTTGAGCGATGCGGCTGTGAGCAGTCTACCAGAGACGTTGCCGGGTGTCGATGAAGGGCAGCGCCCGGTATAGAATCGGTTTGAGCCTGTACCAGAGATGTCTCCGTCGAGGGACGAGGAGTAGCGGAACAAGTACGCTTCGGTTGGAGTCGACGATCTCCAATGCTTCCGTCTCGAGGATTAGCCGTTCCAAGTCGGGAGCGTGGGCTCATGGAGGTTGTAAGCAAGTGAGATGAAGGTCAATACATGTCTGAAGTTCCCCACGGCCGAGCTCAGCGGAATCGTCATGAGGTGGATCGCTAATCATCAGCCTAATGTGGATTGGTAAGTGGCCGATAGGGCATCCCATTTTTGGAACACTGCTTCAGTATATAAGAGCCCCAGCTCTGCTCGATGGCTCCCAGCCAGATCTTGTTCTCATCCAGTATATAAGAGCCTCTGAGCCGCGAATATGGTGTGTTCGCTATCTGTTTGCCCTCGTATACAAATCTACTCTAAGCTGAGCAATTGCGAACTTTTCTTGTTTAGGGGCCTGCCTATGCCTTGCTGTACATTTCTCCTTACGTCCGTGTAATGTGTGAGATGCCATGAGGAAATCCTAGGAAAAAATCAAAAGGAAGTTTTTCGGCCATCTCGGCCATCCGAAAATCCGATATCAATGAACTTAAGGCCCACTTTCTTTGACAAATCTCCGTGTACTTTACGTTGAAAAACTATGGGATGCCCTGGGAACTGCGCCGCAGCGCAACCCGATTTTTTCGTTGCGCCGTGGATTTCTATGCTGCTTGGCCTGCAATCCGCCTGTTTGATTCTGAGCGCGCGCACAAATATGCTTGCCGCCGTTTTTTTTTTTTTTTTTTTTTTTTTTTTTTTTTCTATTTTTTAATTGAGGTGGGTCACATTGAATTCACAGAACTTGCTCCCTCTGCCGCAGATACGTAGATATTGACATGACTTCAGTTCAATGGATCTCTACGGCTGCATCATTCTAAATGAAAGTTCTTTGCAGCACTACTAGTTACAGCGAGTTATACACACTTTCAGAGTGACTCTTTGAGCAGCCCCGCAGGGCAGTAAAAAAAAGCCCGCAAATTACATTGTCCTAAACTTTTCATAAACCTCTTAGGTAGACCGTGATAGCTGGCAAAAAAAAATCGGATACTGTACTCTTTCGTAGATCTACAACTAATTTAACGCTTAACGTACGCGGTGTTGTGTTGTAAATCCAGTGTTATGTGACGCAGATTTTGGCGGCCGTTGTAAGAGGACCTCTTTTCATCCCAATTGAGGTCGAAATCGGTCATTTGTACATTTATGTCCGGACTATTTGTGGGTCGAGGCGCCTGAAGAAGAAAAAGAAAGGGGGGGAAATCCGCAAAATTCTTCTGAAAAAAAAAAAAAAAAAAAAAAAAAGATTGTACACGCACGAGTGGTCAATCCCACCGGCTTCTTCAGCGACTGTCCAGACTCCCAGATGTGACATTCGGCCCCATGTCAAAAAAATTCGTCCGGATTATACTTCAACATTTTGCAAAATATGTCCGTAAGTTCAAAATGAGATCATGAAAATTTATAAGGAAATACTTAAAAGATCCTACTGTACTATCTGAATTGGTTTGTATGTCGCGCATGACATGGGGCCCGTATGGAATTTTTTTTTTTGACAGGTGCAATATTTTCTCTCTCAATTTTTCCTGATTAAAAATTTTGTGTCACATACAAAGCCCCGTACAAGATGATCAAAATGGTACAGTATATGTTGTCACCAGAAAAACAATAGCAGGTTTTGAACCGATTCTGACAACAACCATCTTGAACAGATCAGACTTGAACAGCAGTGAGAACGCGGACGACATGGAGAGATGGAGGAGAACGAACATATCAGCAAGGCTTCGGCGTCTCCAACGACCAACTCCAGCCGAGTGAGCTGAACTTGTAAGGTGTAGGAGTTACATGCCAAAAATTCGCAACAAATCCAGATAAAGATTGCAAATAAAAATAGATATTTTCGCATTGCGGGTTATTTGTAACAATGCGGAAACGCCAGGGCAAAAAGGAACAACAGATTCAATCACTCTCCCAAAACCGGCGCTTTGACCGCCCGCTGTAGGTGTAACACTCAATCTGTATGGAAGGCCGGACACCCAAGCTTGTCTGCTCGGGTGTCCCGCCGGATTTGGGTGGGACCTGGGATATCAAGGTCTTCAGCTGCATTGCTATCACGTTCTACAAAAGAGTACAGGACAAGAACGCCTGTGACCCGTGAACTACAAATTGAACAAATACTACAGTACCCCGCCGGGAATGTGAGCTTGTTATTTTTGAGGCTTCACACAGACACCGAGTTTGCTGGTCATTTACTAAGATTTTTCACCAATAACCGCCGGGTTCAAATCCTCACGGCGACTGGCGCAATATGACACATGACGCCGACTCGGGACAGCAACACTCACCGTGGCCAAAGCAAGGTCTCGGTCATCACCTCTCTAGGTGCTGGCATCTAGTAAAGAAATACTTCTTGTAAAGTGAGCTTTCAATACGGTAGCCCTCACAGCACCTAGAGATGGTCATCTTCTTCACCTCGTCATGAACGGACACAGTCTCTCCGTCGTGTTACAGTTGATTGTTGTGGACTAGCGTGTTTACGGGATATCTGCAGTAATCAATATTGCAGATAGATACAATACTCAATATTGTATGTCACAGTAGTCAATACTGTAATGTGCAAAAGGCATTATTAGGAGAGCTTTAGAGTATTATTATAGAGTGTTGTAAAAATGAGCGCAAGTCCTAAGTGTTCAAGACTGTTCTTTCACGTGGATTATTTACAATTATCGATAGGAACTTGCAATGATGATCTCCCTTGTCTTTCGATAGGATATCAACGGCAGGGATGCAGTGTGACTTACCACGTTGCTGGCGGGGTCAACTTACTTGAGCTATGCTTGGTGTTAGATGTCTTGGGGGGGTAAAGTATGGGCTTGCTGCCTGTTGTAATATGTTGGTGTGCAAGCTGTTGCGCGCCCGTTGCCGCCTGTCTACTCATCGTATACAGCACCGTAGTCATAGCTGTAGCTGTCAGTTGTTATTGTGTACAGCCTATGTAGTACAGTATATAAGTAGGTAGTCTGGTGAATGTACTTCACCGAGTTGCCCTTCGGGCACTCTCCCATCTCTGTCCGCTTGGGGGCAAGTCGGATATCTCGTCGCTTATTTCAACACTGCCCGCTGCCATTCAAACTGCTTTTATACTACTGGCACCCCCGTGGGAATTCCATACTACTGACTTGCTCTGACTTGGCTTGACTCCGTCGGACCCATTCCGAGTTAATAGGAGTCAAGCAAGTGCCGCAGCTGACCTTCTGAGTCATAGAGAAAGCCCGGAGTATTTCCTGTTGAGCCTCGCGGCGCTGAACATGAGATTAATCCAATGTGTGAAAAAGACTCCAGCCGCAGTTGAACTCCTGACCTTGTGTATTTGAGCCAGAGGATATTGCACGTAGATACCTCTTGCCGCTAGGCTACTCAGGACTCCTAGAGTATATCCAACAGTTCAGGACACTCTAGGTAATTGTAATAAGTGTGCTGAATGTTGGACTAGGCGCTAAATACTATCTACAACTATCTAAAAGGCCGTGGCTTTGTGCATAAGGCGACAAAGCGGTAGAAGAATATCCTTGCTCATTGAAGGGAGGCTGCAGAGTAAAACCCAGTAACAGGTGAGACATTTTGGTTGCCCCTTGATGCCTCATTACTCCTCTGCAACCATGATGTCGATAATAAAGGATTTCTTTGCTAATTGGGAAATGTCAGGAAAATATGTGAGCAAGGCTAAATGCTATATATCCATAACATTGATGGTCTTGCCGAAAGAAGAGGAACTGCTCTTGAGGGCAACAGCTATTTATTTGTTCTTTTTTCCATTTGTTGGCTTATTGCGATGAAAGTGGAGTGTTGTAGATTGAGCAACTTTCTTTTGTAAGAAAATCTAAATTTACAAAATACTGCACTATTTCATTCAATCTGAATGAAGGTTTGCCGTGTGACATCGGCTACAAAAACCACAATCCATAATGTTTGGATCACCGCCGTGACATCGAATCTTTTTCGTAGGCATCCACATCGAACCCCGGATCGGCCATGAAATCCATCCATTAATTATGATATTACTTAACATAAGTCTCTGCTAGTACATGGCGGGATAGCCTCCCAGACAATTCATGCTGCCCCGCAGGGGCAGGCAAATAAGGCGGTCCAAAAGCTTTTATAAACCTCCCAGATGGGCCGTGACATCCGTCAAAAATTCGGAAAAAGGAATATGGGGGTGTGACCCGAGACCTACGGATTGAATGAAATAAGTAGTACAGTAAGCTCTAATGTTGAAGACCAGAAAATAGCCTGTTTGCGCAGAGCCACCGAGAGCCACCTGGTGGCATTCTCATGCCTGGCATTGGTACTGCAATCTCGGCGACTAATATGCCAGCAGAGCATCATAGTTTCCGTATGGTGTACATACCCATTGGAATTTCTGCCGCCCGGTTGATGTACAGGCCTTCGAGTTGTCACATTGTTGATCTGACAGATGTTTTCTTCATGTTGGACGGTCTAAGTCCACAAATTAATTTGCATTGTACTCTGATAGACTATTTCCAAGTAGTAAACAGGAGCCACTGGGGAGCCACAAGCCACTGCGCTGCGCAATTCGTTCAACTTTTCTGATGCCATTTGCGGGACGTCCAAGAAGGCATTTAATCCCAGGGGAGGAAAAGCCCAACACGCGGTGCTTTTCAAATTTCTGTGTCTTTTCCTGCACTGCGAGTTACATCGGCGGGCGCCTTCGTCTGTAGCTAGATAGTACCGCACGGGACGACATATTCGTATTTTCATAAGGTACAATTCACATTTTTTTTTTGTATTTTTCGTCCACTCTATCTGCTGGAAATGCGGTAGGTATGCTCAGACTAACATTCGAGACCAGCGTGCATGCCTTCGAAGGACCTACCACGATCCGCCGAGACGCCACCTTCTTTACTGATCCGTCGCGGCTGAAAATTTCATCGGGACAATCACCACCACGGACTGAATCTCGCTAGACAAAAGCCTGCGACCTATCTACGAGCAACCATGGCCACACAGGAAGCCACACTCGCTGCTCTTCTGGCCACGGCGCTGGCCGACGCTGAAACGCTTAAGCAAGGCATCGCTGCTGCGAGGCGCCACGCGGAGGACGCAGAGGCGCGGCTCGTAGCTCTCGGGATGCCGCGTGAGGCGCTTCATATGCCAACGTCCGTCGTCGGCGTACAAGATTTGGATCGAATTTCCGGTGCGCAACCCGAGCAGACGCGCTGTGTGCTTCGGAAACTGGAGGAGGAGACGCGGGCGGTGGAGAGCGAGCGCGACGGGAGCATTGCGCGCCTTCAGAGCGTCACCGCCCAGTGGGCTCTCCTGGAGTCGAAGCTTCAGGCTGTCGGCGCGCAAGCAACAATCGCGCGGCGGAATTTTTCGGAGTCGCTCGAGCGTCGCAATCGCCACACGGACCTTCAGCTTCAGGTGCGTGGCGCAGCCCCCGGACTAGTACTATGCGACTGACTTCTCGCACCAAAGAACTCTCGAGATCATCCACATCCCTTTCCGCACACACTCACGCAAGTCAACCTCCCAGCAAACAACGCTGAATCCGAGACCGCGGTCACACCGGCGAAACCAGCCCGCCTGTGCCGTGAATGCGGGTCCCCCGGACGCCACCGCGACGGGAAATGCATCGAAAAGTGGGGCCCAGGACCGCACGGACGCGGGACGGTGTGTGATCGGTGCAGGAAGCGGATCCGCCGCGCGGAGAGACACGGAAGTATGGACGCTAGCAGCTCCCGAGAGTTACTCTCCATTGCATCCCTGGAAGCGAACGAACAAGCGCAAGAGGCTTCGTCGAGCTCGTCGTCGGGCAACAGCGGGATGTGGGCGATCTTGCCTCCGATTCAGGTCAAGGTTGAAGTAGTCGAGCTTGACATGGAGGCGGGAGCGAGCATCGACGGGAGCCCAGAATTGTAGGAGCGGGATTTTCCATGATATGTAGCTACGGCCGACGTATAGTAGAACTTACTGGCAAATATCGAGTTGCACTACCAATCAAACTTCAACTCGATGCACAACCCCTCCTCCCTCAACTGCCGCACAACCTCGTCCCACCTGTGGATATCGTGATCCTCCACGTCGGGGCCGACGACATGGACACACTCTAAGCGCGTAGGCGCCCCAGCTGCAGGCCCGTCGCCGTCGGCCCACCACCTTGAGCGCACCACGTCCATCAACGCCTTGACTTCACGCACATTCAGCACGACGAAATTCAACGATATCTCCTTCAGCTTCGGCAGCAGCTGCGATGCGGCATCGGCGCCAGCGCCTGCATCAAAGCCCCAAGAAAGCTCGTGAAGGACGCGTGGCTCGACCCACGTGTGACACCGCTCGAGATGCAGCGTCCGCAACGCCGGCGTGTGCCGCACGATGGTGAGGAATTCTTCCGTGCCGAGCTCGCTCGCCTCAATCCGCAGCGTCTCCAGCGCCGTGATCCGCGACAAGAACTGCCGGAACTCTTCTGTGTAAGGGGTTGGACCGTCGTCCCCATGCTGGCTCTCCATGACGATGCGGAGGTATTTGAGCGCAGGGAACGCGAGCCGCGCGAAAAACGGCGCAAGAGCTTGGGACGAGGAATCCGAATGCCCGATGTCGGAGTACAGCGTAAACTGATCGAGGTTGGGGAGGACGGCGGGGACGGCGGGGCCGACAGGCGGCAGGCTGAACCCCGGGAACGTCAAGACGAGGTTTTTGAGGTTCGTGCAGAGCGAGAGGATGCCGAGGGCGTCGTCCGGCTCGAAGAGGGTCAGGTCGGTAAGCTGGCACCAGGGCATGGTGAATTCACCCGAGTGGGCGAGGTTGATGTCTGCTTCGACGAGAAGGGGCGCGTCGAGGAAGAAGTTACCACCTGCGGGGGCTTGCGGGTGGATAACGTCGTTCTGCAGAGTGACAGATTTCAGGAGAGTGAGTCGTCGGACGGAGCGCTTGGAGAGCATGGAGAGAATCTCTGGCGCGTGCTTGACAGAGAAAGACCCCCAGCGCCCGGCGGCGTCGAGCAATAATTCGCATACTGCGGAAGGGAAGTTGGCGGTGCTACCAGCCGCGGTAGACACCCACGGACGATGCACGACCATGTTAATCGGGATGGCGAGGGGCGCGGAGCGTTCGATGAAGATCCGAAGAAGTGAAAGGTACTCCGGCGTGTCCTTCGGTCGAATGGGGAGCTCAACCGTCCACAGAGACGGAGTCCGTTGTACGAGCTGCCGCCAATGTCCGCAGACCTGGCTGAGCCGCAGGACCGCCGAAAGCCCGTCCTCCTTTTCCTCGTGCACGACGTCGGAGAGGATAGCCACGAGAAGCTCCACCGGGAGCTCGCGCACGGGCGAGAGGACGATTTTGAGTGCGGCGATGAGGCTGCGGTCCTGTGCGCATGCGGTCATGAGTTCAGCGACTTGAGCTTCGCGGGCGGCAAGCTTGGCTTGTGTTTCACGAAGGAGTGCTTTAGCTATTGGGGCGAAGTTGGCGGGGTTGTGCTGGGACAGCGTTGTCTGCAAAGCGTTCATCTCCGTCGCAAAAGGTGGGTGGGTGGCGAAAACTGCGTTGAGGGGTTCATAAACGGTTACTGCGAGTCAAGTGAGCCAGCGTACTGTGCAAAAGTCGGGATGCTTGCGAAGGTAGTGACGGTCCGAAGCAAAGAGCCGTTGATTTGACAGGGCCGGGAAAACATTCTGTAAGCGTCGACAAGACCGAATATACACGTGTACGCGGGCGCTGTCTAGAGAAAGCAAGACTTTTATGCTTATTATTGTTATGAATATTCCCTTCACCAGCCTCACTACTACTGCAGTCATGGAGGGATCCGGGACCAGCGGCGATAGTTTCGTGCAGCATATTGGCTGGATGCGGCTGAGGCGGCATTCCTACCTATGTTCGGTCGAGCCACTATCGAGCCGCGAGGTGATACGCTAATATAGATGCGAACCGGGCGCTGTATGAGGAGGATCTGCGAGTGGGATGTCACAGGCATGGCTTCTCCTCTCTACACCACTTCCGCCCTCGCTCTCTGCGGCATCACCGCCGTCGGAGGCTTCTCTCGCCTCACCTCCGGCGCATACACGCCCGGCTACTACGCATACCAGACCGCTCGCGCGCCCAACGACAATCTCATACTCCCTATCATCGACTTCACGCTCCTGGCACTGCTAGTGTACAAAAACACTCGCAAATATGCGGCTGGCGTGCTGGGAGTCATGTGTGGAGTGGGGTCATACATCGCGGGCTCGATTTTGCGCCGGATGTGGGGATGCTCACGGCGGCTTTACTCGCGTTTGCCACGGATCGGGAGGTACATCGGGCCATCGGTGTTGTAGCTGTAACTCCTTGATTTACCTGCTGTTTTGTTACTAGTAGTTCAATATATGTAGTGAGTTTATTATTCCTACTGGGTAGCAGATACCTCCTGAAGCGCGCCTTCTTCTTCGCTACCCCCCACAGCCCGGCACCAACAACGCGCGTTTGAACCGGCAGCAGCTCGATTCTCGGGGGCCGTATCAGCCTTCCGTCACTCCAATAGAGCGTACGTAAGTAGCCTACGCTGTCCGGCGAGCTACCACCTGTTCGCGAGATTTCTAGGCTCGAGAATCTGTTACATTGGGGGTGGATGTCACAAACAAAGCTCGGATCAGGCGGATCAGGTAGGATTGATCGGATCAGGCTTCGTTATAAGCACACAAGTTAAAGGAGGTTCAATCAGTTGATATTGTTGTGTGCACAGAAAGATGACAATCTGGTGCACCTAGTCGAGTTGAGGTAGGTTGCGGTAGATGGTAAGAATAAAAGGATTAAAGCTACGGTGCTAACGGTCCTCCTTATATACTACTCGGAAGCCATGACATCAGTGCTGCGGAAGTGGAGCATCGGCGCTGCGGAGTGGAGCCATGGGCGCTGCGGGCGCTGCGGGCTGCTGCGGAGTGGAGCCGCTGCTGCGGATTGCTGGATTGGTGCTGCGGAATGACATCGTCAGTGGAGCAAGTGGAGCAATGAGCTGTGGAGGCTTCCGATGAAGCGAGTGTGGTGGTATGAGGTCACGCCACGTGTAACAAGGCGGGATCAGTTGATCGGTTGTTGCTTGATGGTCACAATCCCCTTCTGCATCAGCAGGTGATGCCAATGGTTGAACTGTGATGGCAGCTGATGGTTGCGTGATGGGAACTGATGTGGGTGATTTAGAGGGTGTTTGTGACAGTGGAGGTACATGCCTTATATACTATTTTACTTAGAATGCCGGTCCCCACAGGTCACCGAGATTTGATGCCCGACCCCACATGATGATGCGATAGTCCGGTGTCTTTCGGTGATCCCGGTCATCTAAGATGCCGGCTTGCATCATACAAGACACGCCAGGGCTACGCCCTGGCCCTGTGTTTACAAAAAATCTGCTGTTTACACTTGGTGCAGTGCAATTCCAGAACTACCTCTCTGTATACCTACTGATTACACTGAAACCAACAGGTGCAGTAAGACAACAGATGTGGCGCGGAGCGAGAGCAGCCGCCAACCGCCGCAACAGCTTCCAAACTGATTTAGTCTCACAATTAATTTCGTCGCTGTCCTGTACCACACTACTTACGGTGTGTAATTGTGTCACCTCTCGAGTTCGTTGCGCTTGGCTCGTCTCGACCTACTCGCCGAGGTACACTTCTGGCTATATCTTGTTCGCAAAATCTGTGCATCAGGGATGATTCACTGCCCATGAAGCCACTCATAACGATGCACCCTTGCTGATTGATACACACCCTCTTCCTCGGGTCCACCCACATCCAAATTGCGTGCCTCCGTCGTTCCGCAACTCCATCAACTAATCAGCCTCTTGTGGCTCGCCTTATACGTACAGACAGGAAAGATGGGGGCCGATGGATTTGCGGTAGTTCTGTGCCGCATTTTAAAGTGCACAAAGCTGTAATATTGTATCATACATGACCTCACGGTGGAGACCGGCGGAGACCAAAAGCTGTTAGAATTCTCGTTTGGGCACAGCAGCTGTTAACCGCTGTTCAAGAGCTGTTAGCGGGCACTCCGAAGGAGGAATGTTCGCGCCAAAATTTGCCTTAAGCAGAAGTAAAAGCTGTTCGAATGTATTCATATATGGCTAGTTCAACAGTGTTTGCACTGGTACGTGCAGCGTCCTTAAGAGAAGAGTAATATCCAACACAACCCCGTATCAAGTCTTTCTCGGGTGAGACCAACTCTAGATTGCCGTGTGTATGAGCAGCTGTTCCTTTTGTCTCTCTCCACGTCCTATAAATTTTCACCCTCCCGTCGCTCAGATCTCCCGAACCAACGACTAGTTCTCAGAAAGCTCAAACAGCAGAATGCTCAGGCTAACGCGCCACCTCCTCAGCGTCTTCAAGTTTCACTTCCACCATGGCTGGGACACTCAAATGCGAGGTCCACGTCGACGCCGACCAACACATCGGCGGACCAAGAGTCAATTGAACATTGACCCCGGTATTTTCAGCGAGCAGGACTTTCGGCCTTCCTCCGCAACAAACCACAACGCCGCTTTCCTCTCGGCTTATTTAAGCAAGTAGGACTTCCGGCCTTCTCTCCACAACAACAACAACCAAAACAACAGCAACATGCCTTCCCAAAACTTAAACAGTGAGTGCACGCACAGTCTCCGCCGGTCTAGCAAATACGCTAACTCTGTTCTGCGGTCTTCTTCTATCCCCTCCGCCGTACCGGTAGCTTCCAAGTCCCCGTACAGTGCTTTAGGAAGGATCCCCCGAAAGGGCCCGGGTCTTCTTGTCCGAATTGCGGGCAATACTACGATGCGAATGGAAATTGCGACTGCGATTAGTTGAGTTTTGATTGAACTCTTAGCAACGGCGGCGAAGGTCTGCTCAGTAGCTACCAAGGTCCAAACGCGTTGCCAATCCCCCACAAATCACATGATTCAAAGTCGGCCGAACCCTGCGGCATTGCACAAACTTCAGAATTATTGAGAGGTCTTTCTTCTTTGCAAATCGCACAATGTTTGGAGATCTCTGTAGCAGATATAATCAGTTGTCTGGCTCAGACATAGCTTTTAATATATTAATCATTTTTGTGTCCTCTGGGGGCCCTTATGTATTTTATTGCACAGAACTCTTATTGCTTGATAATGTCAAGCTGAAAACTCCCAATGCTAAGTCTTAGTCCCAGAGAAAATGCGCTCTCTGCACTGATCCTGCAATACCAGAGTCATTCAGAACGGACCTGAATTGCCGGTGGGGTAGGCAATTGATTGAAACACAACTCCCTGCCAAAAGGGGCATTTGCGCTACAGGCTTACCCGCAAGAATATTTGGGTCAATTTCTAGCATTATTCCGGATCAACAGGAACAATGATAGGCAAGAAAAAAAAATGTGTTGTCCTTAGTCATCATGGGGCTGTGCTACTCACAGCCATTTCCTCCACACAACTACTTGCACCAAATGGTCACTGCAATGTTGGAGTAGCGTTGCGAGGTCCACAGCCTGAACTGCGACGTTGGTGAGAGCGTTGAAGGTGTTTGGCGACAAAATCGTCATGAACTCCAATGGTGTGCGACATTGCTGAAAGGTTAGTATGAGCTTGACGTTATTGCGGAGCAGCCCTACCTGCGTGTACTCAAGATCGGGAACTTATCTGGCGTTATGCGTTTCGGTGCGCTTGTGTGTTATGATGTGTCGGCGGGACTTTGACGTGTTGTGGGCGCTATTGGATGACTCAGATGGATGGGATAATTCCAGTTAATGGGGAAATGGGTCGGAGCGGTCCCATGCTGCTGTGGGAATTATCTTGATCTTATCTGCATCTATCAAGGATCGGTGTTTGAGGGCACATGTGGGCACAAGTATCCTATTCCTGGAAGGTGTTGTATATAAGGCAAGCCGGTGACTCAAGTGAGACACCGGCATCACCGAGATGCCCGGACCCGACTCCATCGGGGCATCATCTGCATCCGGACTTGGAGCCCGGCAACCTGATTTGGGCACCGGCATTCTAAGCTCAACAGTATATAAGGACCTTGTATTTTAGCCAGCTGAATAGAGACAAGTACTGAACACCCTGAGTGAAGACACAAAAGCTACTAACTAAATAAATACCTTCTTCAGAAGGAAGGGTAATTGCCCCATAGCTCACCAACTAGGAGGACCTTAAGGATGTGCCGAATACCATTGGACAGAGGCGCAAATATACTCTTCAATGGCTCCGCGCGTGGTGGAGGGACAACAAGTTGAACCGCATAAGGTTCTGAGCCACAAACGAAGGCTCCAGGGTTCAACCCCTAACAATGACGTGGCTACATGGAGCATGGTACAAATAAGATTGGTTTTGGACTTGGAACAATCTAGGAAGCTTTTGGAACTTCAAATATGGCCGGAAGCCTTGGTTTGGTTTGGTAAAAGCTAGGGGGCTTCTGGATTGGAATTGGTTCTTGAGTGTCGCATCAAACACACAACCAATTGAGTTGGTGATCTGACCACCAAGTTTGCTTGTGGTTTGGTTGAGAAACATATAGATCGTTTACACCCTTGTCTGGATATTTCTATTCTCACAATAGCCTAGATTGGCTCTGTTACCGAGGCTGACCTCCTAGAAATCCGTGTGGTTGGTGTGTGTTTGGGGTTAGGTGTTTTTGCTTTGCATTTCACCGGCCTATGTGTTTCATTGCATTCCACTTCATGCATAGAGTTCGCTTTTCACCGCACGATCCACAAATACAGAGCAACACTCCTGCTCCAGTGTGCGCTCCGCCATCTTACCGCCATGCACAACTGGCCATCACAGCCGCAGATGGATGGTGAAAACAGAGGCAGGTGTGTGTTTGCAAGCCCACTAGGAGCATTGCTCGCAGGATAAAATCTCTCTATAATCATCTCCTTGAGTGAAACAACAAAGAAAAGGGCTTGCTATGCCCGGAGCTGAAACCGGGAGGCATGCCTGCCTGCTGACTGTGAGAACTAACTACCATATGAGGAAGATGAGTCACATATCACAGTCGGTTGGCCCCTCAGGTACCCTTATTTTTTTTTCCAGTGTGATTGTCATGTATGATTGAAAAGATGCTGACTCCGCGGCGTGGCACAAACTTCAGTTTTTTTTTCTACTCTTTATTAATATTCTGCAAATGAATTTCAGATGATCATGATTATTACTAAATGTGGCACCACATCCTATGCCATACACAATGTGCAGTGTCCAGAAAATTGCCATTGCCGTACTTATTCTGACAATAGAGCATATTGGCAGTGTTGAAAGATGACTTTTCTACATTGCAAAATAGAGAAATACTTGTTGTTAAATTGTCCTTTATTAGATTCTCTGAGATTTGAGTTTCTCGGAGCAAAAGCAATTGAGTAGCCATTCAGTTAACTTTTGAAAACCCAAAACCAGAGCTTCGCCGCCATTTGGGGCATTGCAGATTGACCACTTTTCTGTTGTAAGAAAATTCAATTTTACAACAGCTGCCAATATGCTCTAATACAGAAACCATTATAAACGGGTGAGAGATCTTAATGTTGTGGGCAGTTGATTCAAACATGCCTGTGTCTTAAAAACTGTATTTAAGCTGTAAGTCACTAGAATATTTAACAGAACTTTTCATAAGGGTTTGTTTACAAGTGGCTGTGGTGTTTGCAGAAAAAAAAAATGCCAGACTTGGTGATGGGCGTGGAAAATGAGCTATGAAGGAAGTGATGAAACTACCAACTAAAACTAAGAGCCGGGTTAGTTCCAGACAGCCGGAATCAGTCTTGTTCTCCAAGCTTAGAATTAAGTAAATGAATCGCATACAGTTGAGATGCTTAAATTGAAAAAGTCTGGGCCCCCGTTCACTCTGGTGTCGGTTCCAGGCTCATCATTGGGATTGAATTGAAGACATGATTTTTTCACCTGATATATCCAGGCTCTTACTAATCAACTTCCTTTTTCCGGGGCCCATTTTTGCCCACGTGGGACAAACTTCAAGTTTGTGAACCTAATTTTTTTTTTTGCCGCCCCCCTTGGCCACGCATCCAACGACCCTGGCGGAATGGAAAGCGCCCAACAAAGACGCGCACCTCCTGCTAGACCTCCGCACCAACTGCTAGCTCAGAAGAGAGCGGGCATCTAGTTTTTACAACATGCCATCATCTGTCTGCTGCAGTTACTAGACCTTAAGTCCGAAGTTTCTCATTTTTTTCCCTCCGAGATGGCCGTTTTTTTTTAGGCGAATTTGTCTGGTCTTATTTTCATGGTCTAATCACTACGATATCTTGAGCACTGTCTTTTCCATGAACCTGTCTGCGGGGATATAGATCCGACTAGAACTGCCAGATCCACCATCCATCTCAATTGGACCGCAAAAAATGTTGCTCGCTCCATATTCGGCGGGCCGGAATAAAATCCCGCACGGTCCCGCCTGTGCGGGACCTTGCGGGACCCGTGCGGGACCTCACCTTGCGGTAGCTCTGTTTCGAGCGGTACAGCGGCTTATACGGGAAATTGTGTTGTGCAGTTAATAATGCTCTAGAGTGCCATATTGTGTTTAGTCCAACTTTGGCGGCAAATATGACACTGTGTGGGAAACCTGCCTTGCGGGAGTGTTGCGGGACCTTGCGGGAGTTGGTGGCTGTGTTTGCTACGGAATAAAAGGAAAAATAAATAGGACAATACTCTACCTGGAATCTAAACAACGGGTACATTACATATCCGGCTGGTCCTCCTGCTCGCTGTCGGTATCCCCGGCCCGATGATGCATCTCTAGTGGAGATGCATTATATGTGCTGCACATAAGTGCCGCACGGAAATGAACTCCGGGTCGTTATGCTTTGACTCCGGCACACTCCCGCTCGCTCCCGCAACCGCTTCCGTAACCACTACCGCAACGTTACCGCAACGTTACCGCACATATGTCACACTTCCGCGGTAAACTCCCGCAAGTCCATGTTCAGCACTACCTCAATCTCCCGCATGGCAGATGCGGAACTTCAGTTTTCCGTGCGGGAGATTCGCTCCCGCAACCGCAAACACAGCTACCAACTCCCGCAAGGCTTCGCAAGGCAGGCCCCGCATAGTTTTCGGCCAATATTTGACTACATACAGGCGTTTGTGGTGGTTTAATACGGCATTCTAGAGCGTTATGGACTGCACAACACAACTCCCCACTGAAGCCTTTGTATAGCTTGAAAAAGATCTGCGGCAGCGTGAGGTCCCGCACGGGTCCCGCAAGGTACCGCACGGTGCCGCATGGCAAAGCCCCGCACATGCGGCAGCGTGCGGGACTTTATTCTGGCCCAAGCATACAGTGTACATGCGTGTCGTTGGTTTACAGTAAAAAGATTGCAATTGAAGCTGGATGGTACTTATACTCCCCAACTACTTACCTTTTCTTCATCTCACTCACCAAGTTTTTACTCATCGAAACATGTCAGGTGAGTCGTCTTCAAATGTGTTGGTGCAATCCTACGTTGACGATACTCCCGCTACAGACATCGAATACATCACATGCGAGAGCTGCTCTGCAAGCATCCGGGCGGACCGAGGACAGACGAAATGTGCGATCTGTCGCTGAGGAGAAGCATTGATATTATAATAATGATATGGGGGCTTCGGGAACGTTCAAGTCTGACACCTAGACACATTTGATGGCAGACACAAAGCCTTGCAAGTGCGACACATTAAGGCTTTGTATTGTGAATGTGTGACACAACTTTGTGTCCGCGACACATTTTTGTGCTGCTTGCGGGAATACAGAACACACTTGAAAAGAGTGCGACACAAGCTTAGGGAGCGGCAAATCTAATCAATTTCTATATCTAGGCAATTTCATGTGCCAAGTCCGGCCAATCCTTTACAAAGTTCACCGGATCCGCGATGGCATAAGCGCGCATCGACGCGTGTGCCCGCCCATTGGGCGTGTCCGAGAACCAGCTAGAGAGTGATTTCTGCCGTCTCCGCTTCGGCGGCGGAGCCGAGGTGTTCCCCGCCGCTGCTAAATCGCGTTTTTGGGCGGAGCGGCCCCGGCGGAGGGTCGTTGATGCCGTTTCGGTAGCCGGAATCGGTGGCTGCAACGGTCGGCGTCAGCGGGGAACATCAATGTGAAGCGGCGACGTACCGGCACGTCCGACGCGTCCGAGTCGCGCTCCGGATTTGCGGGACTGGTCGGAAGCGGCGTCAGGGCGGCAGGAAGAAGGGAACGGCTTGCCGCAGCTACGTCGGCGGCGATGGACGGCGAACGCTGCGGGGTGAAGTCGATGAGCCCCGTGTTAGTGAGGTCGGGGGTTGGAACGTTGGCGAGGCTAGCGAGCAAGGCATCGAAATCAACACGGATGTCTTCCTCGACGCCAAGCGCAGGAGCGGGAACGGCGACCCCGGCCAGCTCCATCGACACCTCGGGGAAGAACCCGCCTTCGAGGATGGGATCAAACAGCGGGAACGGAGCGCCGCTGGGGTCCGGGAGCAGCCCTATCGCTCATAGTAAGCAGTAAGCCACAGGTGTACCAAGCACGATGATATCATACCACTGTAGTCGTAGTTCCATGTAAAGGCATTTGATTCTGCGATGAATGAGGTAAGGAACATGTGTGGACGACGCGGGAGAGGTACGCACGTTCGGGAACTTGCTCCTCGTTGAGGCCCAGGGTATGTAGCTGCGCGTCTGGCTGAGGGAGACGAAGCTGGGGCTCTTCTGTATGTGCTGCAGCAGTGCTCGCATCAAGAGCTTTCTCTAGAGGATTGGCATTCAGCGGTTGTTGCAGACGATAGATCTGGACGCTGAGCACTCACCAACTGTTCGTGTTGCCTTCCCGCGCGTTTTAACGCGACCGCACGAGCTATCTCCAGCTGTTGGCTTCTGCCCTCGCTTCCGCGCCGGCCCCGCATCTTTCTTCTGCGCTTTCAGAAGCTTGATCCGCGCCGCAATATCTCGCTGCTGCTCCTGCGCCGTCTCGAGCTCGTCCTGAATGCGGCTCGTGGTTTCGTCGCGCTCACGCGTCGCCTGCACTTTCCGGGCCTGCGTCGCATGAAGAGTGGCGGCACGGGCTTTGCGGTTGAGCGAGAAGTTGTTGGGGTTCGTTACGACGCCAGAGCGGAATGCAAGCTCGACATCCGCACATACGCGTAGGTCAACTTCGCGCGCCCTGTACCCGAGCAGATCAGAAGAAGCATTACACACGCCCAAAGACGTACTTTTCAATTGCCTCGACCAGCGGGAGGCCGATGCCCGTAAGTTTGTTGGTCCAGTGGTGCTGCGCCTCGCCAGAATTCGTCGTAGAGGCCGTCCCGTCGAAATCGTCGGCGCTGAGCGGCGAGAGCTCCTTGACGAGGCATGGGAGTATCCACTCGCTCAGCGCCTTGTGATCCCACCAATCTGAACAAGTCTCCATGAGATTGTGTCCGTCAGCGAGCGAAGGACGTACGCTGGATTCGCTCGATGCCGAGTGATTTAATAAACGCCGAGACCTCCTCCAGCTTCTCCAGAGAGGTAATATCGTCCATGAAGTTGAGTAGTTTTGTATAGTCGGCATGGAGGATGTACAAGATTCGGCATGCACCACCGATTAGGAAACACGGCACTTGCATGTGAAACACTGCACTTGCTCTGAAACACTGCACCCCAAATTGGGAAATATTGTACTTTTTTGCCCCAAATCAATGTCAGTCCTTGATGCCTCAGCGGAGCTTCGTGTATTAGCGGGGGCCTATGCCTTTTTGAAGACGTTCAGAGGGGTAATCCCAACCCTAACGATTAATCCTGACCCTAACCAATTAATCCTAACCCTAACCAATTAATCCCGACCCTAACCAATTAATCCTGACTCTAACTAAACCAAAACTAAGCCTAACCAACTAATCCTGACACTAAGTAAACCAAAACTAACCCTAACTAAGCAAATCCTGACCCTAACAAAGTAGAAACTCACCCTGTAATATGCTGCACTTCCCGATCACCTTGCTTTGCTAGGTCCCCCACCTTGGAAAATCGTCATGTGATCACTGACTGACATCATGTGCACTTTCCCACCCCGGACAAACACCCAGGTCTGTACAACCTGTTATTCCATCACCAGCCCAGAGCCATGGCTCCCGTCATGTGCACTTTCCCACCCCATGCATACACCCAGGTCTGTAGAACCTATTATTCCATCACCAGCCCACAGCTACGGCTCTCGTCATGTGCACTTTCCCGCTCCTGGCACACACCCAGGTCTGTATAACACATTATTCCATCACCAGTTGTGCTGTTCAGGTTGTGACAGCTAACTGGAAGACTTTGGCACTATTGCTGCTGATGGCCCATTACACAGTACTGTACCATTTTGATTGTTTTGTATGGTTTTGTTGCCTTTGATACAAATTGAGGAAATAACAATGGACACATCAAAAAGAAAATGTACTGGCCCCATGTGACATGTGATGTGCAAAACAATCAAAATAGTACAGTACCGTACTCCTTCATCCATTTTGGATGTCATAGCAGGCACGTACAAAATCAGTAATTTTCCTTCGATCCCAGATTTCATTTTTTTTCTGTCACTTTTGGGTCCATTTGCTTGTGGTATGCAGCCGAAGAAGGGCATTGTATTGCAATAACTGCCAACCATGCCTGACCTTGATTGCTGAAGTCGCTGGCCTCACATGGCCTATGGAAAGAGAACCTGAAATCTGGGATAATACTATTAATCACCTCACCATCACATATTAATCCGGGTGCAGAGATTAATATTGAGTCAGCGGGAGCGGCTCGGCCGAACTGATATTATAATTCTGGCCAGACCGTAAATATCTACGCTTAGTGAGCATTCGCGATCGCCGTGGCGTTCAGAGCATATATCTCGATCTCAACGGGCCTTCGGGAGGTTGAGATTCAAGCGGCATCTTCAACGTGCCATGATCATGGCGCTCAGTGCCGATCCGCGCACGCTATTTACGGCGCCAACCGCGCCCCCGCCCGGACACGCGTCCATGCCGCGCACTCCCTCTTGAACCTGCGCTTCCCTCGCTCTCCAACAACGTTCAAAGGGAGCCGACTGACCCGCAGGTGGCATCCGCAGGTCAATGTAGGTGGGGAAGGCGGCAAAGTAGAGCTCACCGTGGCAAAGGACACGGCTTCGGCGGCGTCGAAATTGAAGCAGTCGCTTCGTCGCAAGTCGATTCAGAGGATAGCGAGAGTGCGGCGAGGTGCGGAGAAGGTCATTGCGCGAGGTCTGCTTCTTTCGATAATTTAGATTCAAAGTTTACGCCGAATGTCGCCACGCAAACTTCAGAATGGGGTACTTGCTGGCGCGGAGCAACTTCTGTAGTACTTGAGCACGATTTACACCCGAAGTTTGGAGAGAAGTGGATAAGCGGCGTGAGTGTGAGCTGGTACATGCGGCGGATTAGCGATGGAAGTCAGAAGCAGGAAATCTCCTACGGCTCTACGCCGTGTGTTCGAAACGAAATTGCCATTTTGATGTTCAATATTTTCATTATCTCAGACCTGACCTCAGCGCGAGGTCACGGTATAGCCAGCCTCTTGGGGATGCACTCTGATCCGAACCACCACCAGCCGAGCCAACAGCGGACACCCCCGCCTGTCGCTGGCTCCATCCGCCGCACCCACCCTGAACCCGGCTCCAGCTCCGACTCGGACGAATCCGAGCGCAGGCCTGGAGCCACCCGGTCCCCAACCTCCGGCCGTGTTGTCCAGAAGCGCCGCACCAACCCGCCGCTCTCTCCCGACACCACCCAGAACCCGAACCCGGCTGGCGGTGACCTGCCCCGCACGCTTGCGGGCGGCACCGCCCCTGTGCCCACTCCGTCAACTTTTCCGACGGAGCTGGCACCACTCATGACGGCTCTCGAAACGCTACTCGCTCGCGCGATAGCAACCACGACAGCGATACAGTTGGATGGAGAGGCACCACCCTCCTACTCCCCGGCAATCCAGTCCCTCGCTCGCGCACTGCACGAGCGTGTATGCGCGTTGCCCTCGACGACGACGACGACACAGACTTTTGCGAGCGTGGCATCCGCGCACGCTCCGACGAGCCGCAATCACGGATCTGCCACCAAGAAACCAGCAACGTCGCATCCGCGTTCTGGACCCGACTCACCTGCCGCCGCCAAGCCCGCCCCAAAGAAACGCCATCAACAACGGTCGGAGCGCGTCATCGTTCGCTGGTTGAACACCGCGACGGACAAGCCCGACCGCGCCTCCCTCCCCGTCTCGGAGATCACCGACGCCCTCAACCGCAGCCTCCACGGGCAAGGCATCAACGCCCGCGTCGCCACATCCTGGACACCAAAGGGACACCTCGCGATCCACCCTCAAGCGCCGCACACGGTCGCTCAGGTGATGTTGGGCTCTGATGCGATCCTCACCGCCATTCACTCGCTCTGGGACCTTGACACCGACCCGTTCATTGAGCGGGACATACCGTGGGTGCGCATCGTTGTACGTGACGTCCCCGCGCAGCCATTCCACGCTCGACCGGACTCCATCTGGGAGCAGTTCGACGTCAATGGTATTCCGGTCGAGAGCGCGGAAAGCGCCTACCCGATGGTCAAGGGCGGGGTCCCCAGCCTGGAGGGCATGCAAACTGCCACCCTCAAGATCACCTTCCGCGACGCCCAGATCGCCCAACATGTCCTGACACGAGGGGGCATCATCTTGTACGGTGCGTTCTGCCGGACATCTCGGTATCGGGGCTAGGCGGGATGGCTCGGGCACACCGGCGGCTAGTACGGTTATGACGGCGCTACGGCGTACGCAGATCGGAACGCTCAGCGGCAGGCTCTACTTCATCCACCTACTAATATATAGCACCTACTTCCCTCTCTCGTTCAAGGCGCACGTTTTCGTCTTGCGAGAACATGATATGGATGTTTTCATATGCGCTCTAGACCAAAACAATTACAAACAAACCCACAGAGTAGAAGTATGGCTGGCAAACTGTATTACAGTACGGGCCAAATAACAGGATTCAAAAAAAAAAAAAAAAAAAAGCCAGCCTCTTGCGGCCTGGGCTAAAAGCCACAACACCAATACCACACCACGTCCGCAGCCCTCCAAGTACAATTCCTTGAACATGGTTCACAAAAAGCAGAAGCCTCGCAATTTTTCGTACTGCACTTTCAGACCATATTTATAATACTGTATCCCCGATTAATCCGGTATCGGCACGGCAGAATAAGCAAGACTCACGCTTCTTAAAGTCCTCGGCCGAGCCGATGATGCTGACTGAGGCTATGAACATCGAAGGATTATCAAGCCGCCAAACGGCGATGCCTCATTCGGCTCGGCGGTGACGCGATGCTCACCAATCAAGCACACCATCTCCGCGCCGGTTCGGGATTGTTCATTGGTTTATAATCAAACCAGACAGGTATATGAAGCCCAGATTTATGCAAGTATTTCCTGTGCAAACAAGATCTATAGCCAACTAAGCAGATCTTATTCTTATCTTATCTTCCTCAGCTCATTGCGCCAGAGTTGGCCGACACTGAAGGTTGGGAAGCTGATCAAGAGCCCGGCCCGAGATGGCCGAGAGCCCGAGGCAAAGCCGGCTGAGCACTGTCGACCCGGCCTGAGATTTATTAATCAGCCAGGCGCTCGCCGAACGGCGATGCCTCAATCGGCGATGATGCAATGCTCGCCAAACGATGATGTGCTCGCTAGCCCAGCGGGCTTGCCATTATGCTGCGGTCCAGGTTTCTTCATTGGTTTATAATCAAGTAGAGACGTATAAGGTCCCGTAGATTCCGAAGCAAAATGGAGATTTATTCCGGTCCCTGCTGGGCGAGCTGACTGTCATAACGCCAAATCTGAAATAAAGCAGAGCTTTTTCTAAAGCACAAATGATGGAAATAATGGCACATTTAAGGGCTGCTATTGTTTGTGCCCATAAATTCAACGAATAATGGCCATAAATCTCCGCCCTTAGAGCATGGAAATAATAGCTGACGACCAGGCACACTTATTGAGCCAAAAGTGGCCGCCGGTAAATTTGCCATCATTTCTATCATCTAACATTGTTGACAAAGTAACAGCCATGTGGGGGCGGAGGCGGAAAAAAAATAAAATGATAGAAAAAAGTGAATGAAAACAAAAACGATATAGCTATATATATATAAACAGAGAAACATTCTGTATCTCAAAAATTGCAATTTGAGTCGCAACTTATATCTGATATTAGAGCATATTGGCAGTGCTTCAAGAATGTTTTCTACATTAAAAATGAAGAAATACTTGTTGTTAAATCAACTTTCAATAGTCGACTCATGATACAAGAGTGCGAGCGGGAGGAGGAAGGAAAAGTGCAGTGCTTGTTGGTGATCGGTCACTGCTAACCCGCCGGAGCTTTGCTGCCATTTGGTTCGAAATGGGGTGTTATGAATTGAGCAAGTTTCTGTTGTAAGAAAATTCAATTTTACAACAACTGCCAATGTGTATGCTCTATTGTTGCAATAAGATATACTCAGATATGGCTGATATAATTGGACATAATTGTTAGGAATTGGTGGTTCCCGTGCTAAACAATACAATACTCGGGCATCGGCATCGGCTCATATATTTCCCGCCCCGGAAGCTTCTAGCAATTTCCGCAGACACAATGCAGAATATTCTAGTACATTTGTCTCTTAGTATATAAGGCTGCTCAAATGTAAGCGTTGGGCATCCGTTTGCCCTAACACATTGATCATTCACCCGATTGCGATTGCAAACAAGAATCTCTTCTCCCGCGTCTTGTTCTCCTGCGCCTTCGTAACCCAACATCAATTTAATTGATGTTGGGTTGCGAAATTGTTATGATAGACTGTACCCGATGCAGAAGGAATTGAAGAAAGTAGTACAGTGGGGTTTGAAGGCTTATCTCAACTAATTTTACTATCGTTTGGGTGTCCAAAGCACACAATACGGACAAAGCAAGGTCTCAGCTAGCTCAGGGAGCTGGCATCTAGTTTGTAGTGCCGTGGTTTCGGGCAAGTGCCGTACCTGACAACCAAGTGCCGTGTTTGCTAATCGGTGGTGCGTGCCGAGTCTTGTCGATCCCGAAATGAGTGCGACACTTTTGTTGCGGCTAATGTGCTGCAGATCTTAAGTTGTGTCGCACTCAACATTTTTGTGTCGCACTCAGTACATTATGTGTCTCCCATCAAATGTGTCTAGGTGTTCCACTTAGATAGTACTCTGGGGGCTTGGGGTCATGATAATTTGCGACAACTAGGAAGTTGAGCTGCTCATCAATACATCGGGGGTTTCAGGACGTCCATATCATAGAATGCTCGTCGCCGAAAGAGGATGAGATACAGGTGGCGACGGTCTTTTACAGACGTCTTTTACATAGCTTCAGCGTCTTGATTTGATACTGAACCCTGTCCCCGCACACCACTCTGTAGCTTGTACCGCCCGTTTTTTTGGATACCATCACAATGTACATTCAACTACAAGTAGGAGTAACCCCTCGCATTCAATGCACAAACTCAGCCCAAGAAAGAAACAACAGTCGTCCTCACTACCCCTTCACCCAATCGAGCGCAAAGAACGACGCACGCACACTCGCCTTCACGATCCCAGGACACCGCTCCCGCAGCTCCACGCGTAGCGCCTCCGCATCCGGAATGCGCGGGTCGACGGTGGTTGTTCCCGGCAGAAACGCAATCCCCGGAAGTAGCTTCCCGTTACCGCTTCCGAGACGGACGTCGAGTGTGTGGAGCGCGCGCGGGAGGGTGTTTTTGAGGCTTGCGAGGAGGGTGAGGGGCTAGCACCGGAATTAGCGTCGGTCTTGATCGAAAGCGTGGCGGGACGTACCTCCTCGATCATGTACACGTTTCCGTCAGCTTTGAGCACCAGTTTGCGGAGGTTGGGGACGAGCGCCATGATATGCGCAAAGTAGGCAGTGTCGATGAGGTGTAGGCTAAGCGTTATAAGCGTCTCGGCCGCAGCGGGCACCTTCTGCATCTCGGCGTGCACCGATTCGCTCCCCGCAGAAAACTTCATCACAAACTCTTTGAGCGAGGTACCGGCTGCGAGGAGCGGGAACGTGGATATCGCCGCCTCGAGACGCTGAAGCTTGGGGAACGGAGTTGCCGTAATTTGGGGAGGATAGAGAGAGGAGAACTGTTTGTAAAAGTTGAGGTTTGCGAGGTTGGGGAAGAGTCGTCCGACCACGGCCAGGTCGGGATGCGCGTCGAGAACTAGCTCCTCGACGTTTGCGAATGGAGAAGTGGTGCCGGAGACCGTTGGAAGCTGATACACGGTGACTTTGCGCAGCGTCGCGGGGTCGATGAGCTGGAGCCACTGGCAAAGCCCGACGAGACCGAACTGGACGTCGAGTTCGGCGGCGGGGATGCGCGCTGTTGGCGGGAGCGGCTCGAGGATAGAGCAGTTATTGACAAAAAGAGAGAGTTTGGTCGATGTGAGGGATGCGAGCGCCTCGAGAGCGGTCGCGGTGAGTGGCACAGACTTGATATGAAGGGAGACGAGCCGCGTCATATTCGGAACCGCGCGGAAAGCGGCATGGAGGAGAGCGTGGACCTCATCTCCGCCGCGGTACGGGCGTTTGCTACGACCAGGATCTGGACCACTCATATGAAAGTGACGCAGGCAGTGGGCGACATCGTCGGACGCGACAAACGCGATCTTCTCCTCCTCACGCTGGCGGGCGCGCGCCTGTGGCAGCTGCACTGGGACGATGTCGTCGTAGGGCTTGATGCGCACGTCGGAGAAGAGGCGCTCGCGGGCAACGCGCGTCCAGGTGCGGCATACGCGCGCGAGGCGGACGAGCTCGGAGCGTTTGAGGTGGTCGAAGATCATGAGGAGCAGCTCGTCGGGGACGTCGGGGAAGACGAAGCCGGGCGGCGGGGATGGGATGCGTGCTCGTGGGCGGCGCCGTGCTCCGCCGCGTCCTCGGCGTCCAGACATGGTGGCAGTTGGGGTTCAAGGGGCGTCGACCGAATCGGGATATTCGTTCTCATGTACGGTTGCTCCCGACCGCCAACCAACATGGACAGCGGCCCAAGGTGCGCTCGACTCTCGCCATAGGCTCACATTCACCGACCTTAGCGTGTCGCTTTTGTGCTGGAGCTGCGGTCCCGTTCCCTTAGACGGCGGTCTGACTCCCAGTCCGATGTTCTCGCCGGACCTCGCCCACCTCCTGGCAACGAACGACCAACCCTCCGAAAATGTTATACCCGACGCACGGATTGCCCTATACCAGCTTCAATCCCGACTATCCGAGCTCACCATTCGCACCGAAACCGTCCGCGCCGCTCTCGGTTCGCTCCGAGCCGAGCGAAAAGAGATGAAGAGGCAGCTTCGCGCTATGAGCGGAGTCTTGTCGCCGATAAGGCGACTTCCAGTCGAGATCCTGTCCGAGATCTTCCTTTGCGTCCATGCTACTACGCCCCAACAGACTCCGTGGCGGCTGGGACACATCTGCAGAGCCTGGCGCGCCGTCGCCCTCGGACTGCCGTGTCTTTGGAGCAGCATCCGCCTGGGCCTCGGATTGCCTACGTACGACCTCCGCCTTCTCCTGAAGGAGCAGCTGTGGCGCTCGATGGCTGCGCCGCTGCGCATTGAAATCGGCTGCGGAGACTGGATATCGGAGGGGCTTGCTGCTACGTTTCGCCCCGCTTTGGTCCCGCTCATCCAGGAAGCACATCGCTGGGAGAGCCTCGCTGTACCTGCCATTACTCGCATTCGCGCGTCCAGGCTCGGCGCGTTACTGCGCTCTGTACACGCAGGGACACGCATCTACACACAGCTCCGTCGGCTCACCTTAGAGAACCTCACATCCGTGGAGGACGCGATGCTGTACAAGGACGCGCCGGCGCTGACCCACCTTGCGCTCCTCGGCTCGCCGATATCTCTACGGGACCTTCCCTGGCGGCAGCTCACGCACTTTTACGCAAACGAAACCACCTCCTGCCGGCCTACCCTCCGAGTCCTCTTCGAGTACGCGCCTGGCCTCGTCGAGCTTGTCTCGCGGATGCACGCATACACACAGCCCGCATTCAAGACGGTGACGCTCCCGCATCTACGGCGTCTGGTGCTGCACAACGCGTCCTATCTCGAGCACCTCCGAGCACCATCCCTGCAAAGTCTCTGCACGCGCGCATCAAGCGAGACAATGCGACGATTCATCCACCGCTCGTCACTGCGAGACACCCTCAAGCGGCTCGCGATATCCGACAGCGCCCTCGTCGAGCCGCTAATCGATGTGCTCAAAGACGTCCCCGCGCTTGAATCGTTGGTCCTCCACGGCCGGTACAAGGACACGCTCCGTCTTGATACCCTCTATCGATCTTCGACGCGCTGGCCCTTCCCGAGGTCGTTTCGCCGTCTTGCGCCGACCTCAACGACGCCACCCTCCCCAGCCTAACCTCCTTCTCCATCCTCCGGCGCCCCTCCTCTTCCTCCCAACCGCCCTCGAGCGCGTCCTCGCTCGCCGTCAGGGTGGCCTTCAACAAATTCGCCCGCTCGAGAATAGGTACGCTCCGCCGCTTGCGCGTGTCGTTCCTCGAGAGCGACCTGCTGTTTGGGAAGAGTGCGACGGCGGTGGCGGCGCTCCGTAACGGCGGAATACAGGAGGTGACGGTGTTGAATGCGTACCAGACGGAGCTGGTTGTGGATGAGCTGATGGCGGCGTTGTGGATGTGAGGAGGGTCAGTACATAATATGTACTCCCTGCTGGTTTGGTCTGTAACACCTGTTCGAAGCAGGCGCAAACCCCTCTGGGCTGTGTTATGTCTTTTTGATATGAATGATGCCGCATCAACCACATCAAATTTGATGCGCCATCACATTCTCTGATACGCCACAGCAATCCCGATTTGTTCGACGTCGAATCACATGTTGGATTGCCACTTGTCTCCTGCCTTCATGCTCGATGTCGTATCAAGCACCTTCGAATGCCCGCAGAACATTCGAGATCCTCCGGGCGTCCGCCTCAAGCTCGCTGTGAAGCGGTATACCACCCGCGATGCCGATGCAGCACCACTAGACGATGGGCTGACGTTGCTATTCGGGCATTGCATCGGTGCTCGTGCGTGGCAATTTCTCCTCGTAGCCTTCGCTAACCAGGAAGCAGACAAGGAGCAATGGGAGCCGACCATCGAGCGCGTATTCGCGCTTCGGCGTGGGCTGGTGCAGGAAGCGTATGCGGTGGACTGGCAGACGCACGGAGACGCGGCGGTGCTGAACCGGGGTATCCTCGAATCCAGCCCGGGTCGGGTGGATGGCGTCTGTGCGTTCACTTTTAGCCGCGCGGAAGTCGCGGATTGATACCCTGCAGCTGCGGCAGAGTGGGGCGAGGCGATTGGGGCGTTTGTGCGGTCGTCGAGCATGCGAAGGAAGCGAATCGTCGGGATCGGGCATTCGGCTTCATGCAGCGCGCTGTGCGTCCTCGAAGCTTCCTCTTCCTGGTCCGCGACTGACGCGCCACAGTGTCCACTCCTCCCAATACCAATCCACATCGTCGACACCAAATCCAAGTCCATATTGCGCCTTCATCCTCATCGAACCCACATCCATCCCGCGCGAGCTCTACTATCGCGACCTCGACTCCCGCATGTCCCAAATGGAGTTTGTTGTCTCCGCGACGCTGAGGCGGCGCGAAACCTGGGCCTCGCGCGAAGGGGCCTTTGCGTGGATGCGCAAACGCGTACCGTGGAGCGTGTGGGATGAACGCGTGCTGCGGCGGCTCGTCGTGCGTGCGCTCCCTGAACTCCTATCTACGCGTTCCTTGACTACCGTGTAGGACCACGGCCTCGGACCCGACCCCTCCGGTCCAGGCAGCGTCCGCGTGAAAGCCGACCGCAGATACGAAGCCCTCTCATACACCGACACCCAGCCGCACTTTGACGCCCCCGCCGTTATCGCGCGCCTCGGCAGCGGCAGCGGCAGCGGCAGCGGCAGCGGCAGCGGCAGCTCCGCGTCTGAATCGACGCCGGTGCATTTCATCTGGGCGGAAGCCGGAGAACTCATGTGCGCCTCGTCTTGCCCTGATATCCTGTTGGCACGATGCTGACCATATGCATCCCAACCCGCTCTTCGTGCAAGAATATTTTGCATCCCCAGGCGCGGGCGGTGCGTCGACGAGCAAGGTCGCTGGTGGGCATATGGTATGTCTCCTTGCATTCTGCTTTTCTTCCAGAGAAACCAAGGTTGACGCGGGATCCTCAGCTCGTGCAGGAAAACCCAGACGCGCTCGCAGAGCGGATTTGTGCGATTATGGATGATATCTGCGAGTCGCGGCAGAGGGGATCGGGGAGGGGGAGGAGCGGAGCACGGCTGTAGCTCTGCGCTAGGGCTAGCGCTTGCCACGCTCTTTTGTTACAATGAAGAGGCGATGTTCAGTATTGGTAAACAACGGATTCCTGCACGTCCAAACCTGAATATAATACATACGTATAAACCGCAAGACGACAATCCTGCCCCTGTTGGGATTATCCCACCTAGTTCGGACGGGGACGCGATTAGATCGCGCCAACCTCGTTCTTATGCTCCACAAAAAAAAAAAAAAAAAAAAAAAAAAAAACAATCCTGCCCCTGCATGGAAGATCGGTTCCATACACCAAATATTAATATTGACGCAGATTTTCAGCACCAGCACATTAAAGGGAACGGGAATAGATGGGTGGCGTTGATCGTTGACCGTGTCCGGCGCTGCGGCGACGCGACGGAACATCGGTGGGCGGAACGTTGGGCGGTAGGCACATGATGAGTACCCGCAATCAATGGGTGACAGCCGCGGTCTGGCCGGCTGGATTAATTGCGAGCACAGCGAGCAATTATTCGCTAACATGTGATCTGAGGAGGGTGGCTCGAGCCATCAATTCTACGAAGGGGATCAAAACCGACGTCGCGTAGCGACCCCCCGAATTTCTTGCTCAATTCACCCCCATCACACCTCTCTGCGTCCAGTGAATCTACAACCCTTCCCAGTTACAGGCCTGTCACAGAAATACCGAGAGAGTTCCAATGTTGCCACTGTAGAACAATGCCACCCGCTCAACAAGCACTGCGAAGCGAGCACCCCGCGCCTCAGCGGCTCTATATTAACTCGGTTTGATTTCCTTTAATTCTCGTAGTTTTTTCTTCATTCTGGAGGTGTTTATTTTGCCAAGAAATTGTTGCTAGGGTTTTGTGGCAAAGCCAGTAGTTCCTGAAATATAGTGCAAAGCGATTTTCTGGCCTGTCTAGCCGGCACCGCTCGGCACAGATGCTGGCCGATCCCGCTTGACATTTTCAGTCAAGCGCATCACGTAGCGGTGGTCCATTGTCTCTCTAGTGTAGCCCAATACCATGCTTGTGCCACCTTTCTCCACTCCCCCATCCTCCCCCGGCTCAAAATCCGTAGATCTCCCAGCACTATGACAGTCATGTGACCTCGCCGGTGGCAGCTCAGATTTGTATCGCGCATTGTTCGACGCGCCGGCGGCGCAGAAAACAAGTCGAAAAGCAGACAAAAGAAATTTATCTCTATGCACCACATATACTCTATGTACCCTCGTCAGCTACCCGAGGCCGCGGCCTATAGAACATCGCGTCTCCGTCCTCCCAAGTCCGCACCGGCTGGCCGCGGTTATTCCTTGCACGGTCTTCCTTCTCCGCGCAAGCACCCGTAAATCTGAAAAATGCCGCGCCGTTCCTCTCCAGCGCCGCCAAGAAGCGCGGATCCTTAAATTGCCTCTGGTGGCGTAGCATTGCCGTCGCGCGTTCGAGCTCCGCAATCCGTCGATCCAAAGTCGCGTCAAATTCGGCTGCATCCGCCTGCCACTGTTCTTCCTCGTCGTCGCCGTCAAACACCGGCCTATCCTCATCATCCGGAACCTCCAAGTCCCGCGGCAGGTACTCCCCCGCGGGGGCCCAACGATCATCGTCGTCTTCATCGGCGGCACCTTCCGCGGCCAGCGGGATGAGGTGACGGTGTTTCCAAAACGGAGTCGTTCGGTTCCGCTGGGCTTCACGGAAGAAACGCGTCGGGACGTGCCTCACGAGCTGCACGAGATGTTTGCAGATGAGGAATCGGCTAATTTTGAAAGCCGGGCAGCTGCAAACCCAGTCGTCGACATTGGGGCGGTAGACATGGTCGACGCGTGCCTGCATGGCAACGTCGCGGAGCTCTAAGTTCCGCCATTGGGTCCGAAACGTCTTCCGCCAAGAAGGAAGATCTTCGACGATGACACGGACCGAACGCGTCATGAGTTTGTTGAGTTTATCCACGTAGGTTGAGCCGAGTTTCTTGACGAGGACCCAGGCGAGCATGTCAACGCGCGGTGAATGGAAGTGGGGGAGGTAGTCTTCTTTTATAAGGCGCCAGCTACAAACAAATCAGTGCGCGCTCAATTAGCTACAAACGACTTACTGGCTCTCGCAGATCATCGTTGTCCGCAGCCGAGGAATGGTGGAATGTGCTGCTCGGGTCCACAACTCCCACCGGCCGAGGCGATACCAGTTCTCCCACAAGTACGCCCACGGACCGCGTAGGTTGTACTTGACACAGAATTTGTACAGCTGGTCTACCGCCCAGTAGCGGATCGCCTCCGCCGATGGAGCACAATCACCTGGGATGAGCGGATGCGCGAAAGAGTGCTGCTGCATCATTGTGAGGACCTCGGACTGCAGATCTTCAGGTACGAATCGCGGGACCGGGGCTGTGTTCGGCGCGCGGCGTTTCTTAGCCGCGTTCTTCTTCTTCCTCTTCCCTCGCGGACCCACATCCCGGACCGCAACTGTGGACGGGCCCGGCGCAGACGGCTCCTGCACGCCTTCGCAATCCTCCTCCCCGCCCTCGCCATCCTCCTCTCCGCTCTCGCTTCCGCTATCCGAGTCGCTGCCAGCATCGCTATCGTCTCCATCGAACTCGACGTCCAGGCTATCCAACGGCGGCAGGCGGATAATCTTGACGCCGTTCACCTCGCGTAGGGGCTGCACTGGAGCGGGCAGCGGCAGCTTGAAGGTCAACTTGGACGGGTTTTTTGTCGGTGGTGCCGTCGAGTCGGGTACGTCTGCGTCATGCGGCTTCCCGCCCTCGTACTCCTTCTTATCCGCCTTGACAGTGGGAGTAAAGTCTGCCTGGATGAAGGAGAATTCGGCGCGTGCCCGGATAGCGTTGTAAGGCGTTGTCGACATCTTCGTTAGCTTGATGCGTTTCCCGACGGCGTCATTTACGTGCCACCAGCAGATAGATATCTTCGGCTTGAAGACCGCCTTGAGCGCGTTGATCTCGCCAAGGTCTTTGTCGACGTGCACAAACTCGGGATGGAGGTCGTAGCTCTCGCGAACGCAAGTGGCGAATGCGGTGAGTGATTTGACACGCTTCCCGCGACTGATGGATGTGGTCGTCGAGAGCAGGCAGTACGCTAACGGGAAGCCCGCGTTATCGAATTCGCCCATGAGGGCGTAGAGCTCTAGATCCTTGGCGTTGGTACTGTCTGTATATTTGTGAGTGTTGCTCCGCACCGTTGAAAACAAATTACGCGTTGCGTCCATCGCCACCTCCTCGATTCGCCCTTTCAGACGCGTTGATATCGCCTTCATGCCCCAACAGAGGATCTCTACATCATCGGGAACGCCCTTCGGCTCGAAAAGGTCGACATCGTCCTTGAATTCCGCCAGAAGTTTCCGCGCGGACGGTATCTGGAGGATATCCCGCCGCCAAATCGCCTCGTTCTTCTCCCGCCACGCGTTGTACACCTGCGCGTGCGAGACCTTGAACGTCTTGCGTATGCGACGGGACAAGGCGCTTGGCGTAACGTCCTCATCTGCGGCAAGCACCATCGCGAGTGCGGCGGCAGGGAACGAGTGATCCTCGTAGTTGTCGTGTCGAAAGCAGTGGCGGAGGTTGATGAATATAGTGTGTTCGTCGGCGTCGGCAACTCCCCAGCTGTGGCAGGCGATGACAAGGCGGCTGCGGCACGGAAACCTCTCCATTCCTGGCGTCTCACGATGCTTAACCCCCGGTTTGGTCGACGGTTTTGATTTCTTCTTCCGTTTATCATCTTGTGAGCACCAAAACTCGGTCTTGTGGCCGGAGACGAGTTTCAGATTGCGATGTACCCTGCGCGCGACGGTAAGCAGCCAGATTGGGTCAGCCCCGAGTTCAACTCACGTCCATCGGTAGCCCGTAGCTACACGGACGGCGCGGTTGGTGATCTTGACGCGCTCTTTAGGCGAATCCGACGCGTCTTTAGGAAGTTTAAAACAGCCTTTGAAGTGCACGGTGTCGGAATTGACGCGGGCGGCGCGTAGGTCAGCGTAGAGCTCGTCCGCATCATCATACAGCTGAGAGAGTCTTTGTTAATTCACAATAATGTAGTAGAGTGTACTAAGTTAGTAACCACACACCGTGTATTCCTCCGACACCCTCGATTGAGTCCCCGCCGCCCCATCTTCGGTCCTCATGCGCTTCGCCGGAGGCTCTGGCGCCACCGCCCCGGGAACGGCCGGCTCATTGGCTTCCTCCTTCTGTGCCCTATCCCGAGCCCTCTTCCTCTTTTGTGCCTCGGAATTTAGGTGGCGACAATGTGCACATTTCTTGTATTTGTCGTCGACTGCCAGTCGGGTTTTGCAGTCTTTGCCAGTACACTTGCGCGTGGGGCCGACGGGGGCGGGTGGCGCATCGGGCATGGCGATGGCTGACAGGGTGGTGGCGGAGAGGATCAGAGAGAAATTATTGACGCACAGGACAATGGACATCCCAAATTACCCAAAGTAGATGTATCAATTGATATTATGTAAGGGGCACATGACTGTCATAGGTTGGGGAGACATATGACACTTCCCCGGCTCTACTGCCTGCCCCGGAGAATATGGCCGGCCAACCACAGGTGGCGGCCTTTGAGCGCACATTGGAACTGTTTAAGATCGAGCTGCGTCGACGTCATTTGGGGACGATTGAATCTCCGCGTTACGGGGATATCGCGCCGTCTCCGGACTCTGTACTAGGTCCCCGACCACGTACACACTCGACTAGTGATGGTTCGGATGCACCGGCAAAAAAACCAAGGCAGATTCTCCCCGCGTCGCCCGAGAAGACACAGAAGCGGCATCAATCTTATGGAGTTTGTTGAAGAGATATGTTTGTACACGTCGGGCTTCGAATACTATTATTGCGCTATTTCCGGATTAGGAATACAATTGAAGGTTAAATAAGCCATTTTTGCATGTCAATTGTCTCACAATTTTGCTCACAAAACAAAATATGGTAGTCACCCATTTCTCGAAATGACAAGATTTCCTAGCAACAAAATGTGCATTTTGTGTATATAAGCTCACATACAAAATTTCAAAATAATCCATGCAGAACCCAAACCGGAGAACACGTTTGAACACGAAAACTGCGTGAAACTGTCAAACTCGGACCGTGGGAACCTATCGTCAATTGCCGATACTCACATGTCTAGCGGTGAGATCTCCGCTCACGTCTAGTGGCTCACCCAGGTCAACCTGAGCTCAAAGCCCGGGCCAACCCCGTCCAACGCCCATCATGATGCCATCACAATGCCAACTCTGGTCTGACCGGTATAACCCCTAGCCTCTCCCACATCTATTAATATACACTAGTTTGCTGCTAGAGACAAATTTTCTTGAGGCTTGAGCCATGTCACACCGAAATCTCAGATTTTGCTTCCCAAAAAGACATATCAGTAGATGTTGATGACCTTAACTGCCTGATTGGGACAGATTATGAATGGAAATTTTCGTAGCCAACGTCACACACCAGAAGCTCATTTGGATTGAGTAAAATATTACAGTAAGTGATGAGCTATTAACAGGTACCAGTGGAAGGGGATAACCCAGGGTGGCGTGTGCCTTGGAAGGGTATTAATGACCAATTGTGTTGCAACACATGAATTGCGGCACAACATGGATTGCGGCACATCGTGGATGTTTTGCGGCAGCATCGTGAATTGCGGCATGATCAAGTCAATTGCGGCAACTTACCTTGCTCCGCTGAGATGGGTGCTACGGGGCTAAATGCGAAACTAAAGCAAAGCTCTGCTCAGGAAAGAAGAGATGAAATCTCCACTAAACCCAACCAAAACCTAACTCCAATCCCAGATGTAGACACTCCTAGCGAGAACTTGTTTTCCCTAGCTACAGGGCCAATATTAAATATTGGTTGTAGGGAAGCGATAGATAGTGGTGTGGGCGATGTAGTATTTTCTTGGAGCACGTTTCCGTAAGCTCGACAAGATGTAATTCGCTTCTGATCGACTCTAGACTTGATGTAGTAAGTTCTGAACGCTCAACCACTGGATGTGATAGCCCGTCCAAAACCCTCTATATCAAATCTCCCGCTCCTGTACCCGTTCCAAATCCTACTCCTCCAACTCCGGTGTAATGTAAAAGGTTTCTGTAAATATAGTAAGTATTTCCGTCGTCCACGTTGGAGACTATTAGTGCTTGTCCGCGACCGGCCCAAGACTTGTGATGTTGTTTTGAAAACTAACACCCTTCCAGCTAACCACGTTGGCGCCGAGAATGTTTTTAACGTCGTGCTATACCGACGCTTCCACTACCCCAGCGGAAGGATGCGACCCAACAGGGACCGAGTGTTGAAGACCGGGTTAGGGACGACCACAAGGTTTGAAGGAGAAGACCAAGTCACGATGTAGAAGACCGGGTAAGGGACGACCACCGGAACTCACCTCCACCAAAGAATATGTTCAAGTAGGAGGGTTAGTGCTGCCGATCGTTCACTCTTGGGCAACTTTGGAAAGGAACCTCTTCAAGTAGTCCGGTGCAAAACCACTACTCCAAACGCCTAGACTTGGGGGGGATTTCGTTGACATTACTCTCGACTAGCTACAGACTTATATACTGTAGCCAAGCCGGAGAAACGGCGTAGTGTACATACTGAGATATGAGTAAAACTGAACCGTGATAAAGGAAATTATATGGTAACCAACACCTCAACACCTCCTCTGTGTCTACTAGCTGCGCATCTGTCCGTTTCTATGTTTTGCCTTACCGCTACGGCAGGTATAATTCGATCTCTGTCGAATCCTTCGATCTGGTTCGGCCCTGGAACCACTCCTTCAGCTTCCACATCTCCAAACTACCTTCCCCTGCGCTCCGCCTTGACGCTAGCACAAAGAACTGGGCCCGTGTATGTTGTAGGTCTTTGTTCCCCAGGTCAACGCCACCTGCGCCCACAATCTCCTGATCGCTGATCTCCCCGCCAACCGATTGACAGATGGATCCTCGTACTCCTCTCCTCGGATACGCCCCGAAGAGTCATTCCTCCTCCGTAATACGCCGCCGGCTCCGGTGTCCGCTCGGTCCGAGTCTTGAGACGATGTACTTCTAAGGCCGAATTGTTGGATAATTGGTTCCGCCTCCGCATCAACCTCTCCTTTACTTTGGCAATGCTTCCGCGGATCCGAGTGTCCTTTTGTTAGAGTCCAGTAGTGGTCGATGGTCGATATCCCTTGATGTAGTAGAGCTTGGTTGTCTCTCTATCATCGTAAGTGAGTGGTTTGGACTCCAAGAGGTCTCGCTATCTAATCTAAGTGGTATAAGATGATGTATAGGCAGTCCCTAGCATACGAAAATCGCAAAATTCACGTATAGCCGGGTTTACTGCGTTTCACCGCAAGGAACAATGAGTACTCCACTAGGACCTCCCAGAACGCTGATAAGCCGTGAAAATAAACGCGTTGGAATTACTCTAATTGCGGGTTTTTGCGCTATGTGTTTCGACCTCAAAACCACTTACACCACTGTTTCCTCTGCAGTTGGTGAGAGCGTTGAAGGTGTTTGGCTACAAAATGGTCATGAACTCCGACGGTGTGCGATATCACTGAAGGGTTAGCCCGAGCTCGAATGTTATCGCGGAGCAGCCCTACCTGCGTGTACTCAAAACGGGAACTTATCTGGTGTTATGCGTTTCGATGCGCTTGTGTGTTATGATCAGTCGGCGGGACTTTGACTTGTTGTGGGCGCTATTGGATGACTCAGATGGATGGGATAATTCCGGTTAATAGGGAAACGGGTCGGAGCCGTCCCATGCTGCTGTGGGAATTATCTGATCTTATCTACATCCATCAAGGATCGGCGTATTGAGGGCGCATGTGGGCGCGAGTACCCTATTCCTGGAGGAAGGGGTAATTGCCCCATAGCTCGCCAACCAAAGGGACTCTGAGGACGTGCTGAGCACCGCTGGAAGGAGGTGCATGTACGCTACAAAATGGCTGTACGTTTGGTGGAGGGACAGAGACTTGAACCGCACAAGGTTCTGAGCCAGGAACGGGGGCTCGAGGGTTCAACATCCGACAATCAGGGGACGTGGCGACGTGGAGCACGACCTCCTGGATACCCGGCACTTCGAAGGACCGAGCCAATTGGCTATAGAGGATTCGACAATGGACCACACGAATTTCCTTATTCTGCAGAATTGTTTCTCACTCGTATTTCTTGGCTACTGTATATAAAGAGGGAGGGGGCACAGTTTTGGGCACGGAATCCTCCCCCGCTATCACTAGGGCGAGTTCTGGGCTTGAGCGGTGCTTACTCATCTCGAGTTTGTATCTGAACAAGTTTGATTTGGCTGGATTGGTTGAAACGAATAAGATTGGTTTTGGACTTGGAACAAGCTAGGAAGCTTTTGGAACTTGGAACGCGGCCGGAAGCCTGCGATTGGACTTGGGTGAAGCTAGGAAGCTTCTGGATTGGAATTGGTTTCGAGTACCGCGTTAAACGCACAACCGATTGAGTTGGTGATTGGGGTTTAAGGACCTAATACCACTTTATCACCCATACCCCGCTTCTACGCAGTTCGCTGTTAGTTGCACAGTTGAGATACTATAAACTCAAAAGCCCCCAAAAGTACTCTGAACACCAAGTCCGCTTGAGGTTCAGTCTACGTGTTTCGAGAACCACATAGAACGTTTACACCCTTGTCTGGATATTTCTATCCTCACAATACCCTGGATTGGCTCTGTTACCGAGGCCGATCTCCTAGAAGTCTGTGTGTTTAGTGTGTGTGTGTTTTGTTGTGTGTTTGGTGTTAGGTGTTTTGCTTTGCATTGCACCAGCCTGCGCGTTTCATTGCATTCCACTCTGTGCATAGAGTTCGCTTTTCATCTGGAGCCCACCGCGAGGGGTGGAAATCTCTAGATTTGGGTTATAACGTCTACTGTGCTATCGTCTGGAAGAGGTCTTAGGACACGATTCCACCAAAACCAAGAGAACGAGATCTTTCGGACTCTTCGCCAAGTGATTTTCCGAACTTCCTAAGGGGAGAAGGCAAATTGCAAAGCAAACCGCTCGGTTCAGTTCCACCTGCTCCGCGCAAACAAGGAACCACAACGAGTCGTCCTTGCACAACAGTAAATTCCGTACAAGGTCGTCAGCGTTTAAACGCACCAAACTTTGGTCGAGAGATATCTCCGAACTACAGCGCTAGACCTGTTGCCTCTGGTAGCAGATCGAAAACGCCTACGTTTGAATATCCCCCTCCTCCTGCAAAACGGTTAGAGCCGCTTAGCGACTCAGAATCCGAAAGCGGAATAGAACCAGACGAACCACATAGGGAACCTGTAACGCTTGAACGTTTCGAGATGGCTCACAACAACAACAACAATGTTTCGGGGTAGTTCCTATAGGGAATCCGGTAGTCGCGCAGGCGGCACCAGCGCAAGCAGGTGCGGCGGCAGGCGGACAACCTCAAAACGGCGCACAGCCGAATAACGCTGCAGGCGTTCAACAATTACCTGCAAACCAGCAGGCGGATGATCAGGCCGCCGGGGGAAGGGGCAGAGCGATTCGTGTCCCGGAACCCTACGAGAGGGATAGACCGACTTGGGATGGTCGAAACCCGGAGAAAACCCTTAGGGGTTACCTGGAGCAATGCGATGCGTTGTTTACCAAGGGCAGGTTAGAGGATGAAGCAGAGCGCAAGCGTTTGATGGTGGGATATCTGAAGGATGATATCATAAAGGACGAGTGGAAGTCTTTACCAGAGTTCGCGGCGGGGTCTTATGACGCGTTTAAAAACGCAGTCCTAAAACTCTACCCGGAGCTGGATGAAGAGGAGCATGGTTCCATCCGAAGCGTGGAGAAGGTCAATAGAGACTACCCCATGATTAGTCGGACGGACCATGGCCGTTTCCTCAGGTGGAAGGTGTCGTTCATCAAGCAGGTGGCTAAGTGTAATGCGCCGAATCTGTTGTACGGACCTAGGATCTCAAACGCACATGCGGTTGGAATGATCTATGGAAACCTTACAGCGGATTTCGCGGATAGCCTACGCCATTTGCTGGACAGTCCGTCGGTCGAAACAATTATCGGGCCGAGGCAGAACGCTGCGGGCATTGTCCTGCGAGAGGAACGGTGGACGTACCTTGAAGTGCTTCAGGTGGCTGAGTATTTGTCTGAGAGATCGTCGATTGGTATTACAGAATTCTCGCGTTCTCCGAACGGGCGCGACGGTTCCTGGTACTGGCGCGGTATCTGAGACGGATCGCTTCAAGAGGGAGGTGGATGAGCGACTTAATCTTTTGTCCAACGAGGTTGTGCAGATTAAGGATGCGGTTGCTGTACAGGAGAAGCAGATTGGTGTGCAGTTCAAGTCGTTGTCTGATGAGATGAAGAGTAGTTTTGCCTCAATGCAGCAAGCACTGCAGGGACCGAGGGCTGACTCTCGACCAACTCAAGGTTATGGTCGGGGTCACCACGATCAGACGCATAACCAGCGAGGGCAAAACCGCGGATCTCATGAGGTGGCTTCCTTTATGGCGCAAGAAGTGGACCATGAGAGGTATCCCCAATCGAATAATAATTCGAGTGGCGGTGGATTCCGGGGTAACGGGTTTCCCAAGGCTCGGGGCAACATGAATCGTTCAAACGATTGCTGGTTCTGTGGAGGGCCGCACTACTTAAACGATTGTATGGATGCAGCAGAGTATGTGGGAAAGGGGCTTATAACCCTGGACCGTGGCTATCCGGAGCTGCCTAAAGGGATACGTCTCCCTTTGTTCGAACAAGGTATGACGAAGAAGGAACGCATAGACGAGTACTGGAAGCGGAAGGGAATGGATCAAGTTATGGGGGGCAATAGACAGCAAATGCTTATGGACAGGATGGCTACCGACGAGGGAGAAGGGATGTCTAATCTGGAACTTCTCTCCGCGCAGATGCATGCGGGTTTGAGCTCAAACCCGTATGCTGGTGCGTACGCTGGAAGCTCTCAGTCTTTCATGGGACGGGGCTCGCAGCCTGTCTACGGCCAGCTGCCATCCGTTGGGCAGACGTTCATGAATAGTATGCCAGTGATGCATTCGTTCATGGGTGGTTTGGGCCACGGTGCGCCCCAAAACGCATATGATCCAAGAGCTTCGAACTCCGGGGGTGAGAACCCTTACGCGTCAAGCTCACCGAGTCCGGCTCATTCCAGCGGAAACGCGGGAGGGGTGATGGACAAAATGAGCGCGAAGGATTTTGTGGAGGTGATGAACTTCGCAAAAGCTTTCGGAGCGTCTGGGGGAGACAACCTGTACGAGCAGATGGCAACTACGCGTCTAGCGGCGCGTAAGGAGCCTAACGCTCAAGACTCGTCGTCGGGTTTCTGAGTCGTCCGAGGAAGGAGGCAGCGAGCAAGGGAAAAGCAGCTAAATCCAAGCCTCCGGAGGACAAGGTTTCGATACCAACGAAGGTGGGCCGCGGGAAACGCATGCAGGAAGACAATGAAGAGGATGACGAGGAGAGCGACACTGAGGTTCGGACTGTGGCAACCAAGGCGTCTAGCAGGGAGGAAAGGAGGGATAATAACACGGAGAAACCCAAGGGTGGAAACCAGAGGGAGCCCGGTGTTGTTAATCCTTTAACTCATCCTAAGGGTTTCACGAATTCAGAACAAGAAACGCGTGAACACCCGTTTTCTGTGAAACCGCACAAGGACAAAGGATACAAGGTGGTACGGAAATGGGACGATGAGGGTTTAATCGAGGACATGCTCAAGAGGACTGGGGATACAGCACTGGACGGCGTTAAATTGCGCGAGTTGGTCAGTTTATCACCGGCGTTCGCGAGAAGTCTGAGGGAAACACTCACCGGTAAACGGAAAAATGTCAAGGCTGCTCTAATAAAGGAGATGGTCGAAGACGATTTACCGTTTAGGCTGGAAGGTGAAGGGGATACTATGCGTTTGAGGCAAGACGCGGTCGACATCAGGGATTTACCTGATTGCGACTATGCGGTTCACCCCGATCCGTTGGATAATTCTCTAGACCCGGAGGTTCCCATGGTGGGAGACAAGGTACTCATGTATCTGAATAAACTACCCGAGGACCAAGAGCCGAGGCAGGTTTATACGGGTGCGGAGTCCGCGTCTCTCAGAACCGTACACCCCACGGTCGCGAATCGCAGAAGGGTTGAAAGTGTAGTGGATAGTGGTTCCCAGATTGTTTCAATGTCCAAGAAACTCGCTGAGGAACTTGATATCGTATATGACCCGGACGTAAAGATTTACATGCAGAGTGCCAATGGACAGCTTAAGCAGTCCGCGGGAATCGCTCGGAATGTAATGTTTGTGTTTGGGGACATTGCGATATATTTGCAGGTCCATGTTATTGAGGACCCCGCGTATGATATTTTGTTGGGAAGGCCTTTCGATGTGATTACGGAGTCTACAGTCGTCAATCGACGGGATGGGACTCAAGAAATTACTATCAGAGACCCTAATACGAACCAGCGACGGACGATGACTACGACCACCCGCGGAGCTAGGGCGATCGCCAGTTCTCACCGTCAACCGGAGAGCGGATCGAAACCCGTAGCTACTAACAGCCCCATTGCGGCAGCTGCGAAGGTGGAGACGGGCACGGTCAGGCAGGTCCATTTCCCTACGGATGTGGACCGTCGTATTAGCCAACAAAAACAGCGTCGGAAGGTCACTGTGGAAGAGGTTACGGATGATGAAGATGCGGAAACACGCAAGCCGGTCCGAGACTCCGGAAGTGGGAAGAAAAACGCGGCGTCTTCGGTCAAGGGTGTATTTCACTTAGGAACACACTTCGACGACTTGTACCCCGGGAAACGCAGAGAGGAGGGAGTATCGAACCCAAGTGATTCGACACCTTCAAACGCGTGGAGAGAGGTACCGGACTGCGAGAGCGGATCGGAAGACGGAGCGTGGGGCCAGGCCGAGGACCTGGACGATCCCGACTATTTCCGTGGTCAACACATTCGGAAGCCGTGGCGTGAGACGGAAGTGGATTTTCGGAGGCCTGGGCGGAATTGACGCGCGATTTGGCGGCGGGCCCGAGAGAGCAGTTAGAAGGTCTGGCGGTCGAGTTGGAAGTCAAGGGTGATGGGTTACTTTGGGTTAACGGGGTTGCGCTACCTAGGAACGGGAAGCAGTTCGCAGAGAAAGAGCTCGCCGCGGCGTATCTCGTGGCTTCGCGTAATGCGGGGGTCGAGGTGTTTCGACGCGATGCGACGGCGACGGATACTCTGGAGCAACACGTTGGTTTAAAGGAACCGGCACCTCAGAAGGATGGTTCTGTCCTTGAGTCTCTCAACTTCGATGATGGCTTTGTATCTATGGGATTCAAGCCACCAGTTCGGGTTGAAACACATAAGGATGTAACGGGGCACACAACACCCGCGGAGGCGGAAGGTTGTGTGAGATGTGGCTTCAAGGTGTGGCGCCGGAGCCCGAAGTGGCTGATGGTCCGCATGCGGAGGTGCGACAGAGCTTTGCTGGGAAGAAGTATAAGCCAGTTGCACTCAAAACGCGTCCGGTGTATACGGAGTTGCCCGAGAAATACAGAATTAAGCGCGAGATAAAAGGCGATCCCCTCAAGGATATGCCAGATCTAGAGCCTAATCCTGGTGACTGGTGTCCAACTCTTAGATATACCACGGAGCGTTACGCGATTATCGAGAAGGCACACGCCGGTGCGTTTCTGTGGCCGGCCGAGCGAAAACTGTTACACTGGTTTATGACCGTGCATGCAGACGCATTCGCTTGGGACGACTCAGAACGAGGATCGTTGAGGAAGGATTTCTTTCCACCGATAGAAATTCCGACCGTGGAGCATAAGGTATGGGTAGAAAAGAGTATACCCATTCCGCGCGGGCAGCTGGATGAATTTTGCAAGGTCATTAGGAAAAAGATAGACGCGGGTGTTTACGAGCCGTCTAACTCTTCCTATCGGTCTAAGTTTTTCGGAGTAATCAAGAAAGACGGCAAAAGCATTAGGTTGGTACACGCGTTGGAACCCTTAAACGCGGTGACGATCGCGCATTCGGGTATTCCTCCGGCGACGGAGGAACTGGCAAACCACTTTGCAGGGAGAGCCTGTGGTGGAGTGCTGGACTTGTACTCGGGTTATGACCAGCGAGATTTGTCTGAAACGTCCAGGGATTTAACAACGTTTCAAACGCCCTTCGGCGCGTTGAGACTGGTTAAATTACCTCAGGGCTGGACGAACTCGGTACCGATATTTCACGACGATGTTACCTATGTGCTTCAGGACGAGATTCCGCACATCACGATTCCATATATTGATGATGTCCCTGTGCGGGGACCAGCATCGCGATACATGGATAAGGATGGGAATTATGAGACGATTCCCGAAAACCCCGGTATCCGGAGGTTTGTTTGGGAACACTTTGGCAACATGAACTGCGTAGTGCAGCGACTGAAATATAGTGGTCTAACCATATCGGGGACAAAGGCGATTATCTGCGCTGAGCAGTTCGCCGTAGTTGGGCATGAGTGTTCGTATGAAGGACGGAAGCCGTCAACGGACCGCGTTGGTGTCATTACGCGCTGGCCACCGTGCAAAGACGTGCACGAGGTTCGACAGTTCCTGGGTGTTGTGGGTTATGTCCGGAATTTTATTAAGGATTACGGGCTACTCACCAGACCTCTGAACGACCTGCTAAAGCGGGAGACCAAGTGGGAATGGGGCGAAAAACAGCAGGCTTCGATGGACGCGGTTAAACGCGCTCTTGAAACTTGTGGCGCACTGAGACCCTTGGACTACGAATCAGGCTGGGAGACAGTAGTCGCGGTGGATACGTCCTATATCGCTGTTGGTATAGAGGTGTATCAGGTGGACCCGGACGACCCGAAGAAGAAATACTTCGCGAAGTTCGCGTCTATTCCGTTGAATGCCAGGGAGCAGAACTTTTCACAGCCGAAGCGGGAGATGTTTGGGTTGAAACGCGCTAGAGTACTTGCAGTATTGGATTCTGGGTTGCCGGAACCTGACTGTGGAGACTGACGCGCTATACATTAAGGGAATGCTGGATAACCCGGGTATGGGGCCGAATGCCACCATAAACCGTTGGATCGAGCAAATCTTAATGTTCCACTTCAAGCTGAAACACGTAAAGGGCTCGACGTTCTCTCCGGATGGTCTTTCGAGAAGACGGAAAGTGGATGGTGACGAAGAGGTACCAGACCCAGAACTTGAGTTCAGGGAGCCTGAACCTCCGAAAACACATAAAGACTGGGACTATACGATCCAGCAACCTTATGCGTTTGAGGACTTCAGGGAGGACATTGACACGCGTGGGGGGATATTTCTTCGATGTCGCTTGGACAGATGAGGCACAAGTTAGGAATCTGGAGGAGACTATGAGTTGCTTCGCTGCGGATTGTATCAAAGCACAGGAGGACAACTACGCGGAGGGAGAAGCTATACGTTTAGCCTACGCCGGCGAAAGTCGACATGCCGGAGTACATCTCTTCAGATGTTAGGCAACCGGAGCCTATGCTGCCTGATGAAAGTTTCAAGTGGGACGAATCGAAGAGAGAGCCTTACCCGGAGGACCACAGATCGGAGTCCGGGAAACGCCAGGATGAGCGGATAGAGGTGGTTAAGCGTTATATCTCTGAGGGTTTCAAGGCCCCTTCTTCTTTCTCCAAGAAGGAGCGTGAAAAACTTAAGAAATATACTGCGCTGTTCTACCAGGCTGAAGACGGCAGGCTTTTCCGCAGGGGAGAAGAAGGTCGTACGCGGCTGGTAGTGGAGAAGGAGCATCGTATGTTCATGCTGAGGGCGGCGCATGATTGTTTGGGACATCGGGGTGTTTACTCGACTAAGTCACTTCTGGAAGTACGTGTTTGGTGGCCGGAGATGGAAAAGGATGTTGCCTGGTATATTAGCACTTGTCATATGTGCCAAGTGCGCCAGCGCAACTATATCCATATTCCGCCGGTACCTACCTTTACGCCACCTTTGTTTCGAAAGGTGCATACTGATGTGATGGTGATGAGTGAAGCGTCGAATGGCCACAAATATATCATTGCTGCTCGAGACGCGTTGAGCCGTTGGCTGGAAGCTAGGGGTTTGAGGTCGGAATCAACTAAGGCGGTTGCTATGTTTTTGCTAGAAAACGTAATATGCCGTTGGGGTTGTCCGGCAGAACTGGTTACGGATAACGGGCCTACGTTCGTGGGGGCGTTGAAATGGTTAGAGTCGAAATATGGGATTAAAGGGATTCGAATCTCCCCATATAACTCACAGGCCAACGGTCCGGTGGAACGTGGACACGCTGACATCCGCCAGTCTCTCGCGAAAGCTACGGGGGGCGATGGCGCTCAGTGGCTGTGGTTCCTGCCTCAAGTGGTGTGGGCGGATAGGATCACGACACGGAGAGGCCTGCGCAGTTCACCTTACAAGGTTGCTACCGGCTGTGACCCAATTTTACCATTGGACATAGTGGAAGCAACTTGGCTTGTGGACTACCCGGGAGAAATTATCTCTACGGAGGAATTGGTGGGTTTGCGGGCCAGAGCGCTCGCAAAACATCAGAAACACGTAGAGGAAATGAGGCTCCGGGTGGATCACGAGAACATGCTAGCGGCTAGGCGTTTGAAATGGAGAACTCTTATACGATTAAGAACTTTGACTTAAAACCGGGTCATTTGTGTCTTATGAGGAACAGCGCCATTGAGAAGAGTCTGAATCGTAAAGCTAAAAACAGGTGGCTGGGTCCCTTGGTGGTTTTGCGGAGAACCCTTGGAGGTTCCTACATTCTGTGTGAATTGAATGGAGCGGTGATGCCGAATAAGGTGGCTGCAAAACGCGTAATCCCTTATCTGGCTAGGCGGAAGATAGAGTTTATCGATGATGTGGAAGCCCTGATAGACATGTCTAAAGATAATCTAGACAGGCTGGCGGCTGACACAGAAGAAGACGAGGATCCTGACCGGGATCTGCAGTTTGACGATATGCGTTTCGGTCCGAAACCGAAGAAGGCGGCTTATGACACGGAGAGTGAAACCTCTGAACCGGATGAGGAGGATGCCCCCGTGGGTCGCGTTCTGAGGAGCAGGAGAAAACCACCGGAAGAGTCATAATATGATCGAATTGGGAACTACATAAGTGGTAAACTATTCGATTATACTATGGACTGCTGGAACACGTAGGAATGGCGCTTACTGGCGCGGCTTGGCGCGGCCTTTGCTGCCGGAGGCAACGACGGGAGCGGTGCCAGGGCGCGGACCAGTGGGAATTGCCTTGACGTTGCCACGAAGGGCAACGACTAGGTAATTCGGAATGGAGCGTTCCATTTCCCTGTGCGTTTGGATTAGAATTGTCAAACGGATAGGATGAGGAACATACGCGTTGCTGCGGACCGGGGGACGGCCTCCGCGTTCGCGGATCTCGTGCTGCACGTCGTTGTAGCGCTGGCGCGAAGCGAAGAACTGCTCCGTGGTAACGCTGAGGCGGCGGAGATGGAAGATGAGATCGTCCCAGGCGGCAGCTTCGGTGCGTAGAGCGGCGTTGACGGTAATATCGTGGTCAGCGATACTCTCGGCGGCCGCGACGCTGATGTGCTGGACGGCTTTGTACAAGATGGAAGGGACGGTGCCAGCGCCGGCGGGTCCAGGAGTGGTCGCCTGTGAAGCACGTTAGCTACGGAGGACTGAGGGGACGGATAGTCGGCCTCCCTCGAGTTGGTTGACGGTTTCCTGGGCCTCTTGGATCGCTGGGTTGACGCGGCGCTTGAAGTCCGGCTGGGTAAAGTCAGTCTGGCGTGATGGAATGGTGGAAACGTACAAGGATTTGGACGGGGGACGCCTGGCGCTTCGTCGGAACAGACGACGCGGGGGGGGCCTTCTGGGGACGCCTGGAAGAGTGAGATTCGGAAAATGGGGGAGATTGTCGCGTACAGTCGCGTCCTCCATCTCCGTGTCTTCTTCGACGGCGGGAGCGGCCTTGGCTGGCTTGGGGTTGATGATGATCTGGACCTCATCCTCCTCGTCGCCTTCGGCGTCGGCGTCAGAATTGTCGCCTTCACCGTCGGACTCGAGGAGGAAGGCGTCGAGTTCGTCCTGGAGAGAAATCAGCGCAAACGCGTAGGGAGTTCACGAAACGCACAGCCGTCTGCTGCGTGTACGGCAGCGTGCCAAGATCGTAGAACTTCTTGCACATCTTGAGGAAGGTCAAGAACTCGTCGGGGGCCTTGTACGTGGGATTGGCGTCCTTGCACGACTTCACCAACTGGACGAGCTTGTTGGAGAAGGCGTGGGTGTTGGTGGTCGTGAGCTGGTCGTGAGCGAAGACGTTGACATGCTCGGGGTCGAACAAGATGTTCTGCGTGGTGGTCAGGAAGCGCCTAGGTGTTTCGGCCACGACTCACCGAGAGCATCGCGATGTAGCTCGCAAGTTGCGCGCCGTAGCGTTGGTGTTTTTGGGGGTGCCCTTGTGGCCTTCGCAGCTGCGAGAAGATGTCCTTGAGGCGCTGGTGCTCCTCGTGGTACTCGGCAGCGTGGGTGGCGCGACCTGGCTGAACGGAGGCGGGGCCATGTAAAGAGTTTGGTCGAACGAGTGTGGGGGAAAAAGAATGCGACGAGGCGTCTAGGTCCCTCCCCGCGTGTTTAAGTACATTCGCTGAGGACAGCGAACACTTGAAAATGGGGGAGAGATCGTAGATGGCCTTACGCGTTTGGAAATTTTTCGATTCATGTGCTGTGCGTTTCGTGGCGGAGCGGCATACGACATCCGGATTGAACAAAGGTTCTGATGTGTGTGTATAGTGGTCCACGAGATAACGCAACTTCGGCCTATTCCGGTCAGGAGATCCTGCCGATAAGAGCAGATATCCCCGGATTACAGAGTCGCATGACTCGAAACGTATAGGAGTGTATGGGTGCCCGTGTGCTGTACGATCAAAACGATCGAACAGCTAACGCTAGGGTAGGCGGTTGTTGCGCCGTACGGATGATGCATATTTCCTCAAATAGAGTTGGGGACCTGAATAATCCAGTCAGGATGCGGACGTGTGGCCGCCGAGGCGGTTTTCGGGCTTGTGTGTTTCAAGCTGGAAATCGGACTTAGCGAAAATTTTGGATTCTGGACTCGAAACGCTTAGGCTCAGTTTTTCGACTCGGGACAATTCACGCGTAAAAGATGGGCAAAAACGATGTATTTACGGCCATATGGGCCGGGGATGCGCGTTTTGGGGACCATTCAAGTAGCGTCACAAGCGGTGACCGCCTACTTGAATGGCCGTGTGTCTAATATACAGGCGCGGGATCGACTACGAGGAGAGAAAAACGTGCGGCGGCGGACGAAACGACGGGCTCGAGGGACGCGCTGCGTATCGGAGAGGACGTTGGAGAGGCACTAGTCGTCTGAGACTCGTTAGTTGTGATGAAACGCTTAAGGAAGAAGGGCGTACCGAGTTTCTTCTTCGAGCTGGACGCAACTGCGTTGCCAGCCGACGACAAGGCCTTCTTCGACTTCGCGATCAGCGCGTCGCCCACCTCCATCTGCTTGAGGGAGTTGGCGGTGTCACCATCGAGACCCTCGTCGCTGGAAGTCTTCCCGCGGAGCTTCAACTCCATCGCCCGGAACCACCCGTCGAGGAACGAGCGAGCCGACGCGTCCTTGATCGACTCGAAGCGCTGCTCGAACGCGCCAGGACCTGCGACGTAAAAGGAGGTCGTAGGCCATCGACTTGAAGCGCGCGACGCGTTGCTCGAGGGTGCGGGTAGCGTTCTGGTGGGCGGTGTTGGTGGTGGATGCGATGCGGCCGGCTTCGAGAACGTCGTCGGCGAGCGAGTTCAGAACTGTTGGGATGATGTTAGTACGCGTTTGAATAAGATGGTGGTGAAACGCACGGGGACCGTAGAGCTCGGCCTCCTGCGAGACGGACGACCACATCTGGTGCAGCTCGGGGCCGGAAAGGGCGTGAGTGCAGTGAGAGCGGCGGTCGTCGCAGCCGGGCGCAGGGACTGTGTCCGGGGTTGGGAACGCAGAGCGTTCCGCGGGACGATGCAGTCGGTGCACGGGACGGAGGGCTGCAAGATGGATTAGTAAAAGGCGGCTGGAGGAAATGGACTAGGCGTACCTCGTAAAGGGTCTCCTTCTCCATCTCCTCGAGCGGCTTGAGCTGGATCGCCTCGGGGGTGAGGAACCACGGCTCGAAGGTGTTCGACTTCGCCTGGCGCATGAACGAGTGCGTCCCAGCGTACGATTCGGCGCGGGGAGCGCGCATCTTGCGCTGCGCGAGGGCCAAGGCGACGTCCTGCCCTTCGATCTTGAGGGGTACTACGGAGCGTGTTGGCGCTAGAACGATTAGGGAGCGTGAGGGGCTTACCGAAGAAGCGGCCGACCTCGCGACTATACGACGCGTTCTGCTTGAAGAGGGTCTTGAGACCGTCGAGGACCGAGCTTGGAGTTCTCCTGCGTGTCGAGCTCGGGGAGCGCAGGCTGCGACTGTGGTTGGGACGCGAAGCGGTTGGTGAAGGGACAAAGGGAACACGTACCGATTTGGTGTGGTAGAGCGTCTTGATGGGGTCGGGCGACTTGGCGGCGCGTTTGGCGCGCTTCTTGGGAGGGTTGCCTCCGCTGTTGCTGGCGGGGCGCGCTTCTTGCCCTTCTTTGCGGCCGGCTCGGCGGGCTCGTCCTCCTCCTCCTCGACCTCCGACTCGCCATCTCCCGCGACGCTCTCCTCGACGGTGACCTCCTTCGCCTTCTCCTTCCCCTTCGTGGCCTTTTTAGCCTTGGCGGCTGGGGCAGGCGGCGGCGTGGGTTGGTCGACCTCCATGCGGTCGTCCTCGCCGGCGTCGGTGTCGGTGTCGGTAAGCGTTGCGCGGGAAGTCGGCGCCTTGCGACCGCTGGGCTTCGGTTTGGCCTTACGCGTTTGGACGACGGGGACTTCGACGCGTCTGGTACAAGTCAGCTATGGGATTCGATGTAAAACCGAATCGCGTACGGGGTGGTTTTGGTCTTGGGCTTCGGCGCTGGTGCCGATTTGGTGTCCTTGGTGGTTTTGGCAGTTCTAGCGGCACGGTAAGCTACGCGTTTCGAGCGAAGTCGAAATACGTACTTGCTGGTAGCAGGCTTGGGCGGCGGGGCAGTCTCGGCGTCGGCGTCGGAATCGTCGACCAGTACGGTTCCCTCCGCGGCCGGCGACTGGGCCTTCGCCTTGGACTTGGTCGGTGGTGGAAGCTGACGGGTCTGTGAACTGTGTTAGTGGAGTTGGGTTATGCGTTTGAGAACGGCGTACCTTGCGTGGTTCGACGTCCTCGACGATGACGGTGGACTTGGTGTCGGATGGGGCGGTCTTTACGGGTTTCGGCGGTGGTGCGACCATATGGTGGCGCCGGGTCTTGAGAGGAGCGGCGGGCGCGTCGTCGTTCTCGGCCTCTGCGTCCTCGTCCTCCTGCACCTCGGCGGTAGCATTACCCTCCGATTCGGACTCGGAACCGGAGCGAGAACCCTCCTCCTCTTCATCCTCATCCAACTCATCCTCCTCATCGCCGGCGGTGTCGAACACCTCCTCAACCTTGGCGAGGCATTCGCCGCCGCTGTCGCGGAACTCCTGGATGAGCACCGGGCTGAGGATGAAGCGCTTTTCGCCTTGGAGCGGCATTTGGTAGGCGGATTCGTAGAGGGTGGGGGCCTCGTTGAGCTCGTCTAGGGACGGCGATGGGTGCTTCTTGCTCGACGGGACGCGGAACTTGGGATCGAGGAAACGCGTCTGCGGTTCGAGTTAGCGAAGTGAAGAAAAAGGGCTAGATGACGGGACGCACCGGGTCGAATTCGAGTCGGGGAAAATAAAACCACTCAGTCTTGAGGCCCATCTTCTTGGAGATCTCGGCGACGCGTATGAGCTCGCTGAGGACTTCGCCGAGCTCGAAGATGCCCGCGTCGTCGTAGTCATCCCCTTCGAAACGCTTGGAACGAAAGACGAGGGAGACGCTAGACAGAGGGGCGCGTCAGTAAGGAGGAAACGGATCGGAAAAGGGAAAAGGGGCGCACCACGACGTGGATACCGGTACGGAGAGCCAGAGAAGCTTTGGCGCGCGAGATCTGGTGGCGCTGGCAGTATTCGCGCATAGCGTCGACGAGACGCGCGGCCGAAGGGTGGTGGAGCAGAGACCAGAGGGGGTGCTGCTGGAGAGGGATCCACTGCACGAGCGGCGTGTTCGCGGACGCAGGAGGCGTCGCGGGCGCGTCTTTCTCCTTCTTGACCTTGGGAGACGCGGTGACTTTCTGGGGCGATTTGGAGCGCGTAGAGGAAGCAGGAGTCGCGGCGGGCTCGGCCTTCGCCTTGGTGGGCGTCGTCGTTGCCGAATGGCGGGTCGTTCGTTTGGATGGAGAAGACATGGGGGAGGAAAGGAAGAAGAAAAGTGACGACTACTGCGCGTCCAAGCTTATATCTTGGACGAACTGAATAGCGTCTCGGACCCGCCTGGTGATAAGTATGGAAGCACCAGGGACGGGAGAAGCGTTTCCTGCGCAGCATGAGCCAAATTGGCACCCACCTGGACCAACAAACGCCTTTGTGATTCAAAGATAGTTGAATAACATAAGATGTTGTGGCGCGTTCATGGGCATGTTGGGTATCGAGGAAAAGCTGAGAGAGAGGCGCGTCCAAAGGAAGAATTACTTTGGAGGGGACTCGAGGTTGGCGAATGTTATGCGGCGTTTGGTTGTGTGAGAAATTTTCGATTGAATGGGTTACCTTTCGGGGCTAAGCCAATGAGTCGAAGAGGTTCTCCGCAGCACCTTGAGGCGACCTGGAAACTTCGAAAAGTTCTAAGTCCGCGCTCGGCGAAACGCGTAAGGGCGTCTGAAATGGGAAACACCGATTGACTGGGGGCAGTCAAGATTTGAAAATGGGGGAGATGATAAGCCGTGAAAATAAACGCGTTGGAATTACTCTAATTGCGGGTTTTTGCGCTATGTGTTTCGACCTCAAAACCACTTACACCACTGTTTCCTCTGCAGTTGGTGAGAGCGTTGAAGGTGTTTGGCTACAAAATGGTCATGAACTCCGACGGTGTGCGATATCACTGAAGGGTTAGCCCGAGCTCGAATGTTATCGCGGAGCAGCCCTACCTGCGTGTACTCAAAACGGGGAACTTATCTGGTGTTATGCGTTTCGATGCGCTTGTGTGTTATGATCAGTCGGCGGGACTTTGACTTGTTGTGGGCGCTATTGGATGACTCAGATGGATGGGATAATTCCGGTTAATAGGGAAACGGGTCGGAGCCGTCCCATGCTGCTGTGGGAATTATCTGATCTTATCTACATCCATCAAGGATCGGCGTATTGAGGGCGCATGTGGGCGCGAGTACCCTATTCCTGGAGGAAGGGGTAATTGCCCCATAGCTCGCCAACCAAAGGGACTCTGAGGACGTGCTGAGCACCGCTGGAAGGAGGTGCATGTACGCTACAAAATGGCTGTACGTTTGGTGGAGGGACAGAGACTTGAACCGCACAAGGTTCTGAGCCAGGAACGGGGGCTCGAGGGTTCAACATCCGACAATCAGGGGACGTGGCGACGTGGAGCACGACCTCCTGGATACCCGGCACTTCGAAGGACCGAGCCAATTGGCTATAGAGGATTCGACAATGGACCACACGAATTTCCTTATTCTGCAGAATTGTTTCTCACTCGTATTTCTTGGCTACTGTATATAAAGAGGGAGGGGGCACAGTTTTGGGCACGGAATCCTCCCCCGCTATCACTAGGGCGAGTTCTGGGCTTGAGCGGTGCTTACTCATCTCGAGTTTGTATCTGAACAAGTTTGATTTGGCTGGATTGGTTGAAACGAATAAGATTGGTTTTGGACTTGGAACAAGCTAGGAAGCTTTTGGAACTTGGAACGCGGCCGGAAGCCTGCGATTGGACTTGGGTGAAGCTAGGAAGCTTCTGGATTGGAATTGGTTTCGAGTACCGCGTTAAACGCACAACCGATTGAGTTGGTGATTGGGGTTTAAGGACCTAATACCACTTTATCACCCATACCCCGCTTCTACGCAGTTCGCTGTTAGTTGCACAGTTGAGATACTATAAACTCAAAAGCCCCCAAAAGTACTCTGAACACCAAGTCCGCTTGAGGTTCAGTCTACGTGTTTCGAGAACCACATAGAACGTTTACACCCTTGTCTGGATATTTCTATCCTCACAATACCCTGGATTGGCTCTGTTACCGAGGCCGATCTCCTAGAAGTCTGTGTGTTTAGTGTGTGTGTGTTTTGTTGTGTGTTTGGTGTTAGGTGTTTTGCTTTGCATTGCACCAGCCTGCGCGTTTCATTGCATTCCACTCTGTGCATAGAGTTCGCTTTTCAACGCGGCACAAGCTCAAAAACGCTTGTTATACTGTACTATTTCGGTCATATCGTACGGATATTATCATGTGACAGAAATTTTAAATTGGAAAAATCCGGAAAAAATTATTTAACACATCAAAAAATTTCGTACGGGGTTCTTGTGATGCGTGACGTACGATACGACCGAAATAGTACAGTATTGCGGCAAGGTGATTTATACTGCGGCAGATTTTTTGTTGAAACGGCCCGCCATATCGCTAGGAGTGCGGCGCCGACTCCCCTCATCCACTCAGGCTGAATTATCTCAATATGAGTCCGTTACAACACAAGTATGTTCATGACTGGGCATCCAGCATTATCTCAGTGCCATGTCAGACCCCATAAAAAAGAAAACCTGGTTTATGGGGCTAACAATTGGCTAACAAGATCCTAGGACTGGTTGGATTCAGCCCATTTACAGTCGGGTTTATGCTCTTCACCCGGCCGCGCCCCACACACGCAGTTATGTGTGAAGTTGATGGGGCTTTCTACCTCAATGTCCAGCTTCTGAATTCCTCGGTGTATCTTCCCACTCACGAGTAGAAGAAGTGTGCATGTGTGTTGGGAATTTGGTGCAAGTTGATTTTCTGGGAAGGTAGGTGGGTCCTTTTACTGTAGCAATCTGTAGGACTGCACTCAAAGCCCAAGTGTTATGGTTTGCTTTTGATCTGATACCTGAAATGGGGCATACATTTTGTGTTACGCATGTGCGATCAGTGAAATGAGTTGTTCTTTTTGGTGACCAGGCATTAGAGCATATTTGAAGCGGGATTTTGGCTCGTTTTTCCGTGTAGCAATCTTGAGAAATTTGTGTATCTTCGGACCTCCTATGCAAATGGGCTCAACTAAATGGAAATTTTTGTGTCTAAGTTGTAAATTTTGTGGATCTAAATCCGCCATTTGAGCTGCTGCGAATATGCTCTATTGTGGCAGGTCTGCCACTCCTTGCATTGTGAACATTCATTAGTTCTGGCAGGAGTTAGTTCAAGCAGATTCAATTTTTCTTTATGGAACAAAGGGGAAAAAGGTCCAAAATTGACTTGAGATATTACTTGTTACTAGGAAAAAAAATTGTACTGAAATGAGGCCAGTGTTATGTGTTATTTGGTCCGTCAAACTGCACTGAAATAGTGGCCATGTTACGTGTTACATTTCAGTCCTACAGATTGCTACAGTATATATATATACTTCAGCGTCGTGAAAAAATGCGACCAGCACTATAGTCAGCAAACACCACAAATCCAGCTCACGAACCGCGTCACTCACTTCAGAAAACTGTGAGACTGATCACATTCTCTAACCGCCCGCAACTAGCCGGCCCTCGGCCTGGGCGGTCGGTAGACTCTCGCAATAAACAGCCGAAGATGTTCACCGAATCCATGGAACAGCTCGCGGGCTCGCTGCGGCTCTGTCTACATATTCAGGCTCCTAAAGCAATCAGTGGGGGGAAATGGATATGATATTTGATTGGTTTGCCGCCCGCATGAATTGTATTCATGTGAACAAATTGTGGATCAATTCACCTGAGTCACTGTGCCTGTGTAAGACTGTAACGTTACCGCTGAGCAGTAATCTCGACCCAGATATGGAGCAGTTCATCTAGTCACCACTACATTTGTATAGCATGGGAATGATGGCCAATTTGGTTTGGCCGGGATTTTTGAATGTATGTGACCATGTGTGACTCCCTACAGCAGAGGGATGGCCAAATCCAGACCTGGTCATGAAATTGACGGGCCCATACCTCACCATAATTGGATATTCTGACTATTCCTCTAGCCAAAATGTCCAAATTATTGTTCAGCACATTTTGGCAAGAGAGATTTTCGATCAGATCAATCATAAAAATGTTCCCACCATATACAAATGTAGCGGTGACTAGATGAACTGCTCCATAGATGTGAAGTCGTGACTTTGGGGCAGGACATCAGGCCATCACGGCTCTGAAACGGTCTCTCGAAGATCTGGTGCATATCTATCAGCCAGGATGCGTTGCAAGCAGCAACCTTGTCGCGGATTCCCTGCCGGCGGCAGAAGCGCGCGCTTTTTGAAGGTGTTGGGCAGCCGTCGGTCATGGTTGTCGATGTGTGAGTGGGCCGGCATCCGCAGACACCAGCTGGGGGCGCACGGCGCGCGAGATGGCAGCGGGAAGCAAGTCGTTACCACGCTGATACCCATAATCCGCATAATCCATACAAAATTTCCGGGCAAACTCCATAACTTTGTTGCTTTTTGGCGGTTTTTGGGCCAAAAAAGTGCCAAAAACAGTGATGAATTGCTGGAAAAGAATGGAAATCCAGTTAGAAACCTGACACCCGGTTCAAACAAGTTGTAAACATGTTTCTTGAACGCTTTGACGGCATCATTGCTACCCTCTCTCTACCCAACCACTCATGCCATGGGCGCATATATAAAGTTTTGTCCCTCCTCGGCCGGGGGCAGCAATGTTCTGGAGGCGGCAGTGGGCGGCAAATTATCTTAGTCGGATGACCCGTTCATATGAAGAACTTAAGATTAACACAGAGGAATGACAAAGAATGAATGGACTTCCCCCGCGATCTCCAACTATAGTAGGAGTCGCTGCGAAACCCGCAGTATTATCTGTCATCCCCCCCTACCACATTGCGCAGGCACTCGGTGTCGTGCTGCCGAGTAACTGTTGGAATATCGATCGCCAAATCAATGCTGTGCCACATTCCCCCAGACGATTCCTGCTGGCTGCACAGGGTGTAAATATGTATGTAATATAGAGTCACAGCCCTGTAAGCGGGAGAGCTTGAGTGTCCTCGCCTTTTTTTGTGAACGTCCCATCGATCCCTCGATTCGGATATTTCCTCGGAAACTTCAGCAGCACCCCTTTTGACGGCTGCGTACATAGTGCCCTCAGAAACCTCTTCCTGCTTCTAAACCATACTTAGTCGAATAGCTTAGCGTCTCACACGTGCAGGTGGTTCCATCAGAGCCTGTCGCGCACGACGGTGGTCTTCACTGGCGCTTTCTACAGCCCTGCAAGCCGGTCCGGACCCTCCCGACGTTGACCTCATCACAACGCAAGACACGTCCAAAAAACCCTACTCTGTCAGCCGGCGTTCGAAGCGACACCGGTGCATGTTCTTTTCCACTTTTTTTTTTTAATACTCGCTGCGATCGTCTGGGAAATTACGAGTACTTTACTCGTTCATACAACAGGTCGCGGGGGCGGTTTCTGCCATCGACGTCGAGCCCCTGTAACGCTCTAGATTGCAGGGGCTCGCCATTAGATAACGTCGTTATCTGCTGCGGATCTTGGTAGCCGCGATGTCCAGATGTCGCCGTCGTCGTGAGGCGCTATCTTGGCGCTGTCTTGGCGCAACGTCGCCGCTGCCGCACCGGTGTGGACGAGAAGCGAAAACGAAAACGTTTTGGGCCCGCCGGCATGCCTTGGCGCTGTCCGGTGATGTCACCTTGCCGCCACTGCCGAAAACCTGCCGAGCACTTTGTTTCTTGTTGACATAGTAGGTCGTCTTGGTAAATTCCTATCCTAAGTTAACCGTATTTCATGGTATTCTCTGTCTAGACACTACGGATAAATATTATGACCACATTATGCATGTTACCATAAGTAATAACTTTATGCATCAACCTGGCTTCTTAGCACCCTCAAATCTGTAGAAGATAATTATGCATAACATTGTTGGATTACACCCAATTTATACATGCAGAAACAGGTTTGTTGCGCTGCTGTTGCGGAGAATAGCATACAATATTTATGTTGTAAATATCCTATCTGCAGTCATTTATCTCAGTTAGGGACTCGGGATATGCCACAGGCGTCATATGTTAAACTTGAACCTTTTTTTTTTTCGAATTATTTCATGGCGTTTCGACAATGAATCATGTATTTTTACTCTGCGGCACTGCTGATGGCACCAATCGGCCGGAGATATCAGATGTTCGGCATCCCCGTTCCTTTCATTTTCGTTTTCGTTTCTCGTATATAGAGTATCCCTGCCGCACCCGGGCTGACCTGCCGCGCGGCTCCCCGGCTGGGCGCGGCGGAGAAATGGGCGGCGCCTGTTGACGGGGGCACCGCGGCACTGTCGGCGGGTGGGGCGGACATGGGCAAGGGCCGCGGCCATGCGGCGGATAAAGCTATTTGGTACACTGACGTGTGACTGGCAAGGGGGGCACCAACATTAAAAAATGTGTATATAGGGTCGAAATTTGGAATTTCGGCCTTCCGGATCCCCTCCCCCTTCCTCTTACTATATCGGGTAATGCTTTCCCACGATAAGATAAGATAAAGCCTTCACATGACTGAAAAGGTGCTTCCACCAGTCAAATTTGGGTCTATAATACATGCCATAGGCTAGCCAATGTAGCTACCAGATGTGGGGACCACTAAGCTCTCACTGCACCAAACAGCCGGTTTGCAGCATTGATGACATTTCCATATTTGGTAGTTGTGCTTTGACCACCGGCTCCTTGTTGGTTTTCTAGTGCCAACTCTATTGGGATAGATTTTCCAGGTGTCTATGCTCACTGTTGACAATGAATAGAGGCATTCCTGAGTCCCAGGAGGCCCACAGAGCTTTGTATATGCCCCCAAAGTTTACATATAAAACTTCTTTTTCCGGGCCCTTTGTTGGGAAACGGTCATTCCCGGCTGGGTGTCATGAAACGCCCCATCACCGATCAACTACCAACATCCCTTTGTGTAACATAAAGGGTTACACAAAGGAGGACAGTCAGACGGAGAGGGTTAACGAAGGGAAACCACTAGTATATTAACCCGACTCGATAGAGCCTTACAGTAGCTTCTATCTCGTCTTAGTAACGACCCCACTTGGGGCTTAAACCATCCTTCTTCGTCTCAAGCAACCAAAACCCGACCGCCCGTCGGGAAACTATCGGGAAACTTCCCGAACCCCGATTTCGTCACCGAGCCCTACCTGGCCTCGTTCTGACAGAAGATAGAAGCTCCCTAATCATCGGGAATGCCGCTAAACGAACGACTCGAACAACTACTGCGCATCCTCTTAATACTTCAGCTGGGGGCTGGTGTCGGGCGAACTCTCTGGGGGCTACTCCGCCCTGCGTTGGATTCCCAAACCCGAAACCCGACAAGCCTTCCCCTCGGGTTACCGAGTACCCGATGCACCAGCGGGACCGATGCCATTGCCCCGCCCACGAAGGAGTCGGCTGTAATGGTCGGGTATGGATACCCAGGACCATTATTCCCGATGGAGGATACGGACAACAAACCCCGGGAGGGAGAACGCCCTCTAACCGGCGACGCCACCCTTGAGGAACCCGAAGAAGGGAACCCGATACCCCTTATCCGTTTTGACTTCAACTTCTCTTCACACTCGCAAGCCAATGTCCCGACTCGATAAATTATACAAACTACGACACCGATACTCAACGCATATAAGAAACAAAAAATATAAGTAGAATTCGGATGAAGTTCAACGCGCCCGCTCCTTGCCCTTGCGACTCGTTTCCTGCCGACCCGTTGGCTCCAGCGGCCTATCCCCGGGACCCTCAGCACTAGCGGGATCCGACGGCAACGCCTCATCGGGCGGGAGGGAACCAACGAGGAAGGAGCGCCGATATATCCGCCGCCGGGTCGACCGGCTCGGGCGGATACGTCGCGGGGTCGCGATCCCGGTACCCCGCCAGCGAATCCTCGTCGTACCGATCCGGGTGCCGATGGTTCCAGATACGGGCCGCCTCCACGGAAGCCACGAATGCGACCTGCGAGACGTATTGCAGGAAGCGAATCGAGCGGTGGTCGTCGGTGCGAGCCGCCAAGGCTGCTAGCAGAGCACTGTCCGCCCGACAGGTGAAAGTCCCAAACTGCTCGGCAGGAGCGAAGACATATGTCAGAATGCCGAGCAGCGAGTGCGCCGAATGGGGGTTCAGCGACTCGTAATCCGTCTGCAGCATCGTATGCCCCCATGAGGACAACCGGTGCCCATGCGGCGCGGAACCCACGATGGGCGAAGAAGCGTCAACGGCGGCCTGGCACACGTCCAAGTTGATCATCCCCGCTTCGGGATCGGGACGGTCCAAGCGCCCCGGCATCAACATCGAACCCCAAACCCGATCGAGGACCTGGATGTCCAGGCGGGAGAGGTTGGCGGTCAGCATCGAGCGGGGAAATAAACCGCGATCGTCGACGCTGTTGGGAGGAACGCTCGCCTGTCCGCGGCGGGAGGAGGACGGAGAAGGAGCCCGCAAAGTCACCGAGGAAGACTCGGAATCGGAGAACGGCTGGGAAGGAGCGAAAGAAGGAGAGCGAGGACGGCGAGACTCCCGATACCCAGGAGAAGGTCGTCTCGTATCCCGGGGGCGCTCCCAGTATGCGGGCGAGGGAGCAGGGGCCGAAGCGGACGGACGAACACGCGGGGAGTCTCCCGGGAAACGCAGGACGACCTCGCTCGGCCCGGGGACCACGCGGGAGGTTCCAGTCGGCGGAACCAACTCCAACCGTGGGACCCCGGAAACGTGGTCCGAGAGGCGGGGACCGAGGACGAGAAGAGTCGCGTCGAGGCCCCTCCGACCATTCCGCCCTACGAACTTGAGGGGGGAGAGCTCGGACGATGAGAGGACGGAGGGGGCGAGTAGGGACGTCGCCGAGGAGGCAGGGAGTCGGGTCGACGGCGAGGGGAAGCGGAACGGGAAGGATACCGATGGGGAGACGCCGGGCGACGAGCTCGGGCGTTCCTGCGCCCCTTCCCATCCCGCATCGGAATGCGGGAAAGCCGACGGGAATCCCGATGAGGAACCCGACGGATGGCTCGGGCCGGGTCTCGATGATCCCGAAGGCCCCGCCGCACCACGGGGAAGTATCCGACACGGAGGGTTTTGACGCTGGGGACTGCCGCCGCTGCCTCTTCGCGGGCAGGAGGGCGACGTTGCTGGGCGCGCTGTTGGGAACGCTCGGTGTTATGCCGAGGCTGCAACGCTGACAGCAAACTTGCATACGAAACCCGATTCCCGACTAGACAACTCGTCAGTCATCCCGGAAGAAGAAACGCAAGGAGGAATAACGCACCGAGTAATCCCCAGTCGGCGCGGAAATCGTACTCCATGAGCTCGTACCACCGTTCGCCCACATGCTGCCAGTACTGGAACGAAAACCCGTCCAACTTGGTCAAGTCTCCGGCTTCGTACGCCGCCTTCATCGGGCCCCCACGAAGTGCACGGCTTGTTGCTCCGTTTGCAGGTGTCGCACGCTGAACGGGGTTTGCCCGCTCTAGCGGAAATCAGACCCGATTCGCCAACGGCGCAAAGCCGGTGCTGGGTCCGGCACCGAGCGCAGCTAGGCGACAATGCACGGACGATGCGCCCAACGGGCCGAACATGCAACTCCCCCGGGAAGAACGCGCGATGCCCGAGCGACTGGTGAACTAGCGCCCGGGGCACACCTCCCACGAAGTCGTGCGCAGAAGCGGGACTGGGCCAATTGCGGCGGCGGCGGATGGGAGGAGGACTCAAACGCGGGTTAGTCGGAATCGAACTCCGACATGCCTCGCCCGGACCAACGATTCCGTACGGGCGTGAGGCTGCCCCCGGCGGATGATCTTCAGGAACCGACTCGGAAGAGGAGGAAGACGACGAGGATGGGGACCGACGGCGTTTGTGCGACGGAGGGGTACGGGGCGACGACGCGGGGGCGGAGGAATTTGGGGTGACAACCGACGTAGGAGTCGGCCCGGTGCCTCCCCCCTCTTGAGAGCCGCGTCCCGACGTCTCGTCGATGATCTCAACACCTTCCGTGCCGCTGGGGGACCGTGTGTGCCGCACCCGGATACGCCGGGGACTTGGGGGAGGGGTCGGTGGATCCAACTCAATAAAACCCGGTGAGTCCGGGACTTCGGGAGACGCGCGACCCAGAGGCGCGGAGGACGGGGCAGAAGCGGCCGGCCCCGCACCAACGTCGGTCATCTCCACATTGCCCGAAGTATCCGCCGCATCGTCGGCAGACACGGGCGCGACGACGTTCACCTGCGGAGCCGGAGGAGGAGACGGAGAGGGCGGTATCGGCAGGGGGGGGCGGCGGAGTCAGACCCGACAGGTACTCCACGGAGGCCGGGTCGGCGGGCAGGGGATAGGGAGCGCGCGCGTCTCGCTCGAAATCGCCATAGATGGCCCCCGTCCTCCCAACACCGGGCGTCGGCTTCCTCCTCACTGACCGTCCTAAATACCCCGGGGCAGGGGGTAACGTTGTCGGCTCCGAATCGAGGATGGAGCAGAGCTGGACACAAGCCGATCAGTGGATAGCGAAGACAAAGAACTTGAACGCGCACCATCAAACGCGTCCAACATGCCGTCGAACCTGAACCCGGTGGCGGCTCCCAACCCAGCAAAACGGCCCTCGTTCCACACCTGGCGAGGGTCGGTGAAGCTGACGACGGAGATGTCCCGCGGACTGCGGAAACCTCGCCAGGCGCGGTTGTAGAACGGGCTCTCGGGCGGCGGCGATACGAAGCGAAGCACGGAACCCGACGGGTCTTCATCGTCGAACTCGAATCGAGCGGGGTCGGGACCGAGGTCGAGACGAACGGGACCCGCCAGACGAGCTATAAACTCAGTGGCGGCGAGGAAACGCTCGGACACGAACACCGGGAACCCGAGGTGGGCGAGGAGGAGGAGGAAGTGCCAGAGGGAAGCTGGGAACTGTCAACGCGTGAAGATGGCAAAGAACGGGACGTACCAGGGGCTCCACAATTAACACGACGGTATCTACCGTCGGGTCGCGGCAGAACAGGCGCCACGCTTCCAACAGCGCGTCGTTCCGCATATCCAACTCTTCGCGGACGTCCAGCGAGGCAATGGTGGCGCCCGTCGCGGGATCCGGCATCGGGATCTCGATGGAGGGGCGAGGGTTGGAACGATCGAAAATAACACCGGCGCATCGCTGGTACGGCCCCAGAACGCAACACTCCCACCACATTAACTGCGCGTAAACCAAGAACTGCGCGTGGTAGTAGTCGTCGCGCGTCCATTGGCCCATATCGTCCCACGCCTGTTGCGACTCGTCGAAAAGACGAGGAGGAGTGGACGACGTGGAGAACGTGCGGGACGGGCGCGACGCGGGACGCCAAACGCGGACTTGGTCCCAGAAAGGCAGACCTTCGAGCTGCCGAGACAGGCGCGAGGGGAACCCAAAAAGAGCCGGGTCTGAAGGAGGAGGTGCCGTCGTATAGACGGGGGGAGCGTTGACGGGCACATAGGTGGCGGAGGAGTTGGGGTTGAAGTCGTCGATGGGGCGGAAGATTATTGGGTGTAGTGCTGGCCGAATATGAATATAAATATGGATTTTGCCTATTGTATTCATAGCCATATTATATTCTGTCATCCTAGCCATATTCTATTCGTAGTCATATTCTTGGAATATATTCTGAATATAGCGGAATATATTCAACTATATATTTACATCCGGAATCTACCTTGGACCACTCTTTTTGGAAGCAAGGCAGGACTCTTGGTCTTCAGACTGGGGTTCAGAATAGTCAGCATTACTTCAGAGCACTGCACAGGACCTACTGGATGTTAATGGGGTCCCTGATCACTCCCCTATCACCATAATTGATCTCAAAATTGCCATTTATGGTAAGTAAAAGTCACATGGCGGTGAAGGAATATATTCTGAATATGATTATCCACAGTCATATTTAGCCGTATTCATATTCATATTTAGCCAAGTTCCTAGAATATGCTCAGAGCATATTATATTCATAGTATTCCAAATATATTCAGAATATATTCTGGCATATTTATTTATGGCCAGCACTAATTGGGTGCGGCGAGGGGGCGAAAGGCCAGATGGGATCCTCACGATCCAAATACGCCGACAAGACGCGGGGGTGCAACCCAGGATAGACGGAGGGATGCACGAGGGAGAATCGAGACGGCGTGGGCCGCCACACCTCGTCGGATAGACGAGAGCCGTCAGAACGCACTGTTTTGGGATTCGAGGGGCGAGAGAACGACATAGCAAAAGGAAGACCACAATTCCGACTCGCCCTTTATAAAGGGAACTGAGACACGATCAATGGAAGCATCGTGGGAGCCGAAAGGCTAAACCGATACATTCCCGACGATGAGTCGGGTTCGGAATATGGAGACTGCGGAGAAGCAAAAGAAGCTTTAGAAGCTTCGAAAATTTGGAAGCAAAGAAGCCTCGAGCTTAAACGCCGCCAGGCACGCAACGCGGCCAAGGGGGAAAAGTAACCCGGTACGGCTCCGGGCAAGCGTCTCGCTAAGATTGGATTATGCGAGGGAGATTGCCTCCCTCTGCTGATTGGGCCAAGCGATTGAAATACTCCGAGGTTTAACTCGTCGAGAACACGCGCTGTTGAAATACTCCGGAAACCGTCCAAGGTTCGGAAGAACTCCGACGACCGTCGAGAACAAAGGCCAGCATAATTTTTTTTTTCGGCATCGAAAGGTTTTTTCGGCATATCCAAGGCGCTCGGGACGAACGCCCTTAATGGGGGGGTGATGTCATGAAACGCCCCATCACCGATCAACTACCAACATCCCTTTGTGTAACATAAAGGGTTACACAAAGGAGGACAGTCAGACGGAGAGGGTTAATGAAGGGAAACCACTAGTATATTAACCCGACTCGATAGAGCCTTACAGTAGCTTCTATCTCGTCTTAGTAACGACCCCACTTGGGGCTTAAACCATCCTTCTTCGTCTCAAGCAACCGAAACCCGACCGCCCGTCGGGAAACTATCGGGAAACTTCCCGAACCCCGATTTCGTCACCGAGCCCTACCTGGCCTCGTTCTGACACTGAGCAATGCAACGCTTGGGCATCGGCTTTCGGCTCATAGAATTCCCATGCCCGGAACTTTCTAGCAATTTCTTCTCTTTGGCTGACTGATTACAATAGAATATTCTAGATACTTTACTGTAGTATATAAGCCTGCAGAATTGTAGGTGTTTGCCCTGACGCATCTAACCTTCATCGGCTTGCGATTGCAAACGTGAATCTTGTTCTCCCGCGCTTCCTTCTCGCGCCGTCGAAACCCAACACCCTTGACCCCCCCTCCCCCCTACCCCATCCCATCAATTTTTGATCTGGCACCCCCTTGGTGACTGGTACACATGGGAAATACAAGTGATGGGGCTCCAGACGATGCGTTTACGGCCGTTTGAGTGCAATTTTGCCCCCAGAAACCTTGCGCGGAGGTCGGAGTCGCATTGCTAAGCGTAAATCTCAACTTTTGACCATCAAAAACAGACAACAACCCGTTAATTCGAGCATTTCGTCTGATACAAGTCTCTACGGTCTTCCTGCGACCGCCAAAAAATTAGCTCAAGTGCATAGAATTGCTCTGAGCACCTCAGCGGAGGCCTCCAGCGGCACTGGCGTGAGCATTGGGGAGAATACATTGCAAAACGGCTAGTTTGATCACCATCACATAATTTTTGGACATTTTTTGGCCCGAAATAGCTGCACAGACCGTACGCGGCGCGTTTCTCCCCTCAACTGTGTCCGGAAATGGCCAGAACTGCTCTCAAACGCGCCGTTTTGAGGCGCATCACGGTTGTTTTCCAGGTGTACTGGTCACACGTCAGTGTACCAAATAGCTTTATCCCATGCGGCGCTGTGTCACTGACTCGCTCACCGCTCGTCGTCAGGCGCTATCTTGACAACGTTGCCTGAACGAGTTGATGTTCCAAATATGGGTTCGAGTCGAGTTGGACTCGACTCGTTACCGAGTTAACTCGAGCTCGCGGACACACTACTCTCCGCACCCGCCTTGACAATATAATCTAGGGTGCAGTTTTTAAATATTTCTAGGGGTCATAAATGTTTGATTTTTTTTTGAGACCAAAAACGTGTTTGTAAACAGGTTTGCAAGCATTATCGTGATATCATCAAAAGTTGATGGTCAGGAAAGTCAAATTTTTCTCCGGTCTCAGAGTGCATTGAGACATTATTTTATCACCCACTGCAGTTCCCCAGTGCCTCAGATATGATGCAGCCCATAATCCAATAGCTTCAGCCATTTTCAGCCTATTATGTGCCTTGTCACACTTGTGTCACATAGGTGTCCGTGTGTTTGTCAATGCCCCGTTGTGCTTGATCTCAACCTACCCTGATGCGGTGTCACATTGATAGACTTGGAATTGATACAAAACGCTTGCGTGTTAAAATATTGACGCAAGCACACGCAGAGAGAAGTGGCAGCCCTCGGGAAAGCTCAGAGCAGGTTCAATTGGGCGTAAATTCTTGAGGGCGCAACTCTCAAGCGGTCGAGGTTGCGCCTCCTCGAGACTCCACCGTTTACCTGACCCTCAAAATTGATACCGAATCCAAACTACGTAGCAAGCTAGAGACGCTCTCGGGGCTTCTGATGCGCGCGCTTCTTGGAGGCCTCGGTCGGCAACGTACGCTGCTACAAGTTCAGGAGTTTCAGGCATGTTGGTGAAAACAGAGATGTCCATTTCACGCTTGTCGTCAACAACTGTCGGGCGGAACAGTCGGAGCTTGAACCGGCACAACAACATGCTCGGAAAAAAAGTACTCGTGTTTGCCACGCCATGCGGTGGCCTTTTCCAAGCAAGTCCACAATTTCACTAGCGAACGAAATCCGCGACACATAGGTATGCTATCTTTATAGAGCCCTTGCAGTCGTAGGAGACTGCGCCGGCAACGTGTATGGCGGTCAGCGCGAAGAGGAACGAGGTGAGCCCGCGTTTGAATCCCATGTGCGAGTTGAGGGTGCAGAAATGCGAGCGCTGGTGCTCTTATATTATATATATCCGAGTCGACCGACCCTTGCCAAGTGGTGGGATGACCCAGACAATTGGGAACAAAAACAGCTGCTGTAAAGAAGCATCTTGCATCTGTCATCTCGAAGTGCGAACTGGCGTCTCTAAGATCTCTGACCGCATCATGTAGGTGCAATGCGAGGCTGAGCAGAATTTCCTCAATGATACGGCAAGCACGAAAAATCTAGGAACCCCCTCAGCGACGCCCGTCGACTTTTAACCTCGGTCTCCACTTCTTTCCATCCTGATCGAGGAGATGGATTCCATCCTGCAGAAGCAGCTCGCCAATCGGAACCCAAGGGTCCTTGGCTATATCACGTCTAACAGGGAAACTCAGCAGTTACCTCCACGAGGGAAAATTGATGTACTCAGTTGTAGGCCATGCCAAGGTCCGGAATTGAATGTCGCGGAGGTGGGGAACAGATGTTTTAAAGTCCCACTGCTCGAAGAACGCACGCCAGTTGGCGCAGTTTGGGTTGCGTTTCCTGCCAACCGGTCAGCGCTGGTTACCGAGGAAGAGAGACTATAACCCCTTCTTTATCGGCGCCGTGAATACTAGCATTTTCAAACTCAAGGCTGGGTGCGCAGGCGACAACGCTGCGATGGATGGCGGATTTTCCTGCCAAGGATGTTGACTCGAATGGAAAGTCTGTCCGAAAGAGTGGGCAAATACCTCGTGGATGGGTATAACTCTCAACGTTGCCAACTGCGTACCGAGCTCCAGGAACTCTACGTCGAGGTGATCAGAAGTAATCGTTAGACTGACGAGCTTCGCAACATGCGCGCGGACGACTTGGATGAACGGCGAATTATGGACGGGGGTGGGGACATTCCCTGTGGAGAGGATATGCAGTGATCGCAGACGCGGTAAACTACGAGCAGAATCAGCGCTGCTGAGGACGCAGGGATGAACGTACTCTGCTTCGGTCAGGAGCGCGAGAAGAGAATGATCCACAGCGCGAAGAGTAAGTTCCTCGATATTCGGAAGCGCCGACCTGCCCGACGCGGGACGGGCGAGTTTGACCTTAGCGGTGCTGTTCCAACGCAACCGCTTCAGCGCGGATAGATCGCTAAAAGCGTCGGCGTCGAGACTAGTGCCGTCATTGTACACGGAAACAGCAAAGTCGACCAGGGTAGAGCCGTAGCGCCGGGGCAAACCGGCGAACACCCGCGCGGAGAAGCCACAGAAACCGATGATGCTACGGACGTCCCGAGAACGGGATTGGAAGGAGGAGGATGAAAATTCGCGAATCTTCTCCCAGTCGAGGACCACGTGGGCGTAGAGTACCGGTACGGCGCATTTCTGGCTCGTCATTATCAACGGGGTGTCCCAAACTGGTTAACATACCAAGAATTCTTTGGAGACCAGGAGAAATGGCAGGCGAGCTTGGAGATGTGGGCTGTCCTGGAGCTCGTCGATGTCAAATACCATGGCGTTGTATGCGCGTTGTGGAGTATCCATAGCAAAGTAGAGGATTCGCGACAAAATGGCGGCGCGAACGTCAGGCGGAGCACCGTCCAGCGGCCTGAAAAACGGATTTAACGGAGGGGCGACTATCTCCGAAGACGGAGCGGTAAGCCGAGGATGGACTCTGGCGCAGAATGGAGTAAAATTTTGAGGATGATGTGCGAAAGCAGGGACGAACTGTTGATATCTGAAGAGGCCCTTGAGGGTAGCGTCCACGTCGCTCTGAAGCTTGTTGAATTTTCCCTCCTCATCCTTACTCTGGACTACACGGAGCGGACAGGCTTTGACCAGCGGGTACGTCCACTCGGCAGCCCGTGCAGAAGGAACCGTAAGATGTTGGAGACGCTTAGCAGTAGCAAGCGCCTTGAGAATGGAGGGGCAATATTGATCGGTGCTGAAGCTGTAAGCATATGGCGACTCGAACGAGACCTGGGCGACGTTAAACAAAGAGAGGCCATATGATTAGATCATTAGACGCACCAAACGGTCCCACTCTGAAATCGCCGCTACCAGAGCATTGACCAGCGCCGCAACGGTCTTATTTTGGGTGTACACGTTGCAGGTGAGAATGAGGCGGCTCGGGCTGACCAGCTTCATGCCGCCGCAAAGGCCCACAACGCTGTCGTTCGAGTAAATGTCGAGGGAGAGAAAGAGGTCGGTGACGTTCGGAGTGAGCGCGAGTATCGTCTTCATGGACGGCCCAAAGCCACCCTCAACGCGCAGACGCTTTACGAACCGGCCGAGGTCCCTGTTCTGGGTGAGAGCGTTGGCTAGCGCGATAGCCTGCGCCTTTGAGCGGAGGACGACGGTGTGGTAAAGGAGGGGAGTTGAGACGCGGAGCCAAGCTTTGTTGACTAGGAGGTAGGCGGATGTGCTAGTATTAAATGAGCGAGGAGCGGATGGCGCGACTACGACGCACGACTCCTCGTAAGTGGCAAACGCGGCGGTGGAAGTATCGGAAAACACGTCGTCAGCGACCTTCAGCGCAGGAGAGAGAATCTCTGAGAGGATTTCGTCGGGCAGCGCAGTGTCTGCCATCGCTTTCAGACGTGTTCGAGGCTTTTCGACGCGTCGAGGTGGTGGCACAAGGAAAGGAGCGTTGATGGTGTGACAGTCACTTTCTTCCGTAATACCATGAGCACTCAGGACCCGTTCGTCACCTCCACGTTCCTCGACAGCACCATTCTAGACCAGAGACTCCAGAAATCCCGTGAAAACTCGGAGTTCCCGCCCGGCATCCACGCGTCGCTCGGCCAAATCCGAGACGACATCTCCCGCCGGAGATCCTCCGTCTTCAAGCGCGATTGGAGTGACTTCGGGCTCAGCAGAACTCCCTCGTCGGCCTCGAGAAACGGATGAACAGCCTCCTCGCTCCAGTTCGTCGCCTGCCGGCAGAGCTCCTCGCCGAAATTTTCCACCGCCTCGATGGCCGCTCCGAAGCCCGAACGGCGGAGCAGCGGCTATGCCGCGTTCACCTACACATCCTATCGAGCGTTTGTTTCCACTGGCGCGAGGTAGTGCAGCATGCTCCGGCGCTCTGGACGGACGTCGAGATCGATGGGAGCATCTGGCGCGACGACAAGCGATCAGCGGCGACGTCGTCCTAGACGGCGTCTTGCGACAGTCCGGGGACAGGTCCATCTCAATCTCCCTCAAATACCTCTACGGGCCCGTCTTCGACACACCATGGCGTCTCATCGTCGCGACATCCCATGGGGCACCGCAAGTTTCGACCTCGCTGGCCAGTATCCTGTCCCAGCCGACCTTCTTCGCGTCATCCCACTCTCACAATCCGCTCTAGCTACAGTGGTCGAATGGCCTGAACAGCAGCCCTACGTGGCGCAAACGTGGCGTCTCCGCCGCACCGGGTCTGCGAGAAATCACGCTGACCGGAAATCTCGAGGTTGTCAACCTCCCTCTGGAGCAGCTCCGCCGTATATCCCTCGACAACGTTCCTGTGGGTTCGCTCCCGACCCTATTCACCCAGCTCTCACGACTCTCCGCCCCTTTAGAGCTGGCATTGGACGTTCACGGTCTAAGCCCTAGTTCCGTGCCGGGGTTTTCCTTGCCGCCGGTCGCTCTGTCCATCCCATCGCTGTCCCTCAAGCTGGAGTTCCAACGGGGCAGCTATTGCGAAGCTGTCCTTACTGCGATTGTGCGCAGCGCAACATTCCAGTGCCTTCAGTCGTTGTCGTTCAGATGCGGTAAATTCGGCTCTCCACTTCGTCTCCGCTGCGAAGCCTTCATGCACCTATCCGACCGCTCGGCATTCAGGTTTACACTCCGCGCCTTGGACCTCGGGCAAGTACGCCTGACGGAATCCGAGCTCACCGACATCCTCGCTGCCCTCCCCGCGCTAGAAAGCCTGACCATTTCCGACCCACACTCCATCAATCTCCTAGGGCTCACCCTACTCAATCGGCTGCTAGACTCCGCCGGCCCCCTCGTCCCGCACCTCGCCACCTTCCGGTACACCACCCAACTCACATTCGACGAGCATCTTTTCCTCTCGTGGGTCCGCGCACGCGTGGAGGCGCGGCGGCTGCGATATCTCTTGGTCGAGTCGTACAGCATCCGGACGTCGACTGGGCCGCAGACGCGTCGGGCGGTTGTCTACGGGGGCCAGAAGTGACCCAAGCGCGAGCTGAAGAAGGCGTTTGAGGCGTTAGATCGAGAGGACGGGAACGGCTTTAAACTGCGGTTGTGGAAACGAGAGGAGAGAGGCTACCGTTACGGATCCGATTAGTAACAAGAGAGAATCATTGTTCCTCAACACGCAGAGTTAATATCTGTTTATTCTATCCTCTCCCTCAGCCCGAGCACCCGCTAACAAAGTTCATCGTAATCAAACAGCCGTCTGAAGACGATTGAGACCATGTTTTTGAAAATAGAGGGAGGAACCCACTATCGAGGTGCTTGCTGCCGCATATTTTACACCCATTGATCCTGAGGTCGTCATAGGCGGAGAGCATGTCCGAGCTCGATACCGAGCACCCGGCTCCCTGCACGAAGAAGCCGCAGACGCCGCTACATTCACCGGTCTCCGCGGCACTTCTGGCAGTTGGGAGAAAGGTCCGCATCAGCAAGGGTGTATCGATGCGCTGACTCGGACTTACCCTCCCGTAAAGTAATGTTTCGGCGAGTTGAGCAGGACTTTTTCGCGTGCCAGCGAGCAGTCGGTGAGTGGGATGAGCCCGCAGAGGCCGGAGCCCTTGCAGTCGTAGGAGACTGCGTAGGCAGCGCGGATGGCGGTCAGCGCGAAGAGGAACGTTAACGTTAACGAGGTCAGCCGGAGTTTAAATCCCATGTTCGAGTTGAGGATGTAGGGGAAGTGAATGCGCTGGTGCTCTTATACCATGCGTATCCGAGTCGACCGTTCGCTGCCAAGTGGGGTTCCTCGTATGAGACCTGCGCTCGACTCAGGGCCCCGCCGGCGCCACCCTGGGCCGGATAACGCTCTATTTCGGCCGCGTCTTCATAGCACCGTCAGTCATTCGAGGAAACGCGGGTCCATACTCGTCTTTTGTATCTTACTTACTTTTCTCCTTGCAGTCCAACCCGCCTTTTTTGCTCGAAGTCCTGGTGGGAATATCTCCGAAAACGTGAATTTTTCTTGGACTAAAGCTTCTCCGCTGTATCTCCATGCTCCTCCTTAATTCCGCTCCGTGTTTAACTCGGGCAGTGAGTTGGAAATTAACCGAATGACGTGCCGCGAGTCTAGTCCCACCTAGAAATAATCACAGGAGGTTCTTCGGAAGGAGCCTACTTGCGAGGCTGCCGCCGTCTGCTCGCCTGGCAGCTACCAGTTACCCGGACTCCTCAAAGCTTGCTGACAGGTAGTGCAGCAGATGCGCCCACGCCACATCATTCCCGATTGATCGAACAATGTGCTTCTTGCGCGCGTCGAGGCGGGGAGCTTACCTGCTCAAGCTCCTAGTAGAGGTAAGCTTGTCTTGCAACGTTGTTCCGTAGCTTCGATGTGGTTATAGTCTTCGGCATTATAGCGATGCAAGAAATTTCAAACTGTTGCTCAGGTGGAAGTCACACCATCATGATGGTTCCGTCATCGATCATCAGCCGTCCCGTTGGCGCTCGCAGTGGTGCGTTCAGAGCATCACAATCGCGAAGCTTAATATGTGAGCAAATTGATTGAAAACTCCACTGGCAGCGCAAAGCGAGAGGTACGTCCCAGACCGGAAGCAAGCAACCATCTACCAAAGCCTCCACGCAAGACAAAGTAAACCATAGCCGAGCCGCGTAGAGCAGACCCGTAAGGACACATGCAGTGGCACGGACGCAACACCGAGATAAGACGCAGATCCACACTGGATTTGGGGAACAATGGGGCCTGCGTGGCCGAGGGATCAGACGGCCGCGGACAGGGCTACTTCGACGTCCAGGTACTCGGACGCGTAATCTCATGTTCTGATGCGATCGGACGGCGGGGCGCAAGGATTATAGAATATCGCAAAAAAGATTTTCTTCCCTTTCCAGCACAGCGGATGCCGACAAAGGCAGACTCAGTGAGGGACGGAAAGGTCTGAGAACGGTCTCTGAGTCGCGACTCTGGCCGCAGTGTCAGTGTATACTAGGGATTCCTTCAATGTGATAGATTCGGTCATCCGCGGAAAATTAAAATTGTAAGAACCTGATGTCTTCAAGATGAAGTCAGCCTGAGGACACCACTCTAGTGGTACTATTCAAAACATTACTATGAGCTAACGAGCGACAACGACAGCGTATGCACCATTCCCCCAATTCGTCCAAGCTCAACATGCGAAAGTTCAACGGCTAAACAGGAGATTCAATCTTGCCCGGGACGAGCTTTTATGTGTTGGAATCCGAATCGCGGGCAGGTGTAACTGTTCGAAACAGACCTGGCTGACTGGACATCACATCTCCAACTCCTAATTTTTTCGCATCGTCAGTGCGCGAATATTCTAGCTATGTCCGAACCATAGCCCTAGCACTGAGATTCCCGAGCTTCAACTCCCGTGGCCGCCTGCGACACTCACCGTCGACGCTGTTCGAACCAGCCCTGATGTACCTATCCATTGACATCGTGGCGTATCGTAACAGGAATTTTTTTTAATCTTATTACCGTCGCAGCTTGTCCCTCCATAAACCTGCCTCCCAAGCTTGTCCCAAACCACCTTCAACCTTCCATTCCCAGCCCCCCAGAAGCCAGCCGCAACCTTGCCTCCGTCGGCGTGATGCATACCACTCCCTCGGGCCTTATCTTCCTCATCGGGAACCCCGGCATCACGCGGCACGCGCTCCATTTCAAGACCATCTGGTCCCGCGGAAGCGAAGCCTCAAATCCAAATCCAGGGACGCCTTCGAATTCGCCATACGACTGATGAAGAATGTTGCTGTGTTCCCAGTCCCAGAACGGCAACGCCAAACAATCGAGAGTCGAGAGTCGAGAGCCCATCTTATGGACGGCCGTCGTGCGTCGTGCGTGTGCGCGACCATGGCGCATGCAAGCCCAGATCCCCCCACCGGCCAACGCAAAATTAAACACACCATGCATTAAAACCATCCTATCCTATCGTACCTTCTCTTTCTACTATTCCCGCTACCGTAAGGTACGGGTTCTATAGGGCGCCCTATCATTCACTTTCTGCAGGCCATCACACTTTGGTCATTTTTGCTTACTTGCCAATTCATTCACCGGCGATTCAGGAATTCGGCCGGAGATTCCGATTCTTTTCGGCCGACACTCACTTGGTGAGAAACATTCATGCCTGAAGGGCTAGGACAATGGATTTGTGTGTCTTCTGCTTTCCGGCATGGCCATACTGTACTATTTCGACCTTAAGTCCGTTGATTCTCAATTTTTCAAGGCCCAAGAAGGCCGATAAATTTTCTTTTGATTTTAGATGAATTTTAACAACCTCATTTTTTTTAATCTGCGTAACGTGTAACAGGACTTAAGGTCGAAATTGTACAGTATTTGATTGGCACAATTTTCATCTGTGAAACATGGAATGGACCAAAACAATTCAGTCCTCATTCATCTTTTTCTCTTGTGAGAATTACATTTCGCAGCTTCTAAACAACTGTATTATTGATGTTCGGAGGGTTTGCTTCTTTGTAATTACGATTGATTATTTGAAACTTACATTGATGTTTAAACAGGCCCAAACTGAACTCAGAGGGAAACAACAGGAAGAAAATGTGAAGTTGGTCCAGGAGTGCAACCAGATTTCCTCAGGACGGAGGCGACTGTATGATTTTCACGGTCTCAAGGCTCGTAAATTAGGCAAAAGAAGAAGATACTCTAGGTCTCAATCATTATCTTTGAGCGTTTTTAGCTGGTTGAGCTGATTCTCCGCGGGAGGGGTTTTGTAACCGCCACAGAAATGTGTGGTCCCTTTCCTTAGGCCTTTTCTTATGGTGGTCAAGCTGCAGATAAAATAATCCACCCTACATCTCTGATTTTTCCCCACATATTTGGTTGCTCCCCACCCAAGACTTGCCGCCAGATTCGATCGAGTTCCGGTGTAACCTTTTCCGCACAAATTTAAGATGTATTCCCATAACGTTGTCGGGCATTTAGATCCGGGAAAATTCTAACTTGAATTATGTAAGACTAGACTAGAGATATTTATCTGTGCTTTAAAAAGTTGCCTTGTCATTTAAAAATCCTATATGGTTTCTTGCAACATGGGCTTTAGAGCATTTCAGATGGCAATAGAGCATATTGGCAGTTGTTGTAAATTCAGATTTTCCTACAACAGATAGTTGCTCGATTTGCAACACCCCACTCCCATCACAATGACCCCGGCAAACCAAAAAAGAAATAGAAAGAACTGCTGCCTTCAAGAGCATTTCCTCTTCTTCCAGCGAGACCATTGACTGTAGTGTGACGGCGAGACTGTCTCCGTTCATGATGAGGCGAAGAAGATGGCCATCCATGGGTGCTGTGAGGGCTTCCGCATTGTCAGCTCATTCTACAACAATTATTTCTTCACTTTGCAACCAAGAAAAATCATTTTGAGCACTGCCAATATGCTCTAATTTGAAGGTTCAAAAAAATACAAGAAGCAAATGGGAGTGGAGCTCCCTCAGCCAATGAGCAGGCTCAAATCCTATATTTTTTGAACTTCAAAAGCGCATCCGAAGTGCTCTATTCAGTTACTCTTCTGGGATGCGTGGAGCATGGGAAAATAAACTGTAATATCTGTGGGTTGATTTCATTCACCGACAGTCTGTGGGAAGAATGTGGGAAAACCGGATCCCGAGCCCCTCGGGATGCCTATTGCAGGCGCGCCTTGGGCCAAATTGAAATCAGAATTGTATCTAGACCCGTTTTGGAATGTTTTTAATGAAAAACATTTTTGAGGAATTTGGACTGCATCTCATTTTTGATCATGAAGCTGCTCTCCTCAGACAAATACTGAAAATGTTTTTCGTTAAAAACATCTGGAAGCCTTGCATGAACCCATTTCTGCAAAGTCCGAGGGCACTTTCTGAGCTCAATTTTCATCCCGAAATCGACCCCAAAAGTGAACAGTTCTGCCTGCTTGTCGCCGATGGGAGAATTTTGTTTTATACATCATCTACTATACAAAACCCGTAGGATTGCCCATAGCCAATAATGAGAGTGCGTGAATATATACAATGCACACGCGGCTAACGTCGGGAGATCCTTCGGCCATCTCGGGGTTTGGAAATTCCCAAATGTCTGAACTTACAGTTGGGTTACTGCAAGCTCTTAACTTTTCCGCATGGTCCCGTGATTTGATGCATTCCCAAAAAGGTAATCCCCGCCTTTCCCGCGCCCCTAGTACGCGCCTTGTGCGCCTGAGCCTATCCATTGTTGTAGAATAATGTTCAATATACATTGTTCCACCTCCTCCCTGCTTCTGCCACCGTGCCTGTTCCTCCACAACACACCTAATGGCTTCGTTCACGGGCAAATTCCGCCTCAGCAGCGTCCCCGACCCGCCTCCCGCTTCCTCCGTCCCCAATTACGCTGCACACAAGTTCACCGACCGCCCCGCTAATCCAGCGCCACCCACCCTGCTCACCTTCTCGCTGGTAGCCCCCGTCGCCGAGCAAACCCCTCCTCACGTGCCGGTCCCTGCTGGTGAGCACTCCGACTGTCTTCCAAGCAGTTCAACACGTCGCTAACACGTCTCTGGCGCATCCCTAGTCCCATCTCCGGCCACCAACGCATCCCTGGTCCCACCGCCTGCCACCAACCCTTCGCTCGCGCCCGCGCCGCTACCATCGGCGTTCGACTACGACCGCGCGCACGGCTACGACCTCGAATGGGAGGATCGCGGCCATTTCGATACATGGTTGTCGGAGCTTCGCCGCTCGAAGGCGCTCGAGTTTCGGCGTCGTACAAACGAGCCTTGCCGGGCGTCGGTTCCTACTTGGTTGAGGCGGGAGACATTTCGCTGCACCCGCGACGGCGATTCTCGCAAGACTCCGCGCGAACGGAAACGGCCAGAACAGAAGTCGAAGCAGTTCCAGAAGGAGCTCGAGGATGGGTGCCCCGCACTCATTACCATTAAAACATACCCGGGCACCACTCGCATCCTTGGACGCTACCGCGACACACACTCCCATGACGATGGCGCGGCGAATTTACCTTACATGACACTTTCGAAGGGGATACGCGCCGAGATTCGCGAGCAGGTGCATGCCGGTGTTCCCCGCAAAGCAATTGTGAGTTGTTGCACATTTGTTAGCTCCTTCGTCAGGCTAACACCGTCCCAGCACAAGAATCTTCAAAGCTCGGACCTGGACCAGTCGCATGTCGGTGTGTTGAGCGTCGTAAATCGGGACAAACTTGTCAGCTTGAACGATATCGGACACGTCGAGCGGAAGATAAAGCGACTTGCATATGCCCTGCACAAGGACGACGACCAGTCTGTTGTTGCTCGTGTCGAGAAGCTCAAAGCGGCGGGCCATCATGTCTTCCTCAAACGTGTCGGCGAGGAGCCACCGGAGGGCTCCAGTCTTGAGCAGGATGTGTTCCTGTTGGTGATTCAGACGAATTACCAGCGCGAGGCATGGTACTACTATGGCCATGACCGCCTGGCTTGCATTGATGCCACCCACAACACGACCGCGTACGAGTCGATGTCCCTCTTCTCCATCGTCCTTCGCGACGACTGGGGGCATGGGTTGCCGGCAGCGTACATGGTGTCGTCGAATGCAACGGAGAACACGATTCGATATTTCCTTGGACGCGTCAAATCGTGGTCGCCCGAGGTGGTTCCGCGAGAGTGGATGAGTGACCGTGACCCTGGTCAAATCAACGCCATCCTCGCTGTCTTTACAACCGCAATCCTCCTCCTCTGCCGGTGGCATGTACTCCACGCATGGTATCAACATTTCAACGTCAACGAGTTCGGCGATCTCTGGCCGCTCCTTCGGAAGCTGGTGTACGCGACCACGAAGCAGGAATTCGACGGGATTTGGTTGGAAGTTAGGTCGAGCGCGCCGGTCTCCGTTGTGGGATACATGGAGACCTATTGGATGACGGACTACTGGATCCCAAAATGGGCCACCTACCTCCGCAGCCACCGAACGATCTTCGAGGAATCCGAGACGAACATGCTGGCGGAATCCTGGCACCATCTACTCAAGCATTATTTCGGAGAAGATGTGCGGAATCGTCGTGTTGACCAGCTTGCGCACATTCTCACCGTCGACGTCGAGCAATTCATGCAAGCGCGCCACCAACGCCAGCTAGCGGGCATGCACGGACACAACCTGGAGCAAGCAGCGCGGGTCGAGGCTCTGCAACGCGCTGCATCCATTCCTGCTTCCCATATTCAACCCTCAACTGATATGACCCGCGTATACCGTGTCCGCTCACAGTCTGCACCCGCCGGCTCCGATATCTATTACAACATCGATGCGACGGTGTCTCCAGCATCGTGCAGCTGCCCTGCCTACTATCGCATCGCCTTCTGCAAACATGTCGCGGCCGTTGGTTTTCTCTATCCTTCGGCCCAGGTAGACCTCACAATCCGACCACCAACCGCGCGCTCCTCCCTACACCCCCAACTCGCAGTTCCTCACACCGTCGCTGTCGCACCGTCCACACGCAACAGCGCGCCCGTCAAGCTTCGCGAGATGGCCGCGCTGACAGATATTGAGGCAGCGGCGTCTACTCAGCTGGCCAAAGATTTGCGGAACATCGCAGACGATATTAGCGCTCACCCGCTATGACGTTATTTATCGCAAAATATTCAATGCTTTTCCAACTCAGTTTGGTGCTCCATGGTTGGGCCATTTTCCCGTGTTTTTTGGTGGATATTCGTGGTTGAGCATCAAGGATCACGCGCTCAACCATGGTTTTCGGTCGGTGATTGTGGTTTGTGGTTGTCATCGCGGAGCTTTCCAATCTCTACTAGCATGAGTTCTAGCTCCCAGATAAGCTGGCTGCTGGAAAAATGTGTGTGAATAATAATTAACTGCATCAGTCTTTGATAGAACATATCAAGAGCTGCCAAAAGAAGAAAACATACTATGCGTATTGCCGCATAGATCGGGACTGAACACAATTTTCCTGAGCCACAGGTTGGAGTGTCCAGTCCAGACAAACAGCAACCTTACATATTTTTGAGCCTTTTTAAAACCACTGTAACTTTGCCTTCGAAGGATCGAGATCAAATGGTTTGATAGGGGTTTGATATGCTGCTCGGCAGCAAATTTCTGGTGCAGATAAATATGCAAGGTTCTGCGATAGCACTGGAGACACCACAGAGTAGGGGTAAGCTCAGTGCTCAATCAGCACTGAAACCACAAACCATAAAATACATTCACATCAAAACCTCAAACCAGAAACCAAAACTGTCAACCTCATATTTTGTTGTGAAAACTGCTTTTATAACCCGCGCGCGATCGACGACATTGTTCCGCTCCGCACCGTTGCCTCGCAGTTTGTTCTGCCGGTATCGGAGATTCTCCCGCGCAAGGAGAAGCTCGCTCCGAACCAGAAGAACCACTGGAAAGAGACGGCGGAGAAGATGGGCGTTTCGACATCTGGTATTGGCGTTCGGAAGACGAAGAAGCGTAAACATACAGACCCATTTGGGGGCGGCGAGAAGCCTGGGAAGAAGGCGCGCGCAGACGCGTTAAAGTAAGGCAATACTTATGGACTGGATTCGATTTCTGACGGGTTTCCAAGGGCTCCGCAGCCGGCCACTCCTGTAGTCGAGGTCCCGCTCCCGCAGCAGGATGTACCCGGGGCCGCGCCGCCCGCGAACACGGAGCCGACGCCGCCAACGCCGCCTCCCACTAAAAAGAAGCCGCCGCCCAAGAAACGCGGTGGGGCTGCGCGCAAGAAAACAAGCACCAGTTCTGCGCCAGTCGATGCAGCTCCGCCGCCAGAGATGAACCAAGGTGCTTCTGCACATCAATTTACATATACACATCCTCCTCCTCCTCCTCCTCCGCAATATTTCTACGCTTCGCAGCCTTCATATATGGAACCCTCGCCACTCTATCAGCCTCTCGGACCTAACTCCCCATTTGTCGTGTCGCCTGCCCTCTCTACATACAGTTCCTGGTCGCAAGCTCCGGCGGCGGGCCCATCTTATCTATCTTATCTCCCCGGCGACGGAAGATTTCCGTTCCCTTTGCCACAGTAATTAATTAGCTACTCCGATGTTCTTCCTACGGTGGCAAATGGATTAAAACTTGTAATTTTCTGGCCAACATTTGTGGCAGGCGCATCAGGCGCATCGTTCGGCGCAACAGTTGGCAACAATTGCCTTTTTGGGATGCCATCAATCCCCGTGACCATGCGGAAAAATAGGCGCCTGTTACTGCACTATAGTGAAGTATAAATGTCTAATCTGGTGGCAAGCTTTAGAAATGTGCAGGGGAAAGCAAATATGTGGTGGAAATCAGAGATGTGGAGTGGATTATTTTTGTACGGTTGGGCCGCCATACTTTCGTAACTTAATTCCCGCTACCTTTAGGTAGTGGGTCTAGGGCCGAAGTTGTCAAATGCTCAATGAAAATGCTACGATTTTTGCAGAGGCTGTGCTCATTGTGCTTTGGGCCTTGAGCTTGGTCCTTCTCTTTGTTGGTTTCCCGCCACATCATCGCACATAAATGCTTTGACCTGTTGACACCTCTTTTCTCACAACACCCACCTCCATCCCCCTCTCGGCCACCTTTCGCCATGCTCGTATCTATCGAGGTCTTTAGAGAGTACATCTTTAGTCTTAGTTGTTGAAATACCTATGCCTTGTGTTTGATTCTTTATGTGATAAAAGTATTATGAATGGTAGGTAGCGGGCCCTGCCGCTAGCCGGCTCTACTAGCCTTATTTTCAACAGTGCAGAGTCAAGCAAAGGATTAAATGAGGATAAAGTACATTTGACAACTCTCAGAGAGAATAATATCCGGTAGCGGGCCATGCCGCTCGCCGGCCCTTCAGCCTTATACTGTACATCGGGTGTCGGGCTTGGGTTTCAACGACAAAAACACAAAAGCACGAATAAAAAAGGGCCGCGCGGCGACTGCGACGAAACGAAATAAGGTAGGTAGGCAGAGTGTGTAGTAACCACAACCCGGAACTAGAAAGGAATAAGGGATAAGGAATAGAATAGAAGAAGTGTTCAGACGATGCGGATATGTATGCATAACGTGGTAGGCTGGGGATCGATGGTAGATGAGATGGGATGGGATGGGAGGTGAGGGATGCAGATGTAAGGTACAGACGAGGGAGGAGCGGGATCGCTACGACACCACGTAGAATAGATAAAACGCATACGCATAGTACCTGTACAGAATACAAGAAAAGAACGCGCTTTTTGGCTTTTGGGAGATTTGAGTTGGCATGCGGCGGTCTACTACGCGTCGTCGTCAGGACTAGTTGGCGGAGCAAAGTGCACAAAAGAACGCACGATCAAGCTTAAGCCCGCACGCTGGCCGCCCCGCCATCCAACTGCATCGGGTTCACCGTCTCCGCCTCCCCCCGCCCATCCCAGCCCTCCATCCCGCCCCCCGCCCCCGCCCCCATACCCCAGCCCACCAGAATCCCACCCACCCGCATCCTCCTCCCCTGACCCCGCAAACCCAAACGTCGGCGCCGGCACGCTCGCCAAGTCAAAGTCAAAGTCCAGCGCGCCGTATTCCGGGTTCGGGAACGCAAACTCGGCGTCGGGATGCGCAATGGACACGCCGTCGCTCGAGAGCGAGAGCGACGGGAACGTGTACGTGTACTGCGCGTGCGACGGCCATGGGGAGGGTATGTCGCGCGACGAGGCGGGGGGAGAGGAGCGCGGAGGCGGAGGATGGGGGAGGGTGCGTCGGCCATGACTCGGCGCAGCCGTCGAAGCTGGGTTGGCCGGGGGATAGTCCAGGAGCGGGGCCGGGCGTCGCGAGCTCCGGTTCGGGGGACGACGCAGGGGACAGGTCGTGCCCGTCCAAGGCGAACGTGGTTGGTGCGGGCAGGGAGGGAGGAAGGGGGTTGGCGAACATGGAGCGCAGGAAATCGCTTGCCTGGACGCGTAGGTAAGCACGGGCAAGTTAGCGAGGAGGTAAATGCCACGTACCATGAGGTTCGCTTCGAACGCGCCGAGGTTACCTCCGTCGTTACCGCTGGCGGGGAGGTAGTCGAATCCACCCAGGTTTGTGCTCTCCTGCGACTTGGACGCGGCGGAGGACATGATCAGCGGCAGAAGCGAGTACTCCGCCCCGTCCGTCGACGCGGAGGCACCGTACGGCGACTGCGACGCGTACACGTCCGGGACCTGGACGTGCTGGTACGGGTACGTCGCGGGCGGGACAGACGACGATCGCGAGCCCGAGGCAACGGGTAGCCTCGGCGCGGGGAGTACGAACTCGAGGCTCGGCGCGAGGCCGAGGCCCATGGGATGCGGCGCGGCGGGCACGGGCAGCGTCGGCGCGGGGATGGGCATCGACTCCTGCCCCTTTGGCGGCTTCTTGCGAGGTCGATAGACGTAGCCGGGGTGTTTCTCCTCGTGCTCGCGCTTCTTCTCCGCCGCCCTCGCCTCCCACTTTGCACGCTCCTCCGCTGGGAGTGCGCGCCATTGCGCCGAGATGGCTTTGCTGAGGTCGGCTTGCCGGGCTTTGGCGGGCAGCCCGGTGAGGGTGATGGGGGCGGGGGCGTTGGGGTCTGAGGGAGCGGGAGAGGGAGACGAGTCGGAGAGGGCGGAGGCACGGTCTGCGCAGGCTTGCCGCCGGAAGAGGATGAACGCGTTCTCCGGCCGTTTGACGTAGTCGGCGTCTCCCCGCTTTGGCCTGCGCTCGGCAGGGTCGGCGGAGGCGTTGCGCCTGCGTCCCGGGGACGGACTCGGACCGGATGGGAAGGGGGAAGGCGTGGAGGAAGTCGGGGTGTAGACTGGCGTAAGTGTCCGTGTGTAGGCGCTCAGCGGCAGGGGAGGCGGTATACGGACGCTCTCGCTGCTCTTCTTGCCACGGCGCTCGCCGACGCTGAAGCGCTAAACCAAGGCATCGCTGCTGCGCGGCGACGCGCAGAGGAGGCAGAGGCGCAGCTCGTCGCTCTCGGGATGCCGCATGAGGAGCTTCATATGCCAACGCCCGCCGCGGGCGCGCAAGATCTGGATCGAATATCGAGTGCGCAGCCTGAGCAGACGCGCTGTGTTCTTCGGAAACTGGAGGAGGAGACGCGGGCTGTGGAGAGCGAGCGCGACGAGAGCATGGTGCGGCTTCAGAGCGTCACCTCCCAGTGGGCTCTCTTGGAGTCAAAGCTTCAGGCTGTCGGCGCACAGGCAACAATGGCGCGGCGGGATTTTGCGGAGACATTCGAGCGTCGCGAACGCCACACGGACCTTGAGCTGCAGGTGCGTGGCGCAGCCCAGGACTAGTACTATTTCTGACTTCTCGCATTATAGAAATCTCTAACGCATCCACATCCCTTTCCACACACGCCCACACAGGTCAACCTTCCAACAAACAATGCCGAATCCGAGGCCATACCAGCTAAATCGAAACCAACCCGCCTGTGCCGTGAATGCGGGTCCCCCGGACGCCACCGCGACGGCAAATGCATCGAAAAGTGGGGCCCAGGACCGCACGGACGCGGGACGGTGTGCGATCGGTGCAGGAAGCGGATCCGCCGCGCGGAGAGACACGGAAGTATGGACGCTAGCAGCTCCCGAGAGTTACTCTCCATTGCATCTGAATCCCTGGAAGCGAACGAACAAGCGCAAGAGGCTTCGTCGACCTCGGCGTCGGACAACAGCGGGATGTGGGCGATCTTGCCTCCGATTCAGGTTAAGGTCGAAGTAGTCGAGCCTGATTCCATGGAGGAGGGAACGAGTATCGACAGGAGCCCAGAACTGTAAGAGCGGGATTTTCCATGATATGTAGCTACGGCCTACATATAGTAGAACTTACTGGCAAATATCGAGTTGCACTACCAATCGAACTTCAACTCGATGCACACCCCCTCCTCCCTCAACTGCCGCACCACATCGTCCCACCTGTCGTTGTCGTGATCCCCCCGACGGGGTTGACGACGTAGACATACTCTAAGCGCGCAGGCGCGCCAGCTGCAGGCTCATCGCCGTCAGCCCACCACCTTGAGCGCACCACGTCCATCAACGCCTTGACGTCACGCTCATTTAGCACGACGAATTTCAGCGATATCTCTGTCAGCTTCGGCAGCAGCTGGGACGCGGCGTCAGCGTCGGCGTCGGGTCGCGCACCGAAATCCCAAGAAAGCTCGTGAAAGACGCGCGGCTTGGCCCACGCGTAACACCGCTCAAGATGCAGCGTTCGCAATGCCGGTATGTGCCGCACGATGGCGAGGAATTCTTCCGTGCCGAGCTCGCACGCCTCGATCCGCAGCGTCTCCAGCGCCGTGACCCGCGACAAGAACTGCCGGAACTCTTCCGTGTAAGGCGTTGAACCCTCTTCCCCGTCCTCGTTCTCCATGACGACGCGGAGGTATTTGAGAGCAGAGAACGCGAACCGCGCAAAAAACGGCGCGAGAGCTTGGGACGAGGAATCCGAATCCCCGATGTCGGAGTACAGCGTGAACTGATCGAGGTTGGGGAGGACGGCAGGGACGGCGGGGCCGACGGGCGGCAGGCTGAACCCCTGGAACGTCAAGACGAGGATTTTAAACTTCGTGCAGAGCGAGAGGATGCCTAGGGCGTCTTCCGGCTCCAACAGAGTCAGGTCGGTAAGCTGGAGTACTAGGCACTATGGTTAGTCGCTGCACTTAAATGCGGTGCGCGCGCACTTATTTGCGGCGCGGGCGCACCATATTTAAGTGCAGCCGGCATCAGTGCACTGGGCTGCACCTCATTGAGGTGCAGCCCAGATCAGTGCACCAGCCGTGCACCGATTTACGGTGCAGCGCTGCACTGATCTCTGGCGCACTTGAATGAGGTGCACCGGGTCATCGGGCTGCTGCACCTATCTCAGCCGCACTTATTTAACGTGCAACGCCGTGCACCGAGTATCGCTGCGAGTGAATTCAGTGCACGGAAAATGACAACCGCTGCACTTTTCTGCGTCGGGTTAGGACTTAACTTGGGTTGGCGGTTGAATGAGTTTGGGGGGATGTGGTGCCCATCCGAGGTTACAATATCGAAGCTAGTACCAATTTTGCCTGATGTATGCGACAGACAATGTAATAAACTACTTGCTCGCAGAGGGAGTCGAGGTTTTTGGCTTGCCATTAAAGCGAGCTTTGGGGCGAGGACGATCCCCGTTGCCTCGGCGAATAGGCGGAAGGTCGCGCCAGGCTCTGATTGCCTTACCTGCCCCGTCAGTCACAAACACCGCCTTTTGCGACTGGTGTTCCCGAGTCTGACGGTGGATGAACATCATCTTCTCGCGCTCAACCCACACCGTATGTCCATCCGCAAACTCCATCCACGCCCGCGTTGAACTCCGGCATAGTCATTGTCCCCTCTCGATCCACCCGTCTCGCCCGAACCATCGCCTCGCGACCACGAAGAGCTTCCGCCCAGGTGTCCTCGTCATGAGACAGCACCCCAAGCGACCAGAGCTCGAAGGTGTGCGATCCGAGGTCCCAAACGTCGCGAAGAGTGTGCTGCGACGCGAGGCAAAAGAAGAACGCTGTCGCGAGCGTCTGAGCACGATCTCGACGGCCGCTGTGTTCGCCCGGAGCCCAACATTGTCCCACCAAGGTTTGGAGTGGCTCAGTTAGAACAGTCTCGAGCGCGCGGGGCGGATATACGTGATTCGCGTCCAGCCAGGCTCGCTGCTGGGCCTTGGGGGAGGCCAGGAAGAAGGCCTCGTAGCTCTCGCAGATTGGGTGGTTTGATGCTTCGCCGCGGATGAACTGGACAATTTGGGGGGTTGCGATCCCAAACAGCTGGACAAGATGTGGGTCCATTGGCGCTTCACTGTCGACGGAGGATTTCTTTGCGAGCGGGAGCCGGATATGTGCGATCTGAGATTAATTAGATACGGTGTACTGCTGGCGGAAAGGAAGCCACAGACCTGGTCAGGCTCCAGAAATTCGGGGAACGAGGCAAGTCGCTCTTGAGCCTGGTAGAACTGTGCGGTCGGGGGGCTTGGACATGGGATCTCGAGGCTTGAACACCGCGTCCGAGAGCCACGAGAAACAATACTCGTTTCCGATGCGGTTCGGGTTGTGGTTCACCAGTCGGGCGGGAAGCCAGCGTGTATTTTTTCGGATCGTTTGTCCGGCGGACTGATGCAGGTCGCGCAGCGCACTGTAGAAAGTTAGCGGATGAGCGGCCGAGTAACTGACCCTACATATTCCTCGGTTCTCAGGCTAGAACAAACAATGAGCAAAAACAGCTATTCTTCAGATGCTGCACGTACCGGCTGGGACATGGTGGCGGGTACAAGCTACAAACAAATTAGAGGAGATGAATGCACCTTGACGGGACTAACTGGATATTCAGAAGAAACGGTGCTTTCTGGAGTAGAATCGCGCTATCGAATGAGTCAGAAATAGGGTCGGCCTTTGTTGAATTAAACTCACCTCCATCTCGGCCACAATTTCCCGATACTCTCCGTATTTTCGACGATTGGCGTTGGTGGGGCCGTACCAAATACGATCCTCTTCACCCACCTCCTCGATATCTGGCGACGAGAGGTATGCAAAGTGAGGGAGGCGGCCGGCGGCGGCCTTGAGTTGGATGTTATATGGTGTCGACTTCTCGCGCTGCTCGCGGAAAATCTGCTGGGCAGCTTCGCCCCCCACAAGCGAGTAGACAAGAACGGTGACATAGTATCCAGCCGGACGATTGGCAAGCTTGGAGCAGCGGCCAGTCATGGAGTTCTCTATAGTGTCGCCGACGCGAGAGCTCGCACGTCCTCCATCGGAGATGCCGTCGTAATTGAAGACGCGCCCGTCTTGAGTGCAATACCGCGTCTTGAAGTGGGCAATTGACCCAGATGTTCGTTCGTCGAAGCCGTTGCAGAAGACCAACGACTGTAGGTCATAGCAGACCCCTGCAGACGCAAAGTCGGGTCCCAGAGGGAGTAGTGTCGAGGGAATATCCCAGTCGGCAGACTCACAGAGCTCGAGAATAAGAACACGAGGAATTCCCAGAACATATTCATGGGCAATGGTGTTGCCCTCGCAGAATACGTCGCCCTTGTGGACGCGCCAGCAGCTTGACTGAGTGAAATGCTCGACGTGCAGGAGCCCGCGGGAGAACCACTCGCTAATCGAGCCGTTGTATAACTCAAAACGACCGCGAGTGAGCTGCGTCTCATTCTTCCAATATGGGCTTGAACGAAGCTGCCAGTGCCGAGGTTCAGAAAAGCAGAGTCGGACGTCGAGCATGTAAAAGCGGAAGACGCCAACAGCACGCTCAAGCGCGAGGTCGCTGCTTCCACCGAGGGAATGCATCGCGCGGAAGACGGTCGTCTCGTACAGCCATCCCTGGCGGAATAATCAGTTGGATGTAGGTTTCTGTCAATTGCGACTCACAAACACTGTGTATGTTTGTTTTATGGATTTGAGATCCCGCAACAACGCGCTTTGAACGAGCTGCTCGCGGAATTTGGTACGGGCACTGCCGAGCAGAGTAGAGGTCATCAGGTCTTGTTCAGCTTCACCAACGTGTAGCTTCAGCAGAGACAGAAGCTGCGCAAGAGGCTGATTTTCCGCCAGCTGCGCCAGACAATCAAACGCCGTTGGGTTGTTCAGAACGACAGCAAAGAGTGCTGTGAGGGCAGAGTCGAGCCAGCAAGAGGAGCCGAACCAGGGATAGGAAAGGTGAACGCTCGAGGGTCGCTGCGGGAAGGAAGCCGGCTGAATTCAAAGATGTGCAGCAGAGCTCGCGCTAGGTGGAGAAGGAGGCGGCGCATACACGAGCGTGGACAAATCGAGGCCCTCAAAGAGCGCGGGGATATCACTGCGCGCCGAGTCGCTTAAGCTCAAGAGTGTGCCGTCAAAAAGAGATGCCAAGTCGCCGTCGGCATCAGCTGCTTCAAGTACTGGCTGGACGTCGAGGAGATCCGGGACACCATCGAATAATCCGACGGTATGCGAGTGGGCTTGAGTGAAGTAAATTGGGACTGTGGGTTACAAGCGCGAGTGCTCACCTGTTTCACCGGTAGACACGACCTCGGCGCCGTCCCACAATGAAGAGAAAGGATCTGCGCAAATCAAGCAATGTAAAATGGGAGCAGTAAACCGTTTGCTTACTGGCAGAAGGGTCGGTCAGGCTCTCCAAACCATCCCAGAGACCGCCGTCGTCGTCGACGCCGCCGAACAAGTCCGGCTCGGCCGCGAGGTTGGGGCGTTTGCGAGGTGTACCAATATCAAGCGGCGCCGATGGCGGGTCCGATCTCTTGAGCCCATGGGTTGAACTCGCGCGCCGCATCTTCTCGGAACGAGCGCTGACGGTGTAAAGAACATGGTCTTTCGCAATGGTATGGTGTGCGAGAGGCGCAATAGGCCAAAGTTCTTCGTATTCTTGGAATAGAGGGTATTCCATAGCAATCTGTGCAAGGTCAGTCGAGATCTGGGGAAATGCGCGGGGACAAACAGCTTTTATGGCTTGCATCACCGTGTCGGCCTTCTGGCCATCGGGAGGGAGAGTTGGATCCAAATATTTTCTAGCCTGGGTTGCTACAATCGTCTTTTGCCTCTCAGAATGTGTTGTGTAAGCAAGGAATTGTCGTACTTTAAGGTGGTAGAAATGGTCCTCGTCGATTCCCATCCTGACCCGCACAGCATTGGGATCCTTCTGCAGCTCAAACATCTCGGCGTCTGAAGGTGCCGCCGCGCATTCTCGGGATATTATGAGGTGAGGTGTTTCTTCGGACATGAGTGCAGGAAGCAAGCCGCGGATGTGGCGAATCATTACCCGCGGTCACGTGAAACCAAGTCCACCAGTGGACTTTCCCCCTTTTCTCGAATTTGCCTTCTTTTATTCGATGAGAAGGACCGCTGAAAGTGCCTTTGCTGATATTCTTTTGATGTCCGTTCAAATGTGGACCGGGACATTTTTGTTTTGGACTTTTGTATTGTGCACAGTTATACACATGCAGGGGCTGTGTTGATCTGCCTGTGTATAACTCTCCCATCAAGCTCGCAGGTTCCTAAGCACATCTTACCGTCACTTTCACACTTCTCATGTAAAGGTCGAATGCTGCAACAGCCAGTCCAGATAATGTAAACTTCACCCATAAATGTCAAATTACGGCGGAAGAGCCGGGAAAGGAATCCAGCTATTTGGAGCATGGAAATGCACAATTCTCAGGAAAAAGCCAGTGAATCTGAGCATATATAAGAAGTATACAGAAAGTGGGATTGAAGATTAATGCAACTGGGCAGAAGATGGAGAACAAAAACACATCATTGTCTACCTTGTGGAATTTGTTTTTCTCAAATTACTGAGCTGGATAGAAGTGATGGGATCATCAATATAATCAAATATCTGGATACAATACATAGACACACCAATGCCACAGCAATTCATCCGGTATGGATTCCGATAAAATGTTACAGTTTGTCACACATCCCAGTTCTCTCGAAGTCTTTGTAACTAAGGGCTGAAACTCGTATTGTGAGCTTGGGTATCAGTGAGACTTCATAGTGTTTCTCAAAACATGTCCAGGTGCTGCGGACATTATCAAAAGGAAGTGTCACAGTTTGTCACCCACACACTTTGGATCTCTGTATCTATTTGTATTTAAGGTCCGAAACTGCAGGGCTAGGTCTAGGTTGAGTATATACACTATTTTGCTCAGCCAAAATGAGTCTACAATCTTCCTCTGCCGCCAAAATAAAGCACCTAAACGTCACGGTCCATGACCATCCCAGAGATACATCATTTTATAATACCGAGAGAAATTTTGGAGGCACAACTAATTAGCTCTAATATTTGTAGTATTTAAAACTGTGAGTGGACATGGGACCATGCGACTGGTGGGATCAAAAGCTCAATCCGCGGATTGGGCTTTTGATCCCAAACACGGCTTGCTTCCGACACTCATCTGAATTCGCTGACCTTGCCTACCACGGCCCCGCCGCGCTCCTTGCTCCTCCCGCGAGCAGTCCCAGGCGCCCTGCTGCTAGCCATTCGACACAACGTGAATATATGCGCATTTTCTTTACAAACAAAGTCTCATGGAATAACTCTAGCATGGTCCGAGTGGCGCGAAGCGAAGCCAAAGCTCCGGAGAGACCCCGGATCTGTCTATGTAACCCACCGGGCTGCGGACAGCGACTCGTAAAACGGGTCCGGGAGCAGCACTATCGAAAAGCCAAGGACCGCACCAAGATCAAGCGCTCCCTCACCATCCCTGACCCGGCCGACGACCTCGAGCGCCGAGCTTACCAAGCTCCTGTTGACGACGAGGACGAGCCAATCCAGCCACCGTCGCCGGCGCCACCTCCGCGTCCACCGTCACCCGTTCCTCCGCCGGCACCTGCACAGCCAGAGCTAGCAGATCACCTTGTCGGCGAGATCCCGCTGCTAATTCCGGACTCCGAGCTGGAGCTTGCACCGGGAGACACGTCGGGCTGGGATTCTTTTGACGAGGATCGAGATATCGATGTGCTGCTGGTGCTGGAGCCGGTTGACGACGGATTGCCGAGGGACGCTGAATCCTGGTCAAGCCGTGCGTTGTGTTTGCCCAGGTGAATCCTCCTGACACTGTACAGGCAATGCCGCGCTCCTCGAATCTGACCTCGACAATATTCGTGCGATCTCCCTTAAGATCTACGCCAACATTCCCCGCCGGAAATTCGATATGCTACGCCGCGCGTTCTCCCATCGCATGGTCATCGATTCCGAGTTCGTCATCCTCCGGCGACTGGCGACCTTGTCCGGCATCACCACCGTTATCTACGACTGCTGCATTAACAGCTGTATGGCCTACACGGGAGATGATGCGAGCCGCGACAAGTGCCGATACTGCCCGGAACCGCGCTTCAAGAGGAACGGCAAGGCCCGTCGACAGTGGGCATACTTCCCGCTTACTCCGCGTCTCTGCGCTATGTACCAACATGTTGCGCTCATCAAACTCCTGCTCTACCGCCGCGAGTTTGCCGCCTCGGCGGACGGAGTTCGGGATTATCCTGACGGCGCCGTCTACCAGGAGCTTCTTGGGACCCGGGTCCAGGTCGATGGGCGAGAGCTCGACTACTGCTACTTTTCCGGCGAGTTCGACATCGCGCTGGCGTTTGCCTGCGACTCGTTCCTCCTTTTCAAGAGCAAACAGAAGGGTCCCTCGGCGACGCCCATCCTTGTGCTCAACCTCAACCTGCCGCCCAAGTTTCGCACTCGTCTTGGGCACCAGCTTCCGCTCGCCGTTGGTCCCGGACCCCATCCCATCAAGGACGCGCGCAGCTTTAGCATCCCGTACGACGACGAGCTTGCGCAGCTGGCAATCGGTGTCGAGACGTACAACGCGCTGACGCAGGAGATGTTCATCCTCCGCGCATACAATATCATGAAGGTCGCCGACATGCTCGCAATGCAGAAGGCTGCCGGGACGAAGGGCGTCAACGCGATTCGTCCGTGTCACGACTGCATGATCGTCGCCGTCAAGCACAGTGACCCCGCCGCGCCATTTCCCAACCCTTACATTCCTCACACCCGTCCTAATGGCGACGTCTGGGACGTTCATAACCTCCCGCTCCGGACCCGCCAGACATACACCGACCAGCTCGCGGAGATCCAGCTTGGCAAGCACTTCGGCCTTAACCAAGGTCCCGTTCTGCGTCGTGTTGCATCGCTCGATATCAGCCGCCAGCTCCCGTTCGACTTGATGCATCTCTTGTACGAGAATAACTTCCCCAACCTCTGGGCGTTGTGGACGGGACATTACAAAAACATGGATGTCGGGAGCGGGAACTACGAGCTCGCGGAGGATGTTGTTGCTGAGATCCAGGCGGAGACCGCGGAGGCGATGAAGACGATTCCAGCCGCGTTCACGCGAACGCTCGCGCGCGGATTCGACAAGTTCACGGCCGAGTCCTGGGCATTCTGGTTCCCGTACATGATGCCTGGGCTGCTCAAGGATCGCCTGCCGGACGTATATCTCGAGAACGCGCTCGACCTGGTCAAAGCCAGCAAGATCTGCATCCAGATCATGCTCACGTCGCGCGACATCGACGAGGTGGAGGCGCGTCTGATCTCGTTTGTGTTGGGCAACGAGCGGTAAGCATTATGAAATCCTTTCAAAATTTACTGACTTTTTCCAGTCTTTACTATCAATACAACGAAGATCGGCTTCGTGCCTGCCCGCTCACCCTCCATGTTCTCCTCCACGTCGCCGCAAACCTGCGTAACCTCGGGCCGGGATGGGTGCACTGGTGCTTTTGGATAGAACGGTTCTGCGGCTTCTTGAAGCGTGAACTTTCGTCCAAACGGTTTCCGTGGGCAAATCTTAGCCAGAAGGTCCTCAAGCACGTTCACCTGCAGCAGATCCGGGCGCGGTACGATACCGATGCGGTATTCGAGCCGTTCTCAGAGCCAAAAGAGGGTGTATCACGCTTTGAACATGCCTACAAAAGATGTGCGTCGCAGCGGTTGCAATTTATTTTATTTGACGCCGCCTACAGACCCCGAGAGCATCCTTCGGAGCCCGTACCAGGAGCGTCACGTCCCCAACGGTGAAACTCGTCAGCTCATTGCCAAATACTTCTCCAACCTCGTCGGCCGTCGAATCGGGACGGCGAAGCAGATCACAGGCATTCTTCCCGCAGTCATGCCTCGCTGGGGCAAGGTTCGCATTCCGGGTGGAGATTCTATTCGTGCTGCATGGTGTGCCCCAGAAGACGACGAAGATCATCGCGATAATACTGCTGTTCGCGTACGTTCTGGCTGTTTTTGAAGCGCACAATTTCTGATCTTTTACCAGTTTGAGACAGAGCTGCTAAAGAATGGTCAGTGGGTCCCCACCGTCTGCTACGGACGTCTGGAGGAGATTTTGGTGTGCAAAATGCCCCGCGACGTGCACGTTGGCAAGTATTCGGACCAACTCCGCCTCATCGCTGTCATCACGCCATTCCCGACGGACGGTATCGATGCATGCACCGTAGACGTGCTCAGGTATAAGGAGACAAAGACACCCAAGGGTCGGGTGGTCGTGGACTTGGAAGGTGTCGTCGCGGTTATTGGTCGGTTCAAGACGCGCGGATCATGGGTAATTGTTGACCGTGCGGCGGGTTTGGCGCGGCCAGAATTTGTTCCCGAGGGTGACGAGGACGGGGTGGATATTCTATAACTTGTTTTGTAGCTTGAGTCGCGGCAAATGGAAATCCAGGGGCTGATTTCCTTATCTGTCCGCATCAAGCTGTCACCGACGCGTCTTGCTCTTGACTACGATGTCGCGACCAGGCAAGCCTGCATCCAAACGCAGCGCACCCGTCTCTCGTGTCAGCTTCGCTGGGGGGAGGAGGAGGAAGAGGACGAGGAGTCGTCGCAGGCGGAAATTCAGCGATTGCGGGCTGAGAATGGTGAGTGGCGCCGCTCTTGGCTTCCGGCGACGCGTCTGAGAGAACCCATAGCTGCTTTGAAGGCAAAGGCGAACCCTCCTCCGCCGATAACACGTCCGAAGGGTGGTGCATTTCGCAAGAAGAATGGGTTCGCGATGGAGGAGGGAATGGGGTTTAAGTCGGAGGAGCATGAACGCTACTTGGGACTGCGCGTGCGTCATCCGACGCAGCCTACAGCTCGATCTAACACTAACTTCCAGGCGCTTGTGAAGTGGAAGCTTCCGCAGCTCACGCTCATCAAGGGGACCGCGGAGGATTACCAGTCATCGGAGCTGGTGGTCATCTGCCAGAAGGTGTGTTTATAGTCTAGCTGAAGCTCCTCCATCCAACAGCATGCAGATAGCGGACGACATTCCACATTTTCGTATCTATCAAGACGCGTGGCCTGTCAAAGATATCGTCGTCGACGTCCTCCAAGAGATGTGGGCGAGCGGGAACCGTCGCATGAGCGCCGAGCGCGAATACGAGGCGGCGGACGCTGCCAACGGAGGATGGAAGTATGGTCGGCATCGTTACACACCCGCCGCCCCTCACGATGCTGCCGCGTCCGCGAAGCGCGAGGAGGCGCGTCTGAGCAAGCTCGGGCGGAAGCAGAAAGCGAAGTCGCGCAAGAAGGGTAGCGGGCAGCCCAGGGCAACGACGCAGGGACGCCAGGTCCAAGCAAGCTCACACGCGCAGTCGGTAGTCGGAGATTCGGAGTCGGAGCCCGACTTTTCAGAGCCAGAGTCGGTGCCGCCGTCCTCGATGCCGCCGTCCTCGATGGTTTGTCATTCTATGGCCGGGGTATACAGTCTCGCCTCAGCGCAGATCTCACGGAAACGAAAGCGCCACCAAGCTGCGGTACGATCCCAACGTGTTCTACCCACCGAATTGTTTTGTTGACAATCTAATAGCGATTTGAAGAAGAAGATGCCGACGACGACGAATCGATTCCATCCGCCCCCGTGTCTCTTCCCGACGCTCCCCTTCCCCCAGTACCAACAATGTCCTCTACTCATTGTCCCGGCTTAACTTGCCGCGACAAGATTCCCGCACTGTGTTCCCAGACTCTCGTCGAGCTTGTTCGCACCTTCGACGCCCTTCGCGAGCAGCGCGGGGACACAGACTCGCGTGTTCAGGCATTTCGGGAGAAGGTTTGCTCTGAAATCTCTCGAACGTACAAGACTCTGCAGCTAGCCCGCGATCAAGGATGGCCGCGAGAGGCCGTTGATCTCCGGCGTCTCAAGGGCGTTGAGCAGATGGCTCATCTCGTCATTCCCCGTCTCAAGGATGCGAAGACTCTCTCCGGTACCCCTGCATGGACGTTTTTTCTCGCCGCTATCAACAACTCGATCGACGCGTTCCTCGCCACCGACGAAGCATCACACGCGACCGCCTTTCCAAACCTGCGCCTGGCAAAGAGCTGTGGCTTGTAAGTAAACGAGCTCTCCTTGCCCCGCAACTATTAACTCCCTCGCAGTCTCGGGCCTCCGATGGTCCAGTTTCTCTCTCCCGTTGTTCTCCCGATTCTGTCTGGATTCGATCCAACATCTCTCGTTTACTCTTGCTCTTTGACTCCCTACACCGCCGACAGCCGTCGCTTCCCTCTTGCAGCGTTCATAACGTATCTTATCGTTCCTACCCTCGCTTCTGCCATCATGAACTTTATTGTCCCGAGCTGCAAAACTCCAGCTGCCGGATACCGCCTTCTCCATGAATCGCATGATTATGGTGTTATCTTGCACTCCGTACGTCGCATATCGACGATACCGGCGCTCATCCGCTTAACATTTACAGCCGGTGTCGGCTTCAAATTCTCGCGCTCCGCTGCAGCCAATAAACCCTCCCGTTCCAGCGCAACCCGTCCGTCATTGTCTTGGTGCAAAATTCCAACTCACAATTGTGCAGCCCCCAGTCGCTTCTTCCGCAAAGGCCGTAGCATCGTCCAAAGCACCTGCGTCGGCGAAAGAGAACTTATCCCAGGTAAGTAACTCGGCCTTCATCACCCACCGCGTATTCACAAATAGGCGGCGCCCCAGCACGGTCGGATTTTGACCGAGGCGGACTATCCACCACCCCCGCCACCCAAGTCTAGAGCGGTAGGATGTTGCCTGGCCAAATAGCTGCGCTGACGCTGTTCGATAGAAGGTGTCGGCTCCACCAAAAAAGGTACATAAATCTCCCACCTCTGGACAAGCAGGCTCATCCTGGCGCAGAAGAGACGCACGGAAGAGCCCGCCGCACCCTCGACAAGCAGTAGAGTGACGCGCAGCGCGGCGAGCAAGAGTTGAAATAAGCGCGGACTTGTATGTAGTGTATTTGGGGATTGTATTGCTATCGTCGACCGCGCAGCTTTAGCGCTATGCATTCCATCGTCTGCAGCGGCTCTGGGCGTGTACTATGAGGTCGACCTCCGACTTGTGACGGCCAGCCCCTTTTCCCGCTACCACCACCATGTCGCGTTCCACCTCGTCTCTGCCCTTCCGGCGACCACTCAACCCCACCCTGTACTTCAGCCCGCGATCCAGCTCGCGTTTCAGAGCACCAGAAGGTCCCGAAGCCGCGCCAGGAGGTGCTGTCGTCCGTCACCAAAGTCGACGCGCCGCGTCCAACTTACCGCGTCCGGCCCTCCCGAGAACGACTCGGGCCCTCGATTGGGTGTAATAGAGGAGGATGGAGGTTGAGCAACCTGTGCAGGATGGGCAGGAGGCGGGGTTGGAGCTTTCCGTCAGGCGAGTGCATATACTCGCGCCTCCACGCTCCCAATCTCATTTGGGGCCTCCCAATCGCCCTCAGCATCACCCATCCCTCTGTTGCGGGTTTTAGCTCACAGCGTAGCGCCCCACTATGTCGGGGAAGCGCGCCAGCGACACAGTCGTCTGCCAGCGAACCCGACGCGTCGACCTCCTTGCAGGCGACCCAGACGGACAAGCGGGGCTCTGACGATACCCAGCACGCTCCTGATGCGTGGAGTGTAGTAGCTACCGCCGAGATGGTGGAGGAGTCGAGATTGGGGATAGGCTTGGGACGTCTAGGTGCGTGTACACTTGTATCGAGTCGCTCCCGTCTGACCTTGCTTCCGGCTGCTACAGCTCGCCCTCTTCCACCAAAGTCGGTACAGATCTCGTTATTCAGCCCCGTGAAGCCCTCACCGCCCTCTCCCAGCGACATCGCATTCGTAGCGATGGCGAGGCAACGACGCGCGTCTCCAGCACCACACGGCGCCTCTCCACAACCTGGTATCGGACGCTCCTTGGATTCCATGCGTCGAGGAGTGGAAACGCGGAGGGCGCCAAAACCTATGCTGCGATACCAAGATCTCCGTGCGTGTATTGAACGCGCTCGACGTCGTCACTAATCTTGCCCGCGCGCCCAGGGCATGAATCATGCGTCTTCCGTGTACGCTCAACGTTTGGATCCTGCCCGTCGTCCTCGGGCTCGACGCGATGCTCGACATTCCGCTCTCGCGGCAGCCTCGTTACTCTTTGAGCAAGCCATGACACGCGTCTCCAGCACCACACGGGGCCTCCTCGCCCCCGAAATGGACCCTTCTCGGAGTTGGACCCCCTCCGCCAATGTCAACACTGATGCTGCGATACCCAGCTCCCCCGTACGTGTATTGTGCGCGCTTGAGCGCCGTCACTAATGTTATCCGGGTCTAGGGCACAAACCATGCACGCGACGTTGGGAGTCTGCCCGTCGCCCTTGGTCTCGATGCGCCGCCGCGGTCCGCGTCGCGCCACAACAGCGGATGCTCGTGTTTGGGCGGGCAAGACGCGTTGTCGAGGAGGACACGCGTCATCGTGGCGGGTATCCTTCCGCATGAATTTCCCGCTTGCTAAGCACACGCAGGCGGCAAAGCGGACTCGGCGGCCCTTGTGGACCAGAATGGTGCGGGTACTCGGCACCTCCAAAGGCAAGTCGCACGCGCGCCTGTCTTGCGGCTCGGCACTGGTTGGTAGGCGGCTCGCGTCGTTCGCAATCCTTGCTAACGAGCTGTTCGTAGTGGAGTCTACGGCCCGCAGACGACTACTGAGGTACGTCGTCTTCTTCAGGTCGCAACCGCGCTAATTCTGCCTTGCGATTTGACCGGCTCCGAATTTATCGACCGCATACGTTCCCAAGCGCTTGCTGGCGTGTCTGTCGCGACGATGGTATGACTTCCGCGCCCTCGAGTCCCGTTTAGGCCACTAAATCGCGTGCAGTCGCGGCTCGCCGAGTTCGTATCTCCAATTCTATGCTCGACGGGGTAACAAGGCTCATTCAGCGCTGGTGACCTCTGTTCTTCAAGCCTTTTGCGTCACAGTGCGTTGATTTGCCGCCTTGCGCCTTAATCCGACTGACTCGACAAATTGCACCCATTCTAGTCTCCTGCGGATTCCAGCGTCGGCGATCTTTCTCAGGCGAGCGCTCGCTTTGCATTCAACAGCCCTCTGACATGAATTCCAGGGATATCGGCCGGCCGTCCTGTCCAACGCTCGGGAGCCTGGGGCTTTCTATTGAAGTATGTGTGTGCTGCCGACCCGCTACCCAAGCTGACCGTGCCTACGCGTTCCGATGTTGCAGTCAATGACGCGGACGACGCGGCCGGCGTCCCTCGACCAGGCAGGCACTCAATTAGAGCCATAACCTCGGCTGACGCGCTCACACAGACGCGAAACACGCCTCCGGCCTCCTCCAGACACGTCTCGAGTCGGTTCGTCTATCGTACTTTGCTTAGCTCTGCTAACAACGGTCAGGGCCCGTCAAGACCGCTCTTCAAACTTGGTTCCGCTGGTGCGCCATTTGCGTCCTTGCATGACCAGATCTAACTTAGCCTCTTCCGGTTTCGTTTGTCGCGCCAGGTCTACATCAAAACCGTCGATGATCAAGGTCTCCGCGCAATTGCATTCGGTGCGGCTCAATCTTGTCCCCTCCGCATCTACACCGTCAACAGACCTGGCCCCACCCTCAAAGACCATTTTCGACCACTGCAGGCCCTCCACACAGACATGTTTCTTCTATCATTCTGCCTCGCGCTTACTTGCCTTACAGAGTTGCTCGACCGCCTCGTCCAGCTTCCCGACGTTGTTCACCAACTACCGACTCTCTCGTGGTATGTACGGAACTCCCTGCCCCTCTCCGCACTCACCAATTGCTTAGAATACACTCGGTACGTCGTCGGGTACTATTTTGTAGTAGATTTGTGGAATATATTGGATTGTACTGGTATACCTGGTGGGTGCACCTGAATGAGGTGCGGGAGCGCTGTATAGAAGCGCAGCCCTGCGCTTAACTACAGTGCGCGCGCGCACCTAAACCAAGTGCAGCCCTGCACCTCATATAAGTGCGCGGCTGCACCGGACATAAGTGCGGGGCTGCACTTATTTCCGGTGCGCGCGCACCTCATTTAGGTGCGCGCGTTTACCGATTAGCACCTTATTTAGGTGCGAGCTGCACCGATATACGGTGCAGCCGCGCACCTAAATGAGGTGCACCCGCACTTATTTGCGGTGCAGCCGGCGCACCTAAATGAGGTGCGCCGGCTTACCATAGTGTAGGGCATGGCGAATTCACCCGAGTGGGCGAGGTTGACGTCTGCTTCGACGAGAAGTGGAGCGTCGAGGAAGAAGTTACCGCCTGCGGGGGCTTGCGGGTCGTTCTGCAGAGTGACGGATTTGAGGAGAGTGAGCCGGCGGAAGGACCGCTCGGAGAGCATGGAGAGAATTTTTGGGGCATGCTTGACCGAGAAAGACCCCCAACCCCCAACGCCCGGCGGCGTCGAGCAATAATTCGCATACTGCGAAAGGGAATTTGGCGGTAGACAGCCCCGGACCATCCACGGCTATGTGGACCGGGATGGCGAGGGGCGCGGAGCGTTCGATGAAGATCCGAAGAAGTGAAAGGTACTCCGGCGTGTTCTTCGGTCGAATGGGCAGCTCGACCGTCCACAGAGACGGAGTCCGCTGTACGAGCTGTCGCCAATGTCCGCAGACCTGGCTGAGCCGCAGGACCGCCGACAGCCCGTCCTCCTTTTCCGCGTGCACGACGTCGGAGAAGATAGCCACGAGAAGCTCCAGCGGGAGCTCGCGCACAGGCGAGAGGACAATTTTGAGTGCGGCGATGAGGTTGCGGTCCTGTGCGCATGCAGTCATGAGTTCAGCGACTTGAGCTTCGCGGGCGGCGAGCTTGGCTTGTGTATCACGAAGGAGTGCTTTAGCTATTGGGGCAAAGTTGGCGGGGTTGTGCTGGGACAGCGTTGTCTGCAAAGTGTCCATCTCCGTCGCAAAAGGTGGGTGGGTGGCGAAAACTGCGTTGAGGGGTTCATAAACGGTTACTGCAAGTCAAGTGAGCCAGCCTACTGTGCAAAAGTCGGGATGCTTGCGAAGGTGGTGACGGTCCGAAGCAAAGAGCCGTTGACTCGGATTTGATAGGGCCAAGAAAATATTCTGTAAGCATCGACAAGACCGAATATACACGCGTACGCGGGCGCTGTCTGGAGAACGCAAGACTTTTACTTATGTGCTGTAATCTGGAGATTGCGGAACAACTCGAAAGCGCGGCTCTGCCGCAGGCATCAAGAACATTCCAGAAATTTCTATTGCTTCCCGCTGACTGTTGTAGAATATTCTAGATAATATTCCTGTAGTAATACAGAGTGGAATGAAGGTGTTGAGCATCCGTTTGCCCTAACGCATTAGTCTCACTGAGAGCCTCCGGTCTATGCACCGTCGAGATAATTTTTCCGGGCTACAAGCCGTCGAGTACTTCAGCATACGCTGATATTTCCGCTTTATGGGCTAAGCCCCATCCGGGTCTGCCTCACTGAGCCATGGCTACGCTTATCAGCCACTCGGCGATGTTGCTGTTGTGTCTCCGCCCGCCGGCACAGCTACTTCGCCAATCGCTCAGCCGGCGACGTCCGCCACTCCCGTACCTAGTCGTGTTGCTGGACCGGAGCTAGAGCGCGGCGCCGCGGACGTGGCACCTAGGAAACGCAAGGCGGCAGCGGATCCCGTCCGCCCATCCAAAGGGGGGAAGGTGAGCGCGGAGTTGTTACAGCCGCCGCGTCGCACAGGTCGAGACCGAACAATGACTGGTAAGGTGAAGGAGAAGTCGAAGGTCTGGACTATGATGGTCGGGACTCGAGCATACAGTAAGGAGGAGTATGAGAAGGCGTTTCCAGCAGAGTTTTTTAAACTGCGGCAATGAACTGGGATTAGATAGATGCAGACAAAGGTACTGTAGAATTTCATTCAATTCGGATGGACTCTGGGCGTGTGACATTGCATACGAAATTCTCAATTCGTAATCAAGCCCGATTAGGGAATTCCCACGATCAAACTACATCAAAATCTCATGATTTTCCTTTTTGGGAGGCAAATCAATGCATTTTCATGTGACATAGCTTAAATTTTCGAAGAAAAATATGCCTGTGACGCGTGACATACGAATTGAATGAAATGCTACAGTAATGTCACCGGTAGAATTAATTAAGCACTCGCAGTTAATGGTTGACTTTCCATAAGCGTAGATTGGGTAGTAGATAGTATAGACCTGCCTTTTGCCGGCATTCCGATTGCGGATCAGGACCCCGAAGGTTGTTCGACCGCCAACAGCTCGAGTACTTTGAGTAAATCTGAGGAGGGGGTCGCGACCCCCTCTTCAGATTTAAAGCTCGCTATAGAGCTTGTTCATTGTGTAAACAGTATACTAGTACATGCCGACCCCCAAAATTGTTTACTTCGCTCTCAAGGCAAGCCTTTAGGCGCAGACGGCGTGGACATCTGAGCAATTCCCGCCCAAAGCAGTGAGCCTTGTGTGCCAATGAAGGAGTTTTGGACCTGTCCCAAAAGGGAATAATAAATTATACATGAACTAATCTCTGTTATGGAAAGGCTGGTTAGAGTATCTTTGTACGCTCTGACTTGTGCCGTCATCTGTCGCTGGAACCGCCAACAATGTAAAAAATATTATATGGCTTATGGAAGTCAGCCAATCTAGTGGGTCGATTAATCAATCAATGGCGCTCAACTTGGCGCAACAGATTAACCATCCTCACAACGACCCCTAGAATTAATCGAGCAGCTGGCGATTAATCGAGCGCCGGGTGTCCCTACAGCCAGGGAACTTTCCTGAGATAGTTCAGCCAGCGATTAATCTTCCACCTTGGGAAAGGTCAAAAATTTTTTTTTTTTGGCTGACATCACTAGTACCTGAGGGTGCTGATATGCACTCGCCTTGACGCAATTTTGTGACTGAGTTTTGTCCAATCCGCGGGACTTGACCTACCCTTTTGCGTTTCTCCATCAGTTCCAAAGGGAACCCATGTGTAGCTATTCATGCGGAGATTGAACATAACTTTAGCTTGACAACAAAGCCAGATCTCCGCCAGCGATAAGCTGGCATCTAGTATTTAAGCAAGCAGTACTGTCGTCTTTCTCACCACAACAAAGAAGAACAACCAGCACAACAGCAACATGGCCTCCCAAAACAGTCAGTGCACTGGCATCGATAGTCTCCGCCCGCCTCACAACGCTGATCTGCTCTGCAGGGACCCCGCCGACTCCGGCCGCTTGCCACCAGTGCGGGCAATACTACGATGAGAACGGAAACTGCAACTGTGTCACGGTCCTACGGACCGCGTAGTGCTGTGCTAGAAATTGAATTGTTAATAACATGTCATTGATAACACAGTTAAAAACAAGTTAAGTGTTTACTGCTGTTTGTGCAATGCTCTCTTCATACCTCCCACAATGCACCCTTGCCTCTACCAACGCAAGCGCATATTCCTCGAGACAAAGCAGCATGTAGTGCAGGTGAAGCTGTGGATGGGCTGTCCGCACATCCACATTGTCGCTCTAAGTCAAGAATATAATTTCACATCAGAGTACAAACCAGGGGCCAGCTACGCTGACGAAGACCTTGCTTTAGTCTACTATAATGTCTCAATTTCACTCACAATCCGTAACACGCGGTGTTATAGCGCTGAGCCGCAGTACATTGGAAATCTAATCTAATTTCTGGCTAGCTAATCAAACAACCCACCATGCCACCGCCGCCGGGTCTGCACCCAAGGACCTTTCAATATGGTTTGCACGGAGCACGGTGTCCTGTACCGTTCAATTAGAGGCCTACCTTCGGCGTTTTTCCACTTGCCGATCGGACGAAACCGCCGTTCTCGTAGGGACCCCCAAAAAAAAACCAAATCATGCTAGCTTCGCACCTGATCCATGCACCTCGCTGCAGAACTTGTGGTCGCACTAGTTCGGGCCTTAGCCTTCCGTGAAAAAAATCCTGTGTGGTTTCATCTCCAATCGGGATAAGAAAGCTCTGTGTCACATACTTGTGGCGCAGTGTCTGGAACCCAGATACGCACATAGGCGGCTTTTGATTGCCGCCTAGAATCTGCACACTGGCGGTTAGAGCGTATCTGGACCTAATCCCTGTTCAATATTAATACTCATAGCGGAACTATGTATGTGCTCTTGCTTATACCGCCGGTATTCTTGCAAACATTATCTAAGTACCGCAATTTCTCGCGGAAATCCTTTCCGAGCCACGTCGAGCGTGCCGCGTGAATGTTAATAAACTAGAAAAGTAGTGAGCGGGATCAAAACTTGACAGCGCCTTAGCTTACCCAGCCCGTAGTATATTTGTGAACTTGATCAATAATTCCTGCGACCACAATTTTAGCCGGGTAGCCAGTGTACCAGTCCACATAGTCCCGCGTCTGCATGCTCAATCTCCCATCAAGAGGCTGGGAAAGGTCTAGCCGAGGCAGCGAAATGTGTTCACAAAGAGAGGTCATTGCGCTGTCTGACCCTCTCCTCGCGGGGTTTTTATACTGCTCGGTTACCAGAATTTACGGCCGGAGCTAAGAACTTAAACAAGAATCAGTCCCAAGCTCGGAACATACATCTTTGTGGGGATAAGTATCAGCTAGGTGCATTTACATGGCCGTCTACTTCATTGGTATTTACTCGCCTGCTTCCTTTTTGTCCACCTCTTTACTCACCTTTTCCGCTCATCGCTCAACCATATTTCTCATGGCGTCCGTAATTCGAATTTTGTAGTCCAGCATCAATCGACAGTCACGTTCAGCTGCCGTTCCTCGTCAATTGGTGGCAAAGGCGATAAACTTCAAAGCACTCACCATCCCCTTCCAATACCGCGTATGAGAACTCCTTCGAGAAGGCCCATCCGCATCAGCGCGTCCAACAATCCTCGGCTGCGGCTGGGTGCTCGCTCCGTCTACCCTGCCTCCTCATCTAAGAAAATCGCGGCAGTGTGCCAAAAACGCGGGAATATTAATCCCATCACCGCTCGCAATACTTTACTGCCCGTTGGCATCAGTGGTCAGACTTTGAGGAAGGAATTCGCAAGATATTGCTTTTGTATAATTCAACTGCAATCTAATCTGATAGAATTTCTCATTCACAAACTTCAAGTTTGTGCTATATGGGCAAAAATGGGCCCCCAAAACAGGAAGTTGATTAGTAAGAGTCTGAATACATCATGTGATGATGTCTTCGGTTCAAAGTTCAAACCCAGGAGTGGCAACTTTTTCTTTCCCTTTTTGCAAACACCACAGCCAACTTGATAACAAATCAAAATCATTAGTTTATCTGATTTATGCTCCAAGATTGCTGGAATAATTTCGAAAATTACAGTAAATATTCTAGTGAGTCAGCTGACTGCTTAAATACCGTTTTTAAGAAGCAGGTGTGCTTGCATCAACTGCCTACAACCATAACATTTCTCACCCATTTCCGAAGTTTTTTTTTTTGGGGGGGATTGCCGGAGTCAGCCTGGCATGGCAAAATTCTGGTCACCGCACATTGTGTAGGGCATATGAGGGGTGCCACATCTAGCAATAACCATAGCCATCTGAAATTTATTTGCGGGATAGTAATAGAAAGAAGGGAACCAGAGAAACAAATACACCAAGCAAGACAGCCAAAGATGGGACAGTTATGACTGTCCCTATCTCATCGCAGAGAGGGAGGCTTTCAAGGTAAAGCGAAGAAAAAATCCTGAAGTTTGTGCCACTCCGCGGAGTCGGCATACTTTCAATCATTCAAAAGCTGACAAATGAGAGTCGGGGGATAGGGTTGTCGGACTATTTGGTTGTGTTTGGTTATAGTTAGTAAAATTGATGACCTGATAACACAGCAAAGCTGACAAATGAGATTAGACAGCTTGCGGGACAGCCACTGAAGCCATTGAATGGCTGTTTTGCGTTGCGGAAACCAATGGCTCCTGGTTGAGACAGAATTTTCAATGGCTGATTGAAATTGATGGGAATAGTAATTCAATCTTAGCCATCATATATATGACTAATCTGTGTAATCTATGCGGTGAATGGGCACATTCCGACAGGTTTTGGTAACCAATGGCTTGAACTTCACACCATTTCCACCCGTTGATGGGTGAAAACCACATTCCAAGGGAATATTCAGTCATATTCAGTGCTCGGCTACCCGCTCTTCTCATTCTGCACCAGGAAACCCACCACAGACCCAGTTTGTCAGCCATTGGTTTCCGCAACGCAAAACAGCCATTCAATGGCTTCAATGGCTGTCCCGCAAGCTGTCTATTGTACTTGTTTGTCCCATAATTATGGGAGTCGGGGGATAGGGTTGTCGGACTGTTTGGTTGTGTTTGGCATCAGCTGACAAATTCAATGTGTTTTTTTTTTTTGTTTGCAACCTATAGGGGTTGAACCGCGGGGGTCCTGGACAAATGATAATATAAGCAGATATATGTGAGCATTTCTTTTTGGGAATGGTGTATTGGGGGATGTTTGGCCATGTTTGGTCTGGCAGTGCCAATATATATATTACATAATTTCGACCGTGGGGGACCTGCTAAAGCAGGGTGATAGCAGTAAACACTTTGGAGCGCCGAATCCTTTACGCAACCCACCACATTTCTTTGAACGGCTGTAACACAGCGCTAGACTCCGACCGCGACCCTCTAGCCGACGCCAGCGCCCATCGGGCAGATCTCCCGCCTCCGGACAGCCAGCGCTCCGTGCCTCGTATATAACTCGTAGCTACGATTTGTGAGTTCCTTACTTTTACGCACGGTCGCACGCATGTCAGCCCATATATGGAAGTTTGGCACGTGCCCCGCTTGAACTCTTGAACTTGCAGTCTTGAGCATCTTTGCAAGTTAATTAAGAGCATATTTCATGCATCTTTGTGCCCAATTACAGGCGGGGTACCGAGATTCGTGTACCGCCGCCTATGCCCTTTTCATGACGTGCATCTAATGAGAAATGGCAAAATAATAAAAATAAAACACGCCGCCAAAAGGGTTCGAACGCGGGACGCAGAATCATCATACTATCAAGCCTCAGCGGTCCACGAATGTTAAGAGCAAGGAATCATGCCTTCGTCGTGAGCGTGTCGGCCACCGAAGTCACCTTCTGCATCTCGGCGTGCACCGATTCGCTCCCCGCAGAAAACTTCATCACAAAGTCTTGGAGCGAGGTACCGGCTGCGAGGGGCAGGAACGTGGATATGCCCGCCTCGAGACGCTGAAGCTTGGGAAACGGGGCTGCTGTCATTTGGGGAGGATAGAGAGAGGAGAACTGTTTGTAAAAGTTGAGGTTTGCGAGGTTGGGGAAGAGTCGTCCGACCACGGCCAGGTCGGGATGCGCGTCGAGAACTAGTGCCTCGACGTTTGCGAATGGAGAAGTGGTGCCGGAGACCGTTGGGAGCTGATACACGGTGACTTTGCGCAGCGTCGCGGGGTCGATGAGCTGGAGCCACTGGCAAAGCCCGACGAGACCGAACTGGACGTCGAGTTCGGCGGCGGGGATGCGCGCTGTAGGCGGGAGCGGCTCGAGTATAGAGCAGTTGTTGACAAAAAGTGAGAGGCTGGTCGATGTGAGGGACGCGAGCGCCTCGAGGGCAGTCGCGGTGAGTGGCACAGACTTGATATGAAGGGAGACGAGCCGCGTCATATTCGGAACCGCGCGGAAGGCGGCGTGGAGGAGAGCGTGGACCTCATCTCCGCCACGGTACGGACGTTTGCTACGAGCTGGATCTGGACCACTGATATGAAAGCGGCGCAGGCAGTGGGCGACATCGTCGGACGCGACAAACGCGATCTTCTCCTCCTCACGCTGGCGGGCGCGCGCCTGTGGCAGCTGCACTGGGACGATGTCGTCGTAGGGCTTGATGCGCACGTCAGAGAAGAGGCGCTCGCGGGCGACGCGCGTCCAGGTGCGGCATACGCGCGCGAGGCGGACGAGCTCGGAGCGTTTGAGGTGGTCGAAGATCATGAGGAGCAGCTCGTCGGGGACGTCGGGGAAGATGAAGCCGGGCGGCGGGGATGGTATGCGTGCTCGTGGGCGGCGCCGTGCTCCGCCGCGTCCTCGGCGTCCAGACATGGTGGCAGTTGGGGTTCAAGGGGCGTCGACCGAATCGGGATATTCGTTCTCACCTACGGTTGCTCCCAACCGCCAACCAACCAGCATGGAAAGCGACCCAAGGTCCAATCGAATCTCGCCGTAGAGCTCACACTAATCGACCTCAGCGTGTCCCTTTTGTGCTGGAGCTGCGGCCCCGTTCCCCTAGACGGCGGTCTCACTCCCAGTCCGACGTTCTCGCCGGACCTCGCCCACCTCCTGGCAACGAACGACGAACCTTCCGAAAAAGTTATACCAGACGCGCGTATCGCCTTATACCAGCTCCAATCCAGGCTATCCGAGCTCACTATTCGCACCGAAACCGTCCGCGCCGCTCTCGAATCGCTCCGAACCGAGCGAAAAGAGATGAAGAGGCAGCTTCGCGCTATGCGCGGGGTCTTGTCGCCGATGCGCCGACTTCCAGTCGAGATCCTGTCCGAGATCTTCCTCTGCGTTCATGCTACTACGCCCCAACCGACTCCGTGGCGGCTGGGACACATCTGCAGAGCCTGGCGCGCCGTCGCCCTCGGTCTGCCGCATCTCTGGAGCAACATCCGCCTGTGCTTCGGCTTACCTGCGTACGATCTCCGCCTCCTCCTGAAGGAGAAGCTGCGGCGCTCGATGGCTGCGCCGCTGCGCATTGAAATCGGCTGCGAAGACTGGATATCGGAGGGGCTTGCTACTACGTTTCGGCCTGCTCTGGTCCCGCTCATCCAGGAAGCACATCGCTGGGAGAGCCTCGTTGTACCTGCCATTACTCGCACTCGCGCGACCCGGCTCAGCGCGTTACTGCACTCTGTGCACGCAGGGACGCGTATCTACACACAGCTCCGTCGGCTCACCCTAGAGAACCTCACGTCGCTGGAGGACGCGATGCTCTACAAGGACGCGCCCGCGCTGACCCACTTTGCGCTCCTCAGCTCGCAGATATCTCTGCGGGACCTTCCCTGGCGGCAGCTCACGCACTTTTACGGGAACGAAACCACCTCCTGCCCGCCTACTGTCCTCTTCGAGTACGCCCCGAGCATTGTCGAGCTTGTCTCCAGGATGTACGTATACACACAGCCCGCATTCAAGACAGTGTCGCGACGCTCCCCCACTTGCGGCGCCTGGTGCTGCACAACTCGTCGTACCTCGACCACCTCCGAGCGCCATCCCTGCAAAGTCTCTGCACGCGCGCATCGAGTGAGACAACGCGACGATTCATTCACCGCTCGTCATTGCGGGACACCCTCAAGCGGCTCGCGATATCCGACAGCGCCCTCGTCGAGCCGCTTATTGATGTGCTCAAAGACGTCCCCGCGCTCGAGTCCCTCGTCCTACACGGCCGACACAAGGACTCGCTCCGCCTTGATACCCTATTCGAAGCGCTGGCCCTTCCCGAGGTCGGTTCGCCGACTTGCGCCGACATCAACGACACCACCGTCCCCAACCTAACCTCCTTCTCCATCCTCCGGCGCCCCTCCTCTTCCTCCCAACCGCCCTCGAGCGCGTCCTCGCTCGCCGCCCGGGTGGCATTCAACAAATTCGCCCGCTCGCGAATAGGTACGCTCCGCCGCTTGCGCGTTTCGTTCCTCGAGAGCGATTTGCCTTGGGAAGAGTGCGACGGCGGTGGCGGCACTCCGCAACGATGGGATGCAGGAAGTGACGGTGTTGAATGCGTATCAGACGGAGCATGTTGTGGACGAGCTGACGGCGGCGTCGTGGATGTGAGGAGGACGGGATGCTCTGCATAGAGTATCAGTAGCTGCTGGTCTGTGCCGTTAAACACCTGTTCGAAGCAGGCGCGGAACCATTGGGCAATACCGTTTGAGGTTTTTTTAAATATATCAGTGATGTCTCATCAAGCGCATCAAATTTGATGCGCCATCACACTCTCTGACGCGCCATCACCAAACCCAATTCGTCAATGTCGAATCACATGTTGGATTGCCACTTGTCTCCTGCTTCCATGCTCGACGTCGCATCAAGCCCCTTCGAATGCCCTCAGAACATCCGAGATCCTCCGGGCGTCCGCCTCAAGCTCGCTGTGAAGCGGTATACCACCCGCGATGCGGCACCACCAGACGATGGGCTGACGTTGCTACTCGGGCATTGCATCGGGGCTCGTGCGTGGCTTTTAAATTTTCTCGTCGTAGTCTCTACTAACCAGGAAGCAGACAAGGAGCAATGGGAGCCGACCATTGAGCGCATATTCGCGCTTCGGCGTGGGCTGGTGCACGAAGCGTATGCGGTGGACTGGCAGACGCACGGAGACGCGGCGTTGCTGAATCGGGATATCCTCGAATCCAGCCCGGGGCGGGTGGATGGCGTCTGTGCGTTCACTATTAGCCGCGCGGGAGTAGCTGATTGATTCCCTGCTGCAGCTGCGGCAGAGTGGGGCGAGGCGATTGGGGCGTTTGTGCGGTCGTCAAGCATGCGAGGCAAGCGAATCGTCGGGATCGGACACTCGGCCTCATGCAGCGCGCTGTGCGCCATCGAAGCTTCCTCTTCCTGGTCCGCGACTGACGCGCCGCCCAGCGTCCACTCCTCCGAGTACCAATTCACATCGTCGACACCAAAGATTCCATACTGCGCCTTCATTCTAATCGAACCCACATCCATCCCGCACGACCTCTACTATCGCGACCTCGACACCCGAATGTCGCAAATGGAGTTCGTCGTCTCCGCGACGCTGAGGCGGCGCGAAACCTGGGCCTCGCGCGAGGAGGCCTTTGCGTGGATGCGCAAACGCGTACCGTGGAGCGTGTGGGATGAACGCGTCCTGCGGCGCCTCGTCGTGCGTGCCCTCTCTGAATACATATTTAAGCGTTTCCTGACTAGCGTGGAGGACCACGGTCTCGGACCCGACCCCTCCGGCCCCGCAGGCAGCGTCCGCGTGAAAGCCGACCGCAGATACGAAGCCCTCTCATACACCGACACCCGGCCGCACTTTGACGCCCCCACCATCATTGAGCGCCTCGGCAGCGGCAGCTCCGCGTCTGAATCCACGCCGGTGCATTTCGTCTGGGCGGAAGTCGGGGAGCTTATGTGCGCCTTCTCGCCTTGATATTACATTGGCACGTTGCTGACCACGGCGCCATATGCATCCCAGCCCACTCTTCGTGCAAGAGTACTTTGCATCCCCAGGCGCGGGCGGTGCTTCCACGAGCAAGGTCGCTGGTGGGCATATGGTGCGCGCATCGCTGCTCTTCCGGAAAAACGTTGACGCGGGGGGCTCTCAGCTCGTGCAGGAAAATCCAGACGGACTCGCAGAGCGGATTTGTGGGATCCTCGATGATGTTTGCGAGTTGCAGGCGAGGGGAAAGGGGAGGGGGGAGGAGCGGAGCACGGCTGTAGCTCTGCGCTAGGGCTAGCGCTTGCCACGCTCTTTTGTTACAATGAAGAGGTGATATTTGTTGAGATACAGAGGCGAGGATAACAGGAAAAGGATGCATTAGTGCGAGGTAGCACAGAGCTTATATACTAACTACAGAATATCTAGAACATTCCTTGCGGTGAGTCAGTCCGAGTCCGAACATTCTTCCAGAATGTTCGGGGCGCGTTTAGACGCTCCACCGTGAATCCACAACAATATTCAGTATTGGTAAACACCGGATTCCTGCACGTCCAAACCTGAATATAATACATATACACCGCAAGACGACAATCCTGCCCCTGCATGGAAGATCGGTTCCATACACCAAATATTAATATTGACGCAGATTTTCAGCACCAGCACATTAAAGGGAACGGGAATAGATGGGTGGCGTTGATCGTCGACCGTGTCCGGCGCTGCGGCGACGCGACGGAACATCGGTGGGCGGAACGTTGGGCGGTAGGCACATGTCTAGCGGTGAGATCTCCGCTCACGTCTAGTGGCTCACCCAGGTCAACCTGAGCAGCAAGCATCGCTATATGGCGGGCCGTTTCAACAAAAAATATGCCGCAATGTAAATCACTTTGCCGCAATATAAAGGATGCTGTTTCAGCTTCTGCCGCGTTCACCTTGCTTTGGCAAGGTCCCCCACGGTCTAAATTAGGTAATAGCTATATAGCACTGCTTGACACAGCCACATTCCGGGAACCCTGTCGCTCGACTCCCATACTGTAGTATTTTAAGCAATTCGTCTGTCACGCGTCACGCAGGGGTCCACGCGCCGAAATTCTTTCGGCAGTCACGCAGAAAACCTCTAAATTGCTGTTCTAAAAAGGAAATTTCACCAAAATTCCCGCGCCTTCGGCGCGGAATTGCCTAATGGGGACAGGACGCCGAAAGGTTAGGTTCGGCGTTGATGTCACGCACCAAATGCCATGCCGAATTGCTTAAAATACTACAGTAATTACAGGACAAACAAGTACAATCTTGTGTGTCAGCAAAGCTGTGCTGCTTACATGTCTACCATTAGTAAGTTGATGCCAGTCCGGGAATCCTGTCGCTCAACTCCCATAATTAGGGACAAACAAGCACAATCTTATTTGTCAGCTTTGCTGTACAGTTGCGGCACTGCCCCTGCTAACTCAGACAAGCTCCTTCCGCCGAATCTCAAAGGCAATTCTCCGGAGCATACCCGATGTGTCTTTAAATAAAGCTGGAGGGCCGACCAGCGGCAATGCCCGCTACCAATTTAATTTCTTTCCTCCTCATGTATCATATTTATTCAGAAGAATAAAACCCAAGTCCCCTTCAAACAATGTGGAATTCTTGCAGCAGTTTTGGATGACTTTGAGCCGCCACTTATATATGCTCTATGAAATTTGGTTGCAAGCTATAACTTCATACAGGAATAACTGACCAGTACCAGAAGTGAGACTCAAATTCTAACACTTTTGTCTCTAATAAGTGTTCGAAGTTATGCGCAAGGTTAACCAGGGCACAAGCTGAGAATCTCGCAGCCGTACAAGTGATTTGTGAGAAATGTTGCTGGAACAAGGAAAATCCCAAACATACAGGTAGTGGCAATGTTAGGGTTTACTGGGGTAGCATGAACATTTTAGATATTCTTTGTTCCCTTTGCGGACACAGAAAGCTGTAGAAATCATGCGCAGGACAGGATTTGAACTCGGGGAATGAATGACAAGTAGGTGATGTGTCAAACTCAATGGGAGGTAAGCAGATCCGACAAACGTTCATCTCTCTGCAAAACGACGAAAATCACACCCCCCTAAGACCCCTTACCTAAAGGTAGCGGGTATATGGCGGGACAATACACACCGCCATTTCCAAAGTTTCCGACTGTTGAAAGTTAGATAGGAAATGAATACTGTAGCGTTCTGACCTCATGTTCAGGTAACGCGTGACGCGCAGCAAAAAGCACACCGGAAAAATTTGACAAAAATCAGAAGAGAAATTTTCGGCCTTCTCGGAGGTCAAAAAATCCAAAATTTGTGAACATCCAGTCAGAATGCTACAGTAGTTTCTTCTCATACTCTCTGTTTGGTGGACCTTAAAGCATATAAAATGCAGCTCAAATGAGGGTTTTTGATACACAAAATTTACAAGTTATACAGACAAGATACCTACGCATTTGTGATCCCGTTTCCAACGCTTGGGAACTTTCGATCTCCCAGCTGCCGAAAGGCATTGGAAATGTGGGTTTTCCATACACATTTCCAAACAAATGGGAATATATTGTTTCCAAAACCATTTCCAAAACAGTAAGTGCTCAAAGAAAGGGAATGCTTTTGGAAATAATTAATATCTTCTCATTGGTCAGAAGAGTGTTGGGGACAAGCCAGGTTTCCCCGTGTGCTTCGGCTGATGGGAAATCCGAAGTTCCCTGGTGTTGGAAACGGAATCAAAATTGCATAGTTATCTCATCTGGTTTCTTTGTTGGGAAACTTTCCGTTTTCACTTTGATTTCCACGAAAAAAGAGAATGTGGTAGGAATATATTATCTTTCTGTCTAACTTAAATTCCATTTTTGAGTTCGGACACAAAGGAAGCGAGATGGTTGTTCTAAGAACCATCACCATGGGCCGCATGTTCACAAACCTTTTAACTTGAGCTATGAGAGTCTTGGGTTCAACTCATACAAAGTGGGGTACATATGTCAGAAGCATAAAATTTCCAAACAGCACCCCGCTTGATGGCAAATTACACAATATTTCATCTTGAGAATTGGCAGATAAGAAGGGCTCGCAACCAAAAGTATGGGCAAAGAATGGGAATAAAGAGCCCTTCGGGTTCTAGATATTCCTATAGATGGCCGGGGAAGGCTATCATAACAGGAGCACTCCGCGCTCAGGAGGCAAGGGAGCATGAAATCAATGTGCCCTCATGTCTACGACAATACAAACAATGATGAAAATAGGGAGTAAATGAGTTTTGTGCCAGATGCAGCGAGAAAGCGCGAGTGCTCCGGCAAGCTGGGGAAAGGGCAGGGAAAGGAAGCCCCAGCTCAAAGCCTCTGAGGACGCACAGGACACGGGATTGGGACGCTGGCGCCATAAACAGAGCCAACAAACCCCCAAACACATGGGCGGTGGGTGGGTGCGCGAAGAGAGGAAAATGGGAGGAGATAGTAGTGCAGGGGTGAAAATAAAAGCGGATTGATTAGAGCTGTTTAGAAGCCCTGAAATTTGGTTTCAAAAAACATGGAATTGCTCCAAAACAATGTAGTACCCATTCATTTTTCTACCAGAAAATCCAAATCTCACAGCTTCTAAACAGCTCTCTTCCGCGGAACCAAATAACTCAATAGGGACAAATGCATAATATGTATATTTTTGTGAACGGATTGCACCAAGGTGCTCTGAAACCACGCTGGACATACTATCTTTGGCTCCTCTGATAGATCTCAAATTTTCATTATCTGGCAGACATTGCACTCAAAGCTTTGCTGAAAATGTTTATTTCAGAACAGATTTGAGCTTTGTGCTGAAAGTTATTCTTTCAGCTTCATTTTGAGCTAGGGCAAAATTTCGGTATTCACAGTGTGCACACGCGGTCCGACTGCCAAACTGTCAACCCTCCGGTGTTAATCGACATCAGTCGGATATATTCGGAATCAGCCTGTATTTAATCTGCTATGATACGGCTTGAATAGCTCCGCAGCAAGGGTTGGTTTGTGGGCAAGGCATTTTCTATCTGTTCAGGATGGTGTTGGTATTCTCAGGATCAATCTGTAGTTTCCCGATGTCAGTACCTTGAGTGTGAAACTTGATGCCGATCTTGTTTAGCAATAATACTCTTCTCTGCAGTTCATTGGTAGAACCTCAAAGTCAAGTAGTTTGTGCCCACAGCCAATCTGCTTCAAGATACAAGTATATCTGCATATCTCACTCCCAGCTACTGAACCCATGCTGATGGAATCAGATCATTTGAAGCTGTAACTGCTCAAGCTACTAAAAATGCTGACAGCATAGTGGAATAGAAGGGAACAAATGCAAAGAGATTATAAACAGGTTTGTAAGCACATTGATGATATCGTCAAAATTTAATGAGCAGATTTTTCTCAGATCTCAGAGTACATTGAGGCATTGTTATACCCACCAACTGCAGTTCCCTAGTGCCTCAGATTGTAGCGCACAATCCAATAGCTTCAGCCTTTTTTCTACATATTATGTGCCTTGTCGCACGTGGGTCACGTGGGTGTCTGTGTGTTTCTATTCCTCCAGGGTCCAAAAACACTGTTTGTAAACAAGGTGGCACCAACATTAAAAAAATGTGTATATAGGGTCGAAATTTGGAATTCCGGCCCTCCGGACCCCCCTCTTCTTACTATATCCGGTATTGACCACCGGCTCCTTGTTGGTTTTCTAGTGCCAACTCTATTGGGATAGATTTTCCAGCTGTCTATGCTCACTGTTGACAATGAATAGAGGCATTCCTGAGTCTCAGGAGGCCCACAGAGCTTTGTATATGCCCCCAAAGTTTACATATGAAACTTTTTTTTCCGGGCCCCTGACCCCCCCTCCCCCCTTCCCCATCCCGTCAATTTTTGATCTGGCACCCCCTTGTTTGTAAACACCTGTTTATGAACCGTGACCAAAAAAATGCATCCTAGTGGCGGCTGGTGACGCTTTTAAGATACTGTAATAATTTGACTGAGAGCAAAAGATTTTTCTTTTTTTTTCCAGCCTCCTCGGAGATCGGAAATCCCCAAATTCATGAGCTCTCAGTGGAAATGCTGTACTCGCACTTATAACTACAACGAAAAGGTTGAGCTTCTTTGTTCCCCAAAAAATACAACCAAAAACTCCTCGTCTCACAAAAAGGTATTCAAAGATTCAATGCTTTGCATGCCCACAAATAGCAACAGAAAAATCCTTATTTCCCTTTCCTTTTTCTCTGGCTCAAAATTTCACCGGAAGCGGAAAATTTTGGGTGAAAATAATTCATTGAAGATTTCGACATTTTTATCTGTTTCTGGCTGCCAAAGATTGTTTCACTCGAGCGGTGTGTACATTGACCCCTATATTATCTCACAGGGTGAGGTAACGATCCAAAGTTTTTGGGTGAGGCTGCCAAATTGGAAGGGTAACACCATGTTTCCCAACCCATGTAGCACATACAGAGTCGATCCTGTCCAAGGTATTCCATTTACGTGGGATGACAAGTTCTTATAGGTTCAGGGAAATTCAACTGTTCTTCTCTTGTTCCGGGGCTCAAAGTCTCAAAGCAAGGTCTTTGTCAGCGCAGCTGGCCCCTGGTCTAGCAGGCTTTAGAGAAATTTTGGCTGTTCATTGCGGCCAGGTATCATTGCCGCAATAACTAGAGTTGCGCCGCAATTGACTACATTGCGTGACGCCGTAATTTTCTTGAGGCTTGAGCCATGTCACACCGAAATCTCAGATTTTGCTTCCCAAAAAGACATATCAGTAGATATTGATGACCTTAATTGCTTAATTGGGACAGATTATGAATGGAAATTTTCGTAGCCAATGTCACACACCACATTGCAACGCACTACGGCATCGTGAAGGCAATTCTGGTACCAAGGAGTAGATACAATGCACTTGTATATCTGCCCCGTCAATTTACCTGTCACCAGCCCAAAAGTTGCGGGAACGGCGCACTCAAGAAAAAGTTGCGATAGAGCATATTAGCAACTGGTTTAAACCTGGGTCCGAGGTTTATATCTGGGACATTTTGGTGTAATTTTGAACAGCAGAAATTTTGAACCACACGGACGGCGACCCAAGCCTCCCGCTGTTCAAGTTGGCTCCACAGGTCCAGGAAGTTTAAATTGGCCCGCGTCGCGTGGGGTTTGTTTTCGTTTTTCACCGACTGCTAATATGCTCTAATACCTGAACCAAAAAAAAAGTTGCGGAAAAAAATCCGAGAAATAATTCAGTTGCGGGATCGTGGCGTTTCCGCAACTTCTGTGCGGCACCGTCAGAATTATTGCGGACGACGCAGCGGGGGTGAATACAGTGCGGAAATCATGAATCCATCAATTTATTTTGGGAAATAATAAATGTGCATTTGGACCACCATACTAGGACTGGTTGGATTCAGCCCATTTACAGTCGGGTTTATGCTCTTCGCCCGGCCGCGCCCCACACACGCAGTTATTTGTGAAGTTGATGGGGCTTTCTACGTCAATGTCCAGCTTCTGAATTCCTCGGTGTATCTTCCCACTCACGAGTAGAAGAAGTGTGCATGTGTGTTGGGAATTTGGTGCAAGTTGATTTTCTGGGAAGGTAGGTGGGTCCTCTTATACTTCAGCGTCGTGAAAAATGCGACCGGCACTATAGTCAGCAAACACCACAAATCCAGCTCACGAACCGCGTCACTCACTTCAGAAAACTGTGAGACTGATCGCATTCTCTAACCGCCCGCAATTAGCCGGCCCTCGGCCCGGGCGGTCGGTAGACTCTCGCAATAAACAGCCGGAGATGTTCACCGAATCCATGGAACAGCTCGCGGGCTCGCTGCGGCTCTGTCTACATATTCAGGCTCCCCAAATGACTCGGACTAAAGCAATCAGTGGGGGGAAATGGATATGATACTTGATTGGATGCCGCCCGCATGAATTATATTCATGTGAACAAATCGTGGATCAATTCACCTGAGTCACTGTGCCTGTGTAAGACTGTAACCTTACCGCTGAGTAGTAATCTCGACCCAGATATGGAACAGTTCATCTAGTCACCAATATATTTGTATAGCATGGGAATGATGGCCAATTTGGTTTGGCCGGGATTTTTGGTTGTATATGACCATGTGTGACTCCCCTACAGCGGAGGGATGGCCAAATCCAGACCTGGTCATGAAATTGATGGGCCCATATCTGGATATTCTGATTATTCCTCTAGCCAAAATGTCCAAATTATTGTTCAGCACATTTTGGCAGGAGAGATTTTCGATCAGATCAATCATAAAAATGTTCCCACACTATACAAATGTAGTGGTGACTAGATGAAGTGCTCCATAGATGTGAAGTCATGACTTTGGGGCATGACATCAGGCCATCACGGCTCTGAAACGGTCTCTCGAAGATCTGGTGCATATCTATCAGCCAGGATGCGTTGCAAGCAGCAACCTTGTCGCGGATTCCCTGCCGCGCTTTCTCCGAGTTCGTTTTTTTTTTTTTTTTTTTTTTTTTTTTTTTTTTCAGTCCTGTTATTTGGCCCGTACTGTAATACAGTTTGCCAGCCATGCTTGTCTACACCTGTTGGAAAATGTATGTGGGGGGGGAAAGGTATTCGTAGGAATGTATCGTCCATATCATGTCGCTTGGGGCCAAGAAACGTACGCCTGGACCAAGTGAAGTAATAGGTGCTATGAAATAAGGGGCGGTTAATAGAGTATCGGAGGAGATAAGTGGGGAAGGGCTCGACGTGGCTTTCTGGTCCACCAAGCGCTTGCGCTGGACATGACCATACTTGCCTCAGTGTTCTGGTCTGCTTTGCCAAAGCAAAGGCATAACCGTACTAACCCGCCGGCAAAGAGATCAACTCCGATACTTCCCAACCCGGCAGTGTGTCTGGAACAGGACGATACCATGTTGCCCGAGGAGGCGTGATGCGGCCGAGGGGTCCTTGAACGTGAGTTTGAGGGAGATGTACTCCCGTGTCCCCACATCGACATCCCGTTTGAGCATTGGCGTCACCGAGATGAGCTCGCGGTCGTAGCCCTGCTTGTCGAGATCCTCCCAAACCGTCCCCGGCCCGATGCTGTACTGGTGCCCCGGAACGCCGTGAACGACGACGTGCTCCCAAGGTTGATCGAGCTCGAAGACCGCTCCGCTGTCGACCACCTCTCCGTCCTCCCCAAACTCCCAGAGCCGGTCAACCGCCTCAATCACGACATCCGCGTGGCGAGCCAGCTGCTCAGCCGTGTACGGAGCTCGCGTGTAGAGGGCCAGATGGCCAGCCCGCGTCCAAGAGACGGCCGTTATCGGGTCGTTGGGCAGGGCGACATTTTCAAAGGCGGAGTTGAGGCGGTAGACGATGTCATAGGCATCGCCGCGGTCATCGGGTGGAGGGGGTCGGGGCCAGCGCACAAGGGCGCGGTAAGGTGAGCGAGGCTGCATGCGTCGGCGCCTTCGGGCCGGGTTTCGTTGACTGACTGCTGGTTTGGGCGGAGTTGTTGCCGTCGGCTGTCGGGCCCGTGTGAGCGTGGATCCCGGCTGGGGATCAGTGGACGTGGTGGCAGGCGCGGCCACGTCAGCGTACGTTTTTCGAGGTGTGGGGGTCGTCGTCGGGCGGACGCGAGTGCAAAGCGTCGCCAGCAGGGTCTGGACAGAGTCGGGGTATACCGGGAGCGGTTCCCCATCGAGCTGGATCGCTGCCGTCGTGGCCACCGCCCGAGAGAGCAAGCTCTCAAGGGCGGACAGCAGAGGCTGCGTCTCCACCGACCAGCTGGTCGGGGCGGGGGTTGTAGGCTGGGCAGGGCCGTCCCCGCGCGGCGGGGGGCCCTCGGGGGCAGTAGTGGTGTCGTAGCGTAGAGGTGTAATAACCGGCGCATGGCCGTCCGTCTTGCCTCGTTTTACGACACGGCGGGAGTGCGGGGAGCGGGTGACTGCAGCGGCTCGGTCTCCGTCGGAGTCCGAGCTGCTTGCGGAGTGGTCGGGGCGGGGGCGGGTGCCGGCGAGCGGGGCAGGAGGGGTAGTCGGCCGGGGGCGGTTGTTGTGGTTCGGATCAAAAGCCATCCCCTCTCCGAGTCGTATGGCGGCGGAAGCGCGCGCTTTTTGAAGGTGTTGGGCAGCCGTCGGTCATGGTCGTCGATGCGTGAGTGGACCGGCATCCGCAGACACCAGCTGTGGGCGCACGGCGCGCATGATGGCAGCGGGAAGCAAGTCGTTACTACGCTCATACCCATAATCCGCATAATCCATACAAAATTTCCGGGCAAAACCCATGACTTTGTTGCCTTTTGGCGGTTTTTGGGTCCAAAAATGTGCCAAAAACAGTGATGAATTGCTGGAAAAGAATGGAAATCCAGTTAGAAACCTGACACCCGGTTCAAACAAGTTGTAAACATGTTTCTTGAACACTTTGACGGCATCATTGCTACCCTCTCTCTACCCAACCACTCATGCCATGGGCGCATATATAAAGTTTTTGTCCCTCCTCGGCCGGGGGCAGCAATGTTCTGGAGGCGGCAGTGGGCGGCAAATTATCTTAGTCGGATGACCCGTTCATATGAAGAACTTAAGACAACACAGAGGAATGACAAAGAATGAATGGACTTCCCCCGCGGTCTCCAACTATAGTAGGAGTCGCTGCGAAACCCGCAGTATTATCTGTCATCCCCCCCCTACCACATTGCGCAGGCACTGACCAAAATGTCCCGTGGAACGGAGAAAAAACCCATTTGAAGTACCGGTCCCTCCGCCGGGTATTCACCACTGCAAGCGCGACTTGAGCATTAGGTAGGACCGCGAGAGCTCGGCAACTGACCTACTAAAAGCTAAAAGCTGAAAGCATTGCTGGGAAGCAGTAACTATTGGAATATCAATCGCCAAACCAATGCTGCGCCACATTCCCCCAGACGATTCCCGCTGGCTGCACAGGGTGTAAATATCTATGTAATATAGAGTCACAGCCCTGTAAGCAGGAGAGCTGGAGTGTCCTCGCCTTTTTTTTTTGAACGTCCCATCGATCCCTCGATTCGGATACTGTAGGATTTTATTCAATTCGAATGAAGGTTTGGGCTGTGACAACGGCTACATACGAATTTCGCAATTCGTAAGCCGCTGTTTGGTCCCGTGACAGGTCAAAAAATCGTAAAATACTCAGGCATCGCACAAGCACTAAAATCACACACTGGAAGTGTCTCAAGCCTGCGCGATTCCACTTATCATTTGGAGGGAGTTATTGCACCTATAAATTAGGGATTGCCCTTAAAAATTAGGGATTACATAAGTAGAAACCAGGGAACATATAATATGTGAGCTGCTGCTACGGTACAAAATGTTGTTTTTCAAGCCGGACACAAGTTAGCTTACAACTGAACAACCTTTCGTAAAACTCTGCAGTCAGCCGTGACTGCTGTCAAATTTTCGTAACAAATGTGGGCTGTTACGTGTGCTCTACGAATTGATTGAAATACTACAGTATTTCCTCGGAAACTTCAGCAGCACCCCTTTTGACGGCTGCGTGCATAGTGCCCTCAGAAACCTCTGTTGGTTGGGGAGCGATTGCCTCCGCGGAAGTAGATAGAAGCGGGATCAGACCCACGTGCCTCACCTTTCTCTGTCCGAGTCGGTGAGGTACGCGAGTCGCCCCAGCCATGTAATGTAGATACTGACTGCGCGCCAGGGAGCTTTGCTCACCAGCATGCAGGATCGATAGGTTATGAGCTCTACACCGTCTTAGGACGCTCGAACCTGCACGACACGACTCGCCAATCTCCTTCTCGCTTCCTTCTGCGACCTCGCCCTTTAAGCGCGGTAGCCATGAATCCGTCGATTTCCACCCCGTTTGACGAGGCATACGACTCGCCGTTGGCCCATCGCTACCTCGATCCATACAAGACGCCCACCGGTCCCTACCGTCCTCTAGGAGGCCCGGAACGCGTCCAGGCTCCTCCAATGCGCTCCTCCCAGAGCAATCCATTCATCGCGCCAAGTGTCGCGTTCCTTCTACCGCCCTCCTCGAATCCCAACACCAACGGCCCTCCTCCTACGCCATTCTCTGCCCCACCATCTGCCATGCCGTCTCCCCATATACCCACGCCGTCCCATACGCCGTTCGGCCCTCCCCCGACTCCGTTCTACGACCCCCGTTTCCTGCACCAGCCAATTCGCGTCCCGGATGTCGCGTCTCCCATCCCCGTTCATCCATCGGACCCTACCCGCCTGCCTGATGTACACGCATACATCCAGCACCCGACTCCTGCTCCAGCTCCCGTCCCCACTCATGCCCCACCGCCGCACCACTACCCGTACCATCTGCCCGACCCGTACCAGCAGCCGTACCTGCCAGTACGCGCTCCTGGCTACCACATCGAGACGCAGGTGCGCCCGTTCGCCATCGCTGTCCCGAACTGGGCAGAGAACGAGCACCTCTCGTTGGTCGGCGCTAACTGGAGCGAGTGGGAAGGCCGCGTCAAGCGCCACCTTGGCATGACGCCCGGAGCGGTTCGCTGGCTCGACTCGACCGAACCGGTGCCGAACCCTACCACCAACGCGTTTGCATACTCGCGCTGGTTAGACCAGGACACGGTCGTCCGCTCCTTCTTGGAATCGGTTTGCGTGGCGGAGGAGCGGGATGCGGTGAAGGAATGCTCGACGGCGGCGGCGGTTTGGGAAACACTACGCCACCGGCACCAGAACCGCGGTCCCCTGCACCAAATCAAGGTCTTCAAGGACGCGTTCCGGATCTCGTTCTCTTCCGATCCGGCGACTTTTTCGTCGACGTTGAAGGAGATCAAGACCGCGAACAAAGCTGCATGGGCGGGTGGGCCTCCAACGGAGGACGGGTTCTTGACTGCTCTGTTGGTGGCGGCGTTGGGAGCCAACCACGAGGGACTGGTCGACTCGCTTCTCGGACGAACAACCCTCACGTCCGCGGATGTCGAGAAGGTCATCCTGGGGAAGGCGACGGCGAAGGGAGCGTCCTCGTCGTCTGCTACTGTCTTTGCTGCGACGACGGGGAGGAGGCGCGAGATTTGCACGGTGAAGGGATGCAAGACCCCGACGACACACTCATCCGCTTATTGTGTACATCCCGGTGGCGGTATGGCGGGTAAGACTGTGGACGAGGCGCGAGCGGCTAGGGAGGCCGATAAGGCGCGTCGCGCGGGGGTGTCTGGCAATGCTGGGAAACCGCAAAACCATTTCAAGCGCGACGCGACGGGACGTGTCTACGCGACTATCCAAGGGAATGACTACTACGTCGACAAGATGACGACTCCGTCCCCGACGAGCACAACCGCGCCACTCCCAAAAGTCGCTACCGCCAGCCTAGTCAACCTGGATACCGACCCTCTCCCATCTGACGACCCCGTTTACCTTGCGGAAACGTTTTCCGTCTTGGACAACGCAAATGTGCCGTTCGACTGGTCTTCCGTCCAAGTTAACGCGGCGACGTCGGCGCCGAACTTCCTTCTCTTCTCTGACACGGGCGCAAACATCCACGTCACCCCGTACATGTCCGATTTCATCTCGTATCGCAGTATCGCGCCCCGCAAAGTCGCCGGATTCCAAGGAGCGTCTACGTCGGCCATAGGTCTGGGGACCGTTCTGACAACGTCGTTTGTCCTCCGTGATGTACTCTACATCCCGGAGGCCACTGTACGTCTCGTCTCGGTCAGCAAACTCTGCGCGGACCTCGGCGTCGAATGCCATTACGATGCGAATGGGACATGGATTACGGACACAAACGGAGACGTTCTCTGCCGCGGAAAGCTCCACAACCAGCGGAAGCTCTATCAAATTGACTGCGACCTTGTTATCCCCGATACGCCTATCGCTGCTGCTACGACTGCGTCCCCTACTACTCCTACTACGTCCTCCGCCCGCGACCTCGACTCTTGGCACCGTCGTCTCGGCCACGCGCACCCACAAGCTTGTCTCGATCTGTTCCAGAACGGCTCTGCCACTGGTATGGACCTACTCCCTTCCCCGGTTGCGAACCCGTGTGACTCTTGTCTTCTTGGAAAACAGGTCCGCGCTTCAATACCGAAGGATAGGGAGGGGGTGAAATCGACGAGACGATTGCAGAAGGTGTTCGTGGACCTGAGTGGTCCGATGAGTGTTCGGTCGCGGAGCGGGAACGAGTATGTTTTGAACGTCGTAGACGACGCGTCGTCGCACGGATGGTGTATGCCTATACCGTCAAAATCGAGCGCTTCCATGTATATGCGTCGTTGGATTCTTGCGGCGGAGGCGGAAACGGACGAACGAGTCGTGGAGATCAATATGGACAACGGGGAACTGAAGAACGATGAGTTCCGGACATGGTGCGCGGAGAGAGGGACGCAGATTCGTTTCACGTCCCGAGAGACGTCTGCCCAGAACGGCAAGGTCGAACGATTCCACGAAACTCTGCACAACAAGGGCGCGCACTATGCGCATTGCCTGCAACGCCTCCTGCGAACCTCTGGGGACGAATTCTATGTGACCGCAGCGTACCTGCATGCTCGCACTCCTTCTCGTTCACAAGGTGGCCGCACCCCGTACGAATCCTACCGGCTCATCAAGCCCGACCTCCGCCATTTACGCGAGATTGGGTGCAGGGCCTTTGTTCTCATCCCGGGCCATAACCCAAAACTCTTTGTCCGCTCCCTTGAATGTGTTCTCATTGGGTACACACCGAGGGCAAAAGCGTACCGTTGTTGGGAACGCGGGACCGGAAAGGTATACGACTCCATCCACGTCCGCTTCATTGAAGCCGGACAAACGATACCTCTCAAAATCAACCGCGACTTGCTTCGGCGTCGCTTGGCAGAGTGCGCCGAGCAAGAACCAACCACTACCGAGGTCCCACTAGACGAGAGCAATGATATTCGTCTATCCACTTCCAACCTCCCTCAAACGTCTTCTTCCGACATACCTCTCCCTCCCCTTCCGTCGTCCACATCTACCCCAGTACCAATTGCCCCCATACCCGTCCCGCCACCCGCCCCAATCGGACCTGTACCCCCACCTGAACTGCGACGTTCTTCCCGACTCAACGCCAACGCTGCGGAGGCCGACGAAGGAGACGACTCGGATTTGGAGATGGTACGGGAACGGAGGCAGATCGAGGACGAGACTCCGGAGGACGATGATGGGGAGGAGCAGAAGGTGCTGGAGGCGTTGAACGCGAGCGTTGAGGACGCGCCCATCAACGTCGAATATCCCGACGATCCCAAGAACCGGAAAGAGGCACTAGCGGCGCCGGATGCGGAGGAGTGGTTAGCGGGAGAGGAGGAAGAGCTCCAATCCTTTCAAGACCAGGGTGTATACACGCTCGTCCCTCCGTCGGCAGTTCCTCAAGGGAAGACTATTCTCAGTCTGAAGCCGGTCTACACGCGCAAACGGGACGAAAACAACACCGTTACCCGACACAAAGTCCGCTACTGCGTCGGCGGCAACCGTCAGATTTACGGTCGGGACTATCTGGATACCACCTCTCCCACCGCCCGGCTCGAGTCCTTCCGCGCGCTACTGCACGTTGCTGCGTCGCGCGGTATGGACCTAGAGCAAATTGACGTCAAGACCGCCTTCCTCAACGCGCCACTGCCGGAGGAAGAACGTCAGTTTTGTCGGCAGGCAAAGGGGCACGAGGAGAAGGGCAAAGAGGACTGGTTGATGCTGTTGTTGAAGAGTCTCTATGGGCTTCACCAAGCAGGTCGCTGGTGGTACAAGACGTTCAACGACGCGATGCTGGAATGGGGGTTTAAACGTCTTCGTTGCGAGTGGTGCGTGTACTACCGCAAGAGGAACGGAGAGACCACCATCGTCGTCGTCCATGTCGACGACATGCTCAGCGCGTCAACGACGGCCATCGGAAACGCGTCCTTCAAAGAACAACTGCGCTCTAAATGGAAGATTTCCGAACTCGGCGCGGCGTCCTTTTGCCTTGGCATTAGCATCGTTCGCGACCCGGAACGCCGTACAATTGCACTATCCCAAACCGCTCTCATCGACCGCGTAATCGCCCAATTCGGCCAATCCAAAGCCAACCCCGTCCACATCCCCATGCTTCCCAAAATCCAACTCACGCGTCCCGACCCGGAATCGATCCTGCACCCAGCGGAGGCTGCCCGACTCCTCCTACTCCCTTACCGTTCCCTTATCGGTTGCCTGATGTACATCGCAATCGGAACGCGTCCAGACATCGCCTTTGCGGTTGCCCTCCTCGCGCGGTTTTTAGACTGCTACCGCGAGGAGCACTGGCAGGCGGCGTTACAAGTAGTGGCATACCTCATGCAAACACGCTTGTATACGCTTGTCCTCGGAGGCTCTGATATCATCCTCTCGGGTTATTCGGACGCGGACTACGCGAATGACATCGACAACCGCAAATCGGTAATGGGCTACACCTTCTCGCTGGGATCAGGCGCGATTTCGTGGGCGTCGAGGAAACAGAAGCTAGTGGCCGGCTCGTCCATGGTGTCCGAATACGTCGCGGCGGCCGAGGGAGCCAACGAGGGATGTTGGTTACGGAGTCTGGTGCGGGGTATCGGGGAGATTGTCGAGGGACCCACGGCTCTACGCGGAGACAACGATGCGGCTCGGAAGATCGCGCACGACCAACGTTTCCACTCTCGCGCGAAACAAATTGACGTCCGGTACAAACACATTAACGACCTTGTCGAAAAGAACAAAATATCTCTCCCCCGCGTCTCCTCGCAGAACAACATCGCCGATGCCCTCACCAAGCCGCTCCCGCGCCCTGACTTTGAACGACACCGCGAAAGCCTTGGAGTTCGACCGCCTGGGGGTGCATAATTCGGGGGGTGTAGGAGTGCGAGCAAGGGGGGTGGGTGTCCGCTGCGCCAATCGGGGGGTGTGTTGGTTGGGGAGCGATTGCCTCCCGCGGAAGTAGATAGAAGCGGGATCAGACCCACGTGCCTCACCTTTCTCTGTCCGAGTCGGTGAGGTACGCGAGTCGCCCCAGCCATGTAATGTAGATACTGACTGCGCGCCAGGGAGCTTTGCTCACCAGCGTGCAGGTAATGCCGACCTTTCTCTGTCCGAGTCGGTGAGGGAGCTTTGCTCACCAGCGTGCAGGATCGATAACCTCTTCCTGCTTCTAAACCATAGTCGGATAGCTTAGCGTCTCACACGTGCAGGTGGTTCCATCAATAGAACGCAAGACACGTCCAAACAACCCTACTCTGTCAGCCGTAGTTCGAAGCGACACCGGTGCATGTTCTTGTCCTCTTTTTCTTTAATACTCGCTGCGATCGTCTGGGAAATCCACAATCTCGCTAGCGAACGAAATCCGCGACACTTATGTATGCTATCTTTATAGAGCCCTTGCAGTCGTAGGAGACTGCGCTGGCAACATGTATGGCGGTCAGCGCGAAGAGGAACGAGGTGAGCCCGCGTTTGAACCCCATGTGCGAGTTGAGGGTGCAGAAATGCGAGTGCTGGTGCTCTTATATTATATTCCGAGTCGACCGACCCTTGCCAAGTGGTGGGATGACCCAGACAATTGGGAACAAAAAGAGCTGCTGTAAAGAAGCATCTTGCATCTGTCATCTCGAAGTGCGAACTGGCGTCTCTAAGATCTCTGACCGCATCATGTAGGTGCAATGCGAGGCTGAGCAGAATTTCCTCAATGATACGGCAAGCACAAAAAATCTAGGAACCCCCTCAGCGACGCCCGCCGACTTTTAACCTCGGTCTCCACTTCTTTCCATCCTGATCGAGGAGATGGATTCCATCCTGCAGAAGCAGCTCGCCAATCGGAACCCAAGGGTCCTTAGCTATATCACGTCTAACAGGGAAACTCAGCAGTTACCTCCACGAGGGAAAATCGATGTACTCAGTTGTAGGCCACGCCAAGGTCCGGAATTGAATGTCGCGGAGGTTGGGAACAGATGTTTTAAAGTCCCACTGCTCGAAGAACGCACGCCAGTTGGCGCAGTTTGGGTTGCGCTTCCTGCCAACCGGTCAGCGCTGGTTACCGAGGAAGAGAGACTATAACCCCTTCTTTATCGGCGCCGTGAATACTAGCATTTTCAAACTCAAGGCTGGGTGCGCAGGCGACAACGCTGCGATGGATGGCGGATTTTCCTGCCAAGGATGTTGACTCAAATGGAAAGTTTGTCCGGAAGAGTGGGCAAATACCTCGTGGATGGGTATAACTCTCAACGTTGCCAACTGCGTACCGAGCTCCGGGAACTCTACGTCGAGGTGATCAGAAGTAATCGTTAGACTGACGAGCTTCGCAACATGCGCGCGGACGACTTGGATGAACGGCGAATTAGGGACGGGGGTGGGGACATTCCCTGTGGAAAGGATATGCAGTGATCGCAGACGCGGTAAACTGCGAGCAGAATCAGCGCTGCTGAACACGCAGGGATGAACGTACTCTGCTTCGGTCAGGAGCGCGAGAAGAGAATGATCCACAGCGCGAAGAGTAAGTTCCTCGATATTCGGAAGCGCCGACCTGCCCGACGCGGGACGGGCGAGTTTGACCTTAGCGGTGCTGTTCCAACGCAACCGCTTCAGCGCGGATAGATCGCTAAAAGCGTCGGCGTCGAGACTAGTGCCGTCATTGTACACGGAAACAGCAAAGTCGACCAGGGTAGAGCCGTAGCGCCGGGGCAAACCGGCGAACACCCGCGCGGAGAAGCCACAGAAACCGATGATGCTACGGACGTCCCGAGAACGGGATTGGAAGGAGGAGGATGAAAATTCGCGAATCTTCTCCCAGTCGAGGACCACGTGGGCGTAGAGTACCGGTACGGCGCATTTCTGGCTCGTCATTATCAACGGGGTGTCCCAAACTGGTTAACATACCAAGAATTCTTTGGAGACCAGGAGAAATGGCAGGCGAGCTTGGAGATGTGGGCTGTCCTGGAGCTCGTCGATGTCAAATACCATGGCGTTGTATGCGCGTTGTGGAGTATCCATAGCAAAGTAGAGGATTCGCGACAAAATGGCGGCGCGAACGTCAGGCGGAGCACCGTCCAGCGGCCTGAAAAACGGATTTAACGGAGGGGCGACTATCTCCGAAGACGGAGCGGTAAGCCGAGGATGGACTCTGGCGCAGAATGGAGTAAAATTTTGAGGATGATGTGCGAAAGCAGGGACGAACTGTTGATATCTGAAGAGGCCCTTGAGGGTAGCGTCCACGTCGCTCTGAAGCTTGTTGAATTTTCCCTCCTCATCCTTACTCTGGACTACACGGAGCGGACAGGCTTTGACCAGCGGGTACGTCCACTCGGCAGCCCGTGCAGAAGGAACCGTAAGATGTTGGAGACGCTTAGCAGTAGCAAGCGCCTTGAGAATGGAGGGGCAATATTGATCGGTGCTGAAGCTGTAAGCATATGGCGACTCGAACGAGACCTGGGCGACGTTAAACAAAGAGAGGCCATATGATTAGATCATTAGACGCACCAAACGGTCCCACTCTGAAATCGCCGCTACCAGAGCATTGACCAGCGCCGCAACGGTCTTATTTTGGGTGTACACGTTGCAGGTGAGAATGAGGCGGCTCGGGCTGACCAGCTTCATGCCGCCGCAAAGGCCCACAACGCTGTCGTTCGAGTAAATGTCGAGGGAGAGAAAGAGGTCGGTGACGTTCGGAGTGAGCGCGAGTATCGTCTTCATGGACGGCCCAAAGCCACCCTCAACGCGCAGACGCTTTACGAACCGGCCGAGGTCCCTGTTCTGGGTGAGAGCGTTGGCTAGCGCGATAGCCTGCGCCTTTGAGCGGAGGACGACGGTGTGGTAAAGGAGGGGAGTTGAGACGCGGAGCCAAGCTTTGTTGACTAGGAGGTAGGCGGATGTGCTAGTATTAAATGAGCGAGGAGCGGATGGCGCGACTACGACGCACGACTCCTCGTAAGTGGCAAACGCGGCGGTGGAAGTATCGGAAAACACGTCGTCAGCGACCTTCAGCGCAGGAGAGAGAATCTCTGAGAGGATTTCGTCGGGCAGCGCAGTGTCTGCCATCGCTTTCAGACGTGTTCGAGGCTTTTCGACGCGTCGAGGTGGTGGCACAAGGAAAGGAGCGTTGATGGTGTGACAGTCACTTTCTTCCGTAATACCATGAGCACTCAGGACCCGTTCGTCACCTCCACGTTCCTCGACAGCACCATTCTAGACCAGAGACTCCAGAAATCCCGTGAAAACTCGGAGTTCCCGCCCGGCATCCACGCGTCGCTCGGCCAAATCCGAGACGACATCTCCCGCCGGAGATCCTCCGTCTTCAAGCGCGATTGGAGTGACTTCGGGCTCAGCAGAACTCCCTCGTCGGCCTCGAGAAACGGATGAACAGCCTCCTCGCTCCAGTTCGTCGCCTGCCGGCAGAGCTCCTCGCCGAAATTTTCCACCGCCTCGATGGCCGCTCCGAAGCCCGAACGGCGGAGCAGCGGCTATGCCGCGTTCACCTACACATCCTATCGAGCGTTTGTTTCCACTGGCGCGAGGTAGTGCAGCATGCTCCGGCGCTCTGGACGGACGTCGAGATCGATGGGAGCATCTGGCGCGACGACAAGCGATCAGCGGCGACGTCGTCCTAGACGGCGTCTTGCGACAGTCCGGGGACAGGTCCATCTCAATCTCCCTCAAATACCTCTACGGGCCCGTCTTCGACACACCATGGCGTCTCATCGTCGCGACATCCGATGGGGCACCGCAAGTTTCGACCTCGCTGGCCAGTATCCTGTCCCAGCCGACCTTCTTCGCGTCATCCCACTCTCACAATCCGCTCTAGCTACAGTGGTCGAATGGCCTGAACAGAAGCCCTACGTGGCGTCTCCGCCGCACCGGGTCTGCGAGAAATCACGCTGACCGGAAATCTCGAGGTTGTCAACCTCCCTCTGGAGCAGCTCCGCCGTATATCCCTCGACAACGTTCCTGTGGGTTCGCTCCCGACCCTATTCACCCAGCTCTCACGACTCTCCGCCCCTTTAGAGCTGGCATTGGACGTTCACGGTCTAAGCCCTGGTTCCGTGCCGGGGTTTTCCTTGCCGCCGGTCGCTCTGTCCATCCCATCGCTGTCCCTCAAGCTGGAGTTCCAACGGGGCAGCTATTGCGAAGCTGTCCTTACTGCGATTGTGCGCAGCGCAACATTCCAGTGCCTTCAGTCGTTGTCGTTCAGATGCGGTAAATTCGGCTCTCCACTTCGTCTCCGCTGCGAAGCCTTCATGCACCTATCCGACCGCTCGGCATTCAGGTTTACACTCCGCGCCTTGGACCTCGGGCAAGTACGCCTGACGGAATCCGAGCTCACCGACATCCTCGCTGCCCTCCCCGCGCTAGAAAGCCTGACCATTTCCGACCCACACTCCATCAATCTCCTAGGGCTCACCCTACTCAATCGGCTGCTAGACTCCGCCGGCCCCCTCGTCCCGCACCTCGCCACCTTCCGGTACACCACCCAACTCACATTCGACGAGCATGTTTTCCTCTCGTGGGTCCGCGCACGCGTGGAGGCGCGGCGGCTGCGATATCTCTTGGTCGAGTCGTACAGCATCCGGACGTCGACTGGGCCGCAGACGCGTCGGGCGGTTGTCTACGGGGGCCAGAAGTGACCCAAGCGCGAGCTGAAGAAGGCGTTTGAGGCGTTAGATCGAGAGAGGACGGGAACGGCTTTAAACTGCGGTTGTGGAAACGAGAGGAGAGAGGCTACCGTTACGGATCCGATTAGTAACAAGAGAGAATCATTGTTCCTCAACACGCAGAGTTAATATCTGTTTATTCTATCCTCTCCCTCAGCCCGAGCACCCGCTAACAAAGTTCATCGTAATCAAACAGCCGTCTGAAGACGATTGAGACCATGTTTTTGAAAATAGAGGGAGGAACCCACTATCGAGGTGCTTGCTGCCGCATATTTTACACCCATTGATCCTGAGGTCGTCATAGGCGGAGAGCATGTCCGAGCTCGATACCGAGCACCCGGCTCCCTGCACGAAGAAGCCGCAGACGCCGCTACATTCACCGGTCTCCGCGGCACTTCTGGCAGTTGGGAGAAAGGTCCGCATCAGCAAGGGTGTATCGATGCGCTGACTCGGACTTACCCTCCCGTAAAGTAATGTTTCGGCGAGTTGAGCAGGACTTTTTCGCGTGCCAGCGAGCAGTCGGTGAGTGGGATGAGCCCGCAGAGGCCGGAGCCCTTGCAGTCGTAGGAGACTGCGTAGGCAGCGCGGATGGCGGTCAGCGCGAGGAACGTCAACGAGGTCAGCCGGAGTTTAAATCCCATGTTCGAGTTGAGGATGTAGGGGAAGTGAATGCGCTGGTGCTCTTATACCATGCGTATCCGAGTCGACCGTTCGCTGCCAAGTGGGGTTCCTCGTATGAGACCTGCGCTCGACTCAGGGCCCCGCCGGCGCCACCCTGGGCCGGATAACGCTCTATTTCGGCCGCGTCTTCATAGCACCGTCAGTCATTCGAGGAAACGCGGGTCCATACTCGTCTTTTGTATCTTACTTACTTTTCTCCTTGCAGTCCAACCCGCCTTTTTTGCTCGAAGTCCTGGTGGGAATATCTCCGAAAACGTGAATTTTTCTTCGACTAAAGCTTCTCCGCGGTATCTCCATGCTCCTCCTTAATTCCGCTCCGTGTTTAACTCGGGCAGTGAGTTGGAAATTAACCGAATGACGTGCTGCGAGTCTAGTCCCACCTAGAAATAATCACAGGAGGTTCTTCGGAAGGAGCCTACTTGCGAGGCTGCCGCCATCTGCTCAGCTTTCAGCTACCAGCTACCCGGACTCCTCAAAGCTTGCTGACAGGTAGTCCAGCAGATGCGCCCACGCCACATCATTCCCGATTAATCGAACAATGTGCTTCTTGCGCGCGTCGAGGCCGGGAGCTTTCCTAGCGAGAGCTAGAGGTAAGGTGATGGAAACTTGCTTTGTCTTGCCACGTTGATCCGTTGCTTCAATGTGGTTATAGTCTGCGGCATTATAGCGATGCAAGAAATTTCAAACTGTTGCTCAGGCTGGAAGTCACACCATGGTTCCGTCATCGATCATCATCTCCCGTTGGCGCTCGCAGTGGTGCGTTCAGAGCATCACAATCGCGAAGCTTAATATGTTAGCAAATTGATTGAAAACTCCAGCGCAAAGCGAGAGGTACGTCCGAGACCGGAAGCAAGCAACCATCTAACAAAGCCTCCACGCAAGACAAAGTAAACCATAGCCGAGCCGCGTAGAGCAGACCCGTAAGGACACATGCAGTGGCACGGACGCAACACCGAGATAAGACGCAGATCCACACTGGATTTGGGGAACAATGGGGCCTGCGTGGCCGAGGGATCAGACGGCCGCGGACAGGGCTACTTCGACTAGTCTCGGAAACCCAGACGTACCGCCGCATTCCTAGTAGCCGGATTTGTGTCCATATATGTTAATTCATGACACTCTGCGCACTCCTCGTCGGATTGCGCAGAAACGTCTGGGTATCCGAGACCAACTTCGACGTCCAGGTACTCGGACGCGTAATCTCATGTTCTGATGCGATCGGACGGCGGGGCGCAAGGATTATAGAATATCGCAAAAAGATTTTCTTCCCTTTCCAGCACAGCGGATGCCGACAAAGGCAGACTCGGTGAGGGACGGAAAGGTCTTAGAACGGTCTCTGAGTCGCGACTCTGGCCGCAGTGTCAGTGTATACTAGGGATTCCCAAGGGGGGTTCAGATCAAGAATCGGTCATATGGGGTGGGGGGGGAGGGGGGGTCCAGGGCCCAGAAAAAAAAAGTTTTGGTTGTGGACTTGTAGCAGGTGTTGCAGGGCCTGTAGGGCTCTAGAGAGGTCTATACTACTTGTAAACCATCTAGTCTGTCTATTAGTCATGTCCAAGTCCAACAGGTTCATCTGGGACCCTACTAGGATGTCCAAAAGCAGACGGTCAAAGCAAGATTACCAAATTAGGACAGCCATCAGCAAAACTGAGGCTCGGGCACACAATGACGATCCAAATGCGAAGCCGAGTGCGCAAGCCAACGTCTGGGAGACGCAGCTCAACGCAAACAGAACGCAAAGGCTATCTAAATGCCAGAGCCCCAATCCATGCCCGGGACTCGACCCGAAGGAAACCGAGAATGAAACGGAAATGGGAGCACTGAACGAGAAGAGGAGGACGGAGAATGCGAGAGACGAACCGAGAGCGACGGCGAAGGCTCTGGGGGACTGCATCGGCGAAGGCAGCAAGACGAAATCAGCTCATGCGAGGAGAGAACCAAAGTGGGGAGTCGGAAAACTGACTACTACATCTCACTAATGGACTATATATACTGGAGTACAAAAGGAGAAGGGGCTAGGAACAAGATCAAGGAGAAACAAAGGTGCTATAGATAAGATAAGATATCGTAAGACGAGCCGAGCGCAGCGCGAGGCTCGTCAACAAGTGTTGAGATGGCCTTATTAGACCTCTAAGTGCACCTCTTCCTCCTCCTGCAGTGTATATATCGCTCAAATACCTGTTTCTTAGCCACATTTGAGCATTTGAACTGTTGGGTGGCCATTATCTTATCTTATCGTGGGAAATCATTACCCGATATGGGAGGAGGGAAGGGGGGAGGGGGGTCCCAGAGCCGGGAGTTTCAAAATTCGACCCTATATGCTAAATTTTAAAGTTGAACCCCCCTTGGGGATTCCCTCAATGTGATAGATTCAGAACCTGATGTCTTCGAGATGAAGCTGAGGACACCACTCTAGTTAGTGGTACTCGTCAAAACATTACTATGAGCTCACGAGCGACAACGACTGCGTACACTAATACCCCAATTCGTCCAAGCTCAACATGCGAAAGTTCAACGGCTGTACAGGAGATTCAAGCTCGCCCGGGACGAGCTTGTATGTGTTGGAATTCGCGGGCAGGTTTAACTGTTCGAAACAGACCTGGCTGACTGGACATCGCATCTCCAACTCCTAATTTTTTCGCATCGTCAGTGCGCGAATAGCCCTAGCACTGAGATTCCCGAGCTTCAACTCCCGTGGCCGCCTGCGACACTCACCGTCGACGCTGTTCGAACCAGCCCTGATGTACCTATCCATTGACATCGTGGCGTATCGTAACAGGATTTTTTTTTTAATCTTATTACCGTCGCAGCTTGTCCCTCCATAAACCTGCCTCCCAAGCTTGTCCCAAACCACCTTCAACCTTCCATTCCCAGCCCCCCAGAAGCCAGCCCCAGCCCCAACCTCGGCGTGATGCATACCACTCCCTCGGGCCTTATCTTCCTCATCGGGAAGCCCGGCATCACGCGGCATTCCATCTGGTCCCGCGGAAGCGAAGCCAGACCTCAAATCCAAATCCAGGGACGCCTTCGCCTTCGACGACTGATGGATGAAGATTGCTGCTGCCCGTGCGTCCGAGTCGTGTTCCCAGTCCCAGAAAGGCAACGCCAAACAATACTGTACTCGAGAGTCGAGAGCCCATCTTATGGAGGGCCGTCGTGCGTGTCGCGGCCACATTCCATGCATATGCAAGATCCGCCCACACGCAAAATTGAAAACACCATCCATTAAAACCATCCTATCATACGTAGGTTCTCTTTCTAGTATACATCGGGTGTCGGGCTTGGGTTTCAACGACAAAACACGAAAAAGGCCGCGCGGCGACCTCGAAAAGAAATAAGGTAGCTATAGGTAGGGTGTGTAACAACACCGACGAAGTAGGAACTAGGAGCTAAAGAAGTAAAGGAATAGGAAAAGTGTTCAAACTTCAGACGATGCGGATATGTATGCATAATGCGGTAGGGGATCGATGGTAGATGAGATGAGAGGGGAGGGGATGGGATGAGAGGGGATGCAGATGTAAGTTACAGACGAGGAAGGGAAGAAGCGAGCGAGCGGGGGTCTCCACGCACGCGTCCGAATAAATAAACGCATACGCATAGCGAGCATAGTACCTGTACAGAATACAAGAAAGGACGCGCTTTTCGCTTTTTGAGATTGAGTTGGGGGCGTGTTGACGCGTGCGGCGGTCTACTACGCGTCGTCGTCAGGACTCGTTGGCGAGGCAAACACGCAAAATAACGCACGATCAAGCCCGGACGCCATCCAACTGCATCGGGTCCACCGTCTCCCCCTCCGTATCCCTCCGCCCATCCCAACTCTCCATCCCGCCTCCGCCCCCGAACCCAAGACCACCAGTATCCCACCCACCCGCATCCCCCTCCCCCTCCCCCGCCCCCGCAAACCCAAACGTCGGCGCGGGCACGCTCGCCAAATCAAAATCAAAGTCCAGCGCTTCGTGCAAGTGGTCCGTATCCGTATTCGGGAACGCAAACTCGGCGTCGGGATGCGCGATCGACACGCCGTCGCTCGAGAGCGAGAGCGACGGGAACGTGTAGGGGTACGTGTACTGTGCGTGTGACGGCCATGGGGAGGGTATGGACGACGACGAGGCGGGCGAGAGGAGCGCGGAGGCGGAGGATGGGGGAGGGTGCGTCGGCCATGACTCGGCGCAGCCGTCGAAGCTGGGTTGGCCTGGGGATAGTCCAGGAGCGGGGCCGGGCGTCGCGAGCTCCGGTTCGGGAGAAGACGCGGGGGATAGGTCGTGCCCGTCCAAGGCGTACGCCGTTGGTGCGGGCAGGGAGGGAGGAAGGGGGTTAGCGAACATGGAGCGCAGAAAGTCGCTCGCCTGGGCGCGTGGGTGAGTACGGGTAGGTGAGGGAGGAGGTAAATGCGACGCACCATGAGGTTCGCTTCAAACGCGCCGAGGTTACCTCCGCCGTTACCGCTCGCGGGGAGGTAGTCGAACCCGCCGAGGTTGGTGCTCTCCTGCGACTTGGACGCGGCGGAGGACATGATAAGCGGTAGAAGCGAGTACTCCGCCCCGTCCGTCGACGCGGAGGCACCGTACGGCGACTGGGACGCGTACACGTCCGGGACCTGGACGTGCTGGTACGGGTACGTCGCGGGCGGGACAGACGACGATCGCGAGCCCGAGGCAACGGGTAGCCTCGGCGCGGGGAGTACGAACTCGAGGCTCGGCGCGAGGCCGAGGCCCATGGGATGCGGCGCGGCGGGCACGGGCAGCGTCGGCGCGGGGATGGGCATCGACTCCTGCCCCTTTGGCGGCTTCTTGCGAGGTCGATAGACGTAGCCGGGGTGTTTCTCCTCGTGCTCGCGCTTCTTCTCCGCCGCCCTCGCCTCCCACTTTGCACGCTCCTCCGCTGGGAGTGCGCGCCATTGCGCCGAGATGGCTTTGCTGAGGTCGGCTTGCCGGGCTTTGGCGGGCAGCCCGGTGAGGGTGATGGGGGGCGGGGGCGTTGGGGTCTGAGGGAGCGGGAGAGGGAGACGCGTCGGAGAGGGCGGAGGCACGGTCTGCGCAGGCTTGCCGCCGGAAGAGGATGAACGCGTTCTCCGGCCGTTTGACGTAGTCGGCGTCTCCCCCGCTTTGGCCTGCGCTCGGCAGGGTCGGCGGAGGCGTTGCGCCTGCGTCCCGGGGACGGACTCGGACCGGATGGGAAGGGGGAAGGCGTGGAGGAAGTCGGGGTGTAGACTGGCGTAAGTGTCCGTGTGTAGGCGCTCAGCGGCAGGGGAGGCGGTATACGGACGCTCGTCGCTGAGGCTGCATGACCGCCGTCGTGGTCGTCGGGAGAAAACGGGGATGATGGTGATGGCGACGCGCCGGGACTTGATATTGCCAGACCGGCGAGACCAGACTCGAACTGGGAGTTGGAGGGCGACGCGTACGGGGCGTCGGCGAGGTTGTGTGCGGCGGGGAAGGAGAAGGTCGACTGGCGGGGCGTCGGTGCAATTATCGCGATGTGAGCCGGCTTCGCAGACAGATCGAGTTGGTGGGCTAGGAGGTTCAATTGGCGGAATACAAGGAGGGAATGGGGCGCACGACGAGCGGGGGGATGTCTGGCGCGAACTGCGGGCATGGTCGCAGCGGGAAAACAGGAGGGCAATTTGCAGCTATTGTTCTTTTGTACTCCGTCCGCTTTGAGAAACTCTGACAAGAACTCTGACTGCGGTGAGAAGTCGATCGACCTTAGTGAACGCGTGCAACTTTACAGTCACAACATCGAGATTAACGGGGAAAGATCTTAGATGCCCGGCGACGGACTCGGGAAATTTCTCTGGATATTCACAGCGGCCGGGTCCTAGCTGCATATTCCAGAAATATCTCTTGTTCTTTGAAACGCTCAAGTTGCAGCTTGACAGACAGTGCCTTCGGTCAAAGCGGCGTTAACAAAGGCCGAGGCGATAATTAAAACAAGAGAGCACAAGCGCCGGGACCTATAGCCGCCCACAGAGTTCGGAGGGGCAGGTTGTAGCTGCAGCTGAAGACTTACCTCCGGTGTTGAGCTTTTTCGTTCAGCTGTTGTTCAACTCCGCGCCGTATCAAACACGAAATGTCCGCGCGTCGTCGCTTGATATCTACCCTCTGCACCAGAATATCCAGGGCGGAGTCAACGAGTGCTGGCCGCCCGCGAGGGGCTCAACAGCAGCTACCAATCGTGCGGGTCGCCGAGTTCAACCGCAGAATCTTCTGAATCCGCGCCCTCCGACTCGACGTCCTCCCACAATTCCCTCAACGAGTCAGGCGAATCATACCGAGCACCCCCGCGCCACAACGCCACCCGTCGATGGACGCAGTACTATCGAATGAGTTTTAGCGCTAGAATCCTGCCGCACTGTTTTTAGCTCGAGCATTGTTCGAAGCTTGTTGCTGTTGCGAGGCGGGGACCTCCCTACTCCCCGTGAACTCGCACCAGAAAAGCCCCCGCCAAAATTTGCACGTGTGCGCGTCCGCGTTCGTTCCTCGCCGCGTTAACGTTGGAATCGGCTCCACGGAGGTATCCACCCGATCCAAATCCAAATCCAAATCCAAATCAGCCAAATTCAGCCCCCGCATTGTCCCGTAAGTGGGCGCTCTAAGCCCTTCCTCTGCCTCGTGTGTGCGCCTAGGCCTCGCTCCTCGCCGCCCCGCGCGGACAAAGGTAGCATCCCACGCCCCGCCGATCATCCCTCCGACTCCGACTCCGACGCGACTCACACCGTTTCCCACTTCGCGCGTCGAGTCAGCCTTTGTCTGGGAACGCGCGGTATATAGTATACGGTATACAGCCTTACCTCCGCTCTCCCCGCTCGCACCAGAACCCGCAAAGCGCAACGCGAGGACACGGGCGGATGCGGATGCGGATGCAACGCGGATGTAAGTATTCACCTCGGCCGTCTGATCCCGCCACCCAGAAAGAACCCCATTGTTCCCCAAATCCAGTCTGCATCGGCGCCAGGCCTATCTTCGGCTGGTACACGTACGCACGTCCGGACGGTCGGCTACACTGGCAGCTTGCTTTGTCTTGCCTGCAGGCGTTGGTAGGCGGTTGTGTATACGTATACCTCCGAATCGGAGTCGTTCCTCGCGCTGCGCTACTAGTAGAGGGACTCTGTCGCGTCAGAAGGAGTGGACGGCTCGCAAGGAACAGCATCGCGATTGTGATATACACAAGTACACCCTGCCTACTAGCGCGAACGGAACGGACGATGAGGGAACAATATGAGGTCATTTATCGTTGTTTATTCCCAGTGTCGGTGTTGGGATCGAGCTGTCGGCATCAATGTCGAATAGCAACACGAGAGTTGCCGAGTGTTGAATCCGAGTGCCCAGCGGGACTTTGTGAAAAAAAAATGTCAACTTCCTGCCAGCAAGTGCGTCTATAAATGATGGCATCGGACGTGCCTATGATGGCCGCTCGCACTCATCACTACTGCCATTGCCTCAGTCTAGAAGGGGGACAAAGGGAAGATGTATTTTTTTCGAGCTCACAACTGATTATCGCAAGCCCACACACACTAAGTATTGAGCAGTTCATTACTACCGTCTCAAGGACTCCTTCCAATATTCTATGCCACACAAAGGCTAGTCGGCCAAAGGCGGATCAAGTTGGTTCTTCTGATGGCCGCGATTTCTTTCAAGACATCCCATTGGCCGCGGAAAATAGATCACATAATCTGTTGGGTCCGGTGAGGCTAGAAGATGTTTGGTCTGGCCGCTTTGGACACTCGGCGATTCGGTTTGGGTGTTCGACGTTTGATATGTCCGGAATTTCAACTTTGACACTCGGCGAGATGTTTTGCGTTGCGATTTCTGGGTTCAGCAACAGAAACCGGCTCGGATTTGGCATAAAACTAATAAACAACGAAAAATGATCTTATAGAACAATGCTGTGACTTGCAGCGAGAGTTTCAATTCTGAAATCACCGCGTCGAATGTTGAATGTCGACATCTATGTCGCTGCTGTACATGCTCCCCACCTTGATTGGTGCCCGCTCTCGCAACTTCCGGCCTCAGGCCCGGCAGAAAAACGTGGCCAGACAAAGCAAGCCAGCGCCTTCTTTACCTCTCGCTTGCAATGCAAAGTTCTAGCAGGTAACCTCCCCGCCTCGAGGCTCCCAAAGGCCAAGAAGTACATTGTTCGCCTAATCGGGAAATCTTTTGGCGTGGGCGTCCTCGTAGGCAGGTCCGGGTAACTGGACTAATACATGGTACCGTGGGCGCGCTCGCACGTCGTTCGGTTAATTTCCGTCTGACTGGATTGAGTTGGGGGGTGGAAACAGGTGCGGATACAGTGGATGCGAGGGAATGTTAACGTTGTGCGTCGAGATACGGCAGGATGGAACCGACAGCATTGGATACTATGTATGTAGGCTACATGCAAACTTGACCTCCGCCCCTAGGCCTCTACGAATACGAGTCGCGCGCAGACCGGAAAACTCAACGCCGTGCTTCCCTGCAGTTGCCCGCGTTTCGTTTCGTTCCCGAGTCGTTCCCGCCGCGCGTCGCGTCGCGTCGCGTCGCGACCAATTAGTCCCGATCTGGCAATTGGAACGTGATGCCATGGCCCACGAGGCGCGCGTATCAATCCCGCCGCAAAGTGTGCGACCGCCGACCGCCACGACCACGACTCCGAGCATGACTTGTTTTGAGCCTGGGATCGCCATCGTGCACGGCAACTCAGTTTCCACCCAACGGCATCCAGACTCCGTCGGCGAGCGATATCTCCGACCGCGCGCACAGCCTAGCTGCAGCGGCATCCTGCTGAGACTGTGCGGCAGGTAAAATAAAACGTTTCTTGATGGAAGAGAGAACGTTGCAGCTTCGTGGGTCCACGAATAGCGTTCGCCATTGTTCTCTCGAGGGTGGGTTTGACTGAATTGCTGTGACGAGGACGGGGCAATATTCGTCCTCTCTTAGGGCATAGGAAGTTTGGCAAACCGGCGCTACGGCAATGGGACTCCGCATTGGTGCAGGGGATGATATATCGATGGAAAAAAAAAGAAAAGGTCCTACTTACAATCGTGCCACAAGCTACACCGCAATATCTACTTTCATTTCTGTCTTTTTCCTCGGCGCGCCATCGGCGCATCATCCCGCCGTATAACGCGTTATATGTCATGTGACCGTCACCTGACCGCGCATAAAAATGACGCTCTGTCGAACACGCGGAAATACCCAAAAGCGTGGTGATAGGCGGAGGTGTTTGAGACGAAGAACAATCCAGGGTTCTCGAAACTACATGACTGCCAGCGAAAGATACTAACTCTACGGATCTTATGGACCAAGGTTGTTTCGGACGTTCGAACGACTGACTATCAGAAGGCGGCCAAAATAAAGCGACATCAGGACCAGGGTGGCACGGCGGGGCCCTAAGTGCGAGCGCAAGTCTCATACGAGAAGACCACTTGGCAGCCGGCGGCGGTCGACTCGGATACACAGTCTATAAGAGCACCAGTGGACGCCTTTTCCTAGCATCCTCCACTGCAAGACAAATGGGTTTCACCCCCAAGCTCGCCCCTTTGTTCCTCTTTGCGCTGACCGCCATACGCGTTGCCAACGCAGTCTCCTACGACTGCAAGGGCTCCGGCCTCTGCGGGCTCATACCTCCCACCGACTGCTCTTTGGCACGCGAAAAGGTCTTGCTCAACTCGCCGAAACATTACTTTACGGGAGGGTGAGTCCAAGTCAGCGCATCGATACACCGCTTGCTGATACCAACCTTGCTCCCATTGGCAGAAGTGCCGCGGAGACTGGCGAATGTAGCGGCGTCTGCGGCTTCTTCGTGCAAGGAGCCGGGTGCTCGGTGTCCAGCTCGGACATGCTCTCGGCATATGATGATCTCAGGATCAATGGGTGCAAAATATGCGGGAGCAAACACCTCGATAGTAAGTTCCTCTACCGAACTCTCGGAAAAAAAACGGATGCGCTGAATCGCTTCCAGACGGCTGTTTGATTACGATGAACTTTGTTAGTGGGTGCTCGGGTTGAGCTGGGTTGAGCCTGGAACGGATAGAATATGAAGATTGCATACTGTGCCTACGTGTTGCAGATTTCGTTCGCTAGTGAAATTGTGGATATCCTAGACCATCTGGCACAAATGCATTGCAGCGAGTAGCAAAAAAACGAGGGGACGAGAACTCAGAACATGCACCGGTGTCGTTTCGAACGACGGCTGACAGAGTGTAGTAATTGCAGATACAGCGTGTAATATTGAGGTCAACGTCGGGATGACCACCGTCGCGCGCGACATGCTCCAATGGCCGCCTGAGACGTAGTACTCGGCGTATTGCCATGCTATTTGAACCCATGGTGAGACGGGAGGACGTGTTCAATGGTGTTTGTTTTTTTTAGCCGACCGAAGGATCGCTGCTGAAGCTTTGGAGATAAATATCCGTATCGAGGAGGGGACGAGGGTTATATTCCACAAAGTTCCTGGGAAGGAAGGAAGTTGATACACGGCTCGGTCCCACGCAGGAATGCCAGAGGGATCAATGGGACGTCCAAAAAGGCGAGTACGCTCTCCCGCTTACACCTCTGATTCAAACCTGATGCAAGCTCTTCAGCGGCACCAACACTTATCATGCCGCCCTGGACAACTGAGTGCATCGCCTTGCGCCTGGTGCTCAAAATCTGCGCCCATACTCGTAGTGTTTGCTTCGTGTTTCTAAGCAGGTGCATGCAGGTCCTTGTTCGAAACAAGGAGGCGAATTAGATTGAGTTTTTCCTGGTTCTTTTCTTTTTCTCCCCGTGGAAAGCTAAATAATGTCAATGTGGATCGTCGTCTTGTGGCGCATTGCATTTATTAGTTTGTGCGTGCAGGAACCGTCCTTGGCGAATACTGTACATCGCCTCATCACAAAGCGCGTAAAAGAGCGTAGCGCGCTCAGCTACAGCCGTGCCCCGCTCCGCCCCCTCCCCGATCCCCTCGCCCGCGACTCACAAACATCATCCAGGATGACGCAAATCCGCTCTGCGAGCCCGTCTGGGTTTTCCTGCACGAGCTGAGAACCCCGCGTCAACTTTTTTTCTAGAAGAGCAGCGATGAGCGCACCATATGCCCACCAGCGACCTTGCTCGTGGACGCGCCGCCCGCGGCGGCAGATGCAAAGTACTCTTGTACGAAGAGCGGTCTGGGATGCATATTGTCAGCATCCGTACGGTATAAGTATTCAAGGCAAGGCAACTGGCGCACATAAGCTCCCCGCCTTCCGCCCAGACGAAATGCACCGGCGTCGATTTAGAAGCGAGGCGCGCGATGACGGCGGGGGCGTCAAAGTGCGGCTGGGTGTCGGTGTATGAGAGGGCTTCGTATCTGCGGTCGGCTTTCACGCGGACGCTGCCTGCGGGGCCGGAGGGGTCGGGTCCGAGACCGTGGTCCTACATGTACACGGTAATCAGAAAACGCCTAGCCATGGATTCAGGGAGCGCACGCACGACAAGCCGCCGCAGGACGCGGTGATCCCACACGCTCCACGGTACGCGGTTGCGCATCCACGCGAACGCCTCCTCGCGCGAAGCCCAGGCTTCGCGCCGCCTCAGCGTCGCGGAGACGACAAACTCCATTTGGGACATGCGGGTGTCGAGGTCGCGGTAGTAGAGGTCTTGCGGGATGGATGTGGGTTCTATGAGGATGAAGGCGGAGTATGGACTCTGTGGAGTCGACGATGTGGATTGGTATTCGGACTCGGAGGAGTGGACGCTAGGGCGCGTCAGCGGCGGCACCAGGGTGAATATGAAAGACGCACAGTGCGCTGCATGAAGCCGAATGTCCGATTCCGACGATTCGCTTGCCTCGCATGCTCGACGACCGCACAAACGCCCCAATCGCCTCGCCCCACTCTGCGGCAGCTGCAGCAGGACATCGATCGGCTACTCCCGCGCGAGGACAGAGGATAACGAACGCACAGACGCCATCCACCCGACCCGGGCTGGATTCGAGGATCCCCCGGTTCAGCACCGCCGCGTCTCCGTGCGTCTGCCAGTCCACCGCATACGCATCGTGCACCAGTACACTCCGAAGCGCGAATATGCGCTGGATGGTCGGCTCCCATTGCTCCTTGTCTGCTTCCTGGTTAGCGAAGGCTACGAGGGGGAAGGCCACACACGAGCCCCGATGCAATGCGCGAGTAGCAGCGTGAGCCCATCTTCTGGTGGTGCCGCATCGGGGGTGGTATACCGTTTCACAGCGAGCTTGAGGCGGACACCCGCAGGATCCCGGATGTTCTGCGGGCATTCGAAGGTGCTTGATGCGACGTCGAGCGGGAGCATGGCGGCAGGAGACAAGTGGCAATCCAACATGTGATTCGACTTCGACAAATTGGGACTGGTGATGGCGCATCAAAGAGTGTGATGGCGCATGGAATTCGATGTGGTTGGTGGCGCATCATTTACAGCTGGTTACATAACATAGGGCGTAAATCGAAAACTTGATATATATAGAAGGATTTGGGGTCGTTTAGTAAATGCCCCGTAGCGGGCTGAATATACACTCTTTCTACATAATTTTGGGTGCATTGAACCCGCCGCGTCGGCGCGCACAACCTGGTGGTAAAATCTAGGCGAAATTCTGAAATAATTATTTGGGCTTGCGCTGGGTCGGGCTCGAGAATGCGCGATGGCGCGACCTTTTGGCGGACTCTGGAGCGTGCCTAGGGACCTTCTCGAGGTCCTCGACGGTGTAGGGGTGCGTGGAAGGTGCGTAGGCGCGTATATTTGGCTGTGCTTGGACGTGACTGGGGTGTGGCGGCTTGTTCTTGACCACCATGTCGCCACGCAAAACCCGCTCGACCAAGGCCCCCGCTGCCTCCAGCACCTCCACCGGCGACGCCCTTCACCTTCTAGCAGCTGCCGCTGCTCGCAATACTCCTCTGTCTCCGTCTTTCAAGCACAACAATCCCCTACGTCTCACCCTCAAAATTCGTATGCTCCATACTCAATCTTCTTCAATGCTGGCTTACAGACAGCCCAGCCGGGAAGAAGCGCGATGCCGGAGATCCTATTCACTGCGTGCAGGCTTTATCTAGAACACTCTGCAGACATTAGTTGATACCACCGAGACTAAGCTTCGCACACCTTTGGTTGATACCAATTCCACCGCGGCCTGTCGACATAAGCTGGCATGAATCAAGCAATCTCGACGAACCTTAGTTGACTTAATTCTAAAGCAACCAAGGTCTGCAGAAATCAGTTGACATTGGGTCTACATATCTCAGCACATCCCTGTCAACATCGAGTCCACCAACCCTTCGCCGACATCAGCCGAGCCCACGCCGACCCAGCTCCGCGAACTGATGCTACATTTCTCGTGCACGCAGTGATTCCTTCAGAACAGCCCACAAAGAAGCGTGCGGCCGAGGAGATAGTCGATGTGGAAGGTACGACTTGGCCTGTTCCTCTTGCTCAAGCTGATTCAGCTGCCGCCCAGACGAGTCTGAAATCGATCTCTCGACGTCATCGTCCCCTCCTGCCAAGCGTCGCAAGATGAAGAGCCCTAGTATCGGTGCGTTGCGCGCCATCCTACCGCAACTGGGCTGACGTTGACGACAGAGGAGGAGATTGAAGTCGAGGAGTTTGTTATGCCTATGGGAGAGTTTGCATGGGTGGAGGACGAGGCTGGGGATGGCGGAGATGCGGAGGATGACGACTCGGACTGGAGAGGTGTGGAGGAGAATGAGCACGGTAGCGATGAGGAGGAGCTTGTCGATGCAAGCAAATTGGTTCTCACTACCCTTGGTGCGTGGACGCTATCCTCCTTTCTTCCTGCTGACATTCATTAGCAAACCCGTTGTCACTGTCGCCCAAGGCGTCCAAAACCTCGTCATTGTCCAAGTTGTCGTCATCCAAGTCGTTGTCCAAACCCGCATCCAAAGCCAAAGCTATCGCAAGGAAACAGGCTATTGCTAAGGGTAGAAAGTCGCAGAAGCAGAAGGCGAAGGTGCAGGAGAAGAAACCCAAGACGGCAGCGGGTAAAGACCGCAAGGGCAAGGCAAAAGCCCAGGACGACAGCGATGAGGGGCGTCCGAGTCGTAAAGCAGACGCGACGGATGACGAGAGGGAGCCGGCAGGTAAGCAGCTCTCTTCCGTCTGCTGTCTCGTTCCTCATTGTCTGCACAGAGGTTGTACTGCTCGTCCCTAAGGCTAAGCAAGGCGCCGTTACAACGTCTCGACTCTCTATACCGTTCACCGAGACGTTTGACGAGGTTGTGTCAGCGATTGAGACACACATGGGCAGCAAAGAGTTTGCGCTGCGCCCAGTGTCACGCGAACTCCATGTTCCTCCCCGTCACCCTCGAAAACCCGAGTAACGGTAAGGGGTACGCCTTGGAGGGTCTCATGGACAGCGGGGCCACCAATGCGTTCATGAGCGAGAAATTCGCCCTCGAACACGGCATCGACATGCAGCCCTTGCCGATACCCGTCCCCGTCTATAACGCCGACGGGACCCACAACGCCGCCGGACCCGTTGCCTATACGGCGCGAATGCGTTTGCGAGTCTACGACCACGTGGAGGTCTTCGACTTCGCGATTACCGACACCGGGAAAGCCGACATCATTTTGGGGTACAACTGGCTGCGAAAGCACAACCCGACGATCGACTGGGCCGCTAATAGCCTTCGGTTCGACCGGTGCCCACCCGCGTGCAAGAAGGAGCGACTGTGGGAGGAGTGGCTCGAGGAGGACGCCGAGGACGTGGTGTCTGAGGACCGTGTCTTCGTTACTCGCATCTACACGGGTACCGACATCCCGACTTCCGTCGGGAACAAAGGAACGGGATCATACCCGGCGGCCGGCCCGACCCCTCCGGAACCCGCGCAGCTCCGGGCCATGCAGAGTGTGGCGACTAAACTCGCAGCCGCGGTGCACGCGGCCCAACAAGAGAAGACGCTCGAGGAGAGTGTCCCCGCGCACTATCTGGAAGAATTCCGGGAGGTGTTCGAGAAGCAGTCGTTCGACCAACTCCCTGCGCGCCGCAAGTGGGACCACGCCATTGAACTCCAACCCGACGCCGGGGCGGTAAAAGGGCGGTGCATCCCGCTATCCGGCGCGGAACAAAAGGAGCTTGATGCATTCATTGCGGAACACTTGGAGACAGGGCGCATTCGCCCCTCCAAATCCCCTTACGCCTCCCCCTTCTTCTTCGTCAAGAAGAAAGACGGGAAACTCCGACCGGTACAGGACTACCGGAAACTGAACGAGATAACGGTGAAGAACCGGTACCCCATTCCCCTCATTTCCGACATCATGCACAAACTCCGAAAGGCGCGGTGGTTCACCAAGCTCGACATCCGATGGGGGTACAACAACATTCGGATTAGGGAAGGAGACGAGGAGAAAGCCGCCTTCATCACCAACCGTGGGTTGTTTGAACCACTCGTAATGTTCTTCGGACTCACCAACTCGCCCGCGACTTTCCAATCGATGATGAACGAGATATTCCGGGACCTCATCGCCGAGGGGCGGGTTATCGTCTATCTCGACGCTATTCTCATTTACTCCAGCTCCCTGGAGGAGCATCGGACGACAGTACGGGAAGTGCTCGCGATCCTGCGGGAGCACAACCTGTATCTCAAACCCGACAAATGCGAATTCGAGAAGGAAGAGGTTGAGTACCTCGGTGTGATTGTCGGGAACGGGATGATGAAAATGGACCCCGTTAAAGTCGCAGGCGTTCGGGAATGGCCAACGCCGCGCAACGTAAAGGAAGTGCAAAGTTTCCCCGGGTTTCTCAACTTTTACCGGCGGTTTATTCGGGATTTCGGGAAACACGCCAAACCGCTAACCGCGTTAACCAAGAAGACCTCCGCGTGGTCCTGGGGACCCCGAGAGGAGCGCGCCTTCCGCACGCTAATCGACCAGGTCACGTCCGAACCCGTCCTCCACTTCCCGACGGACGACGGTGCATGGCGAGTGGAAGCCGACGCGTCGGATTTCGCCACGGGAGCCGTCTTGTCCCAGGAACAGGACGGCGTTTGGGTCCCGATTGCCTTCATGTCGAAGAGCTTGAATGATGTCGAGCGCAACTACGACATCCACGACAAAGAGATGTTAGCCATCATGCGAGCGCTAACCGAATGGCGGCCTTACCTACACGCAACGGACGACCCCTTCGACATTTGGACCGACCATAAGAACCTGGAGTACTTCATGACCACCAAGAAGTTGAACCGCCGACAGGCTCGATGGTCGCTGGAGTTGAGCGAATACAACTTCCGCCTTCATTACAAACCCGGCAAGACCCAGGGGAAAACCGACGCGCTATCCCGACGAACTGGTCACGAACACGGGAAAGGCGACAACGCCAACATCACACTCTTACCCGGGGGGTGGGCGAATCCCGACCCCGACACGGAGGTTCCCGACGACGAGTCGGGTTTCTACGCGACACCGGGTTTCACCGCCGCCCGGATGAGCGTGGACGTTGCGGCCGTGCGGGCGATGGAAGTACTGGAGCGAACGGCGGGGGAAGATATCCTGGACCTCATCCGAGCAACGGAGGTTGAGGACGAGGAGCAGGTCAAACAGGAGAAAGCCGACGCGGAGAACACCGATTGGAAAGAGGAGGAGGGGCTGTGGACACGAAAGGGGCTCGTCTATGTACCGCCGGACAAGGCGGTCCGCGACGAGGTACTCCGCCGCCACCACGACGACGAGATAATCGGTCACCCCGGGCAATTCCGGACCGCAGAGCTGGTCGGACGCAACTACTGGTGGCCCGCTTTAACGCGGGATACGAGGAAATACGTCAACGCTTGCCCGACTTGTCAGCGAACAAAGATTTTTCCCCTCCGGAAAACGGGCAAGCTTATCACCAAACGTGGTCCCTACACGGCTTTGGCAATACGTCTCGGTAGACCTCATAGTGGATTTGCCAACGTCGCGGGGATACAACTGTATCCTCGTCGTGGTAGATCGGTTAAGCAAGGGAATTCGGGTGATGCCGTGTGACAAAGACATCACCGGCGAGGGAGTGGCCCGCCTGTATCGCGACCACATCTGGAAGGACTTCGGATATCCCGAGGTGGTCATCAGCGATCGGGGTGGTCATTTCGTGGGGAACTTCATCGGGATCTGAACAAGCTCTTGGGAATAAAGAGCAACGCGTCGACAGCCCATCATCCCCAGACGGACGGGCAAACGGAACGCGTAAACCAGGAAATCGAGCAATACTTGAGGGTCTTCGCCAACTTCCAGCAGGACGACTGGGCCGATTGGTTAGCGCTGGCCGAATTCGCGCACAACGATAAGGTCAGCGCGTCAACGGGATATTCCCCGTTCTACTTGACGCTCGGGTTTCACCCGAGGAAGACGAACGAGCCGTCGAGGGAAATCCCGACGGAGGCAGCGTCGGACTTCGCCGAACGCATGAAGGCAGCTCGCGAAGATGCCGCATCGGCGATGGCTAAGGCGCAGGAGACAATGAAGATGTACTACGACCGAAGCCGACGCGACAATCCCGACTACGCCGTCGGGGATCTGGTGTACCTTTCAACAGTCAACCTCGTCACACACCATCCAGCGAAGAAGTTAGACGACAAACGCTTCGGACCGTTCAAAGTCATTCGGAAGGTCGGGTCCATGTCCTATGAGCTGCAGTTGCCGGGGCAATGGAAGGTACACCCTGTGTTCAATACGGTCTTCCTGCGCCCATACACCAAGCCATACGCGCAACACCAGGAAAACCCGCCCCCCGCCGCCGCCGGAAGTTCGGGATATGCTCCCCGAGTACGAGGCGGAAGAAATACTGAAATGGAAGTACGCGACGGGAGGGCGTTCTCTGCGCTACCTTATCAAATGGCGCGGCTATCCGAGGGAGGAGTGGACATGGGAACCCCGCGGAATGCTCGTCAACTGCGACGAGCTACTGGAAGAATTTTTCGCTCGGTTCCCCGAGGCACCTCGCGAGGTTTTGATGCAGAAGAAGTGGACTTTGCGGGCTAAGGACCGCAGTATCGGCCGAAAAAAGAAAGCCGCCAAGAATCCCGACCCTGCACCCAACGCATCCACATCGCGTTCGCCGAGACGTCGAACGTTGAGGGGGGGGTGATGTCATGACACGACTCCTACAGCGACCCTCCTCTCTATCCGATCCCCACTATCCCTTTCCGCTCGATCCCGACAGCCGCCATCTGTCCCCATTTCCCTATACGCCTGTCCGTAACCCGACAACCAACATCTCCCTATACGTCCCCGAGTAGTACTTATACCCGTCGACTACGACTGTACTGTAGAGTATTCTCGTCTATTCCCCAGGAGCAAACCTGGACGTACTGCTTACCCCGAGGGTCGCCTAGAGGAACCCGAACTGAACCGTGGGAATCCCGATCCGGAATCCCGAAACCCACCTGAGAATATCGGGTTCGCCTTGTTGCTGACAGTGGCTGCTATTCTATATGACTTCACCTTCCTACCTTACTACCTCGAGTTTTTTTGGTCAGAGCGTTCGAGAGACGATTGACACAAACTCTGAAGACATATGTTCATGATATTGAAAATGAAAGCACCTAAAATATGATGGTATTTTCAGCAGTTCAGCAGTCACGCACCACGCGGCTTGTGAGTGCTGAAAGAATTTCGGCAGTCACGCTATGGTTCCGGACAGCTAAATCTGGAATTTTTCATGGCCCTGTGGAGGGCAGTTTGATTTCAGACTCCCTCATTTACAAGGGGGTGCAGTGTTACAGAATTGGGCTTGGAGAGTCTAAAATTCCCTGGAGTATTTTTGTTGAGGCATTCATCTTTAATACCACCACCCAATGTTACAAACCTTGCCCTTAAGTCAACCTGAGGTGCAGCAAGGTCAGACAGAATGACTTGACTATTTTATCTGATGATGCTCTTATCCCATGGCACAAAGGTAGGCTTTTAAGATAAATGGCACAAAAAAACCCTGGAATTCGTGCCATGCCGCGTAGTCGGCCTCTCTATCATAATAGCACTGATGTCAAGTGACATGGACCATCGCACTGTCCTTCTTGCCCATTTGCGCTTGCGGGCTTTGTCCCCAAGGGCAGATGTGTCGGTATTGTGGCTGCTATTCCATATGTCTTCACCCTCCGACCTTCCTTCCTTGAGTTTTTCTAGACCATACGGTACCTGTTGGATCCAGATGCGCCAGAGGAATTGCCCCGCCCCAATTACTGCAGCATTTCATTCAATCTGTATGCCACGTTAGACGTGTTTTTTTCTTCGAAAAATCCAGCTATGTCACATGAAAACTGGGCAAGTTGCCTCTGAAGAAAGGAAATCAACAGATTTTGATAATCTGATCGTGGGAAATGCCAAATCACACACCCAGAGTCCATCCAAAATCTTACAGTACCCTGATGCCTTGCAGCAGCTCCGAACAAGATATAACACTCTGATTACCCCGATGAGTTGAAGGAATAAAATACATCCCAGCACAGTGCAAGTGGGCTTTGTCTCTAAGTAGCTGATCAAAAGTGTTAATTTCCTTGTTCCATCATCTTGCCTGATTTGAGTTTTCTTTCCACTTGTGCTTCAAATGTGCAGATGTTTGATGTGCCAATTTTTGATGAATCTCAAGCAGTCGTAGGCACATCTGGGAAAACAAAAAGCAAAGGGACCTCATTGAAAGTTCTCGTGTTCTGCCACGCTTGCGGTGGCCTTTTCCAAACAAGTATCGAGTTGCACTACCAATCGAACTTCAACTCGATGCACAACCCCTCCTCCCTCAACTGCCGCACCACATCGTCCCACCTGTCGTTGTTGTGATCCCCCCCGACGGGGTTGACGACGTAGACATACTCTAAGCGCGCAGGCGCGCCAGCTGCAGGCTCATCGCCGTCAGCCCACCACCTTGAGCGCACCACGTCCATCAACGCCTTGACGTCACGCTCATTTAGCACGACGAATTTCAGGGATATCTCCGTCAGCTTCGGCAGCAGCTGGGACGCGGCGTCAGCGTCGGCGTCGGGTCGCGCACCGAAATCCCAAGAAAGCTCGTGAAAGACGCGCGGCTTGGCCCACGCGTAACACCGCTCGAGATGCAGCGTTCGCAACGCCGGTATGTGTCGCACGATGGCGAGGAATTCTTCCGTGCCGAGCTCGCACGCCTCGATCCGCAGCGTCTCCAGCGCCGTGACCCGCGACAAGAACTGCCGGAACTCTTCTGTGTAAGGCGTTGAACCCTCTTCCCCGTCCTCGTTCTCCATGACGATGCGGAGGTATTTGAGAGCAGGGAACGCGAACCGCGCAAAAAACGGCGCGAGAGCTTGGGACGAGGAATCCGAATGTCGGAGTACAGCGTGAACTGATCGAGGTTGGGGAGGACGGCAGGGACGGCGGGGCCGACGGGCGGCAGGCTGAACCCCTGTTCAAACAGAGTCAGGTCGGTAAGCTGGCACCAGGGCATGGCGAATTCACCCGAGTGGGCGAGGTTGATGTCTGCTTCGAGGAGAAGTGGAGCGTCGAGGAAGAAGTTACCGCCTGCGGGGGCTTGCGGGTGGTTAACGTCGTTCTGCAGAGTGACGGATTTGAGGAGAGTGAGCCGGCTGAAGGACCGTTTGGAGAGCATGGAGAAAATCTCTGGTGCTTGACCGAGAAAGACCCCCAGCGCCCGGCGGCGTCGAGAAATAATTCGCATACTGCGGAAGGGAACTTGGCGGTAGACAGCCCCGGACGATCCACGGCTATGTGGACCGGGATGGCGAGAGGCGCGGAGCGTTCGATGAAGATACTAAGGAGTGCAAGGTACTCTGACGTGTCCTTCGGTGCTTATGCATCTTATTGCACAGAAAAACTCTTATTTCTTGACAAGACCTCTCCGGGGCTTCGCCCCGGAGGGCCTTGAATGAAGTTTGAACTGCGCAAGGTAATGGAGCTGAACCTGAGTGGTATGGGTTTCAGCTCCGGTGATATTTAACCACACTGTCTGCGACAAAATTGCAAGCAAAGAAAAGGGTTGAAATTTGCATGATATACTCGCAAATACCAAGTTGAACACTCCTTCCGACGAACCAAGGGATTGCTCCGATAACACCCTCAAAAAACAAATGGATATATGAAAAGGGTACAGAATAGGATGCAATTGCAGGGCACTCGGAGCACGCACATCTCGACTATCCCGACGCCAGTGGCCGCCTGCCCTACCCTCGGTCTATTAAGAACGGTGAGTGATTGAGACACTGAGGAGCACTGGGCTGCGGACCGTTAGAAGGGGGAGTCGGAAGAACAGTGGCATTCGAGAACGGCGCGAGTGAGCTTGGGAGGCTCCGACGGCCGCACTTGGACGCAGTGAAGTATGAGGGATTGGCGACTTCCATCTCCAACGCAGCGCCGGGCCAGGGCGGCGCGTTGGAGAGGGAATTAAGTAAGGCGGCGGGGTAAACGGGAGGAGAGTGGTGCGTCAAGGAAACCCCGCGCTGTTTAAGTAGGCTAATCTGAGAAACCTCGGACTTACCTTGTGTGAGTTCATTTAGCTATATCTGGCTTTGGGCGGCGCAGAGCAGCAGCTGACGCAGTTCCCCGCCCACCGAGCCAATGGTGTGCGTGAGATGCCGAAACTCTAAATGACAACCCGCAGACATATCGATTATATATGAGTAATATTGTCAAGCAGAAAACTACCAATGCTATGTCTTAGTCCCAGAGAAAATGGACTCTCTGCACTGATCCTAACAATACCACAGTCATTCAGAACGGTCCAGAATTGCCGGCGGGGCAACTCCCTGCCAAAAGGGGCATTTGCCACTAGGGGCAAAGTAAAGGGCACACGTTTGACAGGCGATTACAGTCACACATACCGTACATGACCATCATTTGGTAGCAAATCTTGCATCAAATCTGTGACAGTGAATCTTGAGATATATGATATTTCTAGGGCAGTGCACAAATATGTTTTCTGTGTCTTGTCACAAAGCAAAGTGTTCCAAGTAGTCTGACTCCCCAAATCGAGATTCCAAATTGAGCCAGTTTGAAAAGTACATGACTCACTGGCCAACATTCTTGCGAGTGATGGGTTGAGAACAAGGGGTGCCAGGCCCGCGGAAGTGTTGCAGTATTTGTGTGACCCCCCTGCCTGGGTTGTTACTGACATGTCAGAGAAGTGCAGCAAGTATTGGTCAGCTGCACTGCGCTGGCTAAAATCCAGCATGTGTTTGGGGATCTCAATAGCACTGCCTGCAATCGAGATGAGATTTGCTGTGCTAACACGCTCTAGCCATTGAGTTCATAGAGTATCTGAGTAAGCACTGCCCACATCAATTGCTGTGCCAACACATGCACCACTGCCTGGCATGCTGCATTTTTCCTTGTTTCATACATTATTAGCTGATGTTTCATCAGTCATTCCGGACAGCCTAGAGTGATTGCAGTGCCTCGTACCATTGAGTTCTGAAACATCCGAGTCATGTGTCATCAAGTGAACAGCAGATCTAATGGGAAGATCTTAAAGATTTGTGTTTGGAGCTGACCTGAACCGGCTCAACTTGCCTGCGGACTCATTCTGTGTCTGGTGTGACATGTCTTTCGGATTTCTTTCCTGTTGTTTCAGGCTTTAATCAGGAGTTACACCCTCATTATTAGGTGTAAAATACCCCGAGGTGGTCACACATCATGATATATCAAAAGGTCCAAAACTGGAAAGTCCCACGCTATGTGACTGTAATCGGCTGTCAAACGTGTGCCCTTTACTTTGCCCCTAGTGTGCGCTACAGGCTTACCCGCAAGAATATTTCGGTCAATCTCTGGCATTATTCCGGATCAATAGGAACAATGATAGGCAAGAAAAAATGTGTTCTCCTTAGTCATCATGGGGCTGTGCTACTCACAGCCATTTCCTCCACACAACTACTTGCACCAAGTGGTTACTGCAATATTAGAGTAGCGTTGCGACGTCCACAGCCTGAACTGCGACGTTGGTGAGAGCGTTGAAGGTGTTTGGCGACAAAATGGTCATGAATTCCAATGGTGTGCGACATCGCTGATTCCTGAAAGGTTAGTCTGAGCTCGACGTTATTGCGGAGCAGCCCCACCTGCGTGTACTCAAGATGGGGAACTTATCTGGTGTTATGCGTTTCATTGCGCTTGTGCGTTATGATGTGTCGGCGGGACTTTGACGTGTTGTGGGCGCTATTGGATGACTCAGATGGATGGGATAATTCCAGTTAATAGGGAAATGGGTCGGAGCGGTCCCATGCTGCTGTGGGAACTATCTTGATCTTATCTGCATCTATCAAGGATTGGTGTTTGAGGGCACATGTGGGCGCCAGTTTCCTATTCGTGGAAGGAAGGGTAATTGCCCCATAGCTCACCAACTAGGAGGACCTTAAGGATGTGCCGAGTACCATTGGAAAGAGGTGCAAATATACTCTTCAATGGCTCCGTGCGTGGTGGAGGGACAACAAGTTGAACCGCATAAGGTTCTGAGCCACAAACGAAGGCTCCAGGGTTCAGCCCCTAATAATGACGTGGCTACATGGAGCATGGTAAAAAATAAGATTGGTTTTGGACTTGAAGCTTTTGGAACTTCGAATATGGCTGGAAGCCTTGGTTGGTTTGGTAAAAGCTAGCGGGCTTCTGGATTGGAATCGGTTCTTGAGTGTCGCATCAAACACACAACCAATTGAGTTGGTGATCTGACCACCAAGTTCGCTTGTGGTTTGGTCGAGAAACATATAAATTGTTTACACCCTTGTCTGGATATTTCTATGCTCACAATACCCTAGATTAGCTCTGTTACCGAGGCCAATCTCCTAAGAAGTCCGTGTGGTTGGTGTGTGTTTGGGGTTAGGTGTTTTGCTTTGCATTTCACCGGCCTATGTGTTTCATTGCATTCCACTTCATGCATAGAGTTCGCTTTTCACCGCATGAGCCACAAATACAAAGCAACACTCCTGCTCCAGTGTGCACTCCGCCATCTTACCGCCACGCACAACTGGCCATCACAGCCGCAGATGATGGTGGAAACAGAGGCAGGTGTGTGTTTGCAAGCCCACTAGGAGCATTTCTCGCAGGATAAAATCTCTCTATAATCATCTTCTTGAGTGAAACAACAAAGAAAAGGGCTTGCTATGCCCGGAGCTGAAACCGGGAGGCATGCCTGCCTGCTGACTGTGAGAACTACCATATTAGGAAGATGAGTCACATATCACGGTCGGTTGGCCCCTCAGGTACCCTTAAATTTCTTTTTCCAGCGTGATTGTCATGTATGATTGAAAATATGCTGACTCCGCGGCGTGGCACAAACTTCAGGTTTTTTTCTACTCTTTATTAATAGTCCGCAAATAAATTTCAGATGATTGTGATTATTGCTAAATGTGGCACCACATCATATGCCATACACAATGTGCAGTGTCCAGAAAATTGCCATTGCCGTTGGGAAGGTCGGTGGGCTCGTAGGTCGAGGAACGGGGCTAAAACTATCTGATGTGTGACTACATGACTGCTGACTACAGAAAAGGGAGGAGGCGAGTCCCACCGTACTTATTCTGACAATACAGAAAACCATTATAAACGGGTGAGAGATCTTAATGTTGTGGGCAGTTGTTTCAAACATGCCTGTGTCTTGAAAATTGTATTGAAGCTGTAAGTCACTAGAATATTTCACAGAACTTTTCATAAGGGTTTGTTTACAAGTGGCTGTGGTGTTTGCCGAAAAAAAAAAAAAAAAAAAAAAAAAAGGTTGCCAGACTTGGGATTGAATTGAAGACATGATGACATGATATATCCAGGCTCTTACTAATCAACTTCCTTTTTCCGGGGACCATTTTTGCCCACGTGGGACAAACTTCAAGTTTGTGAACCTTTTTTTTTTTGCCGCCCCCCTCGGCCACGCATCCAACGACCCTGGCGGAATGGAAAGCGCCCAACAAAGACGCGCACCTCCTGCTAGACCTCCGCACCAACTGCTAGCTCAGAGAGCGGGCATCTAGTTTTTACAACATGCCACCATCTATCTGCTGCAGTTACTAGACCTTAAGTCCGAAGTTTCACTTTTTTTTCCCTCCGAGATGGCCGATTTTTAGGTGAATTTGTCTGGTCTTATTTTTAAGGTCTCATCACTACGATATCTTAAGCACTGTCTTTTCCATGAACCTGTCTGCGGGGATATAGATCCGACTAGAACTGCCAGATCCACCATCCATCTCAATTGTATACTGGTTTTTTCGGGGTCGGTGAGGCGCACCATCCGGTTTGGTAGATCATACCTGAGAATTGCTCGCCCTCGGGACCCTGTTGACTGTGCCGAAGGCCCCCCTTTGTGTAATCTGCGTAATCCTCCGCCAGTTGGACTCGGTCTCCGACGCTGAGCTCCTGTTTCTCATCAGTTTTTTCGGGACAAAGAACAAACGACCATCCGAGCCATATTTGTGCTGGTGTTTGTGAGTTTGTTAGGTGAGTTGCTGATGATTAAGAGCTGGGAGAAGCGCCCTTAAATCTTACCATTGGACCGCAAAAAAGGTTGCTCACTCCATATTCGGCGGGCCGGAATGAAATCCCGCACGGTCCCGCCTGTGCGGGACCTTGCGGGACCCGTGCGGGACCTCACCTTGCGGAAGCTCTGTTTCGAGCGGTACAGCGGCTTAAGCGGGAAATTGTGTTGTGCAGTTAATAATGCTCTAGAGTGCCATATTAAACCACCGCAAACACCTGTGTTTAGTCCAACTTTGGCGGAAAATATGACACTGTGCGGGAACCTGCCTTGCGGGAGTGTTGCGGGACCTTGCGGGAGTTGGTGGCTGTGTTTGCTACGGAATAACAGGAAAAATAAATAGGACAATACTCTACCTGGAATCCAAACAACGGGTAAATTACATATATCCGGCTGGTCCTCCTGCTCGCTGTCGGTATCCCCAGTCCGCTGATGCATCTCTAGTAGAGATGCATTATATGTGCTGCACATAAGTGCCGCACGGAAATGAACTCTGGGAACTGGTTATGATTTACTCCGGCACACTCCCGCTCACTCCCGCAACCGCTTCCGTAACCACTACCGCAACGTTACCGCACATATATCACACTTCCGCGGGAAACTCCCGCAAGTCCATGTTCAGCACTACCTCAATCTCCCGCATAGCAGATGCGGAACTTCAGTTTTCCGTGCGGGAGATTCGCTCCCGCAACCGCAAAGCTCAAACACAGCTACCAACTCCCGCAAGGCTCCGCAAGGCAGGTCCCCGCATAGTTTTCGGCCAATATTTGACTACATACAGGCGTTTGTGGTGGTTTAATACGGCATTCTAGAGCATTATGGACTGCACAACACAACTCCCCACTGAAGCCTTTGTATAGCTTGAAAAAGATCTGCGGCGCACGGGTCCCGCAAGGTGCCGCACGGTGCCGCATGGCAAACTCCCGCACATGCGGCACCGTGCGGGACTTTATTCTGGCCCAAGCATACAGCGTACATGCGTGTCGTTGGTTTACAGTAAAAAGATTGCAATTGAAGCTGGATGGTACTTATACTCCCCAACTACTTACCTTTTCTTCATCTCACTCACCAAGTTTTTACTCATCGAAACATGTCAGGTGAGTCGTCTTCAAGTGTGTTGGTGCAATCCTGCGTTGACGATACTCCCGCTACAGACATCGAATACATCACATGCGAGAGCTGCACTGCAAGCATCCGGGCGGACCGAGGACAGACGAAATGTGCGATCTGCCGCTGAGGAGAAGCATTGATATGGGGGCTTGGGGTCATGATAATTTGCGACAACTAGGAAATTGAGCTGCTCATCAATACATCGGGGGTTTCAGGACGTCCATATCATAGAATGCTCTTCGTCGAAAGAGGATGAGGTACAGGTGGCGACGGTCTTTTACATAGCTTCAGCGTCTTGATTTGATACTGAACCCTGTCCCCGCACACCGTGTTGAGTTTCGACGCGGGAGAAGGCGAGTGCGGGGGATCGGCAAAGTGCCGTAAGGTTTGCGATCGGTCTATGCGGTTAAGCAGGCTACGCGTTAGAGCAAACCAATGCTCTACGCGGCTGTATTTTGGACCTTATATACTTGTACAAAGTTATCTAGAAGATTCTAAAATGTATGACTGAGCCCGAAGTGGGCTGACTGATGTTGTTCCAGAATGTTCTCCAAAATACTCCAACACTCCCCCTCACCGCGACATGCGATGTCGTGATGGGTGCAGGGTCGGGATTCTTGGCGGCTTTCTTTTTTCGGCCGATACTGCGGTCCTTAGCCCGCAAAGTCCACTTCTTCTGCATCAAAACCTCGCGAGGTGCCTCGGGGAACCGAGCGAAAAATTCTTCCAGTAGCTCGTCGCAGTTGACGAGCATTCCGCGGGGTTCCCATGTCCACTCCTCCCTCGGATAGCCGCGCCATTTGATAAGGTAGCGCAGAGAACGCCCTCCCGTCGCGTACTTCCATTTCAGTATTTCTTCCGCCTCGTACTCGGGGAGCATATCCCGAACTTCCGGCGGCGGCGGGGGCGGGTTTTCCTGGTGTTGCGCGTATGGCTTGGTGTATGGGCGCAGGAAGACCGTATTGAACACAGGGTGTACCTTCCATTGCCCCGGCAACTGCAGCTCATAGGACATGGACCCGACCTTTCGAATGACTTTGAACGGTCCGAAGCGTTTGTCGTCCAACTTCTTCGCTGGACGGTGGGTGACGAGGTTGACCGTTGAAAGGTACACCAGATCCCCGACGGCGTAGTCGGGATCGTCGCGTCGGCTTCGGTCGTAGTACATCTTCATTGTCTCCTGCGCCTTAGCCATCGCCGATGCGGCATCTTCGCGAGCTGCCTTCATGCGTTCGGCGAAGTCCGACGCTGCCTCCGTCGGGATTTCCCTCGACGGCTCGTTCGTCTTCCTCGGGTGAAACCCGAGCGTCAAGTAGAACGGGGAATATCCCGTTGACGCGCTGACCTTATCGTTGTGCGCGAATTCGGCCAGCGCTAACCAATCGGCCCAGTCGTCCTGCTGGAAGTTGGCGAAGACCCTCAAGTATTGCTCGATTTCCTGGTTTACGCGTTCCGTTTGCCCGTCCGTCTGGGGATGATGGGCCGTCGACGCGTTGCTCTTTATTCCCAAGAGCTTGTTCAGATCCCGCATGAAGTTCCCCACGAAATGACCACCCCGATCGCTGATGACCACCTCGGGATATCCGAAGTCCTTCCAGATGTGGTCGCGATACAGGCGGGCCACTCCCTCGCCGGTGATGTCTTTGTCACACGGTGAAACGGGTGCTTCGGGGCTGAACCTCAAACTAACTAAAATCTGTAGTAGATAGAGAAATCAATCCTGAGACCAAAAACTCTAACAACCACAAACTCCAATCAATCCCAAATGCAACTCCAAGCGAGAACTTGTATCCCTAGCTACAGGGCCAATATTAAATATTGGTTGTAGGGAAGTTTTAAAGGTTGGCGGAAGGGTTTGGTGTTTTTGTGTTTTTATCTTTTGCCGGAGCGCAATATGCTAGCTCAACGACTATCTTCTTCCTTGTATCGACCAAAGTGCTCTCGTAGTTTGTAGTAGGTCAACACACAACTGCGCGTCGAACTAAAACTCTTTCAAAAGTCTTAAGTCCCTCAATCTCTGGTTGGCGATATCCCGACTTCTCAATCACAATCTTGTTCCCTCAGTTCACAAGTCCCAAATCACGCGATCAAATCTCGGTAGCTCTTGAATGCCAATCAATTCTGTACAGCCTTGTATCTCCTGTGACAATAACAGCAAGACCCGGTCCTTTGTACTAGGATACGGTGTCTACGCTCTACTCTAGCTGGGGTTTTTATACCTAAATCGTGGCGGAGGACCCGTAATACGTAAGTACGTCAGAATAAATGTCCATTGTAATATTATGTATAGTGTCCGCTGGCCGGCGCTCCGGCTTCTCCCGATTATATGGCCGCCTGATATTTCGGAGTGGCGTTTCCGCCCGAGTTGGTATGGGAAATGGCGCCCACATTCATCCTGGTCCGTAAACCTCCGGAGCTCCGTATTTCTGAATGAGAAGTTGCCGCCCGGATTTGTAACGCGTCACCTGAGGCTTCCGCCCCGGTGATTTGTCAATTGTCCTTAGGTCATCACAGCCGTCGGGACCCGTTGTATATGGAGTTCCCTCCCCGTTTCGGTTTAGCGTAGTAGTCTCGTCGACCCATCTGAGAAGTCGTCCATCCTCCAGTATCTCCTCAGGTTCCTTCGGGCAGCACATAGTTCCTTTGGTTGTTTACAAGTTGGATGTACTTGTTAACGAGCCTCGCTGTTTGAATGTGGCCAATACATTGGTGATCCCCTGAGATATCGCTACCCCAGACCAATCCCTCCGTATCGTCGCGAGTTACTGCTCTTCTACCCATCTCAGAACCACAGATGGTAGACTTTTAGGTGGATTGCGTGTTCGTATTACGCCCAAAATCGCGAAATTTTAGGTGTAGTCCGATTCACGGCTTATCATCTCTCCCATTCTTTAGATTCCGACTGTCCCCAGTCGTCCTCGGTGGTTATGTATTTTGTGTGCCTGTCCGGTATTTTCCTCAGGATTCTCTGTCCGGCTTCTATTTCTGTCCCTTAGTCCGCGCTCTGTAGTAGATCCGTGTTTCAGGTCGACGTTCCTGACTTCCGCCCCAATTTGGTAGGATTTTCCCACGGGCCCTTAATTTTCGACGCCCCGCGTTTCCCATCCTTGGACCCATCTGGCCCCATACTCCATTGTTCGCTCGTTCGGTTTTGTTCCCCATAAATTTTTCAACTCCGAATATTCGCCGCTCGAAACCTTCCAGGTATTCATTTCGCCTCATGGTGTTTCAGCCCCGTTCTTCCATTCTTGAGCTTATGTTTTGTATAGAGAACCCCCGACTCAGAAGTTTCTCGAAACTTCTGAATCACCGGAGTGCTGCGCAGCTCTGAGTCGTCATTTCCTTCTCCCTTTTCTCCCGCCATGAGCAACTCGCGCCCCGCCCACAAGGGCTATTCGTATCTCGCCCAGTCCCCCGTCTGGACCGACCTCCGGGAGTTCATCATCCAGTGGCCCGACGTGTCCGACGACGCCGCCAAGAGGCTCTCCAAGCAGGCCTACCGCCTCGTCGACGCTTCCAAGGACGCGCTCGTACGCCCTCTCCCTTATTCTCGGTCCCTTCTAACGCTCGAGATAGCGCGGTTTCTACGCTTCCATCTCCGCTTTCACTGACCCCCACGCGACCGCCAACCTCATCGCCATCGGGATCGTTCTCGACGAGATGAACTCCTTTTATCGCTTCTCGCACCGTGGCGACGACGACTGGGATTGGTTCGATGCCACCCTCTACGATGGACGGTTTTCGGTGCGTTTTTCCTGCGCAATTCTCGCTCGGGTTTTAAATCTTTTTCAGACCCCCGATCCGGACGACGACCAGAAAATCGAACACCCGTCCTACAGCGGCTACTTCCCCGCTCGCAACGAACTCCAGAACATGTCCCTCAAGAACGTCCCTTCGTTCGAGGCGACACTCCGAACTTTCCAGCCCAAGAGCGATGCCCCGTCGCGTTCCCAAGCCGCACGCGCTGCTTCTGTTAAGACGCGTTCCCCTTCTCCTTTGCCCAAAGTCAAAGTCGAGAAGGGCGAGCCTCCGTCTAAGCGTTCCCGGCACCACTCGCCCGACGCACGCTCCGAGAGCCCGGTGGTGGTCTCTAAACCCAAGTCGGCCGCGTCTTCGTCTAAGACGGTCGCCTCCCCATCTCGCTCGACCGCGACTTCGTCAAAACCAGCTCCGCCGACCCCTTCATCATCTAAAACAGCTTTCACCCCCAAGACGCGGGCATCAGGCCCTACCCCGCGTCCCGCGTTCAAGACTGACGCGTCTGACGACGAGCCCCTCACGTCTAAACGGTTCACCGTGGAGGAGAAGGGCAAACAGCCCGCTCGCGTCACCCGTTCGTCGGTCGCGAAGGCCGTCGTCCCTACCAAGCGCAAGGCGGTCATCGAGATGCCCGACACGTCCGCCGATAGCGATGCCGACGAGCTCGAGGAGGAGGAGGAGGATGAGCTGGAGAGCGCGTCCGACGCCGAGTACTATCGCCCCGCTGACGACGGCGCAGCGGAGGAGGTTCGTTCCGCTCCTTTCTCTCGTCCTCTTTCTAATCCTTTTGCCTAGGACCGCGTCCAGTTCGACAGCAAGCCCCACTCCGTCTCCCGCGTCCAGAAGGCCGTTCTCCGCACCGGCAAACTTATCCCGTGCCTCGTCGTCGAGGGGAGCCTCACGGCTCACAGCACCCTCACCAAGACTAAGTACACGCTCGTTGGTCCCAACACCAACTTTGCCGCGCTCAATAAAATGCCCGACATCCACATCGTGGTACGTCTTCTCCTTTTCATATCCGTCCTCTCTAACTGTATCTATAGCCCATCGACCCCGAGAAGCGCGCGCCTATCCCGACCGGTCGTGTTCGCCCCAAGCACACCTTCCACCAACTTCTCGACTCCGAGAACATCAGCTTGATGTACGCCGCGCTGACCGAGATGGCCGAAATCAAGAACTACAAGAACAGTACGTTCTTTCTTCCCCTCTACGGTTCTGTACTGACGCGCCGCCAGCCCAAATGGTCTTCCCGGTCCCTCTCCCTAAGGGAATCCGTGCGCGCGCCTCGATCACTCTGTCGAAAACCCGCGTTCCCCAACAGCTCGAGACGTTGGCGTACAAGGACGACTACGCGATTGGTAGCACGTCCAAGTCCGACTCCGCGCCCATCGATCCGGTCTTCACTCCGCCCCCGCTTATTTCGCTCAAGACGGGTAAGGCGTTGGACGATTGGCAGGCGTTCCCGGTGCGTCACCTCACATTCCTCTTTGTCTAACTTCTCAAACACCTTTAGCGTACCTCGAACTGCATCAACTGTATCGCGATCGGTTGCCTCTGCGCGAGCCACGGCCTCGGCGTCGCGTGTACCAGCTGCAACGACGGAACCGGTAAAGGCGCCAGGTGCTCCCTTCACCGCCCCGGTCAACGCCTCATGGCTCAGGTCAACGAGTTGTTCGAGCAGGTGAACACCAGCCCCTACGGTACGTCGGTGCTCGCTTCCTCCTCAGCTTCTAACACTTCCTTCAGAGACGATCCGACTTCTCGATGATTGCCGAGCCGCACTCGATGCCGCCAACTCCGCTGCCGACGCGTATGCCTTGACGGCTCGTAACTTGTTCGTCAAGTTCGGCCAGTTGCGCGCGCACGCCAATGCCTCCATCTCGATCCTTGGCAACCACGGGTTCAATCAGCGCTTCACCGAACCCAAGGGTCGCAAGACGATCGATCGAGGTACCCAGGTCTCGTTCGGGGAGCTCCTCGACAACTCCAACCCCGACGAAGTCTTCGAGGTCGGCCTTACCGCCGATACGCTCAAGACCTTCGTCTCGTCCGTTTCTGCTGACTCCACCGTTCAGGACGTCACAATGGGCGAGCAGGGTGTTTCGGTCGTCGGGGAGACTGGTGGGGACGAGTCGCACCACAGCGCGCACGTATCGCTTCCCCTCTGCCGTCTCTTCCTTACTGACTTCTCATCTCCTCAGTGACTTTTCGTAATACACGTCGCATCGCGGCCGCAGGATCCTCCTTAGGATAGTATTCCGTAGTTGTAGTCGATCCTTGCGCGCTCCCAAAAATTGTATACGCTTTTCACTGCCTTCTCTGGTGTGAATGGGTAAAACTCGTCTGAACCTGAGTTCGGTTTTCTCCAGCGAAGTCGGTTGTGCAGCTGAGTGGTAATCCGGCGGCTAACTAAGTTCCTTTGTGGCTTTATCAGCCGCGGGCACTTGATCCCTCGGGGATTTCCTCTCGTAACTTGTTTCGTAAGGCTCTTGCATGGAAAATGATCGAGGGTTTTGTTCGGGTCTACCGCCGCCTTTGCATAGTAGCAGTTCAGAAAATTTAAAAATTTTCCCGCTGCCGCTGATGGCAACTTCTCAGTATTCCCTCCCCCGTTCTTTAAATTCTCGCTGTCCTCAGCGAGTTCATGCATCGGTCCTTCTTCCAACCGTTCCTCTCCTCGCTGTACCCAGCTACATTCGCGTCTCTCTTGCCCACCATGACTCTTTCCAAGTCCGTTTGGGCTCCCAGCCCTTCGTCCATCCAGACTAGCTGTGATATCGTCGAGCGTCAACTGCGCCGTATCCATACGATCGCTCCCTTCGAAGGAGACGTTCGCCTCCACGTTATGACCATCGACGCCGCCGCGGTCATTGTTGTGTGTACATCTCTCAGCCATCTTCTCCACTAATCGTTGCCCTACAGGGTCGCGACAACGACATGAAGACGTTCTCGGCACACCACGTCTCTTCCAACAAGATGCTCCTTGACGTGCAGACCGTACTTGCGGTCGTCATTGCCCGCGGCGATAAACTCATCCAGGAAGACGACAGCGGCGACCTTACCGAGTTCAAGAAGAGCCTCGACAACGCCCGTTCATTCCGCGCCTCTATCGACAATATGCTCCTCATCGCCGAGGATGCCGAGCAAACCCGTCGCCAGGAGCGCACCGATGTACGTCCCCGATCCATCTTCTCGCATCTTTTGACGCCCACATCATCAGGCTGCCAATGATGCTAACCGCAAGGTAGAGCTTGTTCCGCCGCGGTTTCCTACGCCTAACTCCGGAACAGAAACAAGTCGAGGCAACTGCCTATAAGAAGCTTGCCGAGGCCAACGCCAAGGTCCGTTTCTTTCTTCCGATTTCTCCGCCAACTTCAACAAATTCCGAGGTGAACGCCATTAATCCGTCCAAATCTCAAGAAGAGAAGACGCCTCCGACTGGTCCCCGCAACCAGACGGTTCCCAAGTCCGAGATCGTAAGTCTCTCCCTTTACCTAAACCCGTTCCAATTGCTTTAAGCGCTCGTTCTTTGATCGTCTTGACCTCTCCCAGATAATTGATATCGAGGCCGAGGAGGAAAAGCCCGCCAAGAAATCAACCAAGAAGGTTCGCCGTCTTCTCAACGTTGCCGTCCATTTCCTCACTCATTAAAGTCTTCTCAGCGTCCTCGCTCCGTCGAGGTCCGTGATGGTGTCCTGATACACCACTGCAATGCGTTCCACGCGTTTTCCGCCTGCTCGCTCACTACGCTCCAGCCCGAGTCCGACACCGAAACTCCGGCTCCGAAGAAGACCAAAGAGGCTAAGGCCCCCAAGGAAACGCAGATCAAGACCTCCTCGGCTAAAGCGAAAATCGCCGAGAAAGTCTCCGAGCTCCCCTTCCATTTGCAGGACTTCGCTCCAGCGGTACGTCTGTCTTCTCAAGGTGACATGAGCTGACGCGCCCCCTAGATCGACTCCTTCAAATTCCCCGGCGCCATGGAGAGCGGTTTCCAGGAGCAAGTTACCCGGCTCCTCAGCCGCGCCCGTAGCTACCCCGACCAGAACATCTCGCCCAAGGCCATTGGGCAGATGCTCGACCAGGCCCGCGACGAGGCCACTATCCATATCCAGCGTCTCGCGCTGCTTCTCTCCACCTACGAGGAAGCGGCGCACAACTACAACGCGCTTCTCGGCGTTGCTAAGGCTCGCGGTGTTATCCATCACCGGGCCCACCTTCCGTACGTCTTCCCATTTGCCTCCGCCGTGGTCTCACCGTCGACGTGATAGCGATCCCGGTTTCACCGTCGTCAAGCACGGATCCACCTAGATCCCTATCCACCCCCGGCCTCCCCCACAGCAACAAGTGGTGACCTTGTCTGGCGTAGTGTAGTAGTTCCTAGTCGTTGTGCCCCCGACCGCTCGAATCACTACGTTTTTGACTCCTAACCTTTCTGCTGAAGCCGGCATTCATCCCTCGACGTGAGAAAATGCCTGCTAATCTTCCGCTCCGTCCGACTCCTCGGCCGAATCGTCCGAATCTAGCATCACTGTACCGAACTGCAAGTCCCGCTTGGGTCCCCGTTCTTGGTCTTCCAGCGCGGCCTCCAAAAGGTCCAAGTCCTCTTTCTTCATGCCAATAATCTCTTCTATCTTCCTGCCTGGTTTAAGCCTTTTCCGGGCCTCGTACGGAATTACACGGAACGCCCCGATTTTTCCCGGAACCATCGCGCCATTCATCTCACACACCAGGTATGATCCTCCCTTGGTACGGCGGACTACTACCATCGGCCCAAGGTATTTCAGCTTTGCCTTACTGTCTAAGGACTTTTCTACCCTCGTGTTTCGGTTTAAAACCATATCTCCTGGTTTAAAATCGTAGTTCACAATGGTCTTCTCATGTATCCGCTCATAGCGCCTAAGCGCTACCAACTTCTCATGATCTACTCGCTTTCTCATGACTTGTACATGTCTGCGATGTTTTGCCAGTGCCCGAGCCCGTAACCCTATTAAGTCCGCAGTGGAAATAATATGGTCTGGGTACTCGACCAGCCAAGTAGCCTCCACGATGTCTAGGGGAAGCACAGGGTGCGCTCCTGTGGCCGCGAAATATGGCGAACAGCCTAATCCGCGCCTCACAGTGACCCGATCCGCCCATATGGTCTGAGGTAGGAACCAAAACCATTTCTTCGGGTTCCCGCCTGTTGCTTTCACCAGGGATTGCCTCAGATCTCTGTGTCCTCGCTCTACAGGTCCATTCGCCTGTGAGTTATACGGCGAAATCCTGATCCCCTTGATTCCGTATTTGAATTCTAACCACTCCAAAGCCTCAATACACTGTGGTGCATTATCCGTCACCAGGTTGGCCGGACAGCCCCAGCGGCATATAACTTCTTCTAGCAAAAATCTCCCAATTGCCGCGGCATTGTCTGCGCGCAATCCCCTGGCTTCCAACCAGCGGCTTAGCGCGTCCCTGGCTGCAACAATATACTTGTGGCCGTTCGATTCAGCCCCAACTATCATCATGTCCATATGCACCTTCTGGAAAAGGCTGGGTGTTTTCGACGGAATCGGCGGGATTCGTATTTTCCGACTCTGCCTGACTTGGCAAAGGTGGCAGGTTTTAACATACCAGGCCACATCCCGTTCCATTTCCGGCCACCATAACCTTACTTCAAGTGAAGATTTGGTTGCATATACACCCCGGTGCCCCAGACTGTCGTGAGCTGCTCGTAGTGCGAACATTCGATGTTCCTTTTCTACAACCAGCTTGTGCATTCCATCCGGATCTTTACGGAACAGGCGCCCATCTCTTCCTAGGTAGAAGTTGGTCGCGTATCTCATGAAGCGGCCGAAGACTTTATCGGTCATGTTTGGTGGGCGCCTCGCTGGATCGCGTAACCATTCCTTCACCAGGAGGATTCGATCGTCCAATTCTCGTGTCGCGTCCGGTCGATGTTCCTCCGGATAGTCTTCCCGTTTCTTGGGGTCCCATTTAAAATGGTCATCCGGTAGCATCTTCTCGGGCTCTCGTATATGCGAATGCACGTACGATGGGATAGGTAGTCCCTCAGCCTCATAGGCCTCCCTAATAACTCTGACGTCGGCCAATTCCGCCAGATACTGCTGGTGGCAGTCTTTCGAATATTCTAGCATGACATCTTCCCAGGGTTCAAGATCGGCTTCCGTTATTTCGCAGAAGTATCCTCCCCTTGTGTCGATTTCCGTTTTGAACTCCTCAAAAGGCTTAGGCTGAGGAATGGTATAATCCCATTCCTCATCCATCCCTGGTAGAGGTAGCTCTGGAACAGGTTCCGTATCCGGGTACTCTTCATCACCGGGTACCTTGTCCCGCCGAGATAAGCCGTCGGCCGTAAAGGTCTTCCCTTTTACGTGCCTCAACTTGAAGTGGAACATGAGAATTTGCTCGATCCACCGGTTTATGGTGGCGTTTGGCCCCATTCCCGGATTATCTAGCATCCCCTTTATGTACATCGCATCTGTCTCGACAATCAGATTGCGACATCCCAGTATCCAATACTGTAGGTGTTCCAACGCCCGCTTTAGACCGAACAGCTCTCTCTTCGACTGAGAGAACCTGCTCTGCCGTTCATCCAGAGGTATGGACTCAAAACGCGCATAATGTCTCTTCTTCTTATCCACTGGATCGGGTTGCCAAACGCAAACTCCGATTCCTTTATAAGAAGTGTCCACGCTAACGACAATGGGTGTTGCCTCATCGTCATAGTGCAGGGGACGAATCGCCGGGCACTCCGCGACCGCCTTCTTGATCTGATCCATGGCATGTTGTTCTTTTTCACCCCAATGGAACTCAACACCGGCTTTTAATAAGTCGTACATTGGTCTACACAACAGCCCAAAGTCTTTTATGAACTGCCGTATATACGTCAATACGCCCAGAAATTGCCGTACTTCTGAGACGTTCTTTAGAGGTGGCCATCGTGTGATGACCCCAACCCTGTCTGTAGACGGACGCCGTCCCTCTGGCGTACACAGATGCCCAACTACCGAGAAATTTTCAGCGCATAGGATGGCCTTCTTTCCCGATACGGTCAGTCCTGCATATTCCAGTCGAGTAAGGACCCGATTGACATTCTGGAAATGCTCCCAGATAAACCGCCTAATCCCGGGATTCTCCGGTATAGTTTCTTCTGTCCCATCTTCTTGCACATAACGAGTCGCAAATCCCCGCAGGGCGACATCATCAATGTAAGGTCTGGTGACATGCGGTATTTCGTCGCGCAGAACATATGTCACATCATCGTGAAATATGGGAACCGAATTGGTCCAACCCATCGGCAATTTAACTAACCTCAAGGCCCCAAATGGCGTCTGAAAGGTTGTGTAATCCCTTGAGCTTTCTGCCAAATCCCGCTGGTCGTATCCGGAGTATAGGTCTAGGACCCCTCCACATGCACGCCCAGCAAAATGGTCGGCCAACTCCTCCGTTGCCGGCGGAATTCCCCGAATGCGCAATAGTCACCGCATTTAGCGATTCTAATGCGTGCACCAATCGGATGCTTTTGCCATCCTTCTTTACCACTCCGAATATTTTGGAGCGATACGACGCATTTGATGGCTCGTAGACCCCAGCGTCGATTTTACTCTTTATGACCTTGCAGAATTCCTCTAACTGTCCTTTTGGAATGGGTATGCTCCTTTCGATCCATACCTCATGAGGCACCGTAGGTATCTCAATCGGCGGGAAGAAGTCACTTCTCAGTGTCCCCCGTTCAGAGTCGTCCCATGCAAAGGCGTTAGGGTGCAGCATCATAACATTGTGCATCAATTTCCGTTCCTCGGATGTCATAAGATCCTCCGAATGAACCTCATCGATAAGCTTCTTTCGCTCCTCCGTATACCGCCCAGTGGGAACGAAATCCGTAGGTCTAGTCGGTAATTCCGGCATTCCAGCGAGTGGGTCACCCTTAATTTCCCGTTTTATCCGATACTGCTCAGGAACTTCTCCGTACACCGGTCTCGTCTTGAGAGCTACCGGCTTATACTTCTTCCCAGCGTAGGACTCCCGGATAGGGGTCATCCCCGACTCTTCTCTCACGGTACCACCGAAGTCCTGGGTTCGACACCGCTCGCACCCATCTTTTTCTCCTGGCACGTGACTGTGTTCCCGGCTACTAACCGCTTCCATGAGTACCTCGCGTCCCTCCTCATTGAAAAATACCACTTCCTCCCGGTGTAGGTCCGAAGCCACATTTTTACCCTGAGGTGACAGGTACTCATTCAGAAGTTCCGATGCTTTTGAGTCTTTTCTCAAGGCGCCGCAACTCTGAGAGGCCGACACATAGGCTCTCGCTAATTCCTTCTCGGTAAACCGAGACCCATTCTGAGGTCTCAACCCCTTTTCGATAGCTACTTCACCATCCTCGTTGACACCAAAAACCAGGCAGAGCTCCTCGCTTCCCCAGGACATCTCTGTCTCTAGTTCCTTAGCGATTACTGAAAATCCGAGAATTTCTCGGCCTTCCTACGCTCCTCCTTTGAGACCTTCTTGCCCTTCTCGGCCGAAGTCATTTCTGACTTAGGTGGCGTAAGGACCTTGATGGATCCGCGCGCATGAGTGGGTATAACACATCTTCTCGAAGTGTTTGGATCCCGTATGGTTATCGTTTGTGTTCCGTCTGAGAAATTTTGCACGCTCGAACTGGTGAGCACATCGAAGGGTCGGCCCAACAATACTTCGTAGGCGTCTTGGTCAATGATGTGGACTTGCAAATATACGGCAATGTCTCCGAAAAGGAAAGCCACGTTCCGTGCTATCCCCTCGGTCAGCTTTAGCTGAGCATTTGCGCTTTGCATGTATATGCGAACATCTGGGTTCCACATAAGTCCCACTTCTTCGGCCACTTTCTTGGACATGGATACGATCTGCGAACCGTTGTCCAAGACACTCTCAACCCGTCCTCGACCGTTCACCAAAGGGAAAACCACCCTCAGTGATGCCGAATCTGTACCCGCGATGATTTTCTTGGGCGTTTCATCATCTCCCAAAGTACTATAGTACTGCATCACCGGGTCTATCATGACAAGTCCCCCGACTTCGACACCTTCATCTTCCTCGGTGGCGACGTAGAAAGAATCCACCGCTGGCAACTCGTTTAAATATAGAGTGTCCTCGTTGGGTTCATTTTCCGACAACTCATCCGGGCTGTCCTCCGTCATGTAAGGAAAAATTCCTTCCATGTCGGCGAATAGAGCTTCTCTGACCGGTTTGCGGGACTTGGTTAAAATCCTCCGTAAACCTCGGGCATACGTTGGGTTCGTGGCCAACGTATGCCCGATAGTAACATTCTCCAACTTTGTCCCCGTAGTTTCATCAATTAATTTACTGAGTGTGGAGGGGCTGTCGAATCGAGTCACCAGTTTATATGCTCTATCCTTTTGCTTGCCTGAAGAAGCCATCTTCTCTATCTCTCTACACCGCAAACCTGCCGCGGTCTGGTACCCGGGGCAGGATGACCTGGAGGACTTGACCCTGTACCGTACTGGGTTGCGTGGAAACCTTGCCTGGCTCCCAGGTTCTGTAAAATTGGGATACAGGTGATTTCCAACTTCGGCTGGGATCCAGGCAATGCACCAGTAGGGATTCCCACTGCCTTCAGCCGGGATACAGATGTATATTCGCCCGTACCCGCCGACAGAACAGATTGTGAATACAGCGGATTGGCCAGACGTTATTTACCCGCTCACTGTCGGGCATTCCGGACATATTTGTGATTTAATCCAGTGCAATATTGAAGCAGGCCGTTCATTCGAGCTCAAATGTCTACGAAATCCAGCATTTAATACATAGCTACTCCAAGGAAGCCATAGGCAAGTCGTCGATCCCATCCTTGGTGGTGTCCTTGACACCATACTTCTTTCGGTCGTCGTGGAGGAAGGTTTTAAAGAACCTGCATTGGCATCGTCAGGACAGGACCTCGATGGAGAAGGGAGCACATACCTGGCAACGACCTCGGCCTCGTTCTTCGGATCGTTGGCATCGGGCATATTTTTGTCCGCAATTTTATCCATCGTCTTCTTTGCCGCGACGCGCATCGCCGTCAGCTCCTTCTCGACAGCGAACCAGAAATCGTCCGCCTGGTGGGCCAGAAAAACCTTGCGCTGCAAGCGACGTTAGCGTAAGAATACCAAACGGTAGCGACCCACCAAAAAGGCAGCGCGGGTGCAGAACTCAAAGGAGATCTTGAAGTCCGCTGGGAGTTGGCGGGCAAGATTCTGTGCATATTCGAGTATACCGAGATGCCTCTCGGGATTGGAGTTTGGAGCGGTCGGCGCTGTCTTGCCGCGCTCCTGCACAAGCCCAAAGCTGCGCAGAATCTGGCGGAATGGTGAGATGGGGAATATGAACAGTCAGCACATACGTCTTTCTTGATTTGCGAGCGAGCATCGGAGAGCTCGTTGCTGGTTTTGCGCTGGAGGATCGCCCACTTGGCGCTGTTCTGCATGATATCGGAAGGAAGCTCGTAACCGGTCTGTGCCAGCTTCTTCTGCGGGCGTGGATGAGAGCCGGAGCCAGATAGAGAGAGGAACGAACCGCGATGGTGTCGGTGACAACGTCGCCTTTGAAGATGATTGCAGACGGCGACAGCAGCGCGACGTACGAAGCACTCCGGATGTTTGTCTGTTGATGAAGTTATGCAGCTGCCGGAGAACAAGATGATACACGCACAATGAGGTTCTTCGACGGCGTGAAGCTGGAATCCACCTTCGCGGCGTCGCTGTTGGACTGTTGCGTGGCCAGCCCGTCGATGAAGATCATCCCGAGCTTTGCGTCGAGGGAAAGCTGCCAAATTGGAGCACAATCGCAGCCAAGCAAGATGCCACTCACGGCGAGGAAGTCTTTAAGCTGCGATTTTCCTTCGGGCTTGAGTTTGCGTTGGGTGGCATAGCGATCAAGGACCGCGAAGTCGTTCGCGTTGACACAGGTGAACGCGGGGACGCGCGGGCGCGACGCGCGATGAGCGTCGTCGTCGTCGTCATCGTCAGTGTTGAAACCCGCATCGTCGCGTGTGCGGCGCGTTCCGACCGCCGGCGTCACTGGACGCGTCGGGCTCGTGTAGTTGAAGGCCATATCCTCGTAGCCGTCGGCCAGGCTGGCAGGGCTGGAAGAGCGCGTCATGGTGGAGGTTTGGAAGGGGTGGCAGAGGCTGAAGGTGGGAGTCGGGACCAAGCTGCGTTGGTACACAAGTCACAATGCATTGTTCTCGTTCTTGAAGTTGTCACTTTCGCCATCAACACCAAATGGCTTCGAGAGCAAAGAAAACGGACTTACACGGTGAGATTGCCACTCAGACCGGCGAAGCCAAGCTCACGTATACAGGATTCACCGTGGTGGACGCCAACACCGTTACGTGCAATATTTGCACCGATGCTGGGTCTGGAAAGCAAATGAAGACCAAGAGCGCGCTTAACCACCTGTCCGCAAAAGAGCACGGAAGATCTGTTGAGGTCGTCGAATCTCGCGCTCTGCGTCGCCGACTGGACCAGGAACGGCGCGATCGGGTGCTTGCTGTGGATGGTGCGATGCGTGAGGGAGGCACGATTCTGCTGGAACCGGTGAACATCCCCGTTGCACCCAGGGACCGGACAGCATACTCGGAGCGGGATGATAATTTCTTCCACACGCTTGACGCCGGCCTCACTCCGCTTCAGCTGGAGCTGGACGACACTCCGGAGGCGCTCGCTGCGCAAGACCGTGCCCGTCTTAATGCTGTTTTGGACTCCCTCGGTGGGATGAATGAAACGGCGCTCGGATACGCACTTGGAGCGGAGCGAGAGGAGACTATCGAGGAGCGGGAAGACGTCGAGGATGAGAGACGGATGCAAGAGGTTCTTGATGCTTTATGTCAGTTCGGCAACTTGAAAGGCCGCTGCTTCGATCTTGACGCATTTCAGCTTTCGACACGCCCGAGGCCGCTGTGCCCCAGACTGGCGACCCGTGGTTTCCGTACTCGTCTAAAGTGGTGAGTCCTGGCCAGCTCGAGCCCTCCATCTCTTACGGCGAACAGATGCTGTTACTGAACGTGGCCGACAACATCCCCCGAGTGCGAATGTCAGAATCACAGCTAAAGCTTTGGCTCTGGATACTCAAGGAATGCGGTGTCAAAGACGTCCCGAGCCTCAAGGCGTTCCGCAAGTTCCAGGAGTCGCTGCGCAAAAGTGATTCCGGTGTCTCAACAAAGGAATGCACGTCGCCAAAGGGCAATTTGTTCTACGTGAACGACATCCACAAGATAATCGCAAATGTGTGTTTTTTCTCCCTTTTTTACTGCGTGTTTTTCATACATTTTAGGATTGGGGAAATCCACATACTCGGCGCCGTATCCACATCTACCCCGAAATTCCGGCCGATGGGATCGTACGCGAGATGTGGCACGCAGAGAAGTGGAGGAAGAGCATGGACCGCTCAAAGCTCAGCCCAATGTGGAGCGGACCCGACTCGCAGCACTATTATGTTGACGAGATCGCTCAACTCAACTCTGGCAAGCTCTTTATCCCCTTGCGCTGGATGAAGCAATACACCAACGATGTTGTGGATGGGAATTTATCGCGGGAGGAGGCTGCGCTGGGGTTCGTTGTTGCGGAGGGTTATTTTGTTCGTCTCAACGGCGGGGTTAGTGATTTTATCTGAGCAGCTGGATCCGATACTGAGACCGAAGCAGCGCGTATTGACGGTGCTGGATGACGCTGAGCCTGTCCGTGTTCAAGCGAACATGTTCAGTAACTGCTTTGTCAACCTTGAGCGCAAGTTAAGCTCTTTTTCGTGGTCGGGTACGCCACCGCACAAAATATTCTGTGTGTTATTTATCATGCCACAGACGCGTCTACACAGGCGGGATATTCCAAGAAAATGCCAAATCCCAAACGCGCTAAGGCCAGAGGTCGCCCGTACTATTGCGCGTTGATCATTTTCTTCGGCGACGATGTTTCTGGAAATCGCTCCAAGTCCTGGAACAAGCACCTCGTCGCCGAAATCACTCATGCAAACCTGGACCGGGAGCTGCTGCAGCAGACTGCCCACATACACCACATCTCCTGCTCCCAACACGCCTCGGTCGCCGAGCAATTCGCGGAGATACAGCGTGCGATTGCGTGAGTTTCAATTTTTGGGCCGAGTAGCAGCAGGTGTTAATATTGGCGATAGGTCCAGCGAGGCTGCCCCCTTCCCCGTCTTCGACGCGCTTTTGCACCAAGAAGCTTGTGTCGAGATTGCGGTCTTTGTCGATGCATCCGACAACCCGATGCAGAGTGAAATTTCAAACCATATGGGAGGCCCCGCAAATTTCAAGTGTCGTGAATGCGAGGTTGGCGGTACACAAGAGGAGAAACGGACGGACAAAGTGTACCACGAGTTGTTCTTTGTGCGTATTATTTCTGGTGTTGGCTCGCATCTACTAAATGAATGCAGGGAGGGGTGCCCCGCAGTTGGCAAGGTGTTCTGTCGATTGTTGGGGAGCATCTTTCGTGGGCGTGCGAGGGCAAGAAGGGTTTGATCGACGCGGCCCAGACAGGCACGGGTGTCAAGGACCCTCACGCACAGTTTTGGATCGACAAGCTCTTGAGCGACTTCAAAACAAAGACGGAGGCGCTGCGGAACACCTCGCCTCGGCGTCCCGTTTGCGAGATCAAAGAGGAGGTCACTCTCGAGCTTGAGGGCTGGGTTGAAGATCACTACAGCGATATTATAAACCCATTCTTCCTCGTTAAAGGTGCGATGTTCAACAAAACTGATAAGTCAGTCTTCAATTTCTCTTTTTATAGGCCACGACCCGACGCAGGACACCCCCGTCGAGATCCTCCACACTATCTTGCTCGGTATTGACAAGTACATCTGGTATTACTCGTATCGCGATTGGAACCCCGCCAAGAAGGAGCTGTTTTCCCAGCGACTCCAGGCAACGGACGCAAATGGCCTCAGCCTTCCGCCTATCCGAGCGTCATATATCATGCAGTATGCGGGGTCCCTCATCGGTCGGCAGCTGAAAACGGTTATTCAAACCGCCGTATTTCATTTGCATGACCTTGTCGACGACGACCATTACGCGACCTGGCGCGCGGTTGCTCAGCTCGCCGCTCTGTTATGGGTCCCAGAGATTGATGATGTTGACCAGTATTGTGTGCGTACCCCATATTAACTCCAAACACCGTTTCAACTTTTTTACAGAACGATGTCGAAATTGCAGCCAACAATGTCCTCGACGCGTTCTGCAAAGTGGACCCCTCAAAAATGATCACCAAATTCAAGCTCCACCTTCTCGTCCACCTGGTGAAACATATTCGCGAGCTGGGTCCGCTTGTTGGCGTAGCCACCGAGAATTTCGAGTCCAACAACGCAGTTTTCCGCGCCGCCTCAATCCATTCCAACCATCAAGCGCCGAGTAGGGACATTGCCCACCAGCTCGCCGGCCAAGAGGGTGTTCGTCACCGAATACTCGGCGGCTGGTGGTTTGATTCGGCGGCTCAGGCTTGGGTTCGGGCAGGATCGGCTGTTCGAGAGTACATGGAGTCCAAGAAAGATATACAGAAAATGCTCGGCTGGACCAGAAACCAAAAGCTGGTGAGTTGCAGTGTTCAGAATTATCTTGCGATTCGCATTTAGTCGGCCCGAAGGTGATACCAAACTTGCCCCGCTGCCGAAGCGCATAGATGGTCAACCACGCGAGACGCGCCCCGCAGTATCTCTGCACAATTTCTGTCCGGAGGGATGTGCAGGCAGTGCCAGTTATCTGGCGCAGCAGATCGAATGGCATGAGTGTCGCGAGATTATCAGCCATGTTGGCGACGAGTGCTCGCGCGGTTCGTGGATTTTCTATGATATGGTATGGTTTCTGTTATGACTGGTGACGGGTCCCATAAGAAACTTTCAGAACAACGGACGCGCCGCGGGACGGATACGAAATATCCTGACCCCACTATCGGCAGCCGGACCCGCCGTTGTAATTCTCGACTGCTTTGACATCCAGTCTACCCGGCACTCAGTTTATGACATGCCCGTCCTGGTCCGACCTCGCGACGGTGCTCGGACATGCCTTGTACCCGCCGAGGTTGGTTTAAACCTCTTGCATACACACTACTCACTGTTAGTAGGCGGTCAAGTTCAATTTCAATGCACAGCATGCATGTTACGAGGGCAAATGTGCGCCGACGGGGACGCGACGAGTCCGGCAAGAGCGGCAGCTCACCGAGCTCACCGAGGCGGTTCTTGAACACACCGACGACGATAGATTCATCATCAACACCAGTGCGTTCCATAATGCACATTTGATTCGGCGGGTTCTACCTGGTTTAACTCGACCTGTGCCATGGTTTGACACTGCCGAGGAGCGCGAGCGCTTCCATCACGCGCAAGCAGCGAAACTGCGTGCTTCTGAGGGTCAGAAACGGAAGGAACGGGACGGAGTCGCGGCGCAGAAGAAAGCAACGGCGGCGGCGGCGCAAGTGGAAGCTCAGAGATTGGTGGCGGAAGCAGAAGCGGCAGAGAGGGCTGAGGCGGAGGAAGAACGGCCCGCTCAACGGCGACGGGTTGACAGTGAGGCGGCGGATATGCAAGTAGATTAAGTATGAGTGGTTGTTTGAACCAGGAGATATTTGGGGGGCATTCGACCTAGGCCTGTATCAGCCAATGAATCCCTGACCGACCTCGTTCTGGAACCACTGCGGCTTACAGGCTGGTAAACAGGTGGGAGTCATCATCCTGGGATTCGCCTGGAACAAGACTTGACAACAGCTGCTCCAACCCATTGTGCCCAGACGTAGACGGGGACTGGATCAGTCACGTCGGCGGGGTTGCGGTGTAGATTTAGATTCCGACTCCGGAGTTTTCCTGGGTAAATCTCCCATATGCGGAAATCCTTCATCATCGGTCTCCTCATCCCTGAATCGCAACTTCCGCTCTTTCTTGGGCATTTTCCTAATCTCCACCATTACATCTTCTTCATCGGTGACCTCTTCCACAGTCGGCCTTTTGTCTCGTACACGCCAGTTGTTACTCGTAGCGGCTCTATTTCCGTCCTCCGGGCGCTTAGCCGCTTTCTTGGGTTCCGTGTTTTTACCCTGAGCGCCCTTCCTCGGACTCAGCGGAAATTTGGCTGAGGGGGCGGGTCTGAAACCGCTCCCCGCCTTGTAGTAACATACTGGCTTTGAGCCTCTTGAACTTGATCGCCAGAAGGTTGAGACCTTCCTTGCTGAGTTTGGAACTGATTAAACATCCCGAATAATTGTTCAGGTGTCATATTCCCTATACTCTGTTGCGGTGGTTGGCGCTGCATAAACTGCGGTTGCGCCATTGGAACGAAATTTGCCGAGGGTCCTCCGTGTGGAACGAAGTTTTGTGGGCCCCCAGTCTGAGGGAATCCACTACCCTGGTTATTTTGCAGCTGAGCCCTGGCCTGTTGCGCCTGGAACTCTGCTCGCTCCTGGTTCAAGAGTGCTCTTTGCACTTTGATGGTCCTAAACTCATCTTCTCGCGAGTCGTACCATTCTTCGTCTTCCTCATCCCAGCCCCTTTGCAAGAGACCCATGGCAGGTGCCGCTAGCATTCCCGAATTGTCTCCGTGTTTGCGCCAGAAGGCTTCAACTCGGTCTGCTTTGGACATTCCACCTATGTACGGAATCGGACCCATTCCTCGCCCCAGGACCTGGTTCGGTCCTTCCACATTTATCCACCCCTTATCTATGTGGACTCTTTTTCTCGGGCATTCCCTCACCATATGCCCCGTACCATAGCAATAATAACACGGCCCGGGTTCGAACGAGCGCTCCCCACGGTTGGTAATCTGCCTACGCGGCAAATCCTTTCGCAAGGCATTCTCCATCGAATCCATCTCGCGCTGCCGGTACTTCTCCGACCCAGACTCCGCATTTCGAATAAAGTCCTCCATTTTACGGCCTTGAATCGCCAAGGTGTCGGTAATCGCTGCCATTTGCGCCGCGAACGTCTCCAACTTATCCTCCTTGGCCTGGCTATAGAGTTGCGTTTCCATTCGTTTGGCTGGGACCGATCCCTGGAATAATCCAATTCGCCCATGCTCAAACATGTTCCGGTCCGCTTCTCTACCAGTCCAGTTTTCCGCGAAAAGAATGGCCAGTCGGAAGACTTCCCCGAAGGTAAGTTTATCTCCCTTTCTGATCACCCTTGCTTCGGCAGGTATAACTACTGCTGCCCCTGCCTCAGCTCCTGCTGCTATGTTTACCGCCGCCGCGTTAGCTGCTTGGGCGTCCCTTACAGCTGGAGCCGGAGCGTCCAAAGCCTCGTTCGCAACACCTATCGCACTCAGTGCTCCTGGTGTGTTCAACGCGGTCTCGAGATCCTTAGCGAATTTCTCTTCTAGAGTCTCCAAAATCGCAGTAACTAACTGCCTATTGGTAACCTGAGCCGGATCCACCAGAAGTTTATTGGCTTCGACCGTGAAGGCTTGTTTGAAGCGTTTAAGTCTCCCAACATCTGATCGCTGGGTTCCTCTAAACTCTTGGCAGACGCGCTCCATCTTTGACAAGGTTCCGACTCTCTGTTCCTCCAACTCTGGGAAAAGACTTTTGACTTCATTCTTCCAATCTGTGTACGTCCCTACCCTATAGGTGGGTAACGCTTCCCAGAGGTTGCACGAGTCATCGTCATCCACATAGGACAGAACTCTCTCCTTCTTCTCTACATCGTCCGTAATCCCCGCTCGGGTGAACAATATCTCACAGTTCGATAGGAATTTCCTGAGTACATTCGAGGATTTTCCATCGAAGCTGGGTCGAGAATTCTCCCATGGCTCTGGCATTTTAAATGCTGCCGTCCTGACCCTCGGAGCCCGAGCTCTACCCTCTTCTCGTCTTTCATCTTCTCTGTCACTCATATTTGGTGGTGGTGGTGGTGGTGCGGGCGGTTGTTGTTGTTGTTGTTGTGGTGGTGTTTGTTGTTCGTCGTTATTCTCGACAATTTCCCTTTGTGCTCCGGATTGCCTCCTGATAGCGGATACACTGTGTTGTTGTAAAGGTCCAACGAGAGGTCCCCGATTGGAATTCTTAGTGCCTCGCGGTACTGGAATTCTTGAACTGGAAGCTGCCCTCTCCTTCGGATCCCACAGTGGTTTCTCCGTTCTTAGTAGACTACCAAAGTCCTCTGGGTGTGTTGGTCGATGCGACGTTTTGTATTTTGGAATTGGAACCTTGGCGGTTTCCAAAATCCCGGGAACTCGTTCTTCTAATCGATACCACTCCTCTAAAACCCCCCTCGCGGTGGGCTCCAGATGAAACGGGTGCTTCGGGGCTGAACCTCAAACTAACTAAAATCTGTAGTAGATAGAGAAATCGATCCTGAGACCAAAAACTCTAACAACCACAAACTCCAATCAATCCCAAATGCAACTCCAAGCGAGAACTTGTATCCCTAGCTACAGGGCCAATATTAAATATTGGTTGTAGGGAAGTTTTAAAGGTTGGCGGAAGGGTTTGGTGTTTTTGTGTTTTTATCTTTTGCCGGAGCGCAATATGCTAGCTCAACGACTATCTTCTTCCTTGTATCGACCAAAGTGCTCTCGTAGTTTGTAGTAGGTCAACACACAACTGCACGTCGAACTAAAACTCTTTCAAAAGTCTTAAGTCCCTCAATCTCTGGTTGGCGATATCCCGACTTCTCAATCACAATCCTGTTCCCTCAGTTCACAAGTCCCAAATCACGCGATCAAATCTCGGTAGCTCTTGAATGCCAATCAATTCTGTACAGCCTTGTATCTCCTGTGACAATAACAGCGAGACCCGGTCCTTTGTACTAGGATACGGTGTCTACGCTCTACTCTAGCTGGGGTTTTTATACCTAAATCGTGGCGGAGGACCCGTAATACGTAAGTACGTCAGAATAAATGTCCATTGTAATATTATGTATAGTGTCCGCTGGCCGGCGCTCCGGCTTCTCCCGATTATATGGCCGCCTGATATTTCGGAGTGGCGTTTCCCCGAGTTGGTATGGGAAATGGCGCCCACATTCATCCTGGTCCGTAAACCTCCGGAGCTCCGTATTTCTGAATGAGAAGTTGCCACCCGGATTTGTAACGGCGTCACCTGAGGCTTCCGCCCCGGTGATTTGTCAATTGTCCTTAGGTCATCACAGCCGTCGGGACCCGTTGTATATGGAGTTCCCTCCCCGTTTCGGTTTAGCGTAGTAGTCTCGTCGACCCATCTGAGAAGTCGTCCATCCTCCAGTATCTCCTCAGGTTCCTTCGGGCAGCACATAGTTCCTTTGGTTGTTTACAAGTTGGATGTACTTGTTAACGAGCCTCGCTGTTTGAATGTGGCCAATACATTGGTGATCCCCTGAGATATCGCTACCCCAGACCAATCCCTCCGTATCGTCGCGAGTTACTGCTCTTCTACCCATCTCAGAACCACAGATGGTAGACTTTTAGGTGGATTGCGCGTTCGTATTACGCCCAAAATCGCGAAATTTTAGGTGTAGTCCGATTCACGGCTTATCAACGGCATCACCCGAATTCCCTTGCTTAACCGATCTACCACGACGAGGATACAGTTGTATCCCCGCGACGTTGGCAAATCCACTATGAGGTCTACCGAGACGTATTGCCAAAGCCGTGTAGGGACCACGTTTGGTGATAGCTTGCCCGTTTTCCGGAGGGGAAAAATCTTTGTTCGCTGACAAGTCGGGCAAGCGTTGACGTATTTCCTCGTATCCCGCGTTAAAGCGGGCCACCAGTAGTTGCGTCCGACCAGCTCTGCGGTCCGGAATTGCCCGGGGTGACCGATTATCTCGTCGTCGTGGTGGCGGCGGAGTACCTCGTCGCGGACCGCCTTGTCCGGCGGTACATAGACGAGCCCCTTTCGTGTCCACAGCCCCTCCTCCTCTTTCCAATCGGTGTTCTCCGCGTCGGCTTTCTCCTGTTTGACCTGCTCCTCGTCCTCAACCTCCGTTGCTCGGATGAGGTCCAGGATATCTTCCCCCCGCCGTTCGCTCCAGTACTTCCATCGCCCGCACGGCCGCAACGTCCCACGCTCATCCGGGCGGCGGTGAAACCCGGTGTCGCGTAGAAACCCGACTTCGTCGCGGGAACCTCCGTGTCGGGGTCGGGATTCGCCCACCCCCGGGTAAGAGTGTGATGTTGGCGTTGTCGCCTTTCCCGCGTTCGTGACCAGTTCGTCGGGATAGCGCGTCGGTTTTCCCCTGGGTCTTGCCGGGTTTGTAATGAAGGCGGAAGTTGTATTCGCTCAACTCCAGCGACCATCGAGCCTGTCGGCGGTTCAACTTCTTGGTGGTCATGAAGTACTCCAGGTTCTTATGGTCGGTCCAAATGTCGAAGGGGTCGTCCGTTGCGTGTAGGTAAGGCCGCCATTCGGTTAGCGCCGCATGATGGCTAACATCTCTTTGTCGTGGATGTCGTAGTTGCGCTCGACATCATTCAAGCTCTTCGACATGAAGGCAATCGGGACCCAAACGCCGTCCTGTTCCTGGGACAAGACGGCTCCCGTGGCGAAATCCGACGCGTCGGCTTCCACTCGCCATGCACCGTCGTCCGTCGGGAAGTGGAGGACGGGTTCGGACGTGACCTGGTCGATTAGCGTGCGGAAGGCGCGCTCCTCTCGGGGTCCCCAGGACCACGCGGAGGTCTTCTTGGTTAACGCGGTTAGCGGTTTGGCGTGTTTCCCGAAATCCCGAATAAACCGCCGGTAAAAGTTGAGAAACCCGGGGAAACTTTGCACTTCCTTTACGTTGCGCGGCGTTGGCCATTCCCGAACGCCTGCGACTTTAACGGGGTCCATTTTCATCATCCCGTTCCCGACAATCACACCGAGGTACTCAACCTCTTCCTTCTCGAATTCGCATTTGTCGGGTTTGAGATACAGGTTGTGCTCCCGCAGGATCGCGAGCACTTCCCGTACTGTCGTCCGATGCTCCTCCAGGGAGCTGGAGTAAATGAGAATAGCGTCGAGATAGACGATAACCCGCCCCTCGGCGATGAGGTCCCGGAATATCTCGTTCATCATCGATTGGAAAGTCGCGGGCGAGTTGGTGAGTCCGAAGAACATTACGAGTGGTTCAAACAACCCACGGTTGGTGATGAAGGCGGCTTTCTCCTCGTCTCCTTCCCTAATCCGAATGTTGTTGTACCCCCATCGGATGTCGAGCTTGGTGAACCACCGCGCCTTTCGGAGTTTGTGCATGATGTCGGAAATGAGGGGAATGGGGTACCGGTTCTTCACCGTTATCTCGTTCAGTTTCCGGTAGTCCTGTACCGGTCGGAGTTTCCCGTCTTTCTTCTTGACAAAGAAGAAGGGGGAGGCGTAAGGGGATTTGGAGGGGCGAATGCGCCCTGTCTCCAAGTGTTCCGCAATGAATGCATCAAGCTCCTTTTGTTCCGCGCCGGATAGCGGGATGCACCGCCCTTTTACCGCCCCGGCGTCGGGTTGGAGTTCAATGGCGTGGTCCCACTTGCGGCGCGCAGGGAGTTGGTCGAACGACTGCTTCTCGAACACCTCCCGGAATTCTTCCAGATAGTGCGCGGGGACACTCTCCTCGAGCGTCTTCTCTTGTTGGGCCGCGTGCACCGCGGCTGCGAGTTTAGTCGCCACACTCTGCCGGGTTCCGGAGGGGTCGGGCCGGCCGCCGGGTATGATCCCGTTCCTTTGTTCCCGACGGAAGTCGGGATGTCGGTACCCGTGTAGATGCGAGTAACGAAGACACGGTCCTCAGACACCACGTCCTCGGCGTCCTCCTCGAGCCACTCCTCCCACAGTCGCTCCTTCTTGCACGCGGGTGGGCACCGGTCGAACCGAAGGCTATTAGCGGCCCAGTCGATCGTCGGGTTGTGCTTTCGCAGCCAGTTGTACCCCAAAATGATGTCGGCTTTCCCGGTGTCGGTAATCGCGAAGTCGAAGACCTCCACGTGGTCGTAGACTCGCAAACGCATGTCGCGCCGTATAGGCAACGGGTCCGGGCGGCGTTGTGGGTCCCGTCGGCGTTATAGACGGGGACGGGTATCGGCAAGGGCTGCATGTCGATGCCGTGTTCGAGGGCGAATTTCTCGCTCATGAACGCATTGGTGGCCCCGCTGTCCATGAGACCCTCCAAGGCGCACCCTTACCGTTACTCGGGTTTTCGAGGGTGACGGGGAGGAACATGGAGTTCGCGTGAGGGGTGTGCTCGAACGGGGGTGGCTCTTGAAGACTCCGGAGGGCCAATTCGAGGTCGGGTTTGTACCCGGTCTGGACCCACTGGGCCAATTCCTCGGTCACTTCGGCTGTGCGTTTGGATGCACCCAATGCCGCAGTTGGGGACGCAGTGTCCTGGGGTCGGGCTCGGAGTCGTTCGATGAGTCGCATCGGGCTCCCGTCCGGTAGGGAGCGCCAAGCTGCTGGTGGGGTCGGCGTCGGGGTTCTGGAAGTGGTTTCCGACGGAAGGTCGGGTTTCGGAATTTCGATAGGGTAGGCTGCGGGTTCCCCTCCCGGGTCGTGTATCGGTAACACATGAAATGGATTGAATGTTTCGAGTACAGGACTGGGGGTAGGGTATACGCGCGAGGACGCAGACTTCACTCGCGGGGGGCGACAAAACCCTCTGCCTCGGGTTCCTCGTTAACAACGCGGAACTGCCACGGGCCGTTGGATCCGGTGGCGGGCTCTGGGCAGTTGCGTTGGATGTGCCCGTATTTGCCGCACTTGTAGCAGCGCGGCTGAGTGTTGCCCTGCGCCTGGTTTCGGTCGATCTCCATCGGCACCGGTCCGGTATTGGCGGCGGCCGCGGGCGCTGGGGCCGGGGCCGCGTTAACCGAAACCCCGACCGTGGTTGGGTTTCGTCCCGCGGCCCGGTCGGTCTGTCGGAATGTGGGTCCTTTCCAACCCACGGACTGGGAGAAGGTCGGGTTGCGCGGGATTGGTTGTCGGGGTCGGGTTGCCTTGGTTCTCCCGAGGGGGAGTCGGGTTTCCCGATGCGGAATTCTGACTGTTCTTGAACGTGCGCCACGCGCGATAGGCGCCATCCTGCTTGAGGACGGCGGCCTTCCAACCTGCGTAGTCGGTTGGCATGTCCACCATTCGGTAAACCTGCTCGACTATGTTCTGGTGAACACCGCATTTGACGAGCATAATGAGCGTGGTCTCGTCGAATCCCGCGGTTTTATTAAGGGATTCGAGCTGCGCGAAGTAACTGACGGCCGAGTCCCCTCCTTGGCGGAGTACCTCCATACGGCGCTGGGCGATCTCGACTTGAGCTCCGCCCTTGAAGGAGACCACGAAGTCGGATTCAATTCCGACCAGGTTTTATACCCGGTGCCGTCCTTCATGGCTTTGACGGCGTTCTCTTTCCAGACCTGGGCCGTTCCTCCCTTAACGTAGGAGAGAGCGCACCCAATCTTCTGGGCGTCCGAAGTGTAGGCGACCGGGTCGGATTGCCAGAGGAGCCAAAGATCCGCCAAGAAGCCCGTCGACCGGCCGGATTCCCCCTTGAATTCGTTCGGGTCGCAGTCTTCGTGACGCCGTCCGCCACCCCCGGTGCTCGTGTTCGTAGGGGGGGTAGCGCCGACGGACGAGCGGAGTCGGTCGACGTCTCGAGGCGTAAGACCGTGTTGTTGAGGTCCTCGCGGGCTTGGAATAGAAGGTTGTACCCGACGGTACTCTGTTTGGTGGCCTGCTCCAAGTTGGCTCCTTGGATGTGTATAGCCTCGAAAGCTTCGTCGAGTCGATTGACAACCCCTTGGTTTGTAGTCGCGATATGCTCGATCATAAAGGAGAATTTCTCCTCATCGGAGAGAGTGGTAAAGTGAGCAAAGTCGGCCCGACGCTGAGTCGTCCGGTCGTCGTCGATGCCGTCCATAGTAGGGTCGAGTAGAGGGTAAGAGCGGGAGAGTATTCTTCTGTCAGCAACAAGGCGAACCCGATATTCTCAGGCGGGTTTCGGGATTCCGGATCGGGATTCCCACGGTTCAGTTCGGGTTCCTCTAGGCGACCCTCGGGGTAAGCAGTATGTCCAGGTTCGCTCCTGGGGAATAGACGAGAATACTCTACAGTACAGTCGTAGTCGACGGGTATAAGTACTACTCGGGGACGTATAGGGAGATGTTGGTTGTCGGGTTACGGACAGGCGTATAGGGAAATGGGGACAGATGGCGGCTGTCGGGATCGAGCGGAAAGGGATAGTGGGGATCGGATAGAGAGGAGGGTCGCTGTAGGAGTCGTGTCATGACAGCCACAATACTGGCACATCTGCCCTTAGGGACAAAGCCCAGATGCGCGAACGGGCAAGGAGGGCTGTGTGACACTGAATGTCACTTGACATTGGTGACATTATGCCAACAGAGGTCGATAAATTTTGTGGGGCTACCCAGACCTGCGTATTTCAAGTAGACTAGCAACATGTATATTTTGATGAATTGATGGCCCATCAAAGTCGCTGTTTCGAAGAGCGAATTTAAAGAGGGCCAAGCATAAGAAAGAGACGGGACAAGCAGACGGTAACACCGCCGACGGTGCCAAGCGGAGCAGCGGGAAGCCAATGGCGCAGGCGGGACAGGGCCACACAGGTGAAGGGCGGGACGGCGCCATGCGGGATGGCGCCGAGTGCACCAAGCCGATGGCGGAGACAGGACAGTGCCAAGGGAAGGCGGGACAGCGCCAAGCAAAGGGCGGGAAGGCGCCAAGCGGAAGGCGGGACAGCGCCAAGCATGGGCGGCACAGCGCCAAGAGAGCAACGGGACATCGCCGAGATAGGGTGGGACATTGCGCGCGAAAGCGGCAGCGACATGACAGGCGCTGTCGAGGCCGCGGCGACAGCAAGATTGACAGCGGGCAGGAGGCAACGACGATCGCCGCTTGCTGGCGCCGTGCAGCACAAGTCCAAACGGCTTTTAAAGAGGTCAGTGAGCGGCTAAAAGCCTTTTGAGCTTCACTGACCTCAAAGTCGGCTTACCATTACATTTTAGAATCTTACAAGGGTCGAACAAGAGGTCGCGGATCCTCGCCCGGCGACCCCTATCATGAACGAGAAAAGTTCTCGTAATTTGCCAGGATTAAGTTCTACTATATGTAGGCCGTAGCTACATATCATTGGGGACCCGCAACAGTCGATTGACTGATGGCAGACTGTGGCGGTGCTGCTCGCTTTGACCAGCCGCAAACTGATGTTCCCCCGATTTCTGGCTTCCACAGCCATATTCAGACACAACTTAAAAGACAAAAAGTGTTCGTATTAAGCGTCCGCACCCAGCGCACCAATAAAATTACAAAATAATTAATTCACCATCGGGATTTCAACCCAATCGGCGTCGTCATCTTCGTCCCGCTCTTCCTCCTCGCCCGCGCCGTCGGTATGCCCGGAATCGTCTCCAGCTGTAGCATTGACACGTCTAAATGTGTTGCGATGTTCAGATCTCAGGAATATGAACCAGGGACATGACATACCTGCGCTCCAGTTCCCGGTCTTCTCGCGTTTCTCGGCAGCGTAGAGCTCCTTCCGCACATTGGTGAGTGTTTGCTGCTTCAGCTTCAGGGATTGCTGGATGGATTCTATTCGTGCGTCGCGGGAGGCGATATGTGCCTGTGCGGAGGCGAGTGCTGAAGCCAGGTACGCAATATCGGACGCTTGTGCCGCCAAAGTCGATTCCAGTCGCGAAATCGTGCTCTGTAGCTCGTCAGTCATCCCCTCGGTCTACTCCCTCTTCTTCTCTCTCTCTCTTTCTCCATCCTCTTAATCCGCTTCACCAGTTTCCCCGTCTCCTGCTCGCAAGCCACCTCCGCCTTTCGTTTCGAGTTCTCCGCGTTCCGCTTGTCACGATAGAGCGCGTCCTTTGCTGTCTTGAGGTCGTCGAAATCGTGTTTGAGCCGCCCGAACCCCTCCTCAAGCTCGACAGTCTTCCGCGTCGCGTCCTCCAGCTCCAGCACCCGTGCGCTCAAACTCGCAATCTCCGCATCCTTCCGAGCTACTTGAGCCGAGAGCGTCACACGAGTACGCTTTCCGGAGCCGTTCGAGTCGTCCCGAAGAGGCGGTGGCTGGTTCTCGTCGCCGGACTCGTTGTCGGGATGACATTGCTGGGAGGCCGATTCGTTCCATGCTTGGAGCTTCTTGCCGAGTGCTTTGCGCTTGCGGGAGCCGGACATCGTGGGGTTGAGCGTGCATAGACAGATGGGGAGAGCGACGAGGGCGGACGGGCGAAATTGCGGCGGACAGATGGAAGTAGATCAAGAGATACTAGCAGATCAGCGGCGTCACCTTGTAGAGGTTCGCCAGACAGCAATTCTCCTCCAATCGCTACACTATTTAGGACAAAATTGGTCGCCTTTGCTGCCTCTATCGAAGTACCTGGCCAGAATCTTTTTGTTCTGTTCAAAATTTGCAGTAAATGGCTCATCCGCGAGACATTGGGTCTAGCAAGGCACAAATTAGAAAGATTAAAAATTCAACCAGGTACATCTATAGTGTTTACTCTTATCTACAACTTTCAATAATTGAGCAAAGCGAAAATATGAGGTGGTGAGCCTAGCGAACACTTGCGCGCCAACAACCCGACTTTTTGTGTTTCAAAGGGAGCCAGCACCGCCACCCTCTGCCATCACCCGATCGAGGCTTGCGGGTCCCCAATATCATGGAAAATCCCGCTCCTACAGTTCTGGGCTCCTGTCGATACTCGTTCCCTCCTAGGCCTCCATGGAATCAGGCTCGACTACTTCGACCTTAACCTGAATCGGAGGCAAGATCGCCCACATCCCGCTGTTGTCCGACGCCGAGGTCGACGAAGCCTCTTGCGCTTGTTCGTTCGCTTCCAGGGATGCAATGGAGAGTAACTCTCGGGAGCTGCTAGCGTCAATACTTCCGTGTCTCTCCGCGCGGCGGATCCGCTTCCTGCACCGATCGCACACCGTCCCGCGTCCGTGCGGTCCTGGACCCCACTTTTCGATGCATTTCCCGTCGCGGTGGCGTCCGGGGGACCCGCATCCACGGCACAGGCGGGCTGGCTTCGAAGGAGCTGGCGTGGCCTCGGATTCGGCGTTGTTCGTTGGACGGTGGACTTGTGTGGGTGTGTGCGGAAAGGGATGTGGATGAGTTGGAGAGTTCTACAATGCGTAAATTCAGACGCATAGTACTAGTCCGGGGGCTGCGCCACGCACCTGAAATTCCGTGTGGCGATCGCGACCGTCGCGCCCCAGTGACTCCGAAAAATCCCGCCGCGCGATTGTTGCCTGCGCGCCGACAGCCTGAAGCTTCGACTCCAGGAGATCCCACTGGGCGGCGACGCTCTGAAGGCGCGCAATGCTCTCGTCGCGCTCGCTCTCCACCGCCCGCGTCTCCTCCTCCAGTTTCCGAAGAACACAGCGCGTCTGCTCGGGCTGCGCACCGGAAATTCGATCCAAATCTTGTGCGCCGACGATGGGCGTTGCCAGCGTATGAAGCGCCTCACGCGGCATCCCGAGAGCTACTAGCTGCGCCTCCGCGTCCTCTGCGCGGCGCCTCGCAGCAGCGATGCCTTGCTTAAGCGCTTCGGCGTCGGCGAGCGCCGTGGCAAGAAGAGTAGCGAGTGTGGCTTCCTGTGTGGCCATGGCTGGCTGTAAATGGGTTGGCAGGGGTCTGTCTGGCGATATTCAGTCCGTGGTGGTGGTTGTCCCGATGAAAGAAATTTTCAGCCGCGACGGATCAGAAAAGAAGGTGGCGTCGCGGCGGATCGCGGTAGGTCCCTCGAAGGCATGCACGCTGGTGTCGAATATTAGTCCGAGCATACCTACCCAGCTCCAGCTCATAGAGTGGAGGAACATACAGAAAAAATATACCTTATAAAAATACGAGCATGTCATCTCGTGCCGCAGATGTAAACCGCAACGCAGGACAAGACACAGAAATTTGAAAAGCACCGCATGTTGGGTTCCAGCTATTCGCAAAACGATAGACGTTTTCGAAATAAAACGCACTGTGGAGCCAGCCATCAATTTCTGTCTCCGGGGAGTTTCTACTGAGGTCATCGTGAGTATGGTTGATATGGTGTTGCTATGGTGCATACTCATTGTCACCAACAGTAATGATCCATTGGCTTGTTGTTGCCGGGGCAAATTTGATCCGATCATGATCTAATCTGAAGGGACTGATGGAATCGGGACTGACTCCAGCATAGCATAATTTCAAGCAATTTGAACAACAAATGAGTGACCTAGAGCAGGTTCTTCTTTAAACCTCAGCGGTGAACAAGAACTTTTACATCCGGGCATGCAGTTAAGTACCCAATTGCTTCCAAATCCATTGAATACTGTACTATTTCGACCACATGTTCAAACGACGGGTGACAGCGGTCAATGAACTGAACAATTTTGGTTGAGTGGCGGGTGAGTGACCATTTTCCGATCAAACTATTGTCCAAATTAGGCAATTCCATCAAAAAATCTCGTTCCGGCTGCCGCCGGACTTCCCAAAAAGGAAAATGAACATTTGCTCAGATGAACTTTGGGAGGTGACGGGTGACACCTAGTGAACATGTGGTCGAAATAGTACAGTATTGAATTTCTCTGCAATCAGAGGGTCTTTTGTTGTGAAACATTCACAGGTTATTCTCAGGATCAAGGGGTATCGTTCCCATCAATTTCACCCTTCCATATAGTGTAATCACCAGGCTTGACCTGATTTGAGCAATTCTGTGCTTTGCCTGCAAAAGACATCTCTTTATAGTGATTGATGGACCGATTTACATCAAACTGAATGTTTTGAATAATGATTGGTGTAGGGTTTCTGGGTTCATTTTCCGGAATGATTGGATCAAATTCGCCCCCGGCAATAAGCTAATGGATCATTACTTTTGGTGACAATGAGTATACTGTAAAATAAATCCAATCTACAGGCTCTCAAATTGTGTGTGCAACACAGGTTGCTGGGTTTAGCAACACAGATTGGTCATTGGAGTAATACTAAAAACACAGGATGTGCATAGGGGCAACACTGGTTCCCATAGACATCACAGCAAGATGATCAAAAGTAATATGATGATCTTATATCTGATGGCTATTTCAGCAAAGTCCCGATTTGCTCCCTGAAACAAAGAAGATTCTTGTTCTGTTTGACTGTGGTTGGCTCAGTGCGGTGCCTTGACTTCCTCCATGCCTCAGTTCTTCTTATTTCCTTCCCACTCCTCACTATCTGGATGGTGTAAATAGGCTGCAATATTTCCCATCAGTTGTCATCATTGATATTCTCATGCTAGAACCCACTGTGACACTCTCTGTAACGGTACAACAGGTTCCGTTCCCCATCGGTCGCCTCCAAACTGCCTGCGCCCGGCTACATATGTACCGTCTGCGGAGCCAAGGACTCTTCCTCCAGCAAGTGGCGGAGAATGACAATAGGCCCGAGCCCGACTCGGATAGGACCGGACGGCGGTACGACCAGGGAGGCTAGAGGGTGCGTGAACAAAGCCCGCCGCGACCGGGCCGGCTCTAGTCCGACCTCGGCCTGTATATCCTCCGTAGCCAGATGCGGAGCCTGGAAAAGCTTTGAAATACACGATGTTCCCAGATATACGCGATGCTCTTTGAAATACGCGATGTCTCCGAAATACGCGATGGACTTCCGATACGCGATGTTTTCGAACTCAAGATGCTCTCAACAAATTGCAGAAAAGAGACATGAATTGCAATTTACTGCTTAAAACTCGCGATGTTTCCAAAAATGCGCGATGATTTTGGAAACTCGCGATGATTTCCGAAACTCGCGATGATTTAGCTCGCGATTGCTTCCAAGCTACGCGGTTTTTAAGTTCACCCCCGAAAAAGTCACGATAAAACGCAATTGAACTGCGATGGACTCCAAAAATATGCGATAAATATTTTTTTTACAATTGGGCCTGCATACCTACCTACCTTATTTCTTTCGTTTTGAGGTCGCCGCGCGGCCTTTTTGTTTGTGTTTTGTGTTTTGCTTTTGTCGTTGAAAACCGCCCGACACCCGATGTATACTAGAAAGAAAGAGGACGTTGGGATGGGATAGGATAGGATGGTTTTAATGCATGGTGTTTTAATTTTGGGTGTTCGGCGTGCGATGGACGCGCCACACGCACGGCATACGTCCGTCCCTCCATAAGATAGATAGATGCGCACGCTCAGGCTCTCGACCCTCAAGCATTGTTTGGCGTTGCCTTTCTGGGACTGGGAACGCGAGTCGGACGGTGAGCACTAGGGCAGCAGCATTCTTCATCAGTCGTATCGAAGGCGTCCCTGGTTTTGAGGCTTCGCTTCCGCGGGACCAGAATCCGAATGGAATGCCGCGTGCTGCGTGATGCCGGGCTTCCCGATGAGGAAGATAAGGCCCGAGGGAGCGGTATGCATCACGCCGAGGTTGCGGCTGGCGTTGGGCAGGGAATGGGCTGGGAAAGGAAGGTTGAAGGTGGTTTGGCAGTTTCATGGAGGGACGAACTGCGACGGTGATAAGATAAAAAGAACCTTTCTTCAAAAGTCATTATAATGTCAATTATTATTTACATCAGGGCTGGTTCGAACAGCGTCGACGGTGAGCGTCGCAGCCGGCCGCGGGAGTTTAACTTGAAGCTCGGCGCCTAGCTAGGACTGGGCACTACTAGGGCTATTATGGGCCGAATATAGCGCGAGTATTTGCGGCATAACGATTGGAAAAATAATGCGGCAGCGGGCCGTGATCACCAGCCAGGTCTGTTTCGAACAGCTGCACCTGCCCGATAATTCTAACATAGGCAGTTTAGCACATTCAAGCTCGTCCCAGAAGAGCTTGAATCTCCCGTAAACCCGGTGAAGGCATGTTGAGTTCAGCTTTGATCACACGAATCGAGGTAAGGATCCCTACGTAGTTTTTGTCGCTCGTGAGCTGATATTAACGGTTTGACGAGTACCGCTAGTGGTGTCCTCAGCTCGAAGACATTAGGTTGCTGCCATTTTGATTTTCCGCGGATGAGTAAATCTATCACAAAGGAATCTGAATGATCCCCGGTAAACACTGACACTGCGGCCGGAGTCGCGACTCAGAGGCCGTTTCTAAGACCTTTCCGTCCAGCGCCGAGTCGGCCTTTGCCGGCGCCGGCTGTGCTGGAAAGGGAAAAAAAAATCTTTTTGCGATTGTTTTTAATCCTTGCGTCACCGCCCGCCGTCCGCTCGCATCAGAACGTGAGATTACGCGTCCGGGGACCTGGAAGGCAAGGTAGCCCTGTCCGCGGCCGTCTGAACCCGCTACCGTGCAGAGCCCATTGTTCCCCAAATGCAGTCTAGATCTACGTCTCATCTCGGCGTTGCGTCCGTGCCAGCATGTGTCTCTACGGGTCTACTCTACGCGGTTCGGCTATACTTTGTCTTGCCTGGAGGCGTTGGTAGGTGGTTGTTTGCTCCCGTCTCATAAGCTCAGACATATCTCGCGGAGTTTTCCGTCTACTCTATTCCGGGAGAGGGCCACGAACACTGTGCCCGCGCTGGCACTTTAAGCGGTTGTGCTACTCTGAGCGCTCACCGTCAACACCAAAGCATAATGATGGAACACTGGTGTGACTTTTAGCCTGAGCGAGAGTTTGAAATTTCTCGCATCGATATAATGCAGCTACCGAACAACGTGGCAAGACAAAGCAATTCTGAAATATTAATCATATCTTTCGCGTCCAATGTCGCTGCTGTTCCCTGTTCCCCAGCTTGATTGGTGCCCGCTCTCGTTACTTCAGGCCTCAGGCCCAGCGCTGCAGAAAAACGTGGCCAGACAAAGCAAGCCAGCGCCTTCTTCCATCTTCCTTACCTCTCGCGATCGCTTCTAGCAGGTAACCTCTCCGCCTCGAGGCTCCCAAAGGCCAAGAAGTACATTGTTCGCCTAATCGGGAAGGTTTTGGCGTGGGCGTATCTGCATCGTAGGCAGGTCCGGGTAACTGGACTATCACATGGTATCGTGGGCACGCTCGCACGTCGTTCGGTTAATTTCCGTCTGACTGGACGCGGAAAGTTGAAACGGGTACAGTAGATGCGAGGGAAGGTTGTGCGTTGAGAAACGCGGGGGCAGCTCGGAAGGCTGCATTGGAGTTCATACATATGTACATGACCTCGTCCCTCCTCGAATACTAGCCGCCCGTCGTAGACCGGAAAACTCGGCGCCGCGCTTCCCTGCAGTTGCCCGCGTTTCGTTTCGTTTCGTTCCCGCCGCACGCCCGCGCGTCGCGTCGCGTCGCGACCAATTAGTCCCGATCTGGCAATGGAACGTGATGCCACTGCCCACGAGGCGCGTGTATCAATCCCGCCGCAAAGTGTGCGACCGCCGACCGCCACGACCACGACTCCGAGCGGTGCATGACTTGTCTTAAGCCTGGGATCGCCGGAGTCATCGTGCACGGCAACTCAGTTTCCACCCACCCAGAGTCCGTCGGCGAGCGATATCTCCGACCACGCACACAGCCTTGCAGCATCCTGGTTTGCAATTACTCGCGGGGCCCCCTTCGGCGGCCCCCCTCGTGCCGCCTCCTTCGGTGCTTCAAAATAAATTTACTCCTTTTTTAACATGCCTTAGGGATTATTGTAGCACAGAAAGTCTCATAGCAGTATGCCAGCATAATCTAGCTACTATTTTCAGTGACAGATAGCCTCCCACAAAACTGCGACTGTTGCGGGACAGCAAGAGGTGTCAGATCCTCGAATTGGACCCAGAAAGTCCCACACGTTGGGGTCGACCTGCCACCCGTTTTAGGAAGTCTCGTCCGGGAGCCGCACTTGAGTTCTCTCTTCTGTAGGACTGGAAAGCTTCAGTAGTGCTCTACAGAGGTGTTTAATGGTGTTCTATACCCAGCTCTACCATAAATATTTACCCTCAGGTCCGAAAATGCAGCTAGAGTTAGCTGTCACATTTCTGCTGACACAGTCACACTTTGTCAGCCTTGCTGCACAGACTCAGCAGGTGCAATGTTGCAAAAACTTTGCATACAGCACCCCCGGTTCCTTAACCTACACCTTTCCGCGCAAAAAGAAACCTGTCTTGATGCTCTCCGCGCCCAACAAAGAGGACGAACCCGGAGCTATCTCACCACGGCTATCACTTCACGTGCAGAACATTCTGGTGCCGATCCCAGGATCTGACACCTCTTGCGGGACAGTTGCAGTTTTCCGCATCTGATTGCACGAAAGTGCAACTGTCAACGACTTTGACAGTCGCAGTCGCAGTCTTTTCGTCCTCCCTCGAAGTTTGGGGAGCCGGGAACGGGGCGAAGACAAAGAACGCTACGGGAGCAGCCGGGAATCCGCATTGCTGCAGGGGATGATATATCGATGGTAAAAAAAAATGGGCCCTGTCATCGCACCACAAGCTACGCTATGATTCGAACACCTAGGCCTCGCATAGCTATCCGCAAATTTGAGCGGACGAGCCAGTGCAGCACGAGCGAGCTCATCGTAGATGCAAGTCTAGGTTGGGAGACGGAGTCCTGTAAGCATCAGCCGTTTGAAGTCTGAAGGCGTGGTACCCTTTCCTCCTTGGCCATGACATCCACCACTGGTGAGCTAGACGAAGCGGCTCTAGCTCAGCTGTCCATCGCGCAGCCCGCGGCGCTCACGCTGCCCCCCGAAATCGTCGCGGAGATCTTCTCTGCATACCTCGACCCCCTCCCAGCCCTCCTGGGCGCAGGCTCTCCGATTAGACTCGGCCAAATCTGCCGTCTCTGGCGCGACATCGCGCATGGCACCCCGACGCTATGGGCCGCGTTCCGTGTGTTCGACTACCCCGAAACGCCGGACAACACGCTCGCCAACCTCCATCTCAGCGCGCTGCGCCTCTGCGTGCAGCGATCCAGCTCTGCCCCGCTCGCCTTCGAGTTTGGGGCGGAGGACATCGTCTCCCGCACGCAATACCGCGCCGAGGTCGATGCCATAACGCTCCTGCTCGAGCAGTGCGCGCGATGGCGCCACGTCGTCCTCCACACGCCCCGCGATCTCCCCGCTACGCTCAAGCTGGCCGACCGCCCCATGCCGCAGCTCGTCCACCTCGAGCTGAGCTCGCACGACCCGGAATCCGAGGCGCAGTACGGCTGCATCGACGCGCCGCTGCTGCGCACCGCCCTCCTCCGTCTCAGCCACGACGACAACTACTTCGGGCTGCTCTCCCCACGCACATGGGCCAACCTCACCACGCTCAAGCTCCGCGAGACCTACCCCAACATCGCGCTGTGCATCCTCGCGCAGACTCCCGCCCTGGAGCACTGCTGGCTGACCGTCTGGCAATCCGACCGGGACTGCGACGAGTCCGTGACGCCCACACTAGCAAATCTCAAAACCCTCATCATCGCAGACTACAACTGCAACTCCCTCGACGCGCGCTGTTGTCCCTGCTGTCACTCCCGGCACTGGAATGTTTCGCGATTAGCGAGATTTTCCTGGATACGCTTTCCCCCACCGACCCGCCCGACCCGATCCAACAGCTAGCGGCTGTGCTCAAACAGTGGGGATGTCCGCTAAAGGACCTCTGTATTCTGACTCAGGGTACCGTCGTCGGCGCGGCAGAAGCGTATTCCACGGGCTTGCCGACGCGCCCGAACGTGGACATTTATCGGGGGCGTATCGGCTCCTGGACACCGTCCCTAGCCACTGAGTGGGGGAGGAGGTGGTTAGATTAGCGTGTAGCGGCGAAGATGTCGTAAACCCCACCAAGCGCAGTAGGAAGCCCACGTTGCAGACTTGGGATCCAGATCGCAAAACGCGTGAAGCAGACCGCACTTTCGAAGAAGTTTAGGTACTAGATGCCAGCTCCCTGAGCTAGCTGAGACCTTGCTTTTACTGCACTTGCACTCCGCATAGCAGGGGCAAAGGGCTGAGCATATCAATAGGCATCAGCCACCAGTGCCACCTGGTGGCTGATTTGCGGTGCGCATCGCGGTGGCTGAAATATGATTTGTTGGCATGTCCGCAATGCCCGAAATGACCGAATTTCACATCTACATTACGTTGTAGTCTATTATTTTCCGATTCCTGGCAAGCAGTTGCCGCATTATGTTCTGGTGGCTAAATTAGGGGCGTCCAAAGTTGGGGCATACGGCGCAGAAGCAATCTGAAGGCTGCGGTGTTGCACAAACAGTGCAAAATATTACGACATTGGTACCCATCGAAATGTTTTAACATAGGTTGCATTTCCTCCCGTGCGGTAAACTTCCCGGCAAAGACCGGTTTAATTTTTCCAGTGACCTTAGGGTGTGACCTCAAGAAACTTCTGAAGCTTGAATAACATAAAAAAACACCCAAAAAACATAAGTCACAATTTCTATTCTTTTGATCAAGATCACTGTCAACATCTTAATGTTGATCCGAGTCCAAGATTTACAACATTGACCTATCCCAACCAATTGGTGCCTTCCCGGGACATAAGATCTATTTGCTTCATATTTCATGGTGCCAGTGATCTCGGATAACCACTGAAAATATCCATTGCAGTTTTACTTGGTGGAATGTAATTCTATTCAATTTTCCCTCTGCTGCACAGAAGCTATCTTGCGGGAAGGCACCCAATATTTCCACAGCTTTCACAACTTCCCCGGTCATCTCCCTGCATAAAGAAGCTCACATATCCTGTCTGATTAATCATGTGGCTGCAATGCTCAACAAGAATTTCCTCATCTTACCAAACCAAGGTCTCCTTGGGTAGTTGCTTTCATTCACAAACTTCAAGTTTGTGCTAAGTGGCTAAAACTGGGCGCCCAAAAAGGAAATATTTGTAAGTACCCACTGATCACATGACTTCGTCTGTGGTTCAAACCCGCCCCGGGCCATTCTTTTTTTCCCCTCTTTTCTGTTCTTTTGCGGTGGCTTATATCACAAGATGACTAGTGACTAGAGTGTATGTGCCATCGCTGCGGAGCTCTTTATCTCATGCTACTGCCATTTGCTACTTCATCACAAGCTGGGATGCCTTGATTTATAACACCAAAAAGAAATACGGGAAGTTTGTGCTATGCCGCATAGTCGGCCTGCCTCCAATCATAAGCAGCCAGAGGCACAAGTTGACAAAGCACTGTATAGTTGTGACCACCATAGGGGTGGGAAGGTCGCACGGTCATATGATCTGCTGACGGTGTCATGTGACATTGAAGGTGACAAAAGGCGCTCACTATTGGCAGCCGTATATAACAGTCGGCATAGTAATAAATCTCTATTTTTTCTGGAGCTTTTTACTGTACTATTTCAACCTGAAGTCCGGTTACATGTTACAGAGGGGGTCCAGACTCGGACTTATACTGTCCCAATCTGAAGAGGTAAAACACTCACCAGAGCGTTATGGTTTGACTTTCGGTTGAAACAATGAAACAGTGTGACGGTCACGGACAAAAATGGAAATTAATGTCAGAGTTTGCGAGAATCCGGTCCAAAATTGACCCAAAATGGCCCGTCATGTGTTACTTTTGGAAACGAAACACCGCCAGTGTTACGCGTTATGTTTCACCTCTTCAGATTGGGACAGTACGCTTGTTGTTACGTGCTACAGGCTGGTTGGGGACCTGATTTGGCCATCAAAGTCACCCAAAAAGGCAATTTTTCCGTCCCGGCTTTGCCGGAATTCCCTTTTATATAGTAATTTTTGATCCCATTAGACATGTAACTTTCCGGACAACTTGCATTACGGTGTTACATGGCCGGACTTAAGGTCGAAATACTACAGTATACCATTCTAGCTCAATTATCAATCAAATCAGCAATACTGAACCGGCGCGGGGATGCTGTTATGCTTGGTAAGGAATCACAGCATTGCTCAGTTGTGACTACTGCACCACCGCCGATTGGGGCATCATCGGTGGGTCAATCTCCGACTTTGACCATAGGGAAGTTATCGGCTCGGGCGTCCTCCGTGGCAACATCGGCGCGGCCTAATCCGTGCTACTTACTTAGTTTGCGCTTGCGAGTACTCCTGTCGTGTCTAGGACACCGCGACAGAGCCCCATGGAGCCACCAGACGTGCTCTGGAGCCTGTGTACTCAAACTGACCGCCCACCTGAGCCAGCAACCACGATCCAAAGAAAGCTCCGAGCCGACTCGGCTGATTAAGCAACACTTGCGCACCATCCATCCTGCCCATCCTTGCTAAGACCTATATTTTTCCAGGCTCCAGTTCATCAAGGCTTGCGGATATTGAGAAATTCATATGGTTCAGCTCAGCAGTCACTGGCAGCTTAGACTTCTATAAATCTATGTTTTGCTTAGGATTTTCAGGCCTTTATATACCACGCTGCACCCGTGAACCGGCGCGGGGATGATGTTATGGCTTAGTGAGAAATCATATCATTGCTTGGTGAGCATTGCGTCGCCGCCGAATCGTTGCCATTTGTAGCTTGCTAATCCTTTAATCTCCGACTGTGACTCGCCTAGTCGCTCGGCCCGGTGTTTCAGTCAGCGTACATTGGCCTGGCCTTGTTCGGCTCGGCCTCGCATCTGGATATATGAGTAGCGAGGACGGGACGTACATCGGCAGGAGCGCGCAGGAGATTGACATCGTCAAGGCGCAGGTGCGTGTTCATGGTCCTCTGGTCAAGCTCTCTTACTCCCCCGGCATCTTGGCCGGGTATCGTAGAGCAAATTATAATGAGCGCCGTTCGACGCGGCGTACTGCGGGATTATCACCGACAACAAACACTCCGGGACGCTGTTCGCAGGCGGCGTCGGCGGCAAGTCCGAAGCACAGACCTCTGAATCCGCGCGCCCAATTCCACAAGAACAGCTCTCCATCCTCGCCAACCTGGGCGTCTCGCACGGGTTTGTGTACAATATCGACTTTGAGGGTGTGATGTTCCTGGCAAAGATGCGCGTGGATTGGATGAGATTGTATCAGCCTAAGGGGCAGGTGAGTTGACGCAGTCGTAGTGTGTTTTGCTTTTTTTCCCTTCTCCTCATGCATGTTCTTTTCTGGTTGCTTATTTTTTCTTGAACTCGGATGGGGCTTAATGCGCAACTCAACTCAGACATCGAGGCATACACGACCGCAAACCTCACGACCTGGGAAGGTGACTTCAAGCAGCCTGTGCCCAAGAGGAGGCTGAATGGGGGTTGCTCGTCGGCCGTCGTCTGTGTTTTCAGGGTCTTGGTTTTGGTTTTGCATTCGGTGAAATGTGGGGAGGAAGGGGATAATATGTTGATATTCTGTGTTGATATTCTGCTTTGTGAACGAACAACGAACGTTTGTGTAACCGTCCATTTTGATTAACGCCTGCCCAGCCCCCAATGTGGTCAACTGTGCCCCGCGCAACCCTCGGCCTATGATCTCGTATCTCCTCGGCAAGCCGGGCATCTTCGCTGCCTCTAATCCGCTGCTTGATGCACAAACAGATTCCCTCTACCTTAAGTAGTGGGTTTAGATACGGAACGGAATCCCCAATGTAAAACTCAGCGCCAAGAGGGTTGTTCGCATGTTTAGCTCATTTCATCCAATAGGGAATGGGTTCATTTCCAGCCTACTGTCGTGACTCAATCTTGTCTGGTTAAGTGTGTCATTGTTTTTCTGGACACTGCCAGGTCCAGAAAAATGAAATAAGGCTAAATAAGTTCACCTGAATAAAAAGGATCTCTTAGGCCATCTAGGAACAAACAAATTACACACTTTCAGATCTGAGTCCAATCACTACAGTAGATATCTGTCGTAGTGTTCGGGATATAAATTGGTTCAAATACTGAGTCTGATCACTCATCAAGTGGCTGTGCCAGTCATAGATTTTTTCTTCTTCTCATCAACAATTGCCCTGGATGGGCCTAAATCACTCCTTACTTACTCGTGTATGAGACAGATCAATAAGCCAGCAATGGAGCGCTCAACAAAGCACTACCCCTGCAGTATCAGTAGTGAGTAAAAATGATAATAACAAAACCCTTGTAAACCTGACACAGTAACATGTGAGCTGTGCCTGTGATGTTAGACCAAATAATGGGTTGCCAGAGTCTGGCTACTGGATAGGGGCTTTACCTGGGAACAGAGCATATAAGTTGTGGCTGTGTTTGCTCATTAGAATAATGGGTTGCCAGTGGGAGGGTACCAGATAGGGGCACTACATGGGAACCGAGCATGTAATCGGTGGCTGTGCTTGCAGAAGAGATTTATGGGTGCCCAGCGGGTAGCTACCAGATAGGGGCACTACCTGGGAAACTTGTATGTAATGCAGGCACATGCAAGAAAGGGGCTCACGATCACATGTTGCTGCTTACTAATTTCGACCGTGGGGGACCTAGCTAAAGCAAGGTGATGACTTGTAATCGCCCCGAAGGCCATCGGCCCCGCGTATTTCTTGAAAGCCCATCCCTGTCTGTGTCTCTCGGGAGAGGCAGAGGCCCTGTTCGAAGCGTGCAGGGGCAGGCAGATAGAGCGTGGAGAGTTTCGTTTTTCTTTCCTTTGCTCTTTTACTGTCCCGGCCAGTATTTGACAGTAAGAACGTGATAGTAGCTGTACGGTGTGTACAAAGGGAGAGAATTCTAGGACGGCGAGCCTGGGCCTAGACATTTACCTAGATCAGCGGAGACTGGGTATGCGCTGCGCTCAGCTGCGCTGTTGGACTAGCGCGTAGCGGCGAAGATCAATATCGTAGCGCTCATCGTGCGCGAAAGCCATGCCCCTGCCGTAGGCGTTAATTCCGACATTGGAAATGCAGGCTGGAGGCAATCGTACAATGCGTGAAGCAGACCTAGTATATTCCACGTCATGGATACATGGTGGAGTATGGGTATGGCCGAGGCTACTGACAATGTACATCGTACACCTGATCTTCGCTCGATGTCCGTCCGCCGCGGGGGAGGCAGAATCCCTGTTCAAAGCGGGGCAGGCGGCTACGAATATTCGTTGAACGTTTTTTTGAGTGCCTTGTTTCTTCCACGCGGTACAATAAGTGGATGTACGAGGTGTACAAAGTGAGAGGATCCTAGGACTGCGAGCCAGACGTCGAGGACGCCGAGACTGGGCCCATACATTAGATTTCAGCGAGATCGATGGGTACTGTGGGTATGGGCGGGTCTGCAAGCAACGGCCCCCGAGCAGCGACCAGGTCCGTTTCTGAAAGTCGTCAGTGAACTGACATACCGAAAGAACAAATACGCAGACGTACCAGTCCTCTCCCCAGCCCGCTTCTCACGCACAAACCGCTCCGCGACGTCCCAGAAACAGTCCTCGCCGGGATAATCGACGACGCTCTCGTAGAAGCGGTCCCACCAGGTCAACACCACCCTGTCGTCCTGCGTGCGGGGAGCAACCCATTCCGCTGCGTCGTTGATCGACCACGTCGCAAAGTCGATGAGGACAAGCAGCGCCAGGGGCGGTTGGCGCCGGTCGAGAAGTGGCTGATATTCCAAAGTTTCGGGGCTCCAGTGGTATGCGTGTAGATGGATCGCGAGGTGCGTCAGAGCCGGCATTTGGGAGCAGAACTCGAAGAGGGCGGAGACCGGCTTGAGCAGTGTGAGATGCGTGAGCCGGTCGAAGCTCGGTGGCTCGGTGCACGGGTTCCCGAACACGGTTGGGTAGAACACCGCTACACTGTCGGAAAACTCAAAAATTCCTTACCTGCCCGCGCCCGGCCGGACCAGGCCCGATCAGGCTGCCAGGTTTCTCAAGCCTGGCCAGGTTCAGAAATCCATTATAATGTCCTGGCCTGGCTGAGGGCACCTGAGCAGCCTGGTTGACCCTGGGCAGTCTGGCCAACCCTGGCCAACCATGTTCAGATAGGCTACTTTGTTCTAAAAAAATAAAATGATTTTTTCTTTGTTTGGTGGTGCTCCCCATCACTTGCTGCGCCCACTCGTTCTGATGTCGTGGACCTTACAATGTGAGTTGCTCACTGTGAATCGAACACTCAACCTCATGGATACTGAACTTAAGGCTAACTGCTTTACTGCTGTACTACGCGACGGTGATTGTCAACAAACATGCGTCATATACATGCCGCTACCGCAAGTCTCTTCAGACATGGTCAGCTCACTTCAACAATGGCAGTAGAGTTAGATTCATGTTAATTACATGTATAGTGCACCCGCCGTCTCCTACCTCATTGCCTCCATCGCACAATCAACACCAGTACAATGCCCAACCTTGCTTGACTCACGACATGAGTATATTGCGTTCCAGATCTTGAAGACCTTTGCGGTGTTTCGGCGCGGAGCCTGGTGACGAGGATTTTGAGGTACTCCTCGAATAATATCCGGATCGCTCCTGGCTTTGTGTGATTGATTAGATCTGATGGAATTGATGTCTAAGATTATATTGCTGTCCAGTTTCACATTCTATGCATTTTGTCACTCCCATAATATAACTTCAGGCAATATGATGATCCCATCAGAAAATGATTGAACAAACCTGACACTATTCTCACACAGTTGCTGACAAGTAAATAAGAACAACAAAAAAGGGCCATCAATCAAAGTGATGATACCATCAAAATTTCTGTGCCAACAAGGCTCATTTTGACCACTATGTTCCTTGAGATTGCTCTCTGATAATTAAGTGTATCTTCCGCATCAAGAATTGATCAGTAGTATAGACAAGTTATTACCCCGCTCGTGAAATGTGTCCCAGGTGTCCTACAGTGCATGCAAGATCAAAATGTACTACCATTTATGGTAACCCCTCTGATGGCCCACATTTCTGGGCTTGTTGGGTACCACCAATCCAATTCTGATGGCCATCACTGATGGCAGTGATTATATCATCTATCATCACTCTTTGTGCAAATGAGGTATGCCATCAGTTTGGTTACCATATATGGTAGTACATTTTGATCTTGCGCTCACTGTAAATATTCCATATCTGATGGCATCAATAATGACCTCAAAGATAAATTCCTGCCCTCTGCCCAATTTACCTAAATATCACAGCATCTAATAAGCTCTGATAAAGCAGTTGTATACGTCTCTGGTACATGTCCTTGTCCACCCTGATAACCCAAATTGAAAACCTGGCCAATTACCTGGAAGATACCATCAGGTTGGCAGAAGTTGGCCAGTCCTTGCCAGAACCTGGTCGGACCTGACACCGTCGAATGAGAAACCTGGTCAGCCCTGAAAGCCCTCTCAGGTTGCTCCAGGACCTGATCAGGTTTTTTGGGGTTTTCCGACAACGGACATTGCGCAGCGCGAGGAGGAGCTGCACGAGTCTCGGGTTGTGGTTGCTCTGCGCTATCGCGACGTGTGTGATGTCTGTGTATATGCCGGGGGCTTCTATAGCGTCTGCCGATGAGTCTATGACGATGTGCCGCACATATCGGATTAGGAACTCGGGAGGGCGCGTAGATGTGAGGGCAGATGCGTGTGGTGCACGCGCCCCGGTCTCCGGATCTTTCATACGCATTTCGGTTGGCTGGAATATGAGGGTGTCGTAGAGGATTGGCTCGATCCTGTGGAGGTGGTCAGGCAGAGGAGGCCCAAGCAGGTGACTAACCATTCGAGCACTCTACGGGATATAAAGAGGAGGCGATACCTCATCCGCGCCGAGTTGCGGGCAGATAGCTCGAAGATGTCGCGCTCTAGCTCAGGAGGAAGTCGTGGTGCGTCCGTTGCCATACTTCTAGGCCTTCTGTGGTGCTTGTTCAGGCGGCGATGGTGGTGAGAGGCAAGCAGGAATGGACTGATCGCTATCCACTGACAGGCGAGAAACTCGTATATACTGGTATGAGAGCATTCGATTCATTAGTGTAGTCTCTCAGGTATACTGACTGGAGCACTGTAGCTCTAGCAGTCCTCCCTTCCAACCCTCGCTCGCAATGCGCGCAGTGAGTGATGCAGGCCTGCTGCGCCCCGGAGCAGTTCTGCCAAATTATGTCTCAGCTGTCGAGTTGTGTTACTTAGTTTCTCGACGAATGAAAAAGTTCAGAAAAACCCACCGCCGCCGGTAGCCTGGCACCGCTCGAAAACGAAGCTACATTCGCCGATGCAGTCGCGCCGCGCAAGAGCTGCCACCTAATATGCCCACTGATCCCCTCTAGTTAGAGGGGGAAGGGGGGGTGCTGTCCCCCTCTAACTAGAGGGGATTACCCTCGTTCGGTTGTATTCCTTACAGCCGCTACCGGGGGACTCTGCAGAGGCCGGGGAGCGGGTCTACTAACTGGGGCCCGGCATTTGACGAGTCTGTGATGGCCCATCCTCACGGCACCGCCACCCAGTTTCGTGTCCGGGGCCACTCCCCGTCCATCCACCCTCGCCACAGCTTAGCTACAAGATAAAAGTACTCTTTACTTACGCTAAAAATACAGATTCTACAATAAAAATACCGGTTTCTGAATTAGTACGCTCATTATTGTCAATCTGCCTCGCAATCCTTCTCTCCCTCGTCACTCCCTCGTTCACCGCAATCCTAAGCGCCCCTCAGCCACCTCTGTGATGCTTACTCGCGGAACTGCAAGAGAGACTATGTGCGAGAACTCAAGATCAAACTCCGACTGCAACTAACAGCGTCGACGAGTAACGCGCGAGACGGGGACAAACGCGGGGGCGGAAAGACTATATTCGGTGAGGAAACCTTCGCTCGCAATCGGGGGCGGAAGGGAACTTCTATTCGCTAAATACTACAAGGCTTTTATACTGTGCCAAGAACTGCGCCGCAGGCGCGAGGAGTGACTCGACAGTGCTGCGCAACTGCGTTCGCAGTCCGCAGGACCTGCGGAGCGGAAGCTTTGATGGCGGCCATGCGGAGCTTGACGCGCGAGACGGCGCGTCACCTCCGCGCGACGCAGGTCAGTCTTAAGCGCGTTGCTAGCGTCCGCCTCCTTTGCCTGGAGCGTCACAATCTTGAGGCGTTGACGCCGCGTCTTCGTCTCGTTTTCGTATCGGCGCTGATAGTTCGGCTTGGCTGCGCGGCGTTCCGTTGTCGTCGGTGACAGTGGCGCGTGGGGTGGGGTAGCAGGAGCCGTCCTCAAGGATGCGGGGACGGGGAGCGGAGCTGTACTTGTTTGCGGAGGCGGCTGACTGGCGCCATGGCAGCTGGAGCTGTCGTCCGACGTCGTTTGCGTGGAGGGGCAGCTGGCTGAATTGGCGCAAGGGGCTGGCGGGAGCGACAAGCGGCCGCATCGCGCAGCAGCTGCTGCTGCCTTTGCGATCGTTTGAAAAGCGACGACTTGCGGTTTTTGCGGTTCTTGCCGTTTCCCATCGCGTATCTGCCGGGTTTATTAGCGGTGGAATACATCGAGAGCTGCTGGGGCGCACTAGGGACGACGAGGCACCCGCGTCGACCAGCGGCGGCGTCGAGACGATGGAGAGAAGGGACCCGCGACTTGACGTGTGATCCCCGAGCCTCGTGGCCCAGATTCCGTCTTCCCAGCACATAAACCCGTTAAGCATAAATTACGAAAGTTGCTTTGGACGCTGAGCTATAGGTCGTCTTCAGACAGTTTTTTTCCTGTGGACCTCGAAAATTTTCTAGATAATTAATTGTGCATTATTTCAATTTCTAAAGCTAATGGCAAAAAATCCTCTGAAGAGGACCTAGAACCCGATAAAGAAGTCAGCTTTTGTCTTTGGACTTTCTGTGGTAAGGAGGGAGTGGGCCGCAATTTGGGCCGGCGCAGAGGTAGTGGTAAACTGACTTGTTCACCCAGCGTGACCGGCCATCAACATATCGCCATATGCCGGGCCCCATACTAACCTCCCTGGCCCCCGCCGAAGGGTGTCCCCGACGCCTGTCGGCGGCCCGCGCTGACGACGTCGGCGACGATGATGAGCTCGGGCAGCTCGGATTTTTTTTTTTAGGGCGCGCCATCACCCCCGGCCATCAGAAAATGGCCCCAAGGCCGCCGCTCATCAACCACATCCCCCGCCCACCGCGCCGACCCCCCGCCCATTGCCCCGACACTCCCGACGTGATGGCACATCAAAAAACATAAAAGATGCGTTTTAATGAGGGGAACCCAAATGTACAAACAGAATTTCAATAGCTGCAGTATTCGGCGAGATACAGAGAATTGATATTTTTGATCTGATATCAAAAATTTGAATTGTTCAGATTAAAGCTCTATGTAGCCCTGTGCAAGTACAACCGCTATATCTTCATTCCTCGTTGATATAAAGCCCAAACTCCCCTAACTGCCCTTGTCTACTAACTGATCTTCTGCCCGGTACTGATATATGGGACAGTGTCTACTAACTTAGCTGCTTCGGTATAGGTGTCTACTAACTAGAGTCCACTAACTTATCTACCGACTGTGAGATGTACCAAAAACCTGGGTCTGCTCATATGCCCGACCTTAAAGATAACCTAGCGCATCCATATGTTCTATTGATCTAGTTGGCACCTTCTCAAACATGCACTCTGTAAAAATATCCTTGTGACTACTAACCCCGGAGGAGCCAGTTAGTAGATGTGTGTTAGTGGACGTTCGTTGGTGGAAACATCATCTGCCGGTTAAGCAGAGGATATATGTGGCACGTATTCTGAATAACAGGAAGATAAACAAGTAAGCTGCATCTGCTACCAATGCTAAGTGGAAAAATAGGGTGTTAACTGGTTGGATATGACTTTTCAACCAAATAAGTCTTGCTTTGCAGGCAATTCAGAGTAGATAAATGCCTCAGAAGGATCCTCTTGAATCCTCATCTGCTAGTCCCAAAGATCCCAGCAATGATATATGAGATTATGGACAGATCAAAAATATCAGCCTTTGATCATTCACTGATTTGGGGGTTTCTCCCCCACCTCAACATGCCTGTAATGGTCTATTTGAATCCAGCGGGGCCTTCACTGGTCCTACATGCAGATGTAATTTGCAGAGCAATTAACCAAAACCATGCCATGAAATTGTCATGATTCTACTAACATTACCAGGCAGTTCATATCATTATTCACTGCCCATGGCCACCTCAGAGATGGTCTAGATGTGTAGGATAGCTCCATATAAATGCTATCATGTTCTATTATTACCTCTAACGTACTGCTGCATAACAGAAACTGCATCTGTTCTCTTTCACAGTATGTCACAAAGAAAAACACCTGAATACATGTGCTCATTGGTGCAAGGAGACTAGTTCTAGGCTTGATATACACCTAGTATCTATCCTCATAGTCGACATCTGAAACTAGGGGCTTATGCTTGTCTGGGAGACCTGGAGAAGCCGAAACTCCGTAACAGTCCTCAATAACACATTGACAAACCACAAAACAAGGTTCATTGGAGGTCCCGGGGTAAGTTCACCTACCCAAAAGACACTTCTTAGATGCTCTGAGAGATCCTAAGCTCATTCTGAAAAGTTTGGGCTATTGGACATAGAATTGAAGAGAGGATGGGGTAGATACACACTAGGAACTTAAGTGCAAACTGGAGTACTCTCAGTTTCCGGTTGTGAAAAAACCAAAGTAATAGCACAGAATTTTAAACTACATAGAGTTGTTCAGTACGCCAAAATAGCACTATAGGTACTTGTATCATGACCATAGCTATGTTGCCTGGCTGAAAAAGGTGTAATCAGTTATTATCTTATGACAAGAGATTGAAGTACAGCAGGGGATCCATAGTTCCTATGCCTCTGTAAAGATGGGCCTGAGGAGGGGACCATTATCCCATCGGGGAAATCATGTATGCGAAGCTGTGAAGCACACGGTCTGTACAGCATGGCTGGCACAAACTGTGAATGAATCCCTACCAGTCCTGTTTAACATATACCCATGTACATGCAATAATCTGATTAATCAGACATTATACAGCATCTGCTCCAAATGTAAACCCGTGGTCTACCACCACACATTGACTGGTAGCTGTGTACAGTGCATGATTAATCCGATTAATCCGATGAATCCGATAATTCTGTTCAACACGGTGTGGCAAAGTAGGCACAACATGCCTTCAAAAATGTTCCCGGAAGCATGCAAGTTGTGAACATGAAATGCTGACTGTCACATTTGTCACAGGTTTGATCTGGATAAACCAGTTAATCGGGGTCATCGGAAAAAGCTCAAGGTCACGTGCCACACTTGAATGATTCCGGAAGATTGTTGATCAATAGGTGCTATGGTCCCAATTTGCAACAGCCCACCCACGCCTGAGAACAATGGTTAGCTGTACCCTCCTACAACGCGTAGACCGCCGCCTCAGGAGAGGGCTGTTCAAAAATTACAATGGCGACCTGCACCGGAAGCTCTCAATCAAGATGTGTGTTGGGAATTGGTGGTTCCCCGCGCTAAGCAATGCAATGCTCGGGCATCGGCCCCGGCTCATAGATTTCCCACAGCCCCAAATCTTCTAGTACTTTCTCATTGACTGACTTGGATCCTAGTAGAATATTCTAGATACATTCTCTGTAAATGATATAACCCTACTGAAATGTTGTTTGCCCTAACACATCTTTCCCTGACCGGATTGCGATTGCAAACTTGGACCCTTTTTTTGGCACTCCTCATCCTCCCGCACCGTTACAGTCAAATCACAACAACGTGTAAGTCACAACTACTCTAGGATTGGCAACCCGCAGACCAGGGTTTAGTCTTGGTGCCACATTAATTGCTTCATACCCCAAGGTTGTGGGATGGGATCAAAAGCCCAATTTACATGGATAATATATTCTTTGGTGGCTTGCTCCCTTTGGACAAAACTACGAGTAATTAGCTCTGGTTGTTGGAGAGCTAATTAGTTCTGCTTTGAAAAGTTGTCTCGTCATCATACAATCTTGGATGATTTGTTACAAAATGGGCATTCAGTAGGATTTGCGGACCATTTAAAAAACTCGGAAATTTTTGTGACAAGAAAAAGGCTGTAACTAATGAGCTCTAATGAGATCCACCTTTTTTTTTCTTGAACTTGATTTCTGAATTCCTTCAACTGGATGTCTTCCCTTAACCCAGATTAGATGCAAAACAAGAAATTCTCATACTCATTTCTCTTCCGGACCCAAAATCAGAGAGTAAAACATTCACCATACTTGTCATTAGCTTGAATCTGGGGGAGGAATCCCTACCCTCCGTACAGACATATATTTATTGCCCACTGTGAATTCGGAAATCTCAGCGGCTCTGACAATGAATCTCATAGTAATTTTATCAGCATCAGCTCAAAATCAATCGTTAGCGGCGGCAAGCGCCAATCCCCGACTCTGTTTGGCTGATCCCTCATCGTAGGTTGTTTTCGCAGTGGTATTGTGGTGCTCTCGCCTCTGAAAAGGGTCTAACTTCGCTTAATAAAGTACCATTTGCAAATTCTGTTGGGGTTCTTAAGCAGAAAAACACGAAACAATAAATAATATTTCTTTTTTTGTTCTATTTTATTCTATTTTACGTGAAACAGTACTATGTTGGGAACGGTGAGGCGGCAAGAAGAAAATAAACATGAACTTCGATATGCGTGTTTTTATATTTGGCAGAGAACAACAGAAAGGCACTTAGAATCGTTTCTCCCGGACCGACGCGTGTGGATGGAAGGGCCACTGTTCCACTTCGGGAACGTCGCTTGGATGTGGTCTGTCGGTGACTGGATCCGTGAGGATAATGAGCTCGTTGAGGTTGAACGACAAGAAGTTGACCAGAGTTCCGGCTTGAGCGTAGCGCGATACGGTGAAGACCACGCCGACAACCGAGGCAGCGGGAATTTCACCGTCGTCGAACAAGGGGAGCTGCTTGTACTTCCGAATATCGAAGGGGAGCTTGTCACGACCATCGTACACCAAAACTTATGGCGATCAGGGAAGCACTTTGGGAGTATCATAGGACATACCAGCTTGACTCGGTCCCAAAGTACCCTTTTTTGGCCAATTGAAGTCTGTGCTGGGTGCTTTTGCCTTGGAGGGAGAGGCAATAGACGGAGCGAACGTCGCATCCATGGGGAAAGCAGACGATGTACCTGGTTGAGCAAGAGTTAGTGACACTCCAACGATTCAATGTCACGTACTTTCGCCGATGGTCGAGAAAGACAAGCCACCCTTGTAAGAATAGACATTATATGCAGAAGGATTTAGCTTAGAAGATCTAAGCTGCAGCAAAGGTTCTGTACCCGGCGCCGGACGCGGACAAGGGAGCAAGCGAAACCGGTTTAAGATGGCAGGTGTTAGGTATTTCAACACATAAACATCGAAGATTGTGTTTCGGTTTTGTAGTTCCCTCCAGTTATCAACACATTTGCGCAATACTGTACTATTTCATTCAATCCGAATGAAGGTTTGCCGCGTGACATCGGCTACGAAAACCGCAATCCGTAAAGTTCGGTTCGCCGCCGTGACATCAATTTTTTTTTTGTAAACACCCACATCGAACCCCGGATCGGCCATGAAATGTTTACCTTCTATTAGAGACGCTACGCGTACCAGTGCAAACTGGTGTGTGGCCATGCCTTTTCCGGAAGCTTCCGCAACAGCTTCAGAACAGCATTTTCACAGCTGCTTGCGCCAAAATGTCAGCAACAAGGCGAACCCGATATTCTCAGGCGGGTTTCGGGATTCCGGATCGGGATTCCCACGGTTCGGTTCGGGCTCCTCTAGGCGACCCTCGGGTTAAGCAGTACGTCCAGGTTCGCTCCTGGGGAATAGACGAGAATACTCTACAGTACAGTCGTAGTCGTCGGGTATAAGTACTACTCGGGGACGTATAGGGAGATGTTGGTTGTCGGGTTACGGACAGGCGTATAGGGAAATGGGGACAGATGGCGGCTGTCGGGATCGAGCGGAAAGGGATAGTGGGGATCGGATAGAGAGGAGGGTTGCTGTAGGAGTCGTGTCATGACACAAAAAGGCAACACTCTACAGCTTCTCCACGAGTGTCTCCACATGCGGGTCATGAATGATGCAACACTACAGCTCCGTACGCTTTAAAACACCCCACAACCAGGTCAACCCGGCATCCAAACCCTTCCTCCCCATATTTGCTCAGCAGATCTCGCAGCTGGGTGCAACAGGCTCAACAATTAATTGTCCGGGTATGTGCCCACTGCCCGAGACCTGCTTTCGCCCCAATGTACTGACATTCTTCTCCGCACCGAACCGCGCTCAACGCTGCCGCCGACTCGATTGGCAACCGCGGCATTTGCCGATACGACGATCTGTCCGGTAGCAACGGCTTCCGAGTCGTGGGCAGTAGGACGTCGTATGCGCTCCATATAGGTGCCTAGCCTCGCACATATCCTGCAGCTGTACATAGCCATGGAACCTCACTTTTAACCCTCATTCCCGAAGTCCGTGACCAGTCCGACATCTAGCCTGTTCATCAAGATGAGAACAAAGGACTGTGCCGATACTCAGTTGCAGTGTGCGAAAGCAGCCCGCATGCACTATGCAAAATTGTCAGCGGTTCTAAGCAGATATTATTAGATCCGAGTCGTCGGGTAACCAGTCGAGAGTCGAAGAAACCAGAGTTTTAAGCCGGGGCGCAGCCCCGGCGTGTCTTGTATCCATTAATTGCAATATTATCTAAGATAAACATGTGCTATTACATTGCGGGATAGCCTCCCAGACAATATACTGCCCCGCAGGGGTAGAAAAAAAATCCAAATAAGGCCGTCCGAAAGCTTCCGTAAACCTCCCAGATGGGCCGTGACACCCGTCAAAAATTCGGAAAAAATATGTGGTGTGACCCGTGACCTACGGATTGAATGAAATAGTACAGTATACTACACAGCTGGGTAGCAAGATCGTCCTTATTGGAGCGTCTTGCAACCGGGGAAGTGAGACGAACAGATGCCTGAAGATCTGTTAGGGTACACGCCTTCAAAGATGCATGCAAAAAAGTATGTGAATTGGAACACCACTTTGGACTGGTTGCCTCTGAGAGGGCTGATTGGGCGTGTGCCATGAACTATGATGTGAGTGCAAGTTAAAGGCGAGTGCCAGTGGAAGTGGGAAGAGCAGAGAGAGGCAACAGGAGATGAAAGGGGCTCTGTGGATGCAATAGGGTTTGAAGATCCCATTTGAAGTCAATTCAAATAAGTGAAGCCACAAAAATCGACTATTGAGAAAACCGAACTTGCCGTTTCAAGTTCGGTTGTGTGACCGGGCTCGGTTGTGTGACGGGTGGCACAGCAGCCAACCTCGGCTGGCCCTCCCTCCGCTCCACGATGTTCCCGCCGTCGCCGCCATTGGTGACGACGCAAGGTGCGTGGCGAGTCCAGCGAGTTAAAGCTTGCTCAACACCGCTGCAGCTCTTCCCCAATTCGCGACTGCCCAGCAACTCGCACCGTCTTCGTCGTCGTCGCTCGCGCAGTCCAAGAAGCGCAGAGCCGCCGCGCATTGCAAGCTCTGCGGATGCGGCAAGGCAGCCTCGTGCGGGTGTTGTCTCAAATGCTGCGTGCAGAGGAGCAGCACTTGCGATGTCAAAACCCATGCAGCCAGACGAGCCAGCGGCACCCTCCCTCTTCCCCTCCAACCCGCCTCCACACCCGCCCTCCGTCTTCCCAGCCCCGCTCACTCGTCTCCACTCAGCGAGATGCACGCGCCGACGGAGCTTTTTACGAACTTTACGACGCTGTACGACGAACCCGACAGCCCAATCTTCAGTGACGCGTCCCCGTCTCTCCAGCACGACGACAACCTCTACAACGGGTACCTTGACGACGATTTGCCCCAACATATTCCGTCTATTGACGACTTTGGCTACACCGACATGCTCGACACGGCCAGCAGCGGTGATTATACGTTCACATCCCGCGCATCGTCCGCACCACCTCCTTCTCCATTCTACCCATCCACTCAACACCGGCCGGAAGAATCTCAAACTGCCTTTCATGTGCTCTCCGCCTCACCACCACCAACGCAGCCTATCCCACCTCCTCCGCCCTCGCAGCCATCAGCAAAAGTGTCCTAGCATTGTAAGGCCTTGTACATGCAGCAAGGCGTTGGAATTCTCTCCAAGAATTGAGTATACATGTCAAGTCTACTCAAATGAGGAACCAAAGCTTGGACTGGCATCTGAAGATGATTCCAAGCCTTGGTTTGCATTTCAAGATGCTTCAAAGGGCAAATCAAGAGAGGGCTCCTCTTTACATTATCTTTGAACACTGCCCTAGCCTCATGCTAAGGTTATTCCAAGCTACATTCAACCTTTGTCAAGGTTTCCAATTGGCATCAAGGCATGATATAATATGTTACTGGAAACCAAGCATTTTCAGGAGTCCCCAAGGATTTATGGAGCAGTATCTCAGGTCTGAAAGGCTAAGACTCTGCCATATTTACCAAATGAGTAGCGGTATATCTGCAGATCAATCCCTCTTGTCCTCAAGCTCTGTTGGTGTAGTGGCAAAGCACTCTTCCATTCGACATGTCCTGGCCGCTGAAGGATCTGGGTTCGAGTCCCGGAAGGGGCAAAAAGTGTGCATGTGTTAAGATGATTTTTGGGGCGTTCCGCACACTTTTACCTAGCTAGTGGCGCCGCCTTGGAAGCATCTTGAAATGCACACAAGACCTTGGAATGACCGCCCTACCTTGCATTGCCTGCAATACCTTGCCCACATTGAAATGACTTGGTGTTTTCCCTACGTTGCTTGCAATGCCTGTTCAAGGTCTTGTTTTCATTCCCACAGTATTGATTTCAGTTCAAGGGGATTCACATTGGCTTGGAATGCGGCTACACTTTTGCTGATGGCCCCGGCTCGCGCCTCCTCCACCTTCACAGCCTCGGGATGCGCCTCCCCCACCCTCGCAGCCCCGACGCAAGCGAGCCGCGGCCGCGAGCGTTCCTAAACCGCGGGCTCCGCCTTTGCAGATGACGCTGCAGATGACCGACAATTGGCGCAATGCGTTTGGCGGGCCCGATGTAGAAGGTCTTCCCTCGCAATCGGCAACATTCCAAATTCGCGCTCCGGAGGCGTATCGCGAATACGTCGACTTGCGGTACCATCACAACTTCCGTCTCTTTGTCTGGTTCAGTGTACGTGCCCAAACTCAAAGCCGTTATCGCTGGCCCTGCTAACACATTGCCTATAGCCTGGAGCACGCGCTAAAGGCATCATAATCGACCGCTGCCGTCGCTGGCCATCGTACCAGCTCGACGACGCCGCCGAATATGTTCCGCTACTATTCGACAACATGTCCGCTACCGATGAACTTGAGCTGTGGTATCCGGACCTCCGGGCGTGGATGGGAGTGCGCCGCGACCATCTGCTCACGCTTACAACGGGTGCGATCTTCTTCGTTCGTCGTCCGCATCCCGACTACGACGATGTTGCTCTCGATGCGGAGATGAAGGACCGTACTCCCGTTCCCAAGCCCAACGCTATCTATGGTCTCAAGGAGGAGCGCGCATACGTTCGTGGCAGCTACGCGCAGCTTCGGAAGATGGGGAAGAGTCGCGTGGTATACGAGGACGTTGAGGAGGAGGAGGAGGAGGAGGTGGTGGTCTTACCGCGCCGAGCCATCAAGCGCACCCAATCTATGGCGGAGCTTCCTCTCCCGACACCGACACGACCGCGGCTCGCGCTCAACACTCAGCTGGAGGCTGTGAGCGATGCGAGCGACGTCGACGTTGCTATCTCGCCCATCTCTGCCTCAACCATCTTCAGCACTGATAGCAGCCGTTCGTCAACGCCTACGCCCACGTCCCCAAGCTCCGCCGAGCCTGGACCGTCCCCGACACCAGCAGCTGCTGTCCAGCCATCCTCTGCTGCCCCGACACCGCTGCCCCCGTCGCTTCCGCCCCCGCGCCGTCGCCGACGACGTTCCGATAAACCACCTCCGTTCACGGAAGGGATGTTCGTTGTCGATGTTGTTGCGGGGCTGCTTTCTATGCAAGCAGCGGACCTCAAGCACCTGCAGCAAGCGGAACGTTTCGAACGTGTATTTAAGAAGCCGTATGTCGCGTCAACGTATGGTGACCAGGCGCGGAAGTGGAAGCGGGCGTCAGCAGCGTTGTGCGACCGCTATGTCAAGGCGGGTCGTTCGTCGGCGGGGTTGTGGTCGAGTTTTTCAAGAGATTTTGCTGCAGAGGCGCGCGATGCGAGTAGCGACTTGGTACAATTATAAACACAATCCGATTTTCGATATGTAGCTACTAGAATTTGTATTACACACAGTGGACAACTAGATGCAACGAGGACGAGCATTTGCCTTGACCTTGAGCTCAGCGAGGAGGACTTCGTTGTGGAGATGAACCATTGCATTGAGGAAGAAATCGTACTTCACTGCCGTCATCTGGCGGACAATTGACTGGAAGCCACCCAGCCACGCGTTGTTCTGCTCCGCGATGGAGGAGTTGAAGAACCAAGACTTGTCGTCCGCAAGCAGTTCAGGGAAGCTGGACGGGTTGCAGAATTCCTGGCAATGGAAGTGGTCTTCTGCGTGCTTCGTGAGGAAATGGAAAACATCGACGGACATTCCGACGTCCGCAAACCACTCCCACTGCTCCGGATGCGCCTTGACTTGCTGCGAGGCATCACAATTAGAATCGTAAATAAAGTGCTCCGGTTTGACGGAGCCGGGGACGGAGAACGCTTTCTGGACAAGAACCTGCAGGCGAAGCTTGAAAAGGCCCGGATAAAAGAAAAAAAGACGTAAACGTACCAGGGCGTTTGAGACGGCCTCGGCGTTGAGCATAGTAGCATGGAACACAATCAGGCCACAGGCATACAATACGAAGAATTCCGTATGACTGCGCATGGTGTTGTATTTTGCCTTCAGCTTCTTGCCGCTGCTTGATTTTGTTGCTTCACATGCAGGATCCGCGGGTCTGGCAGTAAAATTAGTGTAAGCTGCAAATTAACCAGGAATGAGAGCGTACAGGGCAACGTTTGCGTTGGAAATTGTGCTCGCAGCTTCCGAAGACATGACCTGCTTCTGCGCTGCTGAAATAACGTCGTCCGAGACACCAATCGTCCCTGCATGCGGACCAACATGGACCTTTACAGCACCCTCAGCATCTACCGTGTACACAACCTCGGGATCGCGCGCTGGGACATCGGCGGCATGGTATTTTTGTCGATGGCGCTGAAGCCGTTCCCCAAGGGTCGCTGACGCGGAGACGTGGGTGTAATGCAGCTTTTCCATCCCTTGGTGTTGCTGGATGTCGCAGGACTTGGTTCCGGGGACCACGTCCCGACGGCAGCCCGTAACGGAACAGTAGTTTTCCTCGTCTTGATGGTCGTCGCAGAACCGGTCGCGGTTATTAGAGAGCGGTTTGGGGCAATGGGTAACACCGCAAATCGGACGGCCAATAGACAGACCGTCTCCAACAATGACTTGGACATCACCTAAGGCTATTAGATGGAGCCGTAGAATGAGCCAAAAAAAAGGACGCACCAACCTCGCCGCTACGTTTTCGGACATTCTGCCGGAAGCATCGGTCGCAGCAGTGGTTTACCGCATTGTTCCCAAAGTTGACCACTTGCTCGTTGTGGCGCGCCATTGCCTCCGTGAAGCGGTTCTCGTGGTCACCTCCATGCGGGACTGCAAGAACGGTCCGCCCGCGCCGGCAGTGGTCGAGTAGGGTCAGAAGCGTAAACGCATCCCAAACATGCTCGGTGGTCAACTGGGTCCCAAACTGCCAGCCAAAGTCCTTCATGTGCTGGACGTTTGGACCCGCGAGTGTTAGATCGTAGGTGCGTGAGCAGTTTGTCGCGGAGACCCTTGATAACACTTTGAGCAGGAATAATAAGCGAGAGCAGCTACGCACCATCCACGGAACATGAGGGAGATCCAATGAGCCGCAAGCTTGCGCTCGACGAACTGATGCTCTCCAACCTGGATGTAGTCGGGAACGATGCCGGGGTAGTATGTGCGGGTGCCGCCTTGGACCGCAAAATTGTTGTGGAATGTTGTCTTGCAGTGAGTGCAGATAAGATGAATGTTGAAAGCGGGCTGGACGCCGTCGGTGAGCGTGTAGACGACCGCCTGCGATTTTTCTTCCTTCTTCAAGACGCGTCCATTGTGCTTGCATCCGGCCGCGATACAAGTGTGCGCGGCAGGATAGAGTTTGACGATAGCTAGAAGCAGTATTAGACGTGTAAAAAGACGCGTCGAAAAGCGCGTACTCAGGCCACGATGCCAGCCGTACTTGCGAAACATCTCCCGTTCCTCTTCGGAAGGTTTTGGCATCGCCGACGTCCATACTTCATCGCGAATGACATCCCACAGAGCCTCGACAGCATTGTATGCGATTCCGAGCGCTTCTTCGACAAAGAGAACGATGCTCGGCGGTAGGATGGCGGGTGCGATGTTGACGGGCACTGTGCTTGGCTGCACCAAGATGATATCGTTCTTGACGATACGGAGGAGACGGATGGCCGTACAGACAGTGTGGATGGGGATCGCGCTGAGAAGTGTGTTGCTGGCCAACATAGAGGCAACGGACATGGTGGTGGTTCGAGAACAAAGTGCACTTATCAGTCCGCATACAACATGCATTGAAGAAGAGAGAAAATACGGAAAGAGATACAAAGGAACACTAAGAGGCTACAAAACTAGATATTTACAGGCAGGCAGTAAACGTACAATAGGTCTGTGCAATATGTATGTATGTATGGATCTATGTATGCATGTACGGACTCTTAGTCTGTCGGGGAAGGCGGGAAGGGGTACTCGGACCGAGAGGGACGACGCCCGACGTCAGCGCCGGGGTTGAAGCCGACGATGAGGGCCCCGCAACGTGGGCGACGTCGGTGTCGATAACCAGTCGAGACCGCTTCCGAGGGCCATGCGCGGCCATCTTGCGCTTCTTGCCGGTAGCGAGAGCTTCAACCTCGCTTTCGCTGCTACCCGACTCGTCTGCGTCGCTGCCCGACTCGCTTGAATCGTCGTCCGAGTCGCCCGTCAGGTCGATCACCAGGTCGCTCCGAGGAAGGACATTGCGCGAGCGGTCGGGGTAGATATTGGCGTAGAGCTCAGCCGGCGTAGGCAGTTCGTCATCGTCGTCAATGAGGAGGGGCGGGGGACTAGGGAGGCGTTGTAGAATCGGGATGGGAGATGGAAGGCGGTTAATCGGCACGGGGATAGGTGTGTTGGGAGGGCGGTCATGGAAGTATTTCCAAAACACTTCCCGCTCGTCGATGCCGATGACATCCGAGGCGCGAACGACAACGATGCACCCGTCGGAGACACGGTGCTGGAAGTCGGCACCGACGCGGCGCCAGTCGTGAAGGGACAACAGGTAAACATGATATTGCTTAAGGAACGGGGCGAGCCAGAATGGACTCGCGGAGTGGGCAGAGCGCTCGCGGACGATGGCTGGGTCGGTGTTGTTGTGCCACATAATGGTCTTGAAGACCACCCGCGATGGCGGCGACGGCGCGGCGACGGCGGTGGCAGGCCGGCTGCGGCTGACGCCTTTCTTGCTGCCCAGCGCCGATGAAGACAACGACACGTTGGACGAGGACGACGCGTTGGACTGCTTGTTCGGTGCCGCCCGACAACGACAACGACTTGTGTGACGACTGGGAGGATGACTCGGCTGCATTGGATGCATTGGCGGCGTTGAGGAGCTCGCGTACGCCGTCGATGTTGAGCAGGGCACGCATTGCCGCAGGGGGAAAGCCCGCCGGTACCGGCACGGTGACTTGGTAGGCCGCTGCACCCGCCCGAGTCGCGGCAATGAAGTGCGCACTTTGGCCCGCCCGTGTTGCGGCACTTGGTCGAGGCACGCTTTTGCTTGCAACCGGGTACGGCGCAAAGCTTAGCGTTGTGAGAAGTCGGCTTGGCGAGTGGGGAGGGGATGGGCGAGGAGGGGGTGGAGGTCGAGGTCGAGGGGAGCAGAACGGGCAGCGCGTCCGACGATTTGGTAGAACGGCGACCCGGACTTATGCATGTTCTTTTCGAAGCACTGCAAAGGCGCGTGAGGGAGGTAAGAGCGGGCAGGAATAGGACACACTGCAAAGACGCGGAGCCCAGTTAAGCGACCGCCGAGATCTTCTCGTGCATCGAGGACCTCGCCGTGAGGAATACCCGCCTTGGTGGGCTCAGGGCACATGCAGACATCGTGCTCGTACTCTGGCAGCGTGAACTTGGCGAGCTTGTAGAGCGGAGAGACCGTAATTGGCATGGTGGTGGTGCAAAGGAAAGAAGGGCTGGCGTGGACGTACCGAGATCACCGCCATCAAAACCGAACGTCCGGCACCGAACGTTCGGTTTTCTCAACTCGCGGGAAGCTCTCAGTGAAGCTACCATTAGATTGGTTCGATCCATCATACCACATCCCGGGATATCCCGAAGACTATTAAAAAAATTCGGATCAAAATGGGGAAGGTGGTTTTGGGGAGATCAGTGGGCTTATCAACCGCCAGAACCCTCTCTGTACCAGAGTCGGGGATCTAAAAATACTATTCTCACACCATCTGAAAGCATGTGAAATTCCCTCATATGTTAGTTTCTCACTTCAAGGATTGCTGAAGATAGTATCCTTCAGGGCACATTCCAGATTGACACTAATGTTAGAGAGCATACTGTACTAATCCGATGTCGAAGGATGGGTTGTACCAGCGGTGGTACTGAGAAGACCCAGGTCGTACTGAGCGCCCGAGTGTACGCGTAGTCTACGGAATAGGCTCAGTAAATAGGGACGAACAGGACTACTTAGCTTGTAGTCGAAGTGAATGTGCGCTCGCGGTGTGTACTCGATGTTGCTCGTCGTGAGGCTCAGGCTCGCGCAGTTAGATGGGGAGATCCAAGGGACAAAGTCCCTGAATGTCAATTTCACTAAACGACAAGTCCGTCGGGTTAGCCAGTACGCGTACTCGTGCGTCTGCCAGAGCCCTTACAAACGAGATGTATGTACAAAAGTCCATGGAGTATCTAATCCTCAACTCCGCAATCGTCCTAATCCTCAACGAGCAGGTACAGCGCAAAGACGTATAGAGGGATCGTAGACGCCGCCCTCGTCTCGATGCAACCTCCGTCGCTGCCCGACTCGTCTCGGACTTCGGAATCGACGCTCGGCATTGGATATAATGGGATAGGGAGGGAGATAGAGAGAGAGGGAGAGAAACGTGTGAGGAAAACGTACTAGTATATATGTAAACCCGTTAACCCATTTCCTTCGAGTCGGCACGCTTGGGCGCGAGGGCGACGCGTCGCGGTATTGGTGTACGCGTCCGACACGTCAAAAGCACGCGTCGGCAAAGTTGATGGTGGCGCCGGGCCCGTATTATGCGATGGTGGTGAATGAGGTCGAGAATGGGGAGAGTGGTGATGGAGGAGACCGGAGCTGGCTGTTAACGCCCGGGTTGCAGCACGTGCGGAGACGCGTTTGGCGCGTTATCGACGATAGCGCCAGACGGCGCTTCCACAGAGGGGGATACTTTGGACGCCGCCCTCGGTGTCCTGCTCAATTAGTGTAGAAGGGAAGATGGATGGGAAGGAGATAGAATGAGAATCGAGAAGAAAGGACGCGTTTACCTAGTCCGTGAAGAACGCTGGCGTTGTGCATCTCAGCAATGAGCTGCTGAACTGGGTCGTCGCTGTCCGCATGTAGCCAGACAGCCTGCGGCTCATCGTTCTCGGCAAACTCCGCCCAATGCTCGTACACACGCGCGACATCCTGCTCTCGCGGATTGCGAACGCCGCCTTCTCCAGTCCGTCGATGAACCAGTAGCGCCCTCGCTCGGAGACTTCGGAAAGAAGCTCTCGCGGAGTGTGCCAGATCGCGACGTATACCGGGTCCGTGTCGTCTGCGTCGTGTAGCGCCTCGAGACACTGCTCGAATGCCCTCGGCTCCTTCATTACGAATCCCTTGGTTCCTCGCTCCGCGAATTGTCGGTAACGGAAGCAGAAACGGTTGGCGATGCGCGAGAAAGACCATTGGTGGATTGGTCCCTGCCGTTGACCGTTGGCGTTAATGAGCGCGCCATATCGCGCGGGGGAGATGCCGCTGGAGAGGAAGAGCTCGATCTCAGTCCAAAGAAGGTCGGGGTCCCGACGCCAGACGCGAACGACAACGGGAAGGGTAACGAGCTCGACGCCGAGAAGGAACTCCATGGGGACGTCGTAGATGTAAAGCAAGGTGAGCGCGCCGCGGGTGAAGGAAGCGTAGGGGTATTGAGTGATACGATTTGGATGGCGAGGGGCGTCGAGGAACGAGCGTCCGAGCTCGGGGAAGTCGAGATGGAGGTCGCGAATGTCGTTGAAGCCGTATGTGAGGGTGTTGCTTGGACGCCGAGTAAAACCGCTGTCGATGGATGGGTTGTACCAGCGGTGGTACTGAGAAGACCCAGGTCGTACTGAGCGCCGAGTGTACGCGTAGTCTACGGAATAGGCTCAGTAAATAGGACGAACAGGACTACTTAGCTTGTAGTCAAAGTGAATGTGCGCTCGCGGTGTGTACTCGATGTTGCTCGTCGTGAGGCTCAGGCTCGCGCAGTTAGATGGGGAGATCCAAGGGACAAAGTCCCTGAATGTCAATTTCACTAAACGACAAGTCCGTCGGGTTAGCCAGTACGCGCGTACTCGTGCGTCTGCCAGAGCCCTTACAAACGAGATGTATGTACAAAAGTCCATGGAGTATCTAATCCTCAACTCCGCAATCGTCCTAATCCTCAACGAGCAGGTACAGCGCAAAGACGTATAGAGGGATCGTAGACGCCGCCCTCGTCTCGATGCAACCTCCGTCGCTGCCCCGACTCGTCTCGGACTTCGGAATCGACGCTCGGCATTGGATATAATGGGATAGGGAGGGAGATAGAGAGAGAGGGAGAGAAACGTGTGAGGAAAACGTACTAGTATATATGTAAACCCGTTAACCCATTTCCTTCGAGTCGGCACGCTTGGGCGCGAGGGCGACGCGCGTCGCGGTATTGGTGTACGCGTCCGACACGTCAAAAGCACGCGTCGGCAAAGTTGATGGTGGCGCCGGGCCCGTATTATGCGATGGTGGTGAATGAGGTCGAGAATGGGGAGAGTGGTGATGGAGGAGACCGGAGCTGGCTGTTAACGCCCGGGTTGCAGCACGTGCGGAGACGCGTTTGGCGCGTTATCGACGATAGCGCCAGACGGCGCTTCCACAGAGGGGGATACTTTGGACGCCGCCCTCGGTGTCCTGCTCAATTAGTGTAGAAGGGAAGATGGATGGGAAGGAGATAGAATGAGAATCGAGAAGAAAGGACGCGTTTACCTAGTCCGTGAAGAACGCGGCGTTGTGCATCTCAGCAATGAGCTGCTGAACTGGGTCGTCGCTGTCCGCATGTAGCCAGACAGCCTGCGGCTCATCGTTCTCGGCAAACTCCGCCCAATGCTCGTACACGCCGCGACATCCTGCTCTCGCGGATTGCGAACGCCGCCTTCTCCAGTCCGTCGATGAACCAGTAGCGCCCTCGCTCGGAGACTTCGGAAAGAAGCTCTCGCGGAGTGTGCCAGATCGCGACGTATACCGGGTCCGTGTCGTCTGCGTCGTAGCGCGCCTCGAGACACTGCTCGAATGCCCTCGGCTCCTTCATTACGAATCCCTTGGTTCCTCGCTCCGCGAATTGTCGGTAACGGAAGCAGAAACGGTTGGCGATGCGCGAGAAAGACCATTGGTGGATTGGTCCCTGCCGTTGACCGTTGGCGTTAATGAGCGCGCCATATCGCGCGGGGGAGATGCCGCTGGAGAGGAAGAGCTCGATCTCAGTCCAAAGAAGGTCGGGGTCCCGACGCCAGACGCGAACGACAACGGGAAGGGTAACGAGCTCGACGCCGAGAAGGAACTCCATGGGGACGTCGTAGATGTAAAGCAAGGTGAGCGCGCCGCGGGTGAAGGAAGCGTAGGGGTATTGAGTGATACGATTTGGATGGCGAGGGGCGTCGAGGAACGAGCGTCCGAGCTCGGGGAAGTCGAGATGGAGGTCGCGAATGTCGTTGAAGCCGTATGTGAGGGTGTTGCTTGGACGCCGAGTAAAACCGCTGTCGATGGATGGGTTGTACCAGCGGTGGTACTGAGAAGACCCAGGTCGTACTGAGCGCCGAGTGTACGCGTAGTCTACGGAATAGGCTCAGTAAATAGGACGAACAGGACTACTTAGCTTGTAGTCGAAGTGAATGTGCGCTCGCGGTGTGTACTCGATGTTGCTCGTCGTGAGGCTCAGGCTCGCGCAGTTAGATGGGGAGATCCAAGGGACAAAGTCCCTGAATGTCAATTTCACTAAACGACAAGTCCGTCGGGTTAGCCAGTACGCGTACTCGTGCGTCTGCCAGAGCCCTTACAAACGAGATGTATGTACAAAAGTCCATGGAGTATCTAATCCTCAACTCCGCAATCGTCCTAATCCTCAACGAGCAGGTACAGCGCAAAGACGTATAGAGGGATCGTAGACGCCGCCCTCGTCTCGATGCAACCTCCGTCGCTGCCCGACTCGTCTCGGACTTCGGAATCGACGCTCGGCATTGGATATAATGGGATAGGGAGGGAGATAGAGAGAGAGGGAGAGAAACGTGTGAGGAAAACGTACTAGTATATATGTAAACCCGTTAACCCATTTCCTTCGAGTCGGCACGCTTGGGCGCGAGGGCGAGGCGTCGCCGGTATTGGTGTACGCGTCCGACACGCCAAAAGCACGCGTCGGCAAAGTTGATGGTGGCGCCGGGCCCGTATTATGCGATGGTGGTGAATGAGGTCGAGAATGGGGAGAGTGGTGATGGAGGAGACCGGAGCTGGCTGTTAACGCCCGGGTTGCAGCACGTGCGGAGACGCGTTTGGCGCGTTATCGACGATAGCGCCAGACGGCGCTTCCACAGAGGGGGATACTTTGGACGCCGCCCTCGGTGTCCTGCTCAATTAGTGTAGAAGGGAAGATGGATGGGAAGGAGATAGAATGAGAATCGAGAAGAAAGGACGCGTTTACCTAGTCCGTGAAGAACGCTGGCGTTGTGCATCTCAGCAATGAGCTGCTGCAACTTGGGTCGTCGCTGTCCGCATGTAGCCAGACAGCCTGCGGCTCATCGTTCTCGGCAAACTCCGCCCAATGCTCGTACACACGCGCGACATCCTGCTCTCGCGGATTGCGAACGCCGCCTTCTCCAGTCCGTCGATGAACCAGTAGCGCCCTCGCTCGGAGACTTCGGAAAGAAGCTCTCGGGAGTGTGCCAGATCGCGACGTATACCGGGTCCGTGTGTCGTCTGCGTCGTAGCGCGCCTCGAGACACTGCTCGAATGCCCTCGGCTCCTTCATTACGAATCCCTTGGTTCCTCGCTCCGCGAGTTGTCGGTAACGGAAGCAGAAACGGTTGGCGATGCGCGAGAAAGACCATTGGTGGATTGGTCCCTGCCGTTGACCGTTGGCGTTAATGAGCGCGCCATATCGCGCGGGGGAGATGCCGCTGGAGAGGAAGAGCTCGATCTCAGTCCAAAGAAGGTCGGGGTCCCGACGCCAGACGCGAACGACAACGGGAAGGGTAACGAGCTCGACGCCGAGAAGGAACTCCATGGGGACGTCGTAGATGTAAAGCAAGGTGAGCGCCGCGGGTGAAGGAAGCGTAGGGGTATTGAGTGATACGATTTGGATGGCGAGGGGCGTCGAGGAACGAGCGTCCGAGCTCGGGGAAGTCGAGATGGAGGTCGCGAATGTCGTTGAAGCCGTATGTGAGGGTGTTGCTTGGACGCCGAGTAAAACCGACGGCGCTGGGCTCGCGGTAGGTCGTTTCGCAGTAGGGGATGGTGGTCATGGTCGAGAGGAGAGTGTAGAACTGGGAATAAAGGGGTGTTAGTCGGGGCAGCGGATCAGAATTAATTATGGAGCGTAGCGTCGATCCTCGAAGAAACATCGTCCCAACTCCTGTTGTCCACGATGGATTTGAGCGCGAGGTCGAGTCGTAGAAGCGAGTTGGTCAGTGCTTCAGTCTGGCGCGGCCGGGACTTTGTAGAGGTGTTGAGTGTCTGGTTATCGGGCCGAAAGTAGAACAGGCGCAGTCGCTGAATATTGACGTGTCCCCGAAGGATCGCTCCTGAAAGCTCTCGTAGGGACGAAAGAGTCGTTAGCGCGTTTCTCGTGTATGATGTACGGGCCGGAATACGTCCACTGGCCTTTCCCTCCCTTGATCTCGTCGAGCTGGGACTCGCGGAGCCAGACATACATACCCGGCTCGAAATCTTTGAAGTCGAATTTGTACCCGTTGCGTCGATGCAGGTCCTCGATAGCGCGGAGACGCGTCTCGCGCAGCTTGGCGTTTGCCTCGGCCATCTTGGGGTCGCGTCGTTGTAGCTGGCGCGCTCGCATAGCTATGAGTTCTTCGTGGGTGTGAACGCGGTCCCAATCCAAAGTCTGCCAAGTTGCTTCAGCGAAATCATAACTGAAGACGGGATGGATCCCGTAGAGGAGGAAGAACGGGGAGAAACCGGTCGCGCGGGAGACCGTGACGCGTATCGCGAGGAGGACAGCATAAAGAAAACGAGGCCACTTCCCTTTAGCGTCACCAGTGCACTTGAATAGCGCGTCGACGAGAGGTTGGTGAGCGCGCTCGACGCGTCCGTTCCCCTGCGGGTGGTAGGCTGTAGAGAAGATGACAACGCAGTTATACTGTTCTCGGAGCATGTCTAGTACTTCACCTTTGAACTCCGATCCTTGGTCGAACGAGAACACGGGCACGCATCCAAATCGGCAGATGATAACCTCGTATATGAACTTGCAGACGTTTGCGCTGGTGATAGCCTTGACGGGCGCGTGCTTCTGGCCAGCCGATAGTCGCCTCGATAGCGTGAATGAGGTATTTGGCGCCGCTGAGGCCGTCGGGCATGTGAATGCAGTCGAGGTCGAAATGGCGTAAGAGTGGTGACTGGCGCGACTCGTTGAACGGGAGGTGAGGGATGCGCTTGATGGATTTCTGGCACTCGAGGCAAGACCTAACAAAATACGAAATCGAGTCGTACATGTTCGGCCAATAAACGCGTTCACTCAGCTGTTTGTATGTCGCGTCGCGACCGCGATGTCCGCACTCGTTATGTGCTCGCGCCATTAGCTCGCCTCGCTTGGTGGTATCCTCGATGACGAGGCGCGGTAACGCGTCCGATTTCTTCTTCGGCGCGAGCCAGAGGCGATTCTGGTGAAGGAGGAAGCGTGCGGCGCGTTTTGAGAAAGCAATCTTATCTTTGTCCGTAATAAGACGCGTCGGGAACGCGCCCGTCTCGAGGTACGCTCGGATCTCGGTCCAATATTCGGCGGAATCTTCGTCGCGCTTGCCATGAACGTGTCCCTTGTATGTGTGCAGTTCTGCAAGGGGGATACTTTCGCTGTAGACCTCTGATACTGTGAATGTAAGCAGTACCGATTCGTCTCCGAGTAAGAACTGCTGCTCAGCTTGATATTCCGACTTGCGGCGCAGGAACTCGGGGGCTGGGCGCGTATTCGTCGGACGGACGCGTCGGAGGGCGCAATACGCCAGGAACGAGTACGGCGACGCGGCGTCGAGAGGTTCGTCTGTGGATGTTGCTGGTGGCAGACGGGGTAGGGCGATAGCGGAGGTAGCGTGGTATATCGGGATGGTATCGTCTTGTGGACGCCAGGGACGCTACGAATGGAGCAGCGAGTCGAGCGTGTAGTAGATCGAAATAGAACTTAGCTTGAGTATTGCGCTGAAACGCGGGGGAGTACTCTCGTTCCTCCAGATTGTCCCGAATTGAGCATTGCGTCAAGTACCTCTTCGGAGTCGTCTGGCGTATCGTAGTCGCGATCCGCGTCAGCAGGCGGACGCCGAGATAGCGCATCTTCTGCTTTGAACGATTCGGCGCGGACGTGGTTCCATTCGAAGTCGAAAAGGCGAATGTACGCGACCCAGCGTAGCATTGGCGCGTTTGGTACGTCGTCAGGAGCTGCAACCATCTTAGCGAGCGACGATGCGTCGTAATTCAAACGGAAATGGACTCCCCAGATGTAGTGGCGCATCTCCTTGAGCGCTCGGAATAGCCCGTACACCTCCGTCTTTGGTTGGCCGTAGTTGCCCTGCGCGGGCCCGAACGTGCAAGATCCAAACATCGCTGGATGGGGCTCGCCGTCGCGTACTTGGTAAAGTACCCAACCCGCACCCATCCAGGACGAATCGCATCCAAACACGAGCAGTCCCTCGTCGGACTCGCGTGGCTGACGCGTAATCTGGCGCGCGGCGTCGTAGTCTAGTCGTATCAGTACCGGGGTCGAGGTAACGCGCTGCTTGAGGATCTCGATGGCGTCTATCGCGTCGGGCGGTGAGGAAGAAGTCGGGGTTGGTGGTGTTGCGGAGGAGGGCGGTTAGTGGTTTGGCGATGAGGGAGAATCCACGGATCCATCGCCTCGCGCCGCCAGCTAAGCCGAGAAAGCTGCGTAACTCCGAGATTGAAGTTGGGTTTGGCCAGTCGAGTATGCGCTGCACGAGCTTGGGCTCGATTTTCCATCCCTCGAGAGCGACGACGGTGCCGACGATGTGTAAGTCGAGAGCGGCGGCGATGAACTTGTTGCCGGAGGCTGTTATACCTGCCTCGATGAGCGTGCCGAGGAAATCGTCGAGGTTCTCGGCGTATTCAAATACGAAGCGTCGGATGTCGGGGTTGGCGGGAATAGGCTCGTTGTTGTAGCGTGAGCGAGGGCCTTTGATACCGGCGTCGTCGAAGAAAGCGCGAGCTTTGTGAGGGGATATGGGGGCGGTGCGTCTCGAATCGTCGATTGAACTCGTTTGGGGCGTTGCAGTACCCGTGCGCCATCGTAACCTGCTGTTTCGGTCCAAGCGGAGAGTGGAAAGCTTGCATTGCGCGCGAGTTTTCGTGTATCCAGACGGCATCGAAACCTGAAAACAGGTCAGCTATACCGTACATGGCATACCCAACGAAGCTCTCGGCGGTCGTTGATATTGGGGACCATGGCGGCGTCGAGGATGGACACCTGGTTGAGCGGCTCGAGGTTAAGGATAACCCGCACTGGCGGATCAGAGCCTGGCTTCTTCGCGACGGGGAACATTGCGCAGCGATAGCTGGAGACTGTCGGCTCGAATCGCCCGTCCCGTTCTCCATCGGCGATAACCTTGCGTACGTCGGCCTCGAGCGCGAGCGGAATTCGAATCGGGTGAGCTTGCCAGGGCGTGTGTTCGATGACGGGGAACTCGTAGTCGGGGTAGTAGCGGCGGTCGAAAAAGCCCTTCTCGGCGAAATTCCAGGCGGGCGGCCTCGCGCTGAACGATGATGTAGGCGATGAGGTTGGTCTCGGAGGGCGTGAGGGTGCCCGGAACAATCTTCGCGAGTATCTCCTGGAGGCGTTCGGAGGTGACGCGATTACCGAGCTTGAGCGTGAAGTAGTGAGGAGGGTGGATTGGAAGTTGGGTAGGAGTGGCGCGGGGATCGGCAGGAAAAAATGCTTCCGCGGATCTGGCTGGTTCGTGGGGACTGGACGGATCTTCCGCTCGACGGGCTTGTATTTTCGTTTCTTGACAAGCGGCGTCTTGGCGACGGGAGCAGATGTGGCGGGATCGTCGTTCGGGGTAGATAAAGGTGGGCGCTGGAGTATAAGTCAGCGAGCGCGATCTGTCCAAGGCGTGTGTATAATGGACTCGGGGTTAGCGCCGGTGGTAAGCGCATACGTGCGGAGGATGGAATCAAACTCGGGGGAGGGGGAGGCGTGTATTAAGGATGTAAACTCGGAAAACTCAGCTTGTCCCATTAAGGCTTCGAACGATCTTCCCAGAGTATTTGCATGGGAGGTTGGGAAGGTGTTCGGTTCGCTCCCTAGCATTGAAAATCCTCTTCGTCGGTGATCTCCTCGACGTACGCCGATTGGTGGTGACGTTTAATGGCAGTGGCGTTGCGCGGGTCGTCCGGGTTGGTAATCGCGACAACGATCGTGGGCTGAACGCGTCGGTCGCCGTTCTTCCACAAGTAGAGGTTGACGAGGCCGGAACGGTCGTAGTCGATGCGAGACGCGAACCATTGGAGGAAAGGTTGGCCGAGGATAATATCCTGCGGCCCGAGCTCTTGGTGCGAGATGAATACGTGATGCGGGAAATCGTGCTGGCCGATTCGAATCGGGACGTCGGTAGCGCATCCGCGTAGCTGTTCGGGATCGCCGTGAATGCCCTTGAGCGCCCAGCGAGTGCCTTCAAAGTCGACCGGCAAGCCGGCGCGCTGCGGTACGGACTTGCTGCCGAGATTGAGCTCGGAGCCGGTGTCGAACATGGCCTTGAACGCGACGCCGTTGATGTAGACTGTAATCGAGCCCGTGGTCATCGCAAAGTAGCGTTCGGTGGGGATGTTGCGAGAGATGGCGTTGCTATAGCGTACGAGGAAATTCTCGAGCTGGGGAGAATCGGACGCGTAGGCTTGACGCGCCTCGCGTTGGCCGTAATTAGCTATAACCTCGATAGTCTCCGTCTCTTCTTCGGGAATAGGAGATAGGTACTCAGCTTGTTTAGCCATGTACTCGCGTTTAGCCTTTGTTGCCTCCGTGAACAACTTCTGCAGTTGCGGGCTGGATCCGAGGAGCTCGAAGAGCGGGATTGTAATCGCTTGCTTCATGATAGATTCGAAGACGCCGGCGACATTGGCGCGTTCCTGGACCGTGGAGGTAATGTGGTAGCGGTCTGCCGCGGGCTTCTTGACGTCGCGCATGACAATATCTTCGTTCGGCGCGTTGGCGCGAGGCGCGCGGTTCTTCCAACCGTCCTCTCGGTTAATCGGGTTCTGGGGCGGCGGGATCTGCGTGTTCACGGGCGGCGCGGGCTTGAACGCGGGAGCTTGCTGGTTGCTGGGACCGGCTGCGGGCGCAGGCGCAGGAGCTTTGGGCTTGGCGACGGCGGGAGATTTCCCCTTTGCGTCAGGGCGTTGAATAGGATCGGCGCTGGCTGGTGTCCTTGCCGGTACGGGTGACAGCATCAGTGTGGCTGGCGTCGAGCGAGGAAACAGCGAAGAAATCGTTGGTGAGCACTGAGTTGGCGCCGTAGGTGATGTTGACTGAGGATGTAGAGCGTGTGGTGCCTGGGGACGCGGTCCGCCTGAGCTCGGAGGAGCGCGGATACCCCTCCTTTCCACCCATAGGGGACGCGTGGCAGTTCGGATCCGTCTGTCTGGACGACGCGGGACGTTTCGGGGTCGATCTTGACCAGGTTCATCTGGATGAGCTCGACGGTCTCTGGGCAACGCGATGGAGTCGTAACTGGGTGGTTGTCGGTTTCGCCGCAGATGAAGCATCGGCGCTTGACACCCGGCCCCTTTGAGGACTCGAGGAGCGCGATCTTGATCTGCATCTGCTCAAGTTGGCGGGTGAGGGCGTCGGACGCTGGGATCCGACTGAGACGTTGTGGCAGCGGGCTGCTGAACGGGCGGTGCCGGGGGCTGCTGCTGCGGCGCGCGAGCAAGGAGAGTAGGTAGGTTGTTCGACGTACCTGTACCGAAGATATTTCCGAAAGTGTCGAATTTCTGTTCTGTCGGCTTGTTGGCCTTCTCGCTCCAAGGTTCGAAGAGAAGCGAATCGGAATCGAAGCGAGTCTTAAGCGCTGCGAGTGTGGTGGTAATCGAAGGCGGAGAGGTGCGCGATCTGTTGGCCTCCGGAATCTGCAGGATGAGCCATTCTTTCAGCGACTTCGGGACGCCAGAGACGAAATAAGACGAAATCTGCTCATTGGTGAGGCGTTTGCTCTTCTTGAGCGGGCCGGCGATGGTCATAAACTCGCGATAGTAAGTTTCAACTTCGATCTTTGAAACAAAGGAAGACTTAGCGGCGTATGCCTGGCACAGCTCGCGGAGCTGGGCTTCGGTATAGTTTGGTGTCTTGAATGTCTCAGCGTAGAGAAGCTCGAGGGCGGCCTTGGCGGCGGCCCATGTTTTCGTCGTCGTATCGCGATCGAATTCGTCGAGATTCAGGAGTATGAGCTTGACGCGGTCGGAGGAGTAATTGGCGATGTAGTCGACGAGTTCGTCCTTGTTGGTTATGCCGGCGTTCGCTCCATGCTGGACAATCTGTGTCAAGAAGTCGCTGGGATACTGGCCATTGAAGTACGGAGCGCCGTTCGTGCGCGGAATCGGCATCGGAGTTAGGAGTTGCGTCGTCCGAGAGCGCATTTCTGCGGGGCTTGCGCGGGCTGGGCATTGGTATTGGCTGGGAGGCTCGGGTTGGATGGTTGAGTGGCGGGGTTCGCGGGGTTGGTTAGATTCGTTCCCATGGTAGGGCTCTGGAAGGTTGCGAGTGGGGGTAGACGGTTTAAAAGAAGAAGTAGACGTAGCTGGAATCGGGCTCAATAACGGAAAACCGGTCCCCTCGCAGTGGGCTCCACTGTCGATGGATGGGTTGTACCAGCGGTGGTACTGAGAAGACCCAGGTCGTACTGAGCGCCGAGTGTACGCGTAGTCTACGGAATAGGCTCAGTAAATAGGACGAACAGGACTACTTAGCTTGTAGTCGAAGTGAATGTGCGCTCGCGGTGTGTACTCGATGTTGCTCGTCGTGAGGCTCAGGCTCGCGCAGTTAGATGGGGAGATCCAAGGGACAAAGTCCCTGAATGTCAATTTCACTAAACGACAAGTCCGTCGGGTTAGCCAGTACGCGTACTCGTGCGTCTGCCAGAGCCCTTACAAACGAGATGTATGTACAAAAGTCCATGGAGTATCTAATCCTCAACTCCGCAATCGTCCTAATCCTCAACGAGCAGGTACAGCGCAAAGACGTATAGAGGGATCGTAGACGCCGCCCTCGTCTCGATGCAACCTCCGTCGCTGCCCGACTCGTCTCGGACTTCGGAATCGACGCTCGGCATTGGATATAATGGGATAGGGAGGGAGATAGAGAGAGAGGGAGAGAAACGTGTGAGGAAAACGTACTAGTATATATGTAAACCCGTTAACCCATTTCCTTCGAGTCGGCACGCTTGGGCGCGAGGGGCGACGCGTCGCGGTATTGGTGGTACGCGTCCGACACGTCAAAAGCACGCGTCGGCAAAGTTGATGGTGGCGCCCGGGCCCGTATTATGCGATGGTGGTGAATGAGGTCGAGAATGGGGAGAGTGGTGATGGAGGAGACCGGAGCTGGCTGTTAACGCCCGGGTTGCAGCACGTGCGGAGACGCGTTTGGCGCGTTATCGACGATAGCGCCAGACGGCGCTTCCACAGCTGACGCGTAATCTGGCGCGCGGCGTCGTAGTCTAGTCGTATCAGTACCGGGGTCGAGGTAACGCGCTGCTTGAGGATCTCGATGGCGTCTATCGCGTCGGCGGTGAGGAAGAAGTCGGGGTTGGTGGTGTTGCGGAGGAGGGCGGTTAGTGGTTTGGCGATGAGGGAGAATCCACGGATCCATCGCCTCGCGCCGCCAGCTAAGCCGAGAAAGCTGCGTAACTCCGAGATTGAAGTTGGGTTTGGCCAGTCGAGTATGCGCTGCACGAGCTTGGGCTCGATTTTCCATCCCTCGAGAGCGACGACGGTGCCGACGATGTGTAAGTCGAGAGCGGCGGCGATGAACTTGTTGCCGGAGGCTGTTATACCTGCCTCGATGAGCGTGCCGAGGAAATCGTCGAGGTTCTCGGCGTATTCAAATACGAAGCGTCGGATGTCGGGGTTGGCGGGAATAGGCTCGTTGTTGTAGCGTGAGCGAGGGCCTTTGATACCGGCGTCGTCGAAGAAAGCGCGAGCTTTGTGAGGGGATATGGGGGCGAGTGCGTGCTCGAATCGTCGATTGAACTCGTTTGGGGCGTTGCAGTACCCGTGCGCCATCGTAACCTGCTGTTTCGGTCCAAGCGGAGAGTGGAAAGCTTGCATTGCGCGCGAGTTTTCGTGTATCCAGACGGCATCGAAACCTGAAAACAGGTCAGCTATACCGTACATGGCATACCCAACGAAGCTCTCGGCGAATTCGTTGATATTGGGGACCATGGCGGCGTCGAGGATGGACACCTGGTTGAGCGGCTCGAGGTTAAGGATAACCCGCACTGGCGGATCAGAGCCTGGCTTCTTCGCGACGGGGAACATTGCGCAGCGATAGCTGGAGACTGTCGGCTCGAATCGCCCGTCCCGTTCTCCATCGGCGATAACCTTGCGTACGTCGGCCTCGAGCGCGAGCGGAATTCGAATCGGGTGAGCTTGCCAGGGCGTGTGTTCGATGACGGGGAACTCGTAGTCGGGGTAGTAGCGGCGGTCGAAAAAGCCCTTCTCGGCGAAATTCCAGGCGAAGGCGGCCTCGCGCTGAACGATGATGTAGGCGATGAGGTTGGTCTCGGAGGGCGTGAGGGTGCCCGGAACAATCTTCGCGAGTATCTCCTGGAGGCGTTCGGAGGTGACGCGATTACCGAGCTTGAGCGTGAAGTAGTGAGGAGGGTGGATTGGAAGTTGGGTAGGAGTGGCGCGGGGGATCGGCAGGAAAAAATGCTTCCCGCGGATCTGGCTGGTTCGTGGGGACTGGACGGATCTTCCGCTCGACGGGCTTGTATTTTCGTTTCTTGACAAGCGGCGTCTTGGCGACGGGAGCAGATGTGGCGGGATCGTCGTTCGGGGTAGATAAAGGTGGCGCGCTGGAGTATAAGTCAGCGAGAGCGCGATCTGTCCAAGGCGTGTGTATAATGGACTCGGGGTTAGCGCCGGTGGTAAGCGCATACGTGCGGAGGATGGAATCAAACTCGGGGGAGGGGGAGGCGTGTATTAAGGATGTAAACTCGGAAAACTCAGCTTGTCCCATTAAGGCTTCGAACGATCTTCCCAGAGTATTTGCATGGGAGGTTGGGAAGGTGTTCGGTTCGCTCCCTAGCATTGAAAATCCTCTTCGTCGGTGATCTCCTCGACGTACGCCGATTGGTGGTGACGTTTAATGGCAGTGGCGTTGCGCGGGTCGTCCGGGTTGGTAATCGCGACAACGATCGTGGGCTGAACGCGTCGGTCGCCGTTCTTCCACAAGTAGAGGTTGACGAGGCCGGAACGGTCGTGAGTCGATGCGAGACGCCGAACCATTGAGAGAAAGGTTGGCCGAGGATAATATCCTGCGGCCCGAGCTCTTGGTGCGAGATGAATACGTGATGCGGGAAATCGTGCTGGCCGATTCGAATCGGGACGTCGGTAGCGCATCCGCGTAGCTGTTCGGGATCGCCGTGAATGCCCCTTGGCGCCCAGCGAGTGCCTTCAAAGTCGACCGGCAAGCCGGCGGCGCTGCGGTACGGACTTGCTGCCGAGATTGAGCTCGAGCCGGTGTCGAACATGGCCTTGAACGCGACGCCGTTGATGTAGACTATGTCGAGCCCGTGGTCATCGCAAAGTAGCGTTCGGTGGGGATGTTGCGAGAGATGGCGTTGCTATAGCGTACGAGGAAATTCTCGAGCTGGGGAGAATCGGACGCGTAGGGCTTGACGCGCCTCGCGTTGGCCGTAATTAGCTATAACCTCGATAGTCTCCGTCTCTTCTTCGGGAATAGGAGATAGGTACTCAGCTTGTTTAGCCATGTACTCGCGTTTAGCCTTTGTTGCCTCCGTGAACAACTTCTGCAGTTGCGGGCTGGATCCGAGGAGCTCGAAGAGCGGGATTATAATCGCTTGCTTCATGATAGATTCGAAGACGCCGGCGACATTGGCGCGTTCCTGGACCGTGGAGGTAATGTGGTAGCGGTCTGCCGCGGGCTTCTTGACGTCGCGCATGACAATATCTTCGTTCGGGCGCGTTGGCGAGGCGCCGCGGTTCTTCCAACCGTCCTCTCGGTTAATCGGGTTCTGGGGCGGCGGGATCTGCGTGTTCACGGGCGGCGCGGGCTTGAACGCGGGAGCTTGCTGGTTGCTGGGACCGGCTGCGGGCGCAGGCGCGGGAGCTTTGGGCTTGGCGACGGCGGGAGATTTCCCCTTTGCGTCAGGGCGTTGAATAGGATCGAAGCGCTGGCTGGTGTCCTTGCCGGTACGGGTGACAGCATCAGTGTGGCTGGCGTCGAGCGAGGAAACAGCGAAGAAATCGTTGGTGAGCACTGAGTTGGCGCCGTAGGTGATGTTGACTGAGGATGTAGAGCGTGTGGTGCCTGGGACGCGGTCCGCCTGAGCTCGGAGGAGCGCGGATACCCCTCCTTTCCACCCATAGGGGACGCGTGGCAGTTCGGATCCGTCTGTCTGGACGACGCGGGACGTTTCGGGGTCGATCTTGACCAGGTTCATCTGGATGAGCTCGACGGTCTCTGGGCAACGCGATGGAGTCGTAACTGGGTGGTTGTCGGTTTCGCCGCAGATGAAGCATCGGCGCTTGACACCCGGCCCCTTTGAGGACTCGAGGAGCGCGATCTTGATCTGCATCTGCTCAAGTTGGCGGGTGAGGGCGTCGACGCTGGGATCCGACTGAGACGTTGTGGCAGCGGGCTGCTGAACGGGCGGTGCCGGGGGCTGCTGCTGCGGCGCGCGAGCAAGGAGAGTAGGTAGGTTGTTCGACGTACCTGTACCGAAGATATTTCCGAAAGTGTCGAATTTCTGTTCTGTCGGCTTGTTGGCCTTCTCGCTCCAAGGTTCGAAGAGAAGCGAATCGGAATCGAAGCGAGTCTTAAGCGCTGCGAGTGTGGTGGTAATCGAAGGCGGAGAGGTGCGCGATCTGTTGGCCTCCGGAATCTGCAGGATGAGCCATTCTTTCAGCGACTTCGGGACGCCAGAGACGAAATAAGACGAAATCTGCTCATTGGTGAGGCGTTTGCTCTTCTTGAGCGGGCCGGCGATGGTCATAAACTTCGCGATAGTAAGTTTCAACTTCGATCTTTGAAACAAAGGAAGACTTAGCGGCGTATGCCTGGCACAGCTCGCGGGAGCTGGGCTTCGGTATAGTTTGGTGTCTTGAATGTCTCAGCGTAGAGAAGCTCGAGGGCGGCCTTGGCGGCGGCCCATGTTTTCGTCGTCGTATCGCGATCGAATTCGTCGAGATTCAGGAGTATGAGCTTGACGCGGTCGGAGGAGTAATTGGCGATGTAGTCGACGAGTTCGTCCTTGTTGGTTATGCCGGCGTTCGCTCCATGCTGGACAATCTGTGTCAAGAAGTCGCTGGGATACTGGCCATTGAAGTACGGAGCGCCGTTCGTGCGGAATCGGCATCGGAGTTAGGAGTTGCGTCGTCAGAGCGCATTCTGCGGGGCTTGCGCGGGCTGGGCATTGGTATTGGCTGGGAGGCTCGGGTTGGATGGTTGAGTGGCGGGGTTCGCGGGGTTGGTTAGATTCGTTCCCATGGTAGGGCTCTGGAAGGTTGCGAGTGGGGGTAGACGGTTTAAAAGAAGAAGTAGACGTAGCTGGAATCGGGCTCAATAACGGAAAACCGGTCCCCTCGCGGTGGGCTCCACTGTCGAAGGATGGGTTGTACCAGCGGTGGTACTGAGAAGACCCAGGTCGTACTGAGCGCCGAGTGTACGCGTAGTCTACGGAATAGGCTCAGTAAATAGGACGAACAGGACTACTTAGCTTGTAGTCGAAGTGAATGTGCGCTCACGGTGTGTACTCGATGTTGCTCGTCGTGAGGCTCAGGCTCGCGCAGTTAGATGGGGAGATCCAAGGGACAAAGTCCCTGAATGTCAATTTCACTAAACGACAAGTCCGTCGGGTTAGCCAGTACGCGTACTCGTGCGTCTGCCAGAGCCCTTACAAACGAGATGTATGTACAAAAGTCCATGGAGTATCTAATCCTCAACTCCTGATCGTCCTAATCCTCAACGAGCAGGTACAGCGCAAAGACGTATAGAGGGATCGTAGACGCCGCCCTCGTCTCGATGCAACCTCCGTCGCTGCCCGACTCGTCTCGGACTTCGGAATCGACGCTCGGCATTGGATATAATGGGATAGGGAGGGAGATAGAGAGAGAGGGAGAGAAACGTGTGAGGAAAACGTACTAGTATATATGTAAACCCGTTAACCCATTTCCTTCGAGTCGGCACGCTTGGGCGCGAGGGCGACGCGTCGCGGTATTGGTGTACGCGTCCGACACGTCAAAAGCACGCGTCGGCAAAGTTGATGGTGGCGCCGGGCCCGTATTATGCGATGGTGGTGAATGAGGTCGAGAATGGGGAGAGTGGTGATGGAGGAGACCGGAGCTGGCTGTTAACGCCCGGGTTGCAGCACGTGCGGAGACGCGTTTGGCGCGTTATCGACGATAGCGCCAGACGGCGCTTCCACACCGACCATAAGTTCAGCGTGCGAATGCGTAACTCATTGAACTTACTAGTTAACAAGTTCAGATGGTCCGGGAATGCGTAACATATTTCATTAGGTTCAGTTCAGAGTGCTGCAAGCAAATAAGGTAACACAGTGGTGCATTGTAGGGCCCGCTGCCGCGTACAAAATTGTACATCAAGCCAAGAACAAACAGTATTTTGACTATATGTAGCTTGGATTCCTACTAAAATATGCGGAGAAAATACAAGCAAATTTGAAGACACCAATTTCCATTTTTGGAATAATCCGTTACGCAGGTTCAGCAACCGTTCGAACACATAACCTATTTGCCGGAAGTTCAGTTCAAGGTCCCAGCGAATGCGTAACCCGAACTTACAGTTGGATTAGTACAGTATTAGTTGCTAGCCTCGCTAAGTGTCAGGACTAGGTTGGGCTTGCCGGCGGGGGACTGGATGCCGTTGAGAGATTGGGATCAAGACCAGGTTTGAGAACAGTTGCTGGCCCCGGTAAGGGTGAAGTAGTGTATAGACAAGGAAGAGGTTAAGCCTCTCCCGGAGTTGGAATAAGGTTATATACTGTATGTAGTATAGGGATAACGCTGTATATCCGATCGGGCTGGATGATCCTCCACCGACCCATCTTTACAAGACGCGGGTGCTTTAGAAGACGCGGGTGGGCAAACGAGTGAACATACCGATCTCAAATCCGTCGCTGCCCAGGCAAAAAGCGGCTTGAAGACTGTTGATACCTAAATGAGTGAGCAGGTCGTTCAGCGCGTTAGAATCCAAACCTGGATCGAGTTGTCGAATTGATGCGCTGAGGACATTTTCAGCACGGCGATGAGCAAAACGCATCCGCATACACGCATTCCGCTGCCGGATCGAAGCCTCACTCAAAACAGAGACGATGCTAAAACATAGGTTAACGTCGGCGCGATGGCGGCAGCAATCGTACCGGCCGTCCAAGATTCTGGAAAGGCAAATATGTGCCCAAAGGGTGTGTAAATGCGCGGTTGTGGGACCGGTGGACGCACGGAGAAGACGATCCCGCCGTCTTGGATGTTCTTCACATCGACTGCGAGCGGGGAGAGAACTTGACGCGGCGCCGAACATCAGTAAACGCGCCCAGTGGCCGACAAAGACCTGAATAGTAAGTTAAGCGTATATTCAGGCAACTGGAAGGCATCGGTCGCGGTAGGGAGCGCCGAAGGGACGTTAGCGGGTCGGAATCTGGATGGAGTGGGAGGCAGCCAAAAGAGCAGCGATGGGGTATGTACGACGAACGACGTCGGCCTGGACGCACTCAGCAGGGACACCCATTAGGCGATTTTCGGACAGGGAATCAGCAGAACGGCGCCGTCTTCGTCAAGAGGAGAGTCCCTGCAGTCGATTGACACTGCTCGTCGGAGACGTGTACACGTCGCGCTGACCTTTTTGAGAATGAGACGGAGGCGTGCCCGAGGGGAGAGTGAATGCGAGTCATCCGCGAGGGGAACTGTTGCCGCAGTTGAGATGGTGGTGAAGCGGAGGAGAGAGGTACATCCATCACAAGACCAGATACGATGAGAGTTCCGGCTTCTCCAGCGACTACAGCGGCGACAAGCGAGACGGAAGGTCGGCGGAATGCGTCGCGGTGAGCGCGAAGACGGCGGAGTGCGCGGCTCCCACCTCCCGCTCGCGGCCCTAGTTGCCCTCCGGAGGACATGCAGAGCATGAAGTATCTTCTTCGGCGGCAACGAATCGACCATCTACTGCAGCCTGTCCTTCAGCACCTCTTCCTCCCGGAATGACTGGAATGACCTGGAAGAGGATGCGCCAGACACAAAATACGACCGAGTAGGCGTGGGTCGGACAGGTGCCGTCCTCGCGGTATATCCGAACACGTGGCGCCATGTGCACCGTATCAAGGTCGACGAGCAACGCGGCTTCGTGTTGGCGCGCATCACGGTCACGTGATCGCATCGCCGAACCTTCGAGACTATTCTCGCTACTGTCGTAAGCCGGCTCAGGCTGGGAGTACTTAAAGCGCGGCTGCCCGCACTCCCACAGACACCACCCACTTGCAATACCATGCCCCGCGATGGTCCCTTCACCCATCCCAAATCCAAATCCCGTCCACCGCACCGGTTTCCGCTACCCCGGTCCAGCGGCCACCCCCGCCTCTGAATCCAATTTACCCTACGGCTCCTGCGGGGTTTTCGTCCTCGCAGCGCCCACACCGTCGCCGTTCAAAAGGATCCCTCCCGGTCCGCCGCCCTCCGACTCGGACGGACCACTGGGATCTGGTGGATCTGGGAGCGCACACCATCCCCACCGAAACCCTGTCCCGGCTCCCCACTGTCACCTGTCGCCTGCTCCGCCGAGTACGCGCTCGGTCCCGAGAGATTTTGAACAGATTAATCGTGCTAAAGAAACTCGGAAATTTGTGAGCAAGCCCGACTTGGTGCATTAATCATATTAATCGGGGTTTAGGTTTAGATTTCCCAAATCCCGGTAACTGACTTGTCCAAATCCATCCAGACACCAGGCTTAACAGATTAAACAGATCAACCATTTCTTTATTTTAACCCAAGGTACATCTCCTTCCCCTCCCATTCTATTAATCGGATTCAGCAGTTTTTCAGTCGGGTCTATGATTAATCCATGGGTATGTCTCTTTGTCCATCTACTTGCTTCACTCACTCCCACTGTTTAAATAGATTAATTGCCAGGTGGAGAATCCTAGTTACAGTCTGAGACTGGTGTAGTGTAGCTGTAGATTAATCTGATTTATGCATCTCAATGCTCTGAGGTTAAACAGACCTGGTAGGGTTGTTGACTGTGACATATGTGATGAAACCCGCACCCACAGAAGGAACACAGAAGGCTGGTGACTTTAAGAAGTCAAGGTGAAGAGAATCTGCTGCATAATCTCTTTAGATCAGCCACATAAGTACCTTCAGTGTTGTATAAACCAAATAATGATTTGAAATCATTAGGTCTGATACAGGCTGGGGCATTCTCTAATACAACCCAAATCTTGTACAGCATATCTCAGTACTCAACCGCAGCTTTAGCTGAAATAGGGGATACATCATGGATGTGCCTGGAGAGATATTCAGCAGATGGTAATACAAGTGGAGGTGGATTCAGAAGTAGCTGTACTCCTGCTGCTGCTTCAATCTCCTGTCCAGCGGTGTCATAGACATGCAGCCTTCGTTCCTAGAAAGGGGAAGCAAAATAAATAACATCTGCCTATTTGGCAACCCAAGGTTCCATTTTCAGTAGAACAAAGGCACATAAATGATGTTGCTGACAGTTGTGCAAGGTAATGCACAGGATAGCTCACCTACTATTTTTCATCAGCCTTGAAGTTGTTTCAAAAAGCACCGGGCTGAGGGGAGCGCTAGCCAGACTTCTTTCCTTGTAATCAAAATATTATTGATATTATCAGGCAGGTCATGTGTCAATAGCTTCAGAAGAGTACCCACATTGTAGGGCCAACCGAGCCCTTTTAAATGAACCAAAGATTATAGAAATCGGCCCAGAGAACATGGAAATATGTACTAAATAGACATATGGGAACTTCAAGGTTAGTAGACACTTGATCATCCCATGATCTATACGGATGACTGGGGGGTCATTATGTTATGTAGTCGGCTTTCAAGTTACAAGATGATACTATATCCAAACTTGGAAGGGCTCAGTCAAAGCCGATGAAGAAAAGTTTGCTTTGATTGAAAACAGATGTTAGTAGACACCAGTTAGTAGACTTTGTGCTTTAGTGCCGGGCTGAAGGTAAGTTAGTAGACGATGAAAGTTAGTGGAGTTTGGGCTTTATATCAACGAGGAATGAAGATATAGCGGTTGTACTTGCACAGGGCTGCATAGAGCTTTAATCTGAACAATTCAAATTTTTTGATCTCAGATCAAAAATATCAATTCTCTGTATCTCGCCGAATACTGCATCTATTGAAATTCTGTTTGTACATTCGGGTTCCCCTCATTAAAACGCATCTTTTATGTTTTTTGATGTGCCATCACGTCGGGAGTGTCGGGGCAATGGGCGGGGGGTCGGCGCGGTGGGCGGGGGATGTGGTTGATGAGCGGCGGCCTTGGGGCCATTTTCTGATGGCCGAGGGTGATGGCGCGCCCTAAAAAAAAAAATCCGAGCTGCCCGAGCTCATCATCGTCGCCGACGTCGTCAGCGCGGGCCGCCAACAGGCGTCGGGGACACCCTCGGCGGGGGCCAGGGAGGTTAGTAGACCCGCTCCCCGGCCTCTGCAGAGTCCCCCGGTAGTGGCTGTAAGGAATACAACCGAACCGAGGGTAATCCCCTCTAGTTAGAGGGGGACAGCCCCTCTAACTAGAGGGGATCAGTGGGCATATTAGGTGAGAGCTGCATACAACACGTTAGGATCATAGAGATGGAGGGTCACAGAAGCTGCTGAGCGCACCGTTGGAGGCCGGGGAAGCTGTGGTCGTCAAAGCTGAAATAACCCATGCGCGTACGAGGCGTCCCGTGCGCGTCCCGCTGATTCCCCATTTCTATAGGAAGTGAACTCAATGTCACTGCGACGCTAGTCTCAGTGCCAGACTCTCATGCCACCCTGAAAGGGACACCCGTCATGAGAGTCTGGGCTACAACCACGGGTGTCAACCACCCTTCGTGCTATCAAAGTTTTCGGCTTTTCTCCCACCGCTGTCTGAAGTCCCCAAATATTGTGTAGCTTCGTTTGAGCCATGTACTGCACGGATTGGAATGATATTTTGAGGATTACTACGCGTTCTATATGCGCCCAAATGCCGGTTGGTCCGGAAGAAAAAATCCCACGCGTTGCGCCGATATTCCGAATCGGGTCAAGAAGCCCCTATGACCACTTTGCCTCATGTTCTGTGCATGGCGCGGGCATTCAGGTCGCGTTTCTCCTCCCCCCACCATCGCACAACCCCCCCAAGACACCTAGGACCAACCAATATGTCAGATCTACCTCTTACCTTTGCACCACTGAGGCATACACACCGGAGAACAAACTCTGGAGTCTCGGTGCCTAGTCCTCTCAGAATCGAGACAAGTCTCAGCAATTCTGAGTCTCCAGCATCCACACCACCCTCGACACCCCCAGCTACGCCGCTAGCCCTTCGTGCACACTACAGAGGTGGATACCCTGTTGCAGAATCTTCCCCCAGCTACACTCCCTACAAGCTCAATACTCCTGGAATGAAGAAGCAGGTGGCATTCTCTGCCCCTCAAAATGCTCCTCTGGTCTCATTGGATGCTCTTGATCCTGCTCAATGGAATGAACTTGCTGTGGAACATAAACTATTGCCTGCATCTGCAGAGCTACATTCATTTCAAGTTGAAATCTCCAACCGAATTTTAATGGGCCTTGGGGATGCTCTAGTCATTGCACCTACTGGCTCGGGCAAATCCCTTCTCTGGACTCTGCCACTCTTAGCCCGCAGAGATGGAATTTCTTTGGTCATCACACCATTCACTAGCTTAGGCTTAGATGGTCAACTTCTGTATGTGAATGCTTCATAATGAACTCTCATACACTTAGCTTACTCTTCACAGGTACAGTGAAAAGGGCCTCTCATCCATATTCATACATTCAGAACAAAATGCTGAGGAGCACCTGGCCCAAGTACACGAGGGGAGAATGCTTGTTGTCTTTGTCTGTCCTGAGATGCTTGAGAGCCCACGATTTGCTCGGCTACTACATAGCAAGGACTGGGTTAAACGCCTTTCTGCCTACTACATTGATGAAGCACATCTTGTCCATCTCACACAACACTGGCGGAAGTCATATGCACGGCTTTATAAATTTCGTGAACTCATAGGCCGCAATATACCTCAGATCAGACTTACTGCAACTTGCCCTTCTGCATTCCGGCCATCTCTTGTTGCGCTTGCCGGTCTATCTGCAGATTATAAGCTATATGATCTTGGAGGCTTCAGAGAGGAGCTGTCAACTATGATCATCCCAATAGCCCACGATATGACATCTTTCAAGGATTTGGCCTTTGTTATACCTGAGGGTTGCCGTGAAGCTACAATAAAAAAAACCATCATCTACTGTGATGATGTTCCTACCCTGACGGCCATGTTCTGGGCTTTGAGAAGGCGTTTGGTGTCCATGGGGCTCTCTGACAGAGTAATTGACTCTTTGCATGCTAGTCTCTCATCTCGACATGAAGAACTCTGTCTGGGTGACTTCAGAGATGGACAAACACGTATCCTTTTAGCTACCTCCAAGATTGGGGCGGGGATGAATTTTCCTGATGTTGAATTGGTTGTCCAGTTCAAGTGCCGAGGCCTTACTATCTGTGATATCGAACAGCGCCGTGGCCGTGGAGCTCGTAAGCTTGGCCAAAAATCAATCATGGTCATCTTTGTGGAGGAAAGCATGCTCAAGGAAGGACAGAACACTGATCAAGATCCAGGACTTGTTGAACTTGTTCAGTCAGATCAGTGTGCAGAGCAAATTATACAGAGGCACTTAGACCGTCCTGCAACATTCTTTCGTACACTTGGGCTTCCTTGCTGCAATCGATGTGATCCCACCTACCTTCCAGCTCGCCAGTATGAGTTTGTGGCAGTGGATCCCACCAAAAAGGGGAAAAAAACTGATCAATCAATCAAATCTCTGGATATTCAGGACCAGATCTTCGCAGAGCTGGAGCAATGGTTGAATGCAACTTGGAAGAGTGAATGGTACTCCAAGTGGCCAAGCTACGGTCCCTCGGATATCATTCCACTTGCGGATCTTGAAATAATTTCTAAGCAGTTGTTGAACATTCGAACCATGGATGACCTTGCCAATCATATCAGTCTAGTACACTGGAAAGAGACTGCTAAACCATTGTTTGAGAAGGTCGACAGTCTTTGCAAGAGACTGATTGAAGATGGTGTTTTGAGCCGGTCAGAGATTGAAGAAGAGATGACCCCCACTGTTCAACACAGTGTTGGGTTTGTGTTGCAGAAAGGAAAGGCCAGGAAGCCGGGAAAGCTTCAGGAAGGGGAAAGGCTCATGGAATTTTAAGCTGTTTGATTAATCATAAACATCATGAATATCTCTACTCTCTTCCCATTGTGCCATTGCCTCATCATTCTCATCCTGTAAGGTTATTTGTGGTCTCTCTCCATCGAGATCTAGCTCATGATTCAAATGAAGCAGCTCCCTTTCCTCCTCCGCCAACATATCAGTTGTCTTATGGCGCACACGAAGTCTGAGAATATGGCGGCGCAGATGCTTTGCATGTCCACCATCCCTTCCAGCCAGACGTCGAATACCACTCCGGTAAAGGTCAGCCACAGCATGTTCAGAGGGCCTGTCTTTGGTAAAATCAAAGACATTGTGGCTTGTAAGATGATCTCTTTGTTGAAATGTTCAACCCGAATATCGCTCTCCTTGAATTTTCCAGGTTTGCCTTGAGAGTTACATAGCATCCCAGACCGCAAGATAGGAGATATGTCGCGTGGCCAGTCATGAGTCAGGTTGTGTAGTAGTTCCATTGACTCATTAGAATAGTTGAAACCACCACCTGCGTAAAACATTGGATTCCAGAACTTGATCATCCGCTCCATCCGAGATGGATGGCCATGTTTAACTGAATGCCGCATCTCTCGCATAGTCATAAGATCATGCATTAGGAGGACTGCATGGCTAGAGACTGTTTCTCCTGATAGTTGTTTGACACCCGTAGCTTCCAGACGAGACACGGATGGCAGGAGAAAATCAGAGACAATCTTTGCACACAAATTCTTGTATGCAAAAGCAGTTAATTGTAGTTTTCCTAGCTCCACCACAGAGCTGGCTTTCATCACAACCATTGCAGCTCTCACAACCAAGGCACGGAGAATTAAATCCATGAGCCTGAGCCAAGCATAGAAGTCAATCTTGCGCAAGTTGATATTGGCACGATTCGCCAATTTTCCGACCAAGTTTGAAATACTCACAGGATCATGTGAGTCTCCACCCCAAAAGTTCTTGGCAATATTTTCGATTTGGTTCAACTCAAAGTGCATGATACCACTGAGACACTCAAAGCTTGATAAATGGTCAAATCGCCATTCAGAGCGATCCAAAGCCAAACGATCCTGCCCGGTTCGCTCTCGAGAGGTAGTTAAGCGGTCCCCAAGTAGAAAGAAAAACTTCTTCTGAAAGGTTTCTTTTGGAATGCGGAGCTGATCCCCGTAGTAATGCTTGACTACGACCATGTTTCCTGCAACAGAAGTCTGCTCATGATCTAGAGTTGCTAGGTAGTACTCTTCTGTTTTTTGACAAGACATTGCATCTGGGTCCTGAAAGTCTCCAAGGGTGTTATGCAGTGCAGAGAATCCCTCTATCTCCTGTGCAAGAATGTTGGCCACATGACGCACAGCATTTGTTTCAAATTCGAGCTGGTCTTCAGACGTTGGGAGAATATCCTCCAAAGCCTGCCACTGAGGCAAGCGATGTCGAGTTCCCCTAGTATTTTCAAATGCTGACACTGAAGCTAGTTCTGCAGCTGATAATTTACAGCTCTCAGGAATCTTGAGCACTGCAAGAATAGCAGAGACTTGATCATGTACAACATCCCCGTGCTCCCCAGAGCTTTCCCAAGCCTTGCCCACCCAGTTGAAATTATCATTAGGAAGCACAAGTAGCTTATCAGGGTGGTTTGCCGCCCACTTGGCCTGCTCAAGTCCAGCCCGTGTCACAGCATGAACTGCTTGCCGCTGGTAAAAATAACCTGCGCAGAATGCATAATGGTTGAGTGTTTCAACCAGTCTCCGAGGCACATTGCCATCCCAGAACATTAGTGCATTCATAGCCTGGTGGTAGTTGGTTTTACGGCTTCGAGTGTTGAGCACCATTGATGTCACCATAGCATAGATCTGGAAACAAAGCATCAGCATGGTTGTGATTTTTTTTTTTTTGAAAATACGGACCAGATCAGGATTGCGAGCACCATAATGTTGCTTATTGGATGCACTAGGCGCTTTTCCGACAACTTTACGAAGAAGACCACACCAAGATGGCATTGCCCTTTCGTAGATCTGCAAAAGCCCTTCCACAGAAAAAGTCTTGAGATGATTGAGTGTAATCTTCTCTGCTGGGACACGAAGCAAAAGAGCTTCTGCAGTATAATGACCATCAGAGGCTGTATTGGTGAGTCGACTAGCTTCTCTAGCACAGATTGCAGTGGCTTGATCCATGATCCAGCCAGAGACAGGCTTGTCTTTCAGAGCCCCGGCTTTCTCAAGCAGATTCACAAGATGTATATGGCCGTTATTGCCAATGTAAGTGTTTCGTCGGTGGACAATAGTAGGATCCTGCGATGTGAAGAAGGCCTCAAAGAGGTTGGTGATGGTGTACTGAGAGAATCCGACCATATAGTCGAGGACCTGGATTGTCTTCTGGTCATTGGTCATTTTAGGTGCTCTTGACTGGTATTCTCCGTCGTCAGAGTAATCAGGTATGTCAGATGCTAGTAGTTGTTCGGCATAGGTTCGGCTTCCGAAGTCCAGCTGAGGAAGCGGGCGCTGAGCAGGGCTTGTTGGGGCTCCCTCGGTGCTCTGAGCATCATCTGAAGACTCCTCTAGATCTGAGGCCAGAGATTCGTGCTTAGGTCGTGTTCTGCGCATGTTTTTGAGTTCTAGGTGTCTTGGGGGGGTTGTGCGATGGTGGGGGGAGGAGAAACGCGACCTGAATGCCCGCGCCATGCACAGAACATGAGGCAAAGTGGTCATAGGGGCTTCTTGACCCGATTCGGAATATCGGCGCAACGCGTGGGATTTTTTCTTCCGGACCAACCGGCATTTGGGCGCATATAGAACGCGTAGTAATCCTCAAAATATCATTCCAATCCGTGCAGTACATGGCTCAAACGAAGCTACACAATATTTGGGGACTTCAGACAGCGGTGGGAGAAAAGCCGAAAACTTTGATAGCACGAAGGGTGGTTGACACCCGTGGTTGTAGCCCAGACTCTCATGACGGGTGTCCCTTTCAGGGTGGCATGAGAGTCTGGCACTGAGACTACTGCGACGCTAGCGCTTGGCGGAGACGCGAACAAACAGGTCTCAGCTTGATTGTCAGCGTCCCGAGGATACGTTTAGCCTGGTAGGTGCTTAGCTCAATTAAAAGACCTCCACGCAAGTAGGCACGGGCTCCCTTACTCGTGCTCCCGAAAAATGAGACAAAATGCTGGGCCTATAGGCTCGAAAAAGAAGTTCGAGCACTTAAAATTAACCTTGCCAGCCAAGCCGCACCATGGACCGAACCAAGTCCCGGACTTCGATGCTCAACAATACAGAATCGGTGTTGGGGCGTCTCGAGGCGCGCACGGCTCGAAAAAAGACGATATTATGCGGTTGAAGTGCATTCTGGGAGCGCAGGCAAAGACAAAAGACGGCATAATCCATGGCCATGGACTGTCTGTCAATGCGTCCCATTAACAATACTACGTTTACCATGATAGGTGGTCAGATGGAACGCCTCGACGCAAGTAATAGGCAAGAGCTAGCTTCCTCCACACTTGCACTCCCAAAAAAATGCCGGGCCTAGATGCAAAAAAAAGAGAGCCTAGCAGCCGGGGAAAGCCGCACCTTGGACCGAACCAAGTCCCGATCTTTGACATCCTAGCCATGAGCACTACTAACGCGGTATCGGGGCGCCTCCAAGCGCGGACGGCTTGAAAGTACACGAGATAATGCTGTCGAAATGTGCTTGCAATTGGTGAGCAGACAAAAAGAGAAGGAGGTATAGCTGTCTGCCCACGGACAATGCCAGAGTCCTCGAAGGCCGTCCAATCCATTTTACAGCCTGAGGTAGTTTTCAACTTTGCGATGCGCCGATTGGGAACCGGAATTGCATGAAGTCCAAGCAGCAGAAAAAGGCTGCTGCTGCCGCACTCGAGCAGGCTATCCACGACAGAGCCCGCCCATATGCGCCAGAGCCAGAGGGGGTTTGTTTTTTTTTTAAAAAAAAACAGAGCTAGTACACCACCTCAGGCCACCTCTGGGAGCGAACCCGGGGAAGTGCGGCATTAGACGTTAACCGGCTAGACCCTTGGAGCCCAACCCCGATGGTTGGCTACGGACTGAATCTCAAGACATTGTGCCTTGCAAGCAGGACGTGCTTCGGGAAATGATAAGCAAAAGCAAAGTTCCAATAACCGACCGAGAGTACAAAGCAGAGCGATACAACAAACCCAACCATCGCGGAGCATTCCAAGAATCCTACGGCTCGGTTGGACGCCTTCTGCGGCCGACACGCAGCGCCGTACTCACGCCCATCCAAGCGCCGAACGTGCCCACAGCGCTCGTCGCAGCAAGAGGTGCCGCGCTGACGATGGAGAGCGCGCCGGCGCCGAGGGTTTGGGATGCTGCGAAGACGGGGGCGGCGACGGCGGAGAGCATTCCTAATACAGACGAGGGAATTCAGTTGCTGCCGAGTGTGGAATGGGGGACGCGCATGTGCTGCGGTGCACGCACCGATTTCGGCGACTGTGAAGAGGGTCGCGGCCAGCGGTGCGGCGAGGAGGGGCGTCAGTGTGAAGAGCGCGATGCGGGCCGCGGCGTCGACGAGCGTGTTTTGGTCGGGGAATGCGGAGGATGTGCGGGAAGCTTGACAGTGCTGGGCTGTGTCGGCGTCGTCGCGTTAGCTAGGGACGAAAAGAACTGGGGCAAGCGACGACGACGCACCATGGACGTACACCAACGCCTTGCAGAAGCTCTCCCAGTCGCCCGCCCACCTCGTCTCCGACCCCGACTCCGCCTCCACATCCCGTTCCTCCTCCAGTACCCGCATCTTCTCGAGCATCCTCCACACCCTCCTCATCGCCTCCCGTACCTCCTCGCCCAGGAGCCCCGCCTCAGGCGCCAGGACGAGCGGGACCCACGACGTATACGGAACGCCGCGCTCGTCCAGCGCCAAACTCGTCGCGCGGAGCCACGCCTCCGGGTCTTCGTCGGGGTGGCCGTTCAGCGGGGGCACGGGCCACGGGGCAGCATGGAACGGGAAGGGAAACGGGAAGGGGCGTCGTCGCTGGCCGTCCATGGACGAGGTGGTGGTGTTCGGGAGCATGAGGCGCGGCGCCGGCAGACGCGCGGCAAGCGGCGATAACAGCCTTTTGAATTGGGTTGGGCGCTTATACTGGAGTCATGCTTTCTCCGCGTGTTTCCGCGTGTTGACTAGAAGGGGACAGCAGGTGCGTGCGCAGGCGTAGGAGGCGGAAGAGAGGAGGTGCGAGTCATGCCAAACACGCGAACCCCGGTAGGGACCAGCATGGATAGGGTCGATCTGGATGTCATCCACGGATTGAGTAGACGGATCAAGAGGTGAGCGGGATTAAAGTTCCCGACACAGACCTCTCTTTTTGAATTTCAAATTCAGGGGGGGAGGGGGGTCGCGGGAAACTCCTTCCTGATTTGGATTTGGCCTAAGCGGGATGTGTTTAACGGCGTCGCGCAGTACGCATACAAAGTCCTGTACTACCTCTACTATATACTCGAAATCTACCGAGTCCTCTTGGGGTTGCTACTCTGCTGTGGAGACCGTGCTGCTAGCGCGCGCTTGCTACCTCCGCTTGGCTCGAGCGATGGCGGCTTCGGCGCAATAGAGGTAAATGGACGAGGGATGAGCGACTCCGGGATTCCGATCTTCCGTTCCTCGTCGGGGTCAATCCGAATGAGGTCCCAGAGGTCGTACGGCAGCGGGATTCCCTCGGGCGACAGCGGGGACGCGTATTCGTCGTGGACATCAAGAAGATGCTGCGGCATGTTATACCGCCATATTGCTGGGTATGTGGGATAGCGATCCTTTGGTTTCGGGCAGAGGGGGCATATAACGGGGACATTACGAGACGGAGTTGCAGCAGAACCCTTGTCCGCAGTGGCATATTGGAAGGTCTTGTAGAGCTTGCACCCGCATGTAATCGTCCAGCCAGCGCCTTTCTGTTTCATTGTAACCGCGCATTCGGGACGTCCAGAGCGTCCGCAGAAGGGGCAGGGATAAGGGAGCTCAACCTGTGGCTTGTATTAGATGTTGTACAAAACAGAAGGAATAAAAGGTACCTCCGGATATTGCGTTGTATTCTTCGCTTTCGTGAGTTGTTTATCGCGCTTCGTCTCGGGAGCGCCGCGGATACGACGCAGAGGCGTGCTCCGAGCCATGGCCGCGGGCATTGGTGACTTTCTCGGGGCAGTATCGGCAACTGTTGTCGTTGACCTCGTTCATGAGCGCCGTTGCGTCGGAGCATACTAACGCGTGTCGACCTATAAAAGAACACGAGTTAAAATGTTATCAACATAGCGAGGAACTGCTGACCATCGTTTACAACATAAGGGAACGCGCCGCTCGACTCCTTGACCACGGACAATTCGCGGAGCCCAGTAGGCCGCTTCTCAACGCGATCCCATATGCTCGCGACGAGCAAGCGAGCATCGGAGTCGCCAATCGCGTACGTCGTTCGGGCGGAATTGATAAATCGCATGTCTTGCTCCGTGAAGCGGTCGTCGGCCGTGATTGGGACGGGACGGATGGGCTCGCACAAGTAGCCGGGGACATTAATGGTGAGCGGCTTGTCGGTCTTGACGTCGGAATTACGCTGCTTGGTCTTTCCAAGAACGTAGTTGCCCAACCACATCCACGAATACTCCGGCGCGTCGACCTCGGCGGTATCTTCGGGCAAATCGCTAACACGTCCCGGCATCCGCTTGAGTAGCAGGATCTGTCCAACCAGAGATATCGAAGCATTCTCGTTGCGGATGGATGCGAACTCGACGTCAAGCACTCGTTTGCCACTAATAATGATGTCGGTGGTCGAGACAACTGCGAGAGATACAGTCTTCGTTTGCTCGTCCCGAACCAGTGTGGTGAACAGGTCCCCGACGATGAAAGCGGAGCCAGTGATACTCCCAGATGTGGCGCGGCTTGCGTTCGGCTTGGAGAAGGTGCGAACGGAGCTGACGGCCTGCATCATGGCGCGCTCGGTGCGGTTCTTGGACTTGGCCACAAACTCTGAATTGAGTAGAACGCGCACCACCATTGCCTTGTGTTGGAACTTGCCCTCGTGGTCGCAGAGATAGTCCCGCGGCCGGACGCCGGGACGAGGCTCGAGAGCCGCCATATTGGATTCCTCGGCCTCGGTTTCCAGCTGCTCCTCCAGGGATAGTTCCGGATCCAGCGGAACGACATCGTCGGATTGCTCGGCTTCCGCTTCAGCTGGGGTCGACTCGGATGCGGGGGCGGTGACGGGGATTTGCGAGCGGTCGGTGTCTTGGTCGTTAATGCCCACGTAGCTCCCATGGGGACGGAGGAAATCGATATCGGGATTTGTGGCAAAAATTTCGCGGTAGTTGTACTCGGAAGGGTCGAGGCGCGAGTGTTTGCGGAAGATTTCCTCCGCACGAAGACGGCCGAGCATAATCGCCTCCTCAACGTCGCAATCCCCAACGACCAAGTTTCCCGTGAAGTTGTGCGCGTTCAGGTGGTGCTCCTGCCGCGACACAGTGCGACGTCGATGGCCGGGATGAAGGTCGGGCCGTTGCTCAAACACATCTGCGATATCGCAGGCCCATCCCGAACGCTCCACCGTCTGTTTGTAGTCCATTGCGCTGTTGTGCCCGCCAGCCTCGCGCAAAAGTCCAAAATGGTTCTCGACCGGGTCGGTGCCGTTCTCGTACGGATTATATGGCGCGAGGGGATCAAGCAGTTGCTGTTTGGCGACGGAAAACAAGACATTCTTGCTTGTCGTGTGAGAATCGTAGTAGAGCTGGCCCGGCATGAACGAGTTGCGAAAACGGCGATAGAGCGTGAACGACATATGCATGTACACGCTTAACGACTTGATGCGCTGCGCAAGCGACGCGGCACATGCGGTGAACGCGTCTAATAAGCCCTCGAGCATGAAGCTCAAAAGAACAAGCGCATCGAGGTTGGTGTTGACCTGAATATCGAGAGCGTCAACGTTGAGTTCAGAACGTTTCTTGCGCAGGTCGATGATGCACTCGATAAAAGTTAATCGCGCGCGGAACGTCTTGAGGGTCGTCGGGGTTGAGTATCGAATTTACCGAGCTCGGGGTTTGGTCGGGAAGAAGGACGAGGCAGGCCCGCAGTAAAGGAGGAGTAACGAGGCAGCCGTGGTCGAGGGCGATTCCGGCAAGACACCGTAAGAGGGTACAAAAACCTGTATTCTCATCAGCGTCAAGACCCTGTCACAAAGAGGGAGCGTACGCTTGAGGATATGGCGCCAGTCAAAAGTCATGAGGACGAGGTCGGCGCCAGTGTAGAGATTAAGGCCCGGGATCTTTCCCAGCTTCGCGTAGAGGGGATCGCGCGAGCTTAGCTTGAAGCGCACAAAAACACGATGACCGCTCTTGCGACGCGTGCCGTCTCCGTCCGTCCCGTAATCCCATAAAATCCCCAGCCCCGCTGCTCCCACAACCCGAACCAAGAACTCAATAATCAGCTCCATCTCGTCCGCATCCTCAAACTTGCACGTTCCATACGCAAGGACGGGGTAAAACGTCGTTTCCCCAAAGAACTTGAGCCCAACGAAGCTCGTCTCTCGTGACAAGTGCACCTTCTCCTCCGCCATCTGCTCCGCTATGCGGAAGACCGCAGCATACGACGTCAAATCGATGTCGTCCGCGTTGGTGTGCAGCTGACAGAAGCCGCCGACTTTGTTATGAAGCGGGAAGTAACTTGCTTTCTGCTCGGAAGCGGTCTCGTCCGTGAGGATCGCAAAGCCGCGTCGCGGAAGGGAGGCATCACGACGAGCTCGGACGATGTTGTCGATGTTGCGCTTGAGGACATCTTCAGCAGCAGTGACGCGTCCGAACACGGGCTCGAGCTTGATGAACGACGCATTGTTGCAGATGGCAGAAAGCGATGGTATGAGCCCAGCATGGTTGAATGCGTACACGAGGGTCCGACCACCCAGCCGATACGCGAGTGTGCCCAAGAGGTACTCCATATCAGAGTACTTCTTTGTTGGGAATCAGTAATTCCCGGGCTGAGCAATGCAATGCTCGGGCATCGGCCCCGGCTCATGGATTTCCCGCCCCCGAACCTTCTCGCATTTTCTGTTGACTCACAGTAGAATATTCTAGCACATTTGACTATTAGTATATAAGCCTGCTCAAATTCAGGCGTTGGGCATCCGTTTGCCCTAACGCATTGATCATTAACCCGATTGCGATTGCAAACGAGAATCTTCTTCTGGCGCGCTTCGTTCTCCCGCGCCGTCGAAACTCAACACAAACGGATCTCGGATTAAGCCTCCGATAACCCGGCCAGCATCGCGCACCCGCCAGCGCATGTGCCTGCCGTGCGCCCGACTTCACCGTCGCCGCCGCCGCACGTTGTTCTTTGGCACCATCGCAGCAGTGCCGTCATTACCCCGCACTGCCCCGCATCGGCCCGACTCCCGCTCCGAATAGTCTCACGGACTCCAGACAACTCGGAAGCCGTCCCCGAGCTCGGACGCTCGCTCACTACACGTCGTGCGCTCAACCCACGCGCTGTTCCTCACGCGCATCCCGTTCCGCATGCGATGGAATGATCAGCTTGGACGCCGCGAGCGTGCTGAATTTGTTCTCGCTACGGAAACCTTTTCCGGGACTCGGCAACCGTCCCGCTTCCGTTCTCGCGTCCCGCTCTGCGCGTTACGAACCCCATAGATGTGGAACCATTAAATTGGTACCCGACCACCCACTACCCGCATCATCTAATCCACTTCCCTTGGTTCTATGGAGAGCCCGCCATGTCCACCAGCCACAACAATATACACACATCTTCTCAGCTTCAGGGAGAGCTTCGACAACACACATCCACATCAAATCCTTCGCCAATCTCTTCGCTTCTCGCCGACTTGCCGCATCGCCTGATCTGTGTAGTCCCCGCGATGGTTGCGCCTGCGCGTAGGGCACGGAGGACTAACCGCCTCCGGGGCCGGTCCGGCACGCTATAGACCAGTCAACGGGAGGTCCACCCTGCGTATAGGGCGGAGACTAGGAATGCCGGAGTTGGGAACTCGCGGATAGCCTATAGCCGCTAGTCTGCGCTTGAATGATCTCGGATGGCCGCCACTCGGGTGAAGGAAAATTGGGTTGATATTGATGGGATCAAGGGAGAGTTTAATGCTGCTCCTCGCATGTTGCATTGAGGGAGAGTGTTGGGAATCAGTAATTCCCGGGCTGAGCAATGCAATGCTCGGGCATCGGCCCCGGCTCATGGATTTCCCGCCCCCGAACCTTCTCGCATTTTCTGTTGACTCACAGTAGAATATTCTAGCACATTTGACTATTAGTATATAAGCCTGCTCAAATTCAGGCGTTGGGCATCCGTTTGCCCTAACGCATTGATCATTAACCCGATTGCGATTGCAAACGAGAATTCTTCTTCTGGCGCGCTTCGTTCTCCCGCGCCGTCGAAACTCAACATTCTTTGCGTGGTAGAGACCGTCGGCGGCGTCGCAAATTTTGCGTGTAATGACCCGCGTACTCGATCCTCGTCGGAGGGCGGTCGAAACTATCGCATGGATGCGCGGGACGTCGTTCTCCGCGATGCTGACAACGAGGCGCTCGTGGTCGTCCAGTTTACGCGTCAATGTGACGAGTTTTCGTGAGAGATTGAGATACTAGGGAGGACAGTGTTAATACGAGTTGTTTGAATTGAATGGGCAGAGTTTACCTCCAATTTGGGCTCGTTCAGCTTCTTGTTTGCCGCCACCAATAGATCGACCAGTTGGGAATGCGCGAGGAACTTGTAGTTTGTACCCGGGCGCACGTTCTCCGCGATCTCCACAAGTCCCTTGAGGCGCTTTGAGAACAGCGCGCATCGCTCGCATACATCGACGAAGCCGGTGGTGACACCCAAACAGCTCTCAGAACGCATGGAGATCTGAACGACCCCATTGACCTCCGAGATCGAGAGACGGCAGGTTATATCCCGCGTCGTATCCGAGTCGCGATATGAAAAGCGATGGAAGGGAAACGTATCACTCATGTCTAGATGGTCGGGCCAGATTGCGACGGCACCTTGGCACTGGTCGATGCACATTTCGGAACTGGAGATGTTGTTGGTGTTGAAGGCGGACCCAAGGCTACCCGAGACGGTCAGAAGCAGCTCAAATCTAGAGTGGGCGCGTACTATGAGTCCGTAAATGACGCGTTCGACGCGAAACTATCATCGTAGTCTTGGTCAAAGCTTTGGGACCGGGAGACGAGCGGGGACTGCGAACGCGAGAGAGATTCGATGCTCATAAGTGGGGATGGAGGTGGAAGCAAATATGAGCCATGTAGAGGAGAGAGGATGGACGGGGAGTTCGAGCCCAGCCGTAGCGCATTCATCCTCGGTAGAGAATGCACCGATGATGAACGCTTGAGTGTATGGGCGTGTCCAACGGGCCGCGACGAGTCCGACGCCAAGGAAGAGAGTGACGCTGCGGCTCGGCGGAGGCTCTTCTCCGTGTCGACGCGTCGGACACAGGCAGAGCCCGCGGAGGTGTTGGGAGTAGGAAGTGAAATGGCCGGGTCTGGTGAGCTGCTTGGCGTGGGGGATGCTTGTCTGCATGTCGTGCCCGCACTTGTAGCACTTGAACGCGTGCTTGTCGTTGACGGAGGAAGAGACAATCCTCTTCTCGCGCCATAGGACAAGTAGCTCCTCTGACGATGGCTGGTCAGGCAGCGACGCGCTAGTGGCACTGGGCATGATTGGTGGGGTGTCGTAGAGTGGAAGATGCGGGGAGGGAGTGCCGGCAGAGAGTGGGATAGAAGGCTGCGGGGGCTGCGATGGTTGAACGATGTTGCCGTCTTCATGTCGAGCAGCGTCAAGCACGGAATCTGAATAGATTTCATGAGCTCTACAGGGCACTAGAGGGCGGGGAGGGACTTCTTGGGGGCGTACCGAGCGTAGACATTCCCTCAAATCCACCGACTACCTCTTCCTCGGTCATCGGCTCAGTCCACCTCTCCTGCCTTGTTGACGGGTTGAGGTCGCGTCGAGTGTACGGGAGAAGGTGGGGAAGAGGTTGTAGCTCGTGGAGGAGTCCTTGTATGGGGTCTTCCGGTAGTAGTAGGTCGCGGAGGTCCATCGCATCGCGCGCGTAGATGATATTGTAAAGCAAGGCTGTCAACTTGATGGCATGTCCCGATTTCTCCAATGAGAGCCATCGGATTCTTCAAATATTACAAAAATGGTACAGGCGAGTAGATAGAGGCCCAAAATGGGGGGGTAGGCGAGTTCTGGAGGCCGATAGTAGGGTATTTCAAGTCGCTATTCAACTTCTAATACCTAGCCTATGTAAAGTCTGCGAAAATATGACAGCTGCCCCATTTGGGGGACCCTTCAACGAGGTCTGTGTTGACACTCGCCGATCCGCTCACCTCTTGAGACGGATGTATCCATATTGAATTGGTGGATTTTGTCACAGCACCCGCGGATAGCGGCGTTTGCGTGGATGTGACAAGCCCGACGCGCCTTTGCCTCCGTTCCACCACCACGGGTGCAGGGCCGCCCGCGCATACTGTACTATTTCATTCAATCCGAATGAAGGTTCGCCGTGTGACATCGGCTACGAAAACCGCAATCCGTAAAGTTCGGTTCGCCGCCGTGACATCAAATCTTTTTTCGTAAACACCCACATCGAACCCCGGATCAGCCATGAAATGTATCCATTAATTGCAATATTATCTAAGATAAACATGTGCTAGTACATTGCGGGATAGCCTCCCAGACAATATACTGCCCCGCAGGGGTAGAAAAAAAATCCAAATAAGGCCGTCCGAAAGCTTCCGTAAACCTCCCAGATGGGCCGTGACACCTGTCAAAAATTCGGAAAAAATATGGGGTGTGACCCGTGACCTACGGATTGAATGAAATAGTACAGTACCCCATTGACACTACCGATACCTCATACTTCAAATACTACACCCTAATGGCTACTTTACCTCTATCCCCGCAATCCCAGAATGTCCCGCCACGAGCCCATGCCAATCCACCGAGTCGTCGCGGATCGCAAAACAGCCACGCAGCCTCGACTTTGGCCCCAAAGCCGCGCAGAGGAGGGAAGGACAGGAGCCCCGGGGACCTCTACTACAAGACGGACGCAGAGGCTTGGTTGGAGGAGGACGCGAAGCTCATCCGTGCGTCACCCGCAAATCTCGATATATGCATGCTAATCGGCCATGTAGAGGCTTGCAAGGCTCACTGGTCGTCCCCTGCGTACGAGCATATGGCGATCTCCATCGACCCGCCGCTCGAAGCGCGCAAGACCACATCCCCCAGCATCATGACCCTCGTTTTCCGCTGCTCGAAAGGGAACCCGAGCCACCAGGAGTTCCGTCGCGCGCGAATGCTCACCAGCGCTGGGACTGGCAACCTTGTCACCGCCGTACGCGCATGCGAGGAGGCCCTCGGGCTCGCATCTACCCTCACTAAGAAAGGCGCCAACGCCGATGTTCCCCCATTCTCTCCCAACCTCTTCCGCGCAGCATGGGTGATGGAATGCTCGACGAGCCATCGACCGTTCGAGATTACGGGGGACGAATGGCTCCAGCGGCTATTCCAGCTCGCAAACCCCGCCGTGAAGCTCCCTCATCCCACCACTGTCTCGCGCGACGCAAAACAGCTCTATCTCGTTCTCTCCGACCTTGTCAAGGACTACTTCAAGGTCTGTGCGCCGTCGCATTGCTCCTCCTTCGACTCACCTGCCGCCAGAAGCGCGATCTGCCAGTCCACGCGTTCGAGGACGGCTGGACGGCGCCGACGCGTGATTCCTGGCTCGGGCTTGGGCTTCAGTGGTATGACAAGGGAGAGATCCATCGACTCATCCTTGAGTTTATCAAGTACGTCGTTGGCCTCACTCGCCGCGTTGAAGCTCATTGGTTGCAGGTTAACGGAGGCGCACACAGGCAAATATCTTGCGGACAAGACACATGAGTGCTTCGAACGATTCGGGCTTGTTGAATATGTGCGGTATTCGTCCCCCGCTGTCTCCATACTAATGTCACCAGTTCTTCTCTATCTGCATGGATAACGCGTCCAACTGCGACACACGACTGCACGGTCCCTCGGCGACCTCATTCCCTCCTTCGACTCGGATGCATATCGACTGCGCTGCTTTTGTCATATTTTGAATATTGTCGCCAAGGTAAATCCATACTTCTGACCCGTTCAACAGCTTGAACACGCTGTAGATGATCATTTCGTTCTTTTTCAAACCGTACAAGCGTAAGGCTGTACCCAAGGTCTCGCGCGGCACCAAACGCAAGCGATCCGCTCTCCCGCCTGCCCCTCCACCTGCTCCTGCTCCCACACGCACCGGTTCGCGTCGTCGTGCCCCGCCGCCGCCTGCGCCCGAGTCCGACAGCGAAGAAGAGCCGATGGAGGAGGTGCGGCAACATGAGGTTGTTCTGGATGAGCCTGACCTCTCCGACGACGAGCGTGAAGTTGCAGAGACGGCGATCCTCATCGAGAACGAGGCCCCGTTGGATAACGGTCGGGAGGAGCATGATGACGCTGTGCTGCGTTCGACGCGCGACCTCGCAATAGCGCAGATGGCGTCCCGTCCCGTTCCCGTTCAGATTTCTGCACAGGAGAACAAGGATGCGCTCGGTCTCTTCCCGAAGGCATGTATTCTCTCCTTTGGAACAATCTGCACTGACAACGACACTGTAGACTTCTGGCCTTGCTCGACGGGTGCACGATTCGGCGCCGCTCGCCACCAAATTCCGCGATTTCGTCGCCGCCGACAAGGACCTCAAAACCGATGCAAGCTCTCTTACTCTGCGCGTGCCGACGCGCTGGAACGGCGATTTCGCCAACCTCGACCGCCATCTTCTCCTCCAGGGCCCCGTTCAAGCGCTTACTAGGCAGACACAGAATAAACTAGGGGCGTATGCGCTTAATGGGCGGCAGTGGGAGATGGCGACAGAATTGGCGGATGTTCTTGCGGCCCGTATTCCTCGACTTGCTCAACTCGAACGGAACTAACGCTGGTGTAGATTTTTAAACCGCTCACCGACCTCTTCTCTCGCAAGGAGGTGCCTCTTGTCCCGGACGTCATCCCGCAGATGGAGGAGATCGAGAATGCACTTGTCGCCGTACGCGAGTCGGCTCCGTCAAGTCCGGTTGTCCGCGTCGCCGCCCATGGTGGCCTGCTCCTTCTCTCTAAGTACCACAGTCTCGTAGACAAGGGCTTCATGTACGCCGTCGCGCTTGGTACGTGTACGAGGTTGTCCCGACGTGTATCCTCAATAGCCTCATTAGCAATGTGCCCCGACAAAAAGCTCGATGGGCTTCGGCAGCTGGGATGGTCGGACGACCGTGTACGCCAGCTCGAGGAGAGGATGCTGGAGATATGGGATGCTAAGTACAAGGCGAAGGCGAAAGTTACGCTCGCGGCCGCTGAAACTGCCCCACCACCCTCGTCTACCCAGGTGCGCAACCGTTGTTTGAATTGTGGTCGTCTCATGTATCTCCAGCGCGTCTCTCCTTGGCTCGCAAAATCCTCAACTGCAACGCGCACCAGCGCTCGTGAGCCAGACGACATCCGCACGTACCTTGCCGAGCCGCCAATTCCAACTCAAGTTCTCGAGATGCTGGCGACGTCGCCCTCAGGCAGCGGCGTCATGAAATACTGGTATTTACAGTGGGAAAAGACTCCGGCGTTAGCGCAGATGGGCTCCGATTTTTGTTCAATGCCCGGTATGTAACTTACCTCGTTTGCGCCGCGCCTGATGCTGACCGCGCTCAGCAACATCAGTCGACGTCGAACGCGCTTTCTCAGAGGGAAGGAGAGAGATTGGGTTCATGCAGCATAACATGTCGGCGCAGACATTTCGCGCTGAGATGGCCTTGGGCTCTTGGGATGGGCAGCCGTTCTTCCCGAACTGGAAAGAGTTGGGCAAGTTTTTGAGCAAGGAGAATGCCTAGTACTGTAGTAATTAGACCACAAGTCCGGTTACGCGTTACACGCACCTCCGGACCCGGACTTGTGGGCTTACAGTTACGCGTTACAGCTCCATTTCGGCAGCAATTTTGGATGGCAAGTGGCCCAAAAAGGCAATTTTGCGCTTCCGGCTGCGCCGGAATTGCCTTTTATGGGAATTTTTGATGCCATCGGACAGGTAACATTTCGGACAACTAGCGTTACGCGTTACACTGGCCGGACTTAAGGTCTAATTACTACAGTAGCTTATTACAACTTGTATGTACCCTCGTAAACGCTTTCCTCGCTCTTGGAGCGGTGAAGATTTGCTGTTGCGCTCATTCTGATGAGAGCCCCTGTCAGCTGCGGATGCATCCGCATCCACATAAATATAATCCACGGATGCGGAAGAGGACCCTATCCACGGATTTCAATCCGGATTGGCATCCGGATCATCCATGCTGGTCCCTAAACCCCGGGCCCTTGTTCTCAACCTCCATGTCGATCCGAAGATCTCGAGGATGCGCTCTAACCACGCTATCAGGTTCAATGTATACCGGACCACTATGCGAAAACCAATACGACTCTGTCGACGACGCTGACGACGTTCTGCTCAAAAAAATCCCAGCCTCAGAAGGCACGAACCCACTGAACCTTCGTCGGCAGCGTCCTGCTCGCCTCATTCTGTCGGAAAAAAACTAGATCTGGTTTCAACGTGTTTCACCCCGTCACCTTGCTTTGCTAGGTCCCCCACCTTGGAAAATAGTCATGTGATTACAACATCATGTGCACTTTCCCACCCCCCGCCTACACCCAGGTCTGTAGAACCTATTATTCCATCACCAGCCCACAGCCACGGTTCTTGTCATGTGCACTTTCCCACCCCTGGCATACACCTAGGTCTGTAGAACCTATTATTCCATCACCAGCCCACAGCCACGGTTCTTGTCATGTGCACTTTCCCACCCCTGGCATACACCCAGGTCTGTAGAACCTATTATTCCATCACCAGCCCACAGCCACGGCTCTCGTCATGTGCACTTTCCCATGCCTGTGGGCATTCTTACACAAGACTCAGGGTATCTCATACTGTGGTAACCAGACCATAAGTTTGCGTAATGCATAAGAGGCAGAAAAAAAAGACCTTGGAAAATTCACCTAAAATCACAAGAAATTTTTTCGGGCTTTTCGGACGTCCAAAAAATCCAAAATGGTTGAACTTGTGGCCTAATTACCAGCAGACACCAGTTTTGTTCGCCGGTCAACTGACTGGCACCTGACTTCGGCATGGAACAGCAAGTGTTCAAAAGAGGAAAATTGATAATAAAAGTGCGCATTGAATTCAGCTATGTAAAAAACTACGACACTGGCGGGAATAACGACAAGGCGGGCTCGGGCTCGGGACTACTGTACCATTTTATTCAATTCGAAAAACACGTGACCTTTTAATTTCATCAATCCGCGCCAATAAATCGGATAAATCGAGAAAGAATTATTGGCGGGGTTGTTGAAAACTGGGTGTGACCTGTGACATTCGAATTGAATAAAATGGCACAGTAACAACGCGGTGGCACTGACTGTGGCGGTGGAGGAAGCGCCAGGCGGGGTTTTGGTCATGGCCGAGAAAAGGCGGGGATTTCAGATTTCAAAGCCGATAAGATCCACAGTGGGATTTTGAGACGAATCCGTGCCAAGCTTTGGGTCTGTTGTGTAACCGGGAATATACGTGTAGAAAACTTCTGCCATACGCGTCGAGTCGGTGGCGAGTGTATCTATCATGTGACCGCAACACATCAAATCATGCCGCCATCTTCCCCGATGTCCGCCCTCCTGCGCTCCGCCGTGGCCGCCCCAATGGCCAAACTGCCGGCGGAACTGTTCCCGATGAGCGATGAAGACGAGGAGGAATCCGAGTCTGCTGACTCACTCGGCTCCCTTCGGGCAGCGGCCTGAGCAGGTCTCCCGCAGACTGCGTCCCCACAGGCTGCTTCCGCACTCGAACTCACCGGAAACTACACAGTCCGCGCCTCCGGCCCGTATCCACCCCCCTAACCCGCCCCGAACCCGGACTTTGCGCCGCTCTCCGCATTCCAGTACTTCGCGGAAGCCCTGCAAGTCGCCGTCTGAGAATGCGATTACGACGTACATGCGTACTACACGCCGCCCAGGCTCGCGGGTGGCGCAGTCCTTGTGTGCCATCACGGTGTTGAGTACTAGCTCCGGGCTGAGCTTTCGTGTTTCGCGAAGGGGGTGGTGGCACGCGGGGAGGTAAGTAGGTATGTTAGCGCTGGATGCGGGGAGACACGGTGCGTGTCGAGAGCTCCGAACGTTGAACCCTCGTCGCCGACTTTGGCGCGGTCATCCGCACCGCCTTCCCCTCAGCCTCAGGCTCGTCCCCGCCCTTGCTCCTCTTCATCGGGCTAGTCGTCGCACACGCGTCTCCTCCTCTAGTCAGCGCCGGAGTCTAAGAAGTACCACCTCCTCGGCGTCGCGGTGCCCGATGTCGTGGAAGGATCCGCCATCGAGGCGCTCCCGCATGCAAAACTTCCTCAACGCGCTTCCCAACGGATGGGACTCGATCTAGGAGGCGGCTGAATGGCAGTACGTGGCTAACTACTAACCCGTACCCAAATCCTCATGCAAAAGCAGCGTAAAAGCCAAGACGATCTGCAACAACCACTCTGCGTCTGAATCTCTGTGCCAGCCCGTGGTCGGACACGCCGCAAGTCGCGCATGCGTACGTCTGGCAAACACCTCCACGCTCAACTGTCCCGGACTAGATGTGTGCGTGCCTCAGCCCCCGTCCCTTCTTCGCCTTTCATCCCATGTTGCTTGTAGCATGGTTCGAAAACCTCTCCGCAAACTTCCTCGCCGCGCGCACCGCCCACCCACTCCTCTTCATCGGAACCGACCGCCTCGAAAAGCCGCTCATGATCGCGCAGGTGCAAGGCAAATTACAGCTTGAGGTATTGGGCGGCGGGGTTGGGCATGTGTTGCACGAGGTGCGTTCTGCGCTACCCCGGGTCTGGATCTAGACCTGACAACGAATTCTGTAGGACGACTCAACCCGCGTCGCAGGGATCCTGCTCGAGCTTTGGCGCCGAAACGATACGAGCAAGCTTAAGCTGCCGGTGAAGATCCTTGAAGGGTGTTGACGTGGTGTAGTGTGTATGTTTGTATGTATTGTATCAGGCTCCCTACCGTTCTGTCTGGCTTTAATCATGGCCGCTGAGATATATGGCTGACAAAACGGCGACTGGGACGGTGGACTCATTGCGAACACGCCTCAAGCTGACAAAACGACGGTGACGCCACCTTGACAAACTACCGATAACGACATCTAAAGGGCTTCTCGCCGTTTCAAGTCGGGTTTGTAATCGGGCGCAAGGAGCATATAAAGTTGTGTGCTTTTCGATGCGGTGGGTGTTGCGGCTGCGATAAGGGCACTTTTCGGCGGCAGGGTCTGGTTGAAGGGGAAATTCGAGGTCTGAGTCAAGGTTGGGTTGGGTGAAAAGGCATGGAATGCCTGAGGAAAAAGTCAACCAAAAGCTCATGAACCCGTCGGACCTTTACCAGTGTTTGCGCTGGAGCTGCGATTTATTTTATTTTACTTTATTTTGTTTTGAGAAAGTCCCGTTACGCGTTACGCGAAAAAAGAAGATTGTTAAAAATCATCTAAAATCAAAAGAAAATTTATCGGCCTTCTCGGACCCTGAAAAATCGAAAATCAGCGTACTTAAGGTCGAAATAGTATCACACTTTGAATAGCAAGTAGCAGTAGCGCCAAAAAAAAAAAAAAAGGTTCTGTAGCTCCTCGAGCAAATTTTTTTCAAAAGAAATTATTCGAACAATCTTTCAAAATTTGAATGCTTTCTCCAAATTTTGGGGATGCTAAAGACATGCTAAGTTGAGTAAACTCGTTTAGCGGAAGGTGAATCACCGTGATGGCGGTGATTCTGCGTTTGACTACGACCCTCGTCCTTCCGTCCCTGGTCAGCTGTCCTATATCGACCCTGTATAGTGGTACTTGCCCAAATCCCATGCCCGTTGTGGAGCGGAATTCCGAATAAACCACTCGGCCAATGATCGCAGCAGGAAGAACGGAGTCGGGCAGCGACGACCCAGCGCCATGTTACCGCGAAATTTTGGGCTCGTAACGCTCAAATTTCTTCCAAAATAGACCTTATCAGAGCCCTTTTTCTTGCCAAAGGAATTACTGGTTTTTTCAATGCTCCACGCCTCTCAGGAGAGGAACTGAATGCTTTTTTTTTTGTCTTATATATATATATATGTATTTGGGACATAAATTCAAGCCTCAGAAATTTCTTGAGTTTACACGCTGGGGACACTGGAAAAAATAAACCAGTCTTTGTCGGGAAGTTGACAGCTCGAGAGGAAATGCCCTTACGCACGTTAAACCAGTGTGGGACTCTCTGCCTGTGGGTTCATCCCACTCCCTTTTTATCGAGGAACTGAATGCCCATTTTGCAACAAGCCATACAAGATACTAAAATGACAAGACAAGCTTTCAAAGCACAACTAATAACCTCTCTTCGCAGCTGCTAGAAACGACCTCAAAAGTTTGAAAGGTGCACCAATTTTTGTGTAATCAAAAATAGAACTTATTAGTTGCCCTTCTGAAGGTCCTTTCAACATTTAAAAATGGTATCTCTTTTGTTGCAAACAACCATTCAGTTGGCCTGCACTAAATGTGTGGAGCGTTGAAAAACCTCGGAATTTCTGCTGCAAGAATAAGCCTGCAACCAAGGGGGTGCCAGATCAAAAATTGATGGGATGGGGGAGGGGGGGTCAAGGGCCCGAAATATATATATATATATATAAATATATATGTGTGTAAACTTTGGGGGCATATACAAAGCTCTATGGGCCTCCTGGGACTCAGGAATGCCTCTATTCACTGTCAACAGTGAGCATAGACACTTGGAAAATCTATTTCAATAGAGTTGGTGCTATAAAAGTTATAAGAATAAAACCAAAAGGAGCCAGTGAGTCAAAGCACAACTACCGAATATGGAAATGTCATCAATGCTGCAAACCGGCTGTTGGGTGCAGTGAGAGCTTAGTGGCTGGTCCACACATCTGGTAGCTACATCGGCTAGCCTATGGCATGCATTATGTAGACTCAAATTTGACTGGTGGAAGCACTTTTTGGTCATGTGAAGCCTTTATCTTATATTATCGTGGTAAATCATTACCCGATATAGTGAGAGGGGGTTCAAAGGGCCGCAGTTCCAAGTTTCGACCCTCTATACACATTTTTAAATGTTGGTGCCCCCTTGCCTGCAACTAATGAGCTCTAATCTGGGGCCCCGTTTATTGTCAGAATTTGTCAAGTTCTGGTGGACGGAACAAGCCAGATAATATTTTACTGGGAGACCCAAATCAGTCAACGGATGTAAGCCGCCGTAAGTATATCAATAGACGAAATAGACTCATTTCTCGCTGATGTATTCAATTCTGTTTTTGCGCTGATACAACCTATACCAGCCCCAAATCCACAGGACCCCGGATAATCCCCCAGGAACTCGTTATGAGTTGGGGAGGTCGGCAACCCGAATTATTGGCAGCCGCCAGAGGCTCAACGACCCGGACTTCCGGACGGCTTCGTGTGAAAATGCGTCGATTGCATCAAAATTGCGTGATTTGGCTCCAAGTGCCCGGAAACAAATGAGGGGAGCGTGGGCCCAAGATATAACAGTTAACTTCCTGCAGAGGACATGACGGCGATTTCGGCTCACGTGCCGACCCAAATTTGCTAATGACTCCCGGCCGCAGAAGAGCGGTTTGACCCAAATCTCAACACGGGTGGAGGCCCCAAATCGGGCTCAGGCGAGCCAAATTTATAACCGGTCCCCGGGGGATTAACCGGGTCCTCAAATCCGCCGGCGAATATTTTCATCACTTTCCGGCTAGCTAATTAGGCATCTGTGAGCAGATGTCAGATAGAAATATTTCGGCAAAAACATGCTTGATAATTGCTGGGTATATATATCATAATTTCCATCACTTTCCGGCTAGCTAATTAGGCATCTCTGAGCAGATGTCAAATAGAAATAATTCGGCAAAAACATGCTTGATGGTTGCTGGGATATATCATCATTTTGTCCACATCCCACAAAGCAAGGTCTACGCCAGCTGGGTGCTGGCATCTAGTTACAAGAGGTTGCAAGGTCAAAAACTTTTGCGTGGCTTGCAAAGTATGGGTGGGATTCTCGTAAGATGTTACAAACCACCAGACGCTTTGCAACTGTTTGTGACCGACTCTGTCCTTACAACCGTTTGCGATGGTTTGAGACTGCCCAGCACTATCGGCCGCTTCCGGCTTGCTCATGTACATTGCTCACACTCAGAAATGCAGAATTGAGTTGATGTTCTAGCTGGCAAGCTATAAATGTACTCGACGACGGCGTGTGGGGAGCGAGCAAGAGCGTAGATAGAACACGCCCTCCCAAGAAGATGTATAGCAGCAGCGGCCGGGACAGGTAACAAAGGAGGAGAAGATAGTGGAGAGGATACGGGACTCACCCGGAGTGGTCGCGAGGGAGAGTAAGGAGGTAACACCAAGTCTGCATCTCTTGTTAGCGTGGAAGAGCCTCAGGCAGCGTACTGAGCACGTTCGAGTGTTCCATGGGCGGCTGTGCTTGCAAGGAGCGGGTGACTATAGGTGGTTAGAAGGAGAAGGGACACGGGTCAAAAATTCGGAAAAAAATATGGGGTGTGACCCGTGACCTACGGATTGAATGAAATAGTACAGTATTAGGCTAATTTGATGCTCAACTGTGTCCAGATCGATGAGTAGTAGGTGTGGTTGCCTACCAACATACCTGGATGAACTTCAGAGTAGACTGCAAAGTCTGCAATGTGCCCGCATTGCAGTCTACTACCAGAAATCCCCAGGTAGACAGCTGAGAAATAACTTCCTAATTGGGAAGCTAAGCCCTTGTCTAGGCCTAAGGCTGCTAAGTCCTAAGCCTCAGTCTAAGTCCTCAGGCCTTAGAAAATTTTGGGACCAAAAATTAAGGCCTTAGGGCCAACACTGCCGAGCAATGTAAACGACATAAAAAGGCGACTCAAACAAGTTCATCCAAATGCCCTGACCCGGATTGAACCGATAGCGCAAGCCGCAACGTTGGTTGCTCAGACGCTCGCTTGCACCCCAGGGCTAGCAAACGGCGGCCGCAGGAGGCAAAGAAGGCAATTTGGGCATCTCGGTGATCGGAGTTGAACGTTGAACCGTCGATGGCAGCGACGACTAGTCTCGCCAGCCAGACTCTTACTCCGTAAGAGTCTGGTGGCAATCGCGCCCCCTTTGGCTGGCAGCGCCCGCGTGGCTCCACGATGCGTTTTGAGGGTGATGGCGGGGTTCAGGACGTGGATAGGGTCAAGGGGATGTTATCTGCAAAGTTCTGCGCGCTTTGAAGCGCTGGGGAAAGCGCAACGCGATGGCGAACTTTCATGGTATTAGATAACCAGTGAGACAAAACACCGAAATGCGGTAAAATTCCGCCCGGAGAGGGAAGCCAGACTCGGGGCGAGAACCTTGTCCACTTATGGTGCGTCTAAGCCTGTTGTGGCACGAGGAAACGCGAACGCAAGTCTCGCCACGTGATGTGATCGCTGACAAAGCGGGCGCTGCCAGCCAAAGGGGCTTGATTGCCGCAGGACTAAGCGACGACCACAACGCGGCTGGGAATCATCTTCTATTCCAGGAATTCCCGCCCACACAGCTCCTCTATCCCGTTCCATGTTCACGGCCCTCCCCAGTCCCTCGCCCTCCACCGTAGCGCTCCCCTTCCCGTACCACTACGTCCCGACAGGGTGGATATGCGCATCTTTCGTCGTCTTATTCACGCTCTCCGGCGGTACGCACCCCAGGCGCCGCCCGTCTCCCCATGCGGATGCCGTCCGGAGCTAATGCACGAACGCGAACGGGGTTCACAGGCGCACACATCTCCCAGGCATTCCGACACCACACCCTCTGGCTCCTCCCGACGGCCGTCTTCTGCGCGGTTCTCGAAATCGTGGGCTGGGGCGCACGCCTTTGGTCGAGCTTCGACCCGCACATTCTGCTGCCGTTCAAGATTCAGTGCGTGGCTCGTCGTTTCGCCCTCCGAGCTCGAGGCGTCCATCGGCTGACTGCGTTGAAAGGATTATTGGGACCATCATCGGTGCGCGGCGTATGCCACTGGCAGGACGGAGTACGGAGCTCACTACGCCAGCGCACAGGCCCAACGCCACTCATCGCAGCAGACTTCATCATCCTCGGACGAATCATTCAGCGACTCGGAACTCGATATAGCAGATTGTCGCCTAGGCTATGTGCGTCCGCTTGATCCCCGTCCGCGTCTTAGCCCAGCTCACTGCCGTCGTCGACGCAGATTCAATCATCTTTGTCTCATGCGTGGGTCCCCTTCGGCCGTCCAAAATCTCCCTTACCACCGCAGGATATTCCCTCGCTGTTCGTGCAAGCTGTCGGCGCAACGACCGCCAGTGTCGAAGTAGGACGGGAAGAGGACCCACGGCACGGAGGCAACATCATGCTCATCGGAATCTCGTTCCAAATGGGTGCGTGCTTTGTCTTGCGCCATTTCTTCTTTTGAGATATGCGTAAAGCGGTTCTGACCGTGTACATCCTCCTCGCGAGCGAGTTCATGATCCGATATTTTCTCGACGCGCCTGTCCGCTCCGACGCAGTCCGATATCACACAATCTCAACAAACGGACGAGGGAGGCTAACGCCGAAGCTGCGCACTCTGCTCGGTGCGCTGGGGTACAACACCACCTGTCTTTTGATTCGGTGCGCCCCTGCAGCTCCTTCTCCTACTTCTCCGCCTATAACTGGCTGAACAAACTCACAGAGCAATATATCGCACACTAGAGCTCAAAGACGGATTCGCCGGCCGCATCATCTCTACCGAGCGGCTATTCAACATCCTGGACGGCGCGATGATCGTGTTTGCGATTGTCACCCTGAACGTTGTTCATCCTGGGACGTATTTAGCGGTTGACGATGGAGAGGCGGCGAGGGAGGAGACGGAGGTGGAGATGAGGTTGAAGGAGGCGGGGTTGTGGTATCATCGGTTTTAAAGGCGGGTATTGTGGTTTGAGTAGATTCTTTTGGATGGACAAATGCACAGGGACATTATTTGCTTGCTCTCCGCCCAGGATATCGATTAGAACATAGAAACATATTTATTGCTGATTTCAAATTTGATGTCGGATTGGACTTTTTGAAAACAATTTAGCTGGGCGGGGATCAAACCCCGTGACGGGAAATTTGATCTTTGATTCCCAGGGTTGGGTTCCAGCGCCGCCCATCCAAAATGTTTTCAAAAACTTTCCTCCCGACAACAAACTTGAAATCAGCAATAAAACATAGAAACATATTGCACTGCCCCTTGATGGACAGCGACACCTTGCCTCGCACCACCACCATGAACTGCATGAACAGCGACCCTCGTCTGCCGCCCGAGCTAGAACGCGAAATCTTCGAGCTTCTGGCGTATAACTGTGCCCCGATGCGCTATCCGCTGTTGCTCGTCGCGCGGAGAGTCTTCGCATGGTACGCTGACTCCATAGCCACTACTCTATTAATTCAACCGCGCAGGATTGAACCAACCCTCTACGAAACCCTCGTCTTTCGCGCAACGAACCTCGCAGTCTACGCAGACACCATCGTCAATATCTGCGCCACAGTTGCCTATTTTTCCGCGCGGGCACGTGAGCGCACGTGCACTCACGTGCGTTCACATGACACCGCTGATGCGCTCAGCGGCGCATCAGCCAGATATTTTACTCAATAATAAGGACAGATAGAGTAAGACAATGGATTTAGTTCTGCATGTTACACATGACTGGTCCATGTACTATCATAGAGCTCATCTAGAGGACCAACTACAGCGGGAAGCGACGGCACTGGCTCAAAATCGGAGACGGGGATAATGCGCCGGCAGCGGGGTAGGCGATGGTGATGAGCCGCGGTCCCTGGATGTGGCGGCGAGTTGAAGGTGGCATCGGAGACTCGGAATTCAATGGGACGCCGGTCTCGGGACGGGGGTCCGACGGGGGCGGCGCGCAGCGATGTGAGGAAGGCATCCGCAAATATGCCGAATGCTACACGGCGGTCATTGGCAGCAGGAGGGGTCGGGGCACTTAGCGGAGGAGCCAGTCCCCGAAGGGCGGGTGACTTGGAATCCAATAGGATCTGTCGGCGTCGGGAAGGGAGCGGCGCGCATCAATGCGAGCAATGTATCCGCGGATGCGCGGAATGCGGCGGGGAGGGTGCCATGAGTGCTGGGAGCGCCGGGAGCTGGGGGGAGAGGCATTTGGAGTGCGGGGAGCGGGAGGGGATTGATGTGGGGGGAAGAAAAGAGTGTGGTGCATTGTTGAGCTACTGACAATGGACTATGCTACTCCTGTTGAACGGCGGCGGCGCATCAGCGCCCTCAAGGCACGTGAGCTCACGTGGGTCTCACGTGCCCGCGCGGAATAAACAAAGACTCTGCGCCACCGAACGCGTCGACGATCCCGACTTCCTCGCGCGCCACGTCCGCAGGATCGTCTCCGATAACGCGTCGTCGGCGATGTACAGGCTTGACACGTACCCTCACACCACCCACATCGCCATTGCTCAGAGCCACTATACCGCGGTGCTCGTTGACCTGCTGCTGAAGGTGAAGAACCTCCGTCACCTCGTCCTATATCACACGACCCTCGGGGAGCATCAACGCGTGCTCCCCGCGCTGGTGCACCTCACGCATCTCTCCCTCCTCGAGCCGTTTGACACCATGGCGGCGTTCTGCTCGGCGCTTCCCGCGCTGACGCACCTCTCCGTCCACCTCCACGGGAACGGGGACCACGAATGGAAGGAATTCCAGCCACTGCTTGATCTAGCCGCCCCGGGCCCGCGGTTGTCCCAGCTGGTCATCCTCGACTTTATCGGCAAACAGACCATTCCTGCCATGGCGCTGCGCATCCCCGCGGGGCTCCGCGATACGCGCTTGGTGTTGACCTACTGGATGGACTTTTTCGAGGGCGTGGTTGATGGATACGACGGTGAGAAACGGGAGAACTTTTGGGATGTTGCAGCGCGTTTTGTTGATCAGGGAGAAGAGCGCGGGGACACACGCCGGTGGGTCATCCTCTCCGTATTCCAACCAGCTTCCGAGCTCATGCGTTGTTGCAGAGTCCCAGTTTGTTGCGAAGCGGAGTGATGGGGAACCGGTCTCAGAAGGCGATCCTTTGAAGCTACTGTGTAGCAACCGTATGAATGGTCAGGTGCGGCGGATAATTAACTTGGCGTTCAAGGACGCCGGTTCGCCGAATTGTCATGTACAGGACAGTCCATAGACAGACCGGATAGTTCGTCGGTGAGCAAGAGCAGTACTAGTAGTAGCAGATGCATATGAACGCTAGAGCACGTTAACGTGCCAAAGGCAACACTTGTTAAGTTGAACCGCCGGGCTGGCAAGACGTTCGGTTCGACACCGACCCTTAGCCTTTATTTGAAGAAGCTGAGACCCTTTTTTTTCGTTATGCCTTCAGACGATTTTGGACGAGTTCTGGTCCGCATTTTGACGCTGTCTGGTACCAGTACTCGACCGACCAGCTGGTCGATGGCTTTTTAATCAACCAGCTCGGAATTGCCAACATATTCTGTCCCTACCTCAACAACCATACGCACAAATCGTACCCTCCTTCTTCTTGCACGCCTCGCACGAGTTGAAGACGATGCACTGCAAGGAAAAGCTTGCGTCTGACTTCAAATTTCTGTTGCCGCCGCTGCGTACCTGCACAACACCGTCCTTCTTGCACCGCTCGCATCGCGACTTTGCACTACAGGTTCGATTTCAACTTGTTCGAGAGAGATGCAAAGTCGATCTTGCGGTAAACGCACCTCCAAGACGCCGGCGTTTCTGCACGGCTTGCAGCGATTTTTCTCGAACTGGCTGGCGCCGCGAATGGGCTCGGACATGAGTTTCTGGGCGGTCCTCGAGTAGCGGTCTTTTTGTACCAGCAAGTCGATGACGAGCCGGTGCGCCAGCAGCGGCATCACAAGTTTCCATACGGGCATGCCTGGTAGCAGGATCTGAACAGGACGCCCAGCGGCGATCCGAGCAGGCGGTCTGTAGATTTGGGGAATACATGGGTGGATCACAGGCGGATGGGCGGTCAGTGCCGCGAGAGGCGAACACAAGTGTGTGATCATTCACTCGACTAAAACAGCGCAACCTCAGCCAGTTCATGCGCTTCTCGTCGCGCGAGGAACTCTCCTTCTGTATGAATCTCAGAAAGCGATACGAGGCTAGAAAAACAGCACAGCACGCACCGTCCCGCAAGCCCATTCTCTTCTCGCAGACGAAGCGTTCCGCCACCTCCCAGAAGACCTCTTCCTCGCCATAGAACAAGCCCTCGTAGAACTCATTCCACGTGGTGAAAACGACACGGTCGTCGCGCATACCCTCCGGTACGTCGGCGAGTGTATCTGGGATGGAGTTCTCCACGTTGTCGCAGAATTCGTGGATTACAAGCAGCTTGAGCCGCGGGAGACTAAGGAGGGGCGCAAATTCCGCGAAGCGTGCGGGGAAGCCATGAAGATTGATGGCCAGGTGGGTCAAAGCGGGGGGGGGAGCGGCAGAAGGCGGCCATGCGATCGGCATCGGGGAAGCGGTTGAGCAGCGTCAGATGCGTGAGCCGCGTCAGGGCGCCGTACGGAGTGACCTGAGTCGCTGCAGTCGCCGCGTTCTGCGCTGGCTGAGTACCGGAAGAGGTTTCGTCAATCCGGCCGTCCAAATCGATGAGTGCTCCGGGGTATATGGCCAAAAAGCGCAGGTAGCTCAGAGAGTAGATTTTTGGCGCCAGAACCGGGTTGAACTCGCTACGCGAGATTGCCAGATGGGTAATAGCGGGGCAAATGTCGAGGATGTCGAGGGACTCATAATTGTCCTCAAACAGGACACGGCGCACTGCGCTCGCCAGAAACTCCGGACGCTGGCGCTCGAAGAGCCATTTCAGACTCGGGATAAACCCCCATTCTTTAAATGCGAGGGTTTCGTACAGGAGTGGGTAGATCCTGGGCAGTCAGAAGGGGAAGGCAGGCAAGTAGCGGATATGACTCACCACGAATATACGCGGCGAGAGACAGTCAAGAGGGTGTATTTTACGCGAGGGACCGCCCGGGCGGAGATCTCCAGGATTTCTCGCTCGAGCTCACGGGGGGGTCTATTTAGAGTCGCGGGGTCCACAGCCTGAACAGCGACTTTATGTCTCCATCTTCGGCGGCAGGCGGCTTATCGTTGCCCACGCATTTCAACTGAACCAGATACCTGTGCTGTTTGGACGTTGTCCAACGCAGGAATGACACCTTCGCAGAGCTCGCCAAGACTTAT